>OZ035874.1:7192069-7792069 GCA_964034865.1 Eristalis intricaria | reverse complement strand
AGCGTGATGGGATTAGAAGATCTCATCGGAATTGAAGACGCTTGTTGTGAAACTGAGAATTACTTTACGTCTATAGAATGTTTAGATGAGTGCATTGCGCGAAGGAGCAAATATAACCGTCTTTTCGAAACTATGGGTGAAGGTTAATGCTTTGGGTGACTGCGTTTTGCACAGCTTGGGAGTTTGTTGAGAACTCGGGCTGGTAAAAGAATATCGTTTAAATTGACAACCCTCAATGACAAACACTCTCTGTTATTCCTCAGAAAGAAACTAGTTATGCTTAATTCATTGGGACGCTGACTTATTTCTGAAGCTCATCTGTTATTACTGAAGCAACTTCAATCGAATCTGTTGTAACCTTGTGTTGGCCACTTCAGAATCTATCATCTTGTGTTAGCTACTTCAGCTAAAAGTCGGAATGACAGATGTCTGAACGAAGGAAGTGGCTTTTTTCCTGTTGGGAGCCATCGATACAACACGCGTCTTAAGAAACTTGTAATTTTGAATTAGTATTAATTAATTGAAGTACTAAGTATTTATGGTTACTTTATTGGGTCCACAACGTTGCAACAGAATCAATTGCAGTCATTTATTGCAAACATAGATGAGCTTAGTGATAACTCTGAAGTAACTCTGGAAAATCTCCGTGCCTAGGACCGGTCCGAGCCAAATGAACTACCACTCTTTCTTGAGTCATGGTTGGCTATGACCTAAGATAATTTTCTATTATCTTGAGTTTAGAAAAACTTCGTTTTGATGAAGCTACTGAGACTGACAATGTGTTTCAAATTGGAGGCCAATAATTGCATTTGGAATACGATTTTTTAGGCATAGGTAAGGATTGGATTGAAGTGACTGACTGCTGGCCTCCAGAAGTCTAAATCTACGGAATGAGAGAGCACTGTAACTACACAGGAGGCGTCCAATGGTTTCTTTCTCATCCTAGCCCCTGCAGGTTCTGCAGAAGTCATTGTAAGGAAGGAAGCAACGCCCTGTCTTAAAGCCAATGAGTGTCTGGTCAATTTAATCAGGTTAAGCGATCGCTTAGGGTCGATCGTAGAGATGTTTGGTAATGAGGAATCCTATTCCAGTTGCCCATCTGCGATGCATTTTAGTGAGTGTTTCTAGCTTTAGCAGATCTTTTATAGTAGCGAAAGGCATGGAGGGTGGGTTGTCACCTGGAAAGAGTACTGAGCATATGCCCTTTCTAGCGAGTTCATTCGTAAGATCTAGATTTAAAATACTTAGACATCTTGTTAAGAGACAGGCGGCAATTAAGGGATGTCTTGGATTTGAAAGTGACTGAGTACAGAGATTTGATCGGCTATAAGAACAGATAACGATATCTGTGCTTGATATTACATTGTTTTTTAGACATCTTATGTACTTGGTCTGAATAAAAAACTTAACACTATGAACATGGATTTCTGGTCTTACAAGCGAGGCTAAAACTGTTACTAACACTTGGCACAAATCTGCCCCATTTAAACCTCAAACATTTTAAATAAAACGTTTTGGAATTTTAGATTGAGTAACGTACATAAATCGTTATTTTTCAAAATTTTATTTAAAAATGGTAATTTTGTGTTATATGCTCCAAGCTGCTCTAACCTTTATGTTATTGATTGAATAGCTTGACCTATTATCTACCTCAATTCGTTGTTCCGGTTTAAAATAGTTTCGGAAAGTTCACCTTTTTCCCGACGAGCTCTTAAGCTTCTGGAAATTTTGATGGTATTTTAATACTTCTGGTAGTACGCTCAGTTAATCAAAGATAAACATGAATTGTTTCATCGGAACTCATTTCAACCAAAGAATTTTCTAGAACCTGAACACATGCTGACAAATTAACAGACTTTCCATTTATCTGCTGGTTATGTTTATTTTTTCAAGAATGTCAAACCAAATCAATAAAGATCTTATAGTGGATTCATTGTTTTTGTACTTTAATTAATAACACTACTCTCCAAATTTTGACTCTAAAAACTTATCTTTCATGTGAAGTAGTTTTTTATTAGTCTTAGTATGTTGAATACAAACATTATGACGTATACTTAAAATTAATTTCTGTTTTCTATAAAAAAAACAAATTAAACAATATTTAAAAAATTGGAGAAAAAAGCTCGTTCTTTTATGCATTAACTAGATTTCGTACCCGACTTTGCCCGGGTTTGTTTCTTCAACCGGTACTTTACCTGCATTATTACCGCACTTTATTTAAAACAATAATAAGACTTCTCGAACCAGAACGCAGTTAAGAATTTGAATTTTCATTTGTCGTTGTTGCCTATCCCAATCTCTCATTCACAGCCCTACTCATAATGAGTACAATTCGTTGACTGTGGGCATACATGTTGAAGTAGCAAAACGGACGGAAATTACGGTTTTTTCTCAACCATTTACACACAACGTGGAAGGATATCAAGCGATTCATAAAAAAGTTAAGTTCTTGGAATATTGCAGTCAAACTTCATGAACCATGAAAAAAATTAGCTTATCTTGTAACACATTATGTAATTAGTCTAGCTCTGAAATTTTATCTAAATCGGCTAATCCGTTCAGAAGTTCAATATTCACAATTTCAGCAAAATTGAATGATTTGTGTGTATGCATAGATAGTGTGGGTATGACAAAATAAGAAAAGTAGGAAAATGTTTATTGTGTCCTTTTCGTTTGGTGACTCAGGCAGTCGTTCGTATATGTTCGATTGAGACGTAGAAGTGAATGGTTGCACCAAAGCAAAAAATATGAAAAATGTGTGTGTATATATGGAAGTTACAACACACTGGGGAATGGTTGATATCCACGACTACGCAACTTGAAATGGTTTCATACCGGATTGATGCAACCACCCTTATTTTGAGAATTTTATTCCCGTTTAAAAAGTGCTCGTAACTTCCGAACCGTTTTTCGTACCGACTTAAAAATTGTCACATTCAGCATCTAAATTTTAGAATGATTTTTGTTGAAAATTTCAGAGCTCTGCGACGTGTAGTTTCGGAGCCTTTGTCGGTCAGACACACAAACTTTCTGCTTTATAGTTAAGATATTGAATTCGCTGTCCTCTTGTATTCTGCTTCTGCAAGATGTCGGCGGATATTTGGTTAATTCGATGTGGTTTCGATCAATAGTCCGCAATTGCCTTGATATCGTTTTACCATGCTTGCGATTTATATGGAAAAAAAATTAGAAACACACTTGCCTTTTCCAAATATATGAGTTGAGAGACAGAAATAACGATTTGTTTTGTCGATTCTCCCCTCTGGTACTCGGTACTGCGAAACGAAATGATGTTATTTTGCCCTTGCGCCTATTTCTCAAACCTGTAGCACATGGATTACCGCAGAAAGCCAGGTTTTATCCTGGTGTCTTATATCTTCGTCAAAGTAGTGATGGTAGGTATTTTTTTTATTGTAGGCATTAAAGATCACCTTTGCTTAATAAATATCAACCCCGTAAATATAACAAAAATCGTTGGGAATTATGAGACATTTTGCCATAAAATAAAAACTGTATCACTTATTAATTCGCAGCATAGCACTAAATCGCAATATTTTTATCATTTGATTCCAACTCATTGAGTAAATATCACCATTATACTGTTAAATGAGGGTAGAATCGTTCAATTCGGAAGATTTCGGGTATCCTGAAAAATAAAACTAATAAATAACTTTTAATAACTAACTAGCATTCAGCACGGGTAGTTAAGCAAGAATTTGTTAAGATTATTTAGAATAATTTTTCACTGTTGACCCGTGTAATCTGAAAACACCGGACAAGTAAAACGCGTCGGTTATCTTTGAATGCCTTATTCGAAATGAGCGGAGACAGATGCAAGGGGACAGATATAAAAAAATACAAAAAAGAATACAAAGTAATAGATTGATGGATACATAAATATGTGTTAACAATGTGGGCTTAAATTCTAGTATCAACTGTTGTGTTTGTTTTTTCTGCCATACTCAAATTTTGTCGCAGATAAAACCTCCTGGGAGCAAATTTTTCAACGACTTAAGTCAGCGACCCATCGCTAACTTAGTGGTTAATAGATCAACTCTATGTCTCCCAGTTGGGGGTTGTGCGTGGGGTTAACTCCCTCACAACGTAAAAATATTATGGTTCAGAGACAACCAACTGCCTCGGATACGGACGGAATTAATGTTGACGACCCCAGCAAACGTTACAAGGACAACGATTTTCGGTTCTGCACGTGGAATGTTAGGTCCCTTAACAGACCACGTGCAGCCGAAGAACTCGCGGAGGCCCTGGACTGCTACAAAGCAGACATCACCGCAATCCAGGAAGTGCGGTGTAATGGGCCGGGCAAGAAGAGGATGAGAAACTGCGACATCTACTACGGTGATTGCAACAGGGAGAAGCGCTTATTTGGATGTGGATTTGTTGTTCGAGGTAGACTTAGGCAAAAAGTCTTAAGCTTTGTCTGTACAAGCGAACGCCTCATAAAAATCCGCATCAAGGCTAAATTCGGGAACATCAGCCTGATTTGCGCCCACGCCCCGACAGAGGACAAAAATGCCAACAGCAAGGATGACTTCTATGATCTCCTAGAAAAGACTTACGATCAGTGCCCCAGCTTCGACACCAAGATCGTTCTAGGAGATTTTAATGCAAAGCTGGGTAAGAAAGCCATCTCATCCAAAATCATCGAAAAACACAGCCTGCATGACACCACATCCGATAACGGACTCAGGCTTGTGGACTTTGTCATGGGACGTAGTCTCTATGTAGCTACCACGCGGTTCCCACACCTCAACATCCATAAAGGAACCTGGCAGTCCCCTGATCAATCAACCGTCAACCAGATTGATCATGTTGCGATCGACGTCAGACACTCCTCCAGCATTCTTGATGTCCGAACGTTCCGAGGAGCCAACGTCGACTCGGACCATTTCCTTGTTGTAGCCAAGGTAAGAACTCGGATATCAAGAGATCAACGGAGTCGAGAAAGGACACCACGGTTTGACGTCGGAAAGCTACAATGGCAACGGACTGCTAGGATCTTTGCCGATCGAGTGTCCCGGAATCTCTCTCTAAGTTCATTGCTACCTGCGCAAACAATCGAAGAAGATTGGAGGCGTTGTCAAGAAGCCATCAAAGATGCTGCCACTGATGTGCTGGCAGCATAGAAAAAACCCATGGTTTGACAACGAGTGTAGGCTGCCACATGCAGCGAAGCTGGAAGCCTACAAAGCAACGCTGCAACGAACGACGAGAGCTGTTCGTGAGCTCTACGAACAGAGACGAAGGGATGAGACCCGGCTTCTCAGGAGAAAGAAGAAAGAGCACGAGAAGCGCGCGATCGAGGAGATGGAGAGGTGCTACGGTAGGAACGATGTCCGAAAGTTTTACCACCCCGGACTGTAGCGCCAAATAAAGAAGAAGAAGAAAAGAAGTAAAGATCAACTCTATGTGATCCGAGTGGCAGTACAACAGATCTAAGTGCATTTCATCAGCCAAACTTAACCTATATACCAACCTACCTGATTTTAAGCCTTCCCCTGATTTTTGCAAACCGCACGTCACTCCAGAGTTCACCGTGGCAATCAGAGACAACCTGTAATATATAAATATTTCTCCGGTGTTGACAAGGGGAAAAAATTGCCGAAGTTGGATATCTCTATTATCCCTTATCTCTGGTGACTATATTGTATTGGGATTTCTAACTTAAGTCTTTTGGTTGGAATTCATTTGGGCACATCGACGTAGGCTATAAATTCCCCACTTGGTTACAAAATTAACGAGTCCTTCATGGGAAATTCTTGGTTCAAAAATGTTGCATAATCTTAGGCGCATCCAGTCAAGTAGATATTTACACTTATTACAAATCAATCAAAATGAGCACACCAACGTCTGCAGCGGCGCTTGGAGCACTCAGCGGTGTTGAAGAAGTACATAGTGTCATCCACACTTTTCTAATGAATTCTGTAGACGTTAAAAAAACAAAGACGAGTGGCACACCTTGGTCGATATAAAAACCACGCATAAATTAAAAAAATTAACTAAAAGAACTTCTTGCATATCCCCGCAATCTGTTCCTGGGAACCGCAAAATATTGCATCAAATTAATTTTGGTCCCTCCAAATCTTGGAAATTGCCATGAATAAGAGTGAGTCATCGCTTCAATCCCTTCGAGCTCCAGCTTAAGTCATTCAAATTCATTTCAACGTAAAAACCATGCCGGAAGTCTGTCTAAGTCTCCCATCTCTCGCCTCATCTATCGCGCCCCTCATTTGAATGCTCCCAGCATTCAAGGAAAAAGAAAATAATTTAGTGCGCACTAATTAAAAGGAAAGTCATCTCAGCAAGATGGAGCGGCCACGGCGAGCATCTCTTGACCACTTTCATTAGTCTAATTGCGAAATTCAACCTGTTCCACAGGCTACTGCGTCTTTTTCTTCATCTCCCCCTGCGGTGGTGGCGGTAAAAGAATGAGGAAGGTATTACCCTCACAATGATTTACATAAATTTTTCATAATGACAATAATTCCCGACAAGTCTTTCTATTCAAAGTTTGGTCCAGGCTGCCAGTCTTCTGAGGGATGTATAGAATTAATGAAACTGACCACGGGAGGCGGGGTGGTCGTAAATCTTCGTGCGAGGAGGCAGCGCAAAAAAAACAAGATTTATAACGCAATGTGTTGTACCCTGCTGGTTCACATCCTTTCAGCGGCCGTATGAATTAACCAGCATTGTCTATGCGGGTGGCCCTTTCACCTTCTCAGGACCAAGATGAGATTGAGGGTCTTGGGGTTTGGATTTGAATAACCTTTGCACGCCGCACCCTATGTGGCCACAGGCAGCTCATCAGTAAGGGGTCAGTGTGGTCGACTGGTGAAAGCTCATTGAATCAAATGAATGTTATATTCATGTGATCCAATCTATTAGACTTCCAGAATACAGTTAGGGTTTTTACGTATCTGGTGTGAGAGAGGGGAACTTCAGGTGTATAGAATTGACGGGTCTGAGCTATGAAGATGAATTAAATTATGTGGAAAATTACCAGAAGCTTTTGGGGCGTACTGATGTGGACGTTCATCAGAGGGTGTCGACTGCAAAGTGGTTTTTACTAGGTCGGTGGTGCAATAGCAGAGTAGGGACAATTTGTATCCACATTATACAGACGGCTCTTATACCCTTCGCTCACTACATAGAGACATTGGAGTGGGGTTAGTGTTGTAATTAATTTACAGAAAGTGGACTTCCTACTCTACAGAAGTAACATCAGATTTTTTTTCTTTGATTCCCTCCTTGAGGAACACAAAGCTGTCACTCATGAATTGCAAACACTCAGAGTAATGAAAAGTGATTGTGCCTAATCTTATTTTCAGGTGGCTCAACAGTCCAGGAAGAGCCTGGCCGGGACCTGAGCCGAATCATAGACAGAAAATATGCTAAACCCATCCGTGAGTGTATCATGAAGAGCACTAAGCACTCTGGTTCTGAAAAAAGAAGAAGGGATGTGAGTAGATGGTGACAAGGTCCATACAAATGTATGCAAGTTGCAGTTTTGTCAGCCTTTGTTGAAATCAGTAAAAATCAAATGCTGCTCTGAAGAGAAAAGCTACTGTCTAATCAGCGGTTTGACTAAAGTCACTACAGAATGTCGCGCTTGATTTCGTTCGCTACATAAAGAAAGAACAAATTTCTCTCTCTTTCGAAGGTTGTCAATGTTACTGAATTTCCTTTCATGCGGTGATTATCGCCATAAAAGAATCACTGTCGTTGCTTAACTGCAATCTGGTATACATCAGACAAAGTACATAGGATAGACAGCCTGGTTGGAATAAAATCTCTCAATCTCGTCGTATTCCACCCTATCACAAGACATCAAGGACACGAATGTAGGCGACAAGTGTTGGATGTCTGAGAAATTGAGACAAAAACTCTTCTTTTTCTTTTGCTGGCGCTAGAGTCCGGGATGGACCTGGGCCTCAGCCAACATGCCTCTCCATCTAGCACGGTCTTGTGCTAGTTGCTTCCACATACGCATGTTCCGCGTGGTCCTTTTCCAGCTGCGTACGCCACAAGAGGCGTCGTCGGGGTTGAAGTCACAGACTTTCCGGGCCGGAGCCTTGGTCAAATGCGCTCTCACGATCCAGCCATCTAAGAGGAGAGACTCGAATTTGTTTGACCATATACAGCCCGTACAGTTCGTCATTCAGTCGCCTCTTCAAGACTCGTCTTGACTAGTCTTTCACTTCTTCGAAAGCTGTCTATATTAATATTTTGTCCAGACGTCGGTGTTGGTGAACCTTCTTCGTAGACAGCATATACTTTGTCTTTCCTTCGCTTCCTTCTCGAGGTTCACAAGCGTCCTACTGGCAGCCCGATTTATTCTTCCGATGATGTCAATGTCATCAGCATATGCGAGCAGTTGTCGGCGCACTGAGGGTCACTTTACCTTTCGACGTTAAGCCTTCGAGGTCTAACGTTTTCGGTGGATGTTTGAACTGCTGATGTCCGAAGTCAGAGAGTAGCTACGAAAAGGTGGTGGTCACGAACTATTCTCACATCAGCTCCTCGTTTGTTTCGGACGTCAAGGAGACTACTTTTGAAGCACCGACTTATGGCAAAATGGTCAATTTGATGTTGTTTGCCTGTCATTGGAAGCCCAACAAAGTTTATGGCATGCCTTGTGCTCAAACGATTGGCATTACAGAAATCGACAAAAAACCCAAATTTTCCTACAACATGTTTGAACCCTTCGTTATTTCTGCCCACCTTGGCATTCAAGTCCCCCTTGGAGTTTGCAATGGTATTAGGTCTATGCATCATTTGCAACAACCGCTAGTGTTGTGTGTTATACTGTTGTGGAGAGAAGGTACATTTTCGTGCTAACTCCGAACAATGAGAGTGGTGGAGTTGTTATACAACACTTTTGCTTTGTCGGAAATCAAAGCCAGAGAATATGCAACAATGAAAATGTAGATAATTGTAAACTCAAAAATTGGCAATATGACAGATGAGATCATCGACGGCGCTGGTGTTAGGTGAGCATGACAGAAGACTCAAAAGGGTTTTATTAAAAGTGGATCTCTGTGATCGAGAAGAGCGGATAGTTGCCACAAGCGTTTCAACCGCGAGTTTGAAGAAATTAGCAACTGTAGTTCAGACTGGAGTGACGGAAACCACTGCCTGGAGAGCTATTCAGCGAAATCCAAACCGTTTGAAGGCGCTGGTGATAGGTGATGCTCACCTGCATGCATGACGGCAGACTCAAAAGGTCTTTATTCAAAAGCGGATATGTGTTCAAACTTTTTGATAATTTTCGTGACATTAGAATGAGCCGCGGTTACCCCTAAAGCGCCAACAGTCTCACTTAGGATTACAAATCACATGGGAAGGGGGAAACCTCAAATAATGTCTTCTGCATTTGAGATAAACAATCATCTGAACTGTGCATTGAACCATCGACTATCATACATTGATTCAACTGCCAACTCATGAAACTTTCCATCCTCAAAACCCACAATCTCCTTAAAAAGTTAAGTACTCTGTCCCGATCTCTCTCACATGAAGTCAATTAATGAAACCTCTTATCTCGCCGATCCATTTGCTTCATCAAGGAGCAGCATCAAGTCAAGCTATTAGATTCTAAAAACTAGTTATCCGCTCGTTAAAAAGAAAAGCTTCAACTCTTTACTTTCTCAGCAGCAGAAGCGGCAACGGCAGCATCAGCCATCCCAGCAAATTCCAACTCAATTAAAATCCTTAACTAAGCAAATTGCGAACACATCCGGTCTATAATCTTTCACTCGCCCCTCATCCTGCTCTCTTCTCCTTTTCTCCTCCTGCTTCCCAATTCTCCTCACCGGGCGGCGCAGCGTTGGGAAGTTTTCCTGTTGACAGAGAAACTTTTGCTTGAAAATTAAAAGTGGTTTGTAACTGTTTTGTAGAATTTCGTCCTTCCAAAAATACTGGGAACTCTTACTCAAAAGTGAAGAGACACAGATACCCACATCGTTCTTCATTCGTCCCCCACCTCCCGACGCATTCTCACACGGGACGTAACTTTTCGTGGAACAAAACTTTTAAGATACCGCCCGGACTCAGCGCCCGATGGCAGAGTAAAGATAAAGCACTCTCCAGAGCCACCAGGATTGTAGTTACACTTGACATTTTGCGGGTCAAAAGTGTCCCGCATTCCGTGTGTCTCCTCCCCAAACACACGAGTGTCTCCCTTAGTAAGTTGTTTGCATCAATTAAGAGCGGAGTTATAGGTTTGATGATTGATGCCATCATCTGCTCGGGTGTTACGAGCGAGGAGCATACTTGCAATCGATACGACCGCGACATCGGTAGCCGCGTCAGGAGTGGATGACTTCCTTTGAATATACATATGGCAACTTCATCCACTTAGAGGTAACAATGGTCCTTAGTGCGTGGTGAAATATGAAACGCGTCGGGCGCTCTGACATGGGAATATTCATCACTTGCGTGGGGGGTACAACAAAAAGCCAATTGCCGACCGCGATGGAAAGTGTCTGCACTGGCACTGGTTTCGCATACGTAAACCGAGCTCCACTGATGGGGCGGGAGAATTATTGACCTTTCAATTTATTTGACGCCTAAAGTGCTAGAGAACAATGTGCTTGTCGGGATCCATGGCCTTCTGCTCCTCGTTCGTCCCCACAGACACGATACCCGACCCCATCGGGAACCGGCATTGTTGTGCTATGGATGTCTGGATTGCTTTAAGGAACACGAACAACTCATGCAGACGTTCTCAATGAGATAACTAATGATGATGGCCACAGGAGCAGCTTCTCCGGAGCAGTGTGACTGGAAAGTCATGGCACAAAGATTTATCGATGGAAAAATAGAATTCATGGCGGATGGGAACTCTGGCATAACCCCCTTAGTCAACTTTGAAGGATTCTTGGAATCACTGAGTATAGTGAGTTGCCCGATGGGAATGGACTTTGCGGATGAAAAGTGACGACAATCGGAGATTGCATTTAACATGTCAAGCTGTGTTGTGCGGAGCATTGAGTGCACACGATTAAATTGGGCTAAAGCGTCATTTGTCGGATTGAAATTATCCCAACCGGAATATGGCAAAGATCAAAGATGCCAACCATTACTCAATGTTGAGCAGCTTCTTCCTCGAACGGAGAGGGCTATGCTTCGATTGTTTGCGCATGTGGCAGAAATATTCCCATCAACGACTTCCCAGGCGTGAATGCAGTTTTATCAGATAAGCAACCGCTTGGTAGACCCAGGACTCGCTTGGTTGTTCATGGGCACAACTCCTGATGAGATAAAGTCGATGGCAGAGGATAGTGTGGCCTGGCGTTTTCCCGTGCATGCCCTGAGAATAGTCGATTTTCAAATGACAAATGTCGATTATTTCCGTCTGTGTTATTCCAAGACAGCGTATTACTTGCTGGTTAGCTGAATCTTGTTAATGAATTCTCTCTTAGAATAAAAGGCGACAATGTCGTGTCAAGCTTTGCACTTGTTAGCTAGAAGGTGTTTGTGGGTTGTTAGCCAGTGCAAGCTCAGTGCTTGGAACATATTTAGGTTAGGGTAGGTGGTTCACCAGCACACTTAGGCCATGTTGGTCCATTGTGATACCCACAGTCAGTCGTTAATTTGATCCCAACGGCAAATGGTGACTGGACCGGATTTGAAAACCAGATAAAAAGCGTATTAACTTTGCTTTCACTGAGATTCGGAGGCCCCGCTACCCAGGGGCAGGCACTCAGGATATCAGTCAAAGGATACCAAGATGAGTCTATGTTAAGACTCAAGTAAGTCTAAAGAGAAGAGTGCATCCATACTTCCGAGTTCCACTGTAGCTCACAAATTTGTTTTAATGAAGTTCCTCAGAAAAGATCTGTGGATGCGTCCGCAACCACAGGAAGTAGTTATTTTTCCACTTTTTTTGATCCATCTCAACCTCTGGCCAGCCCACAAAACAAAACAGAAAAACTTTAGAACAACAGAAAGGACAACATCGTTCTGTGGCTTTTCCCTGGCCCGCCTGCTACCAACCGGCTTGAGTTTTGGTTTGTTATTTCTGCTTGGCCAGCTCAAAATTGTGGTTTTCGCGAAACAATTTTCCCAAAAACACTCGTGAGTGTGTATCTCAGAGACGAAGCGAACGACCACGCAGAGAAAAAGTGAAAAACTACGAAAAGGACATTCTGCAATGCAATACGAGTACAAGAGGCACTCTGAGTCTGAGGATTTTTATGTTCTATGTTCCCTTCTCTGAGATTGAATCTTCAGCAGGACGGCGCAGAGATGAAAAGTCTTGCATGCGGTTTCCTAGTATCAGTGCTTCTCACTTCGTTCTTTGTGTTTTGAATTGTGAGCTGTGGCGGCTGGAGAGGGTGGGCTTATTTTGGCCACACATCCATTTTTTCGTTCATCCGCCAGAGGAGGAGCGGTGCACGAGAACAAAAAGTTGACAAGAAAAACAACCACCATTCGTGTTCGTTGTTAGTCGTGCGGTATGGTCGGATTGTGGGTGTGTATGCATGTTCCAAACCAAAGCTTAATTATGCAGGCTTCAGAATTTTTGATTCTCCCTTGGACTGGGATTCTGCAAACGAGGAGTACGAATGGCCAGGCCACTGGGTTGCAGTGGAAAATTAAGAATTTATCTCAAAAAAATCACCACAATCCGGGCTTTTGTCGAAACTATGTGAAAAGGGTGGAACATCTAATCTCGACCGGAATCAAATAAACGAAAGTGGGAGTGACGCAGATGCCTGTTTCATCATCAAATTGGATATTTTTTGCCTTCGGACAATGGTTTTGTGTAGATTGGCCTTACTCTTTGACGGTCTATGCCCCACGGACTGGGCCTTGGTCTTTGTAAGGATGAGAGAGTCGTTAATCGCGTGTGTAATCAAATAAGCTGAAGTGGAGATATTGAGTGGCTTGTCTTGATTTACCCTTTTACTGAAATTCAAAGCAAGCAACGATGGACTCGCTGAATCATACATTTGAGAAGATTAGACTCCAGAGAAGTGGTCCGTCAAAATTGAAAGTTAGTCGCTCCGGGACGATTGATTTAGGATGCGACGTACCACTATAGGAATCCAGAATGCACTGTAAAGTAATAGCTGTGGTTGAGTTGATTTTGAATTTTTATTTAACTAACATCTCTCTCTTTGCGAAGAGCAGATCAACTGATTCGCCAATGGATGGCGGCGAGCAGTGGTTTGAGAGGCGAAAAAAATAGCTGTGTTTTTTTGCAAGCGTATATACGCTTAATTTTCAATTTGCATGTAAAATACACTAACAACAAATCCTATATCCGCTTAAGTTACTCATCATATCTATCGCGCGGATAAAAACAATGCTTCCAAACATTATTTTCTGTATGTTCATTCCTGAATTCATTCATTCATTCTTTAGGTTGATGTATGTGGCTTACATTTGCAGGCGTGGTTGATGTATTAGATCAAATTTAATTATTTTGGCATCCATAAGTATTCAATTTTTGGTATACCCAGAGTGTCTCTGCTATTCATTCCGTTTAGGTTCCGTAAGCCATTCTTTTCATTTAATGAACTTTTTTTTTATTTTATAATTATTACGCGTTTTTGCTTTTAAAGTGATAGTCACGCTACACAGTCACAAAACGAAGGTTGTAACCATCAGAGATCAACAATCACCTTCCACTACACCCCTGCCTGCTTAGCAAATGTCATAAATGTCGTCGGTGCTGCCAAGATTTGATAATGAATCATTAAGCGCCGTAATCGTTTTTTTGTTCACTTCAAAATTAGGCGTATATACGCTTGCAAAAAAACACAGCTACACTTAGGGACTTTGCATTCTTAAAGTATATAAGTTGGATAACGCATTCTGATGAAATGGGGAAATATTTACACAGTGTTTACATATACAGTAGACTCTCGATAACGTAAACACCGGTAAGTGTGAACACCGGATATCGTGAAAAGATTTTTTTTCTGCTTGACATCTCTAAAACGTGATATCAACGTGAGCATACATTTTTTCTTCAGGTTAACAGTAAACAGTTTGTAAATTGTATTTTAGCTTGAAATTCCTTATTCTTGGTCCAATACTTAGCGAAATGCAGTGATAATGCTTTTGGAGAAGAAGAATTGACTGTTTTTCCGTGTTCAATATTTAATGTAACTTTCTATGCTATAGCGGGCTGCCGTGGGGTACATGGTTATTATGTCGATCACCTCGCTGCCTGTGTTCAATTCCCGCTACGACCAAAATCATTTTTCACGGCCTCACCTCTTTCGAGTCACTGACAATGCTCAAAAGTAATAACTGTCTAGAAAAAGCTTCTCAAACTTGGCCGCTCGGAGTCGGCATTAAACTGTAGGTCCCTTTCACTCGTGAGAGAACAATAGGACGATCAACACAAGTGGTTGCTGTAGAAGCTAGGCCCTGGCTCTCCACGGGTTGAAGCGCCACCCTATTATATTATTATTTTAATTGTATGCCATAACCAAACGCATTATTTTTAATTTAGTAAAGATAATACTTTTTAAAATGAAAATCTATTGTGGGATTGCCCTCTTATTTTGTTTCTTTTATTAAAATTTTACCTGAAAGTGAACTCACTTGGTTTTTAATTGTCCCCGTTATCGAGAGTCTACTGTATTTATATTTTAAGTCCTTCCATTATGAAACCATGTTTAGTGCATACAGCGAAGGACCTTGTTTTCTAGTTAGTATCTGTGCCGCTACGTGGATAATTTAAAAATCTTTAATACGTTTTACAGCATCTCTAAAGAAACCGGAAACGTTTTCCTAATTTTGATTTTCTTGACGTATAAGAAATAGTGCTATAAAATATTCGCTTTTTGTTAAAAAATATACTTTTAAGTCTTACTTTAAAACTGTACAAGTTTAAGCTGCACCTTCGAAAGAACATTTTTAGTGTAACAATATAATAAATTGAGCTGCACTTTAAAATGTCATAACGAAAATGTTATTCATCAAGTACTGATATTATAGAAGCTCTGGATTACAATTTTAAGGCCTGTCCCAAAAGCAAAAGAAACACATAAAATAAAATATATATACTTAAAAAAAAATACAGAATGTATGTAAAATGTAAATTATATATACATACATAGATTTCAATTGCTAGACTGAAGACGACATCACAGATGAGATTTATCCGAGATTCTTCGCAATGAATTCAAAATTAGCTTAATTTAAGTTTTTTTTTATTGAAAAATTAAATTTTATAGATTTTACATCTTAATTTTCGAGTTATCTCTACACTTCTTGGACCATGAAATAAGTTCATACATTTGTACTAGCTTCAATTATTAAGAATGAAAATCAATCACAAAATAGAAAAGATTGTACAATCATTAAGATCCGTACACTGGCTTAGTTTTTACAGATTTTGTTCGTTGCTTTCATGTAAATGGGACCACTGTGCGGCCTTAATAACTGAAAGCAGCAGCTTACTCACTGAAGCTAATCCGACAATTTAAGGGGCTCAAGTCTGAACTGCCGTTGTCCATTACCTTATGCTAGTAATTCCTTCTTGCTAAGCCCGACCGGCTGCCTAGCCGGCCAGTCCGGCCACCAGATGGGCTCTGGCACACGAGCGTAAGCAATATACGACGTCAATCGTCTTCTTCTTGTCATTAGGGGGGTTGCGCTTCGTTAGCCAGGTTTGGGTTGAAAATAAATTCCATGACGAGTTCCCAAGCGGGCCTTGAATGCGATTACTCAGATAGGCGACTACTTGGCAGACCCAGGATGAGGTGGTTGGACCAAGTCACCTAGTTACGCTTGGGCATAACCCCTGATGAGTTAGAGTCGAAGGCGGAGGATCGAGTTGCCTGGAGATCTCTCCTGCGAGGTTTACCGCCGCGACCCCTTTAAGTTTAAACTGAGCCGTTGGCGAATCTAGTATTCTTGACGATAGGGTCTTATCATAAAGGTAAGAACACGAGCATTGAGAGAAAATGGACCCGTTGAAAACATCACAGCTTGGTCGAAGAGTCACAATCCCAACGGACGTCAAGGGTAAAAATCCACCAAAGAAGATAGTATATTTTTGACAATGATTGCGGATGAAAACATGCTGCGACCAACTGCAAAATGTGATGAAAATGTAATAATAATAGTAATAATTATTTTTATATTGGTGGTACTAAAGCCCATAGAGGGAAGTGGCTTGCTTCTACAGCAATCGTTCGTGTTGTGTGTGCTATTGTCAGTAGCAGCAACGTAACTTACTTCGAGTGTAATGTAACCGTTGTAACTTATGTAACTCACATAAATAAACATCTGTTGGCTGAATAATTAAATGATAAACAAAACAGCAAAATATTCACAAGTAACGAATATTTTTATTCCATAAAAGATCCTTAAGCAAAAAATTTTGCAAGGAATTAAGAGAATGTATATATATAAATACATAGGTAAGAAATCAATTTCATTCGTCGAACTCTCCATAAGATAAATTTGAATATTCATTCGAATTAATGACAACTGTGAAAAGTAAGCTCAATTTCTGCAGATAAAGAAACTTTTGAAAGAGTATAGGCACACAAATCAGCTGCCTGTGAAAATAAAATTGGACTCATATCATTCTAATGAAGATGATTGTTATGTGATTTGTTTTGTATTAGTACAAAAAGGACGCAAACAGGAAGACGCTAGTGCAAAAACTTATTGGTTCCAATTTTATTCTGATGTGAAGTCAACTGTCAAAATTTAAGATTAGTTACATTTGTTATGTCAGTTACATTCATTACGTTGGTCACGCGTAATTAATTAAAATTTGTAAGACTTGTGTAACTTTCTACTACACTGGCTATTAGTATTTCACGAGTGGAAGGGACCTACAGTCTTATTGTTGGCATCGCGGTACAAGCGCCATCTATTCGTGAAGCCAACCTAGCCGTAGCATCAGTGCAAGAAGGCGGCGAAATGAAGACGGCAATTTTGTAGAGCGGATTAAGAAACTTCAAGCTGTAACCTACAGTGGTGTTCCTAATTAAAATATAAGCAAATAATTTTTATAGTGTATATTACAAGCTTTCGAGTTTTATTGCACACAGAACTTATGCCAACTCCGAACGACCGGACGGCCATGTTGGAGAAGGTTTTTCTAGACAGTTGTACTCTTTTCGCATGGTTAGTGACTCGAAATAGGTAGGGCCGTGGAAAATTATTATGGTCATCCTGGGAATCCAACCCAGGCAGCCAGACACACAACGCCACGGTCACCACTAAGTTATGTTTACAAGGCGAAGTCATTCCTATCGTCTTAAACACGTTAACTGTCACCATACAAAAAAGCTATAACCAAAATTACAAATTATAAGGACTCCGACACAGAATATTTAACTTGAGTCAGCGTCAGCTTTACTGTGACAGATAGGTACATAAAATACGGAGCCTTAAATATCGCTTCAAGCTGATCATTGGCACATGGGTGTTAAGTGTTCTGTTGTTGTCATAAGTATCAAATAAAAACATTTTAAATTAATACCTTAACCCACATCTCATTCTTGTGTAGTTTTCTACGCAACTTTTTGTCTTATATTCTTTTTCAAAAACCACATATTGGAAACTTCCGAAATTTAATTTTTTTTTTGTTACTTGGGTTGGTGAAAATCTTCCCTTTTGGTTTTTCTTTACTACAACTAAGTTTCCTTATCTAGTAGCTTACATTTAAGGATATTTTCGCGTGTTGCAGGTAGACCTTCGTTAAAATCAACTGCCATGACCATCGTTAGGATGGTTTATTATATAACGAGGGAGCGTTTAATAGTTACTCACGCAATAACCTCAGCACTCAACAGACTTGGGATCGAATAGACTATAGTGACTTTTATCCACCGGCTTCTCAATAAGAGAGTGATAAGCTCGATGCGCCAAATCGAGCGGTCTCGTACGCTGGAGTCGGCGTACTAAACTTCTCATGTCCAAAGTTTGGAGGATGGCATTGTTACAATGACTACGAAATCTAATACTTAGCTTTCGAGCGGAGTTTGTTTCCGAAATTTACAGACTTTATTACAATCCTTATTTTACGCATTCCCTCTTCCGTAAGATTCTAAAAAAGATTTAAAAAAATAAGAAATCTTGGAAGCACTTTACCCAGGTGCCACTGAAGAAAAAAATTACTTTTATAACAGATCATGTGTATAAATGGGGACACACAAGCGGTCTCCTCCTAAAAAAATGTGTATCACGGATGGCCAAGGTGTTAATAAAAGAACATTTTTTTAAATAAAAAACAATATCTTGTTAATGCTGATCATCTAAAAGATTCGCCAACCATTGTGAATTATCAGCGCAACGTTCGTCCTCGTACACTGTGAACTAACTGAAAGATGTTCAGATTTGCGTTTTCCGTTTAGAAAAGTTTGGAATAAAAAATAAAGACGACGCTTGTTTTCGCAGGGTAAAAACTGTTAGAATACGAACTAGATTGATTTTCTAAAAAAGATCCTGCAAATTGAAAATTATATAATTATAATTATACCAGGGTCCAAAGTAGAAAACAAGGTAAAACGTTTGGAAAAGAAAAGGTTTAAATGTTGTACACCCATAACTGGTTTGTTAATACGTTAAATAAAAAAAGTAGCAAATAAAAACTTGAACAGAAGCCCAACCTAAATAGCTACCCTGTTAATGCTCTTCTTGATATTTGCAGATTGCAGTGTTCAAAAGCTCTCATCGTTCATTATAATTATTGCATGTATATTTCACATTCTCGTAAAATAGGTAAGCCTCAATTACAATTGAGGCACAGCACAAGGTGTCCTATTTCGACAAGTCTACAATTTTACACCTGATATTATCACCATCTCAAGTCATAGCACTAAAAATTGCAGAAAATAAGTTAAACTTTTTTTTTAATTAATTTAGTATAATTTAAAATTGAAGATAGATTTGTTGAACTCCTTCAAACTAAAAAGAACAGCCACTGTGATATGGTTTTCGAAAGAATGTACACTATCACAACAACAGTTCCCTTTACCTTTAAAGGTCACACCAGGCCATATACTCTAAACACTACACACCATCAACGGTGTGTTCGATTCGCTGGTAACATCGCTTAGAAAAAAAGAACAGCCACTGTGATATAGCTTCAAATGAACAAATGATTACATCGCAGCAACAGTCCCCTCATTCAAAACGACAACTGGTTCTCTATTCACTAATTCTCAAAAAATCACTCGGAGTTGTTGAATTTTCCCACCGAAATATAAAGGAAAATCACTGTGATATGCTGTCGAGCTTCTCATATCACAACGATCGTTCCTTTAATCGCAATGGGACTGTTCTTGAAATGTTTTTTGAAAATGCAAAATGGATATTTAGGATGTGTCACAACAACGAACTTCAATGGTTGTCTAGCTTTATGAGGCACTAAGTCACTTAAGGCTCGACCACCAATGCAGTTAATTGCTTCGAAAGTTTTGCACTTGCAACATCAGAACACTATTCACATCAACACACAAATTCACTAGAGACATCAGAGACAGTACAAGTTTGTTGACAATTTTAAAATTATAGCACGAGTGTTCGGTCTAGTCACTTGGAAACTTGAAAAGGGACTATCCCAACAGTCGCTGTTTAATTTTAAAATTCTTGTTGAATTATGCTTATATCTTATTACTACACTGTCACAAATTGAATTTGGACTAAAAGCATAAGACACAATTTCTCCAGCGATGAGCTTGAGAAACCATCTGAAAGACAAATTGTGTCGCATGCCTTCGCCAACTGGTGGATGTGGTACACAACTACAACCGCACTGATGAGAGGTCTATGGACCATGAGACACATTTCACCCAGTGATGAGAGTATTTAACCATCATTCTGAGCAAAGTGTGTCGAATGACCAATAGACGGTGGATTACTGGTTCACGGATTTTTCACTGATTTCTTGTGGATGCTCTGTTGAAGAATCATGAGACACATTTAACCCAGTGATGGATGAAATGAAAACCATCATCCTAGGAAAACTGCGTCTCAGAAGCCTTCAACTACTGCACAAGTAAGCGCTGTTACTGCAGACGAGGCCATTACAAGACAAACGTCACCCATGGAAACACCAACTGAATGATGTTTATTGTATATGATGTTTATACAAAACATGTGCATGAATTCTACGAACTGAAAAGAAATAAACCCAGAAAAGAGAAAATTAGAAGAGATCGCGATCGACGAGATGGATTATGGAAGGCTAAAGCAGTTACCCAAAGTTTCACACATTTCAAACAAATGCCAGATTTAGTTACTAACTAAACAACGGAGTGGCTAACGACAAATCATACAAGCTCGAGACGCTTAGAGATCATTTCTTCCGCGAACTGTAAGCATTCAGCTGAGCAGCGCGGGATATTATTTGGGTATTTGATCAGATATTTTTGCATTATCACTTATCTTCTACTTATCTTCGGTTACAAATGTACTTTCAGGTTTCGAATGAAATATTTGACATCACTAGTATCTTAACCTAAAATTCTTCTCTTCAAGCTCTTTGAATGGAACTCTGCATATGGGGCTTAAGCCTCCTTGTTAGAGGAGGACGGAACCTAAAGTACGAAGACTAAATAAAAGGACAAGGAGTTCGACATCATACAAACCGCATCCAAAATGGTAAACGATATTCAATGCACGGCAGATCTCTGATTGACGTGGGGAACGCGTTAGTTCACTCAGATCTTTATTTAATTTACCAACAAATTCGAGGGTCGAAATAATAATTATCGTGTTAAATTCAATGACGTAAATATTTAAACGAATTTTCTCAGTACTCAGTAGTTGTTAGAAGCTTAATCAAATTTTTCGGGTGAAGCCAATATGTAAGAATGTTGTGAAACAGGCTAATCTGCTACATGACCCCTTTCACAAGCGGGCCAGAGGATGGCTTGATTGAATGATGTGAGCACGACGACAAGGGTTGAATAGAGGCACAGATCTAGAAGGTAAGGCAAACTTGTCGCAAACGCAAAACTAAGACAACAACTTGCTGAACTATAAACCGACAAAGACTGAAGACTTCTTGGACAACATTTCACTGAACTACAATGAAAGACGCTCTACTGGAAATGGTTTACCCAGGGAACATAATTGCTAACCGGGTGCTGACTAAAACTGACGCGAAATTGTTAAGGTGGACCTACAAATTTGAAGTAAACGTTGAGAATATACCGTTGATTAGTTTGTTAACATGTTAAAATCGTTTAAACAGAAGCATGTCTTAAGTTAAAAAAAACACTGGTTGGTATTTGCGGATAGTAGTGCTCACTTGATCAAGTCTTTGATTTGATTACTGCCTATACACACACTGTAATTTCATATTCATGGAAACTTTAAAAATGGGGATATTACACGATTGAGAGACAGTCCCAGGTGTTTTATTTAAAATAAAATTGTCTACTCCAGTCAAACAAATACGAGCGCTGATCTCTAATCAACAAATAATTTTGAATAAGTCGCAAGGATATAGCCAGAGCGATGATGATGCACTAACATTAGTTGCCAAAAATGTATTCTGATAAATTGACTGTGGGCACTAGGCAAGATGGCGAACTTAATACCAGGGTGAAGTAAACATGGTACATGGTACTCATCATGAGCTGGCCAGGGAATGGTTTTTTATTTAATGACGTAAGAACGTCGAGGTTAAGAATTGGATAAATCTGGAATCTAAGTAACTGGTCACACATTTTCTAAGGCATCAATGAATATTTGATGACTAAAATATCAAATGCCTTGAGATTAATTTAATAATGTCTCGGAAATAAGCTAAATTGAGAACAAGCTTGCAGAAACCACGCTTTTAACTGGCACTAAGCATGTAAGTAAGAGTCTATACCGCCGTTCTCCGTTAAATATAGGAGACATTTAGGTAGTCCTTTCCATTAAGGAGGAAGTAGCACAAGCTCCTAGAATGCATCTACAAACGTTTCATCGCAAATTTCAATTCAACTCTAAAATTGTCTAGTTAAGGGCATGTCCCAAACTAGGAAACAAGGTTAAGTATTTAGAAAAGATAGTAAAAATTCCGATAACTGGCCTGCTCACATGTTAAATAAAGAATGAAGAAAAGAATTAAAAACATTTAACAGAAACCCTGCAGCCACCCTGTTGAAGCTCTTCTTTAAAGACTCGCTGACTAACTTTCGAAATGGGTATAGTACTTTACCAATTCAGACACAGCCCAAAGTGTCATATTCGGAGAGAAGTATACACTGATACACCTGATCCATCTTGCAGATGGTAAGCTTAACTGTACTGTAAGTAATACTATTTAAAATGAAAGATATTTTTGTTGAACCCCTTTAAACTAAAAAGAACAGCCACTGTGATATGGTTTTCGAAAGAATGTACAAAATCACAACAACAGTTCCCTTCACCTTTAAAGGTCACTCCATACACTGTACACCACCAACGGTGTGTTCGATTCGCTGGTAAGATCGCTTAGAAAAAAAGAACAGCCACTGTGATATAGCTTCAAATGAACAAATGATTACATCGCAGCAACAGTCCCCTCATTCAAAACGACAACTGGTTCTCTATTCACTAATTCTCAAAAAATCACTCGGAGTTGTTGAAATTTCCCACCGAAATATAAAGGAAAATCACTGTGATATGCTGTCGAGCTTCTCATATCACAACGATCGTTCCTTTAATCGCAATGGGACTGTTCTTGAAATGTTTTTTGAAAATGCAAAATGGATATTTAGGATGTGTCACAACAACGAACTTCAATGGTTGTCTAGCTTTATGAGGCACTAAGTCACTTAAGGCTAGACCACCAATGCAGTTAATTGCTTCGAAAGTTTTTCACTTGCAACATCAGAACACTATTCACATCAACACAAAAATTCACTAGAGACATCAGAGACAGTACAAGTTTGTTGACAATTTTAAAATTATAGCACGAGTGTTCGGTCTAGTCACTTGGAAGCTTGAAAAGGGACTATCCCAACAGTCGCTGTTTAATTTTAAAATTCTTGTTGAATTATGCTTATATCTCCTTACTACACTGTCACAAAACGACATGATTGGGATGAGAATCTGGACTAAAAGCATGAGACACACTTTGCCCAGTGATGAGCTTGAGGAACCATCTACAGGACAAACTGTGTCGTATGCTTTCGCCAACTGGTGGTCGTGGTATACAACTACAACCGCACTGATGAGTGGTCTATGGACCATGAGACACATTTCACCCAGTGATGAGAGTATTTAACCATCATTCTGAGCGAAGTGTGCCGTATGATCGATAGGGAGGTGGATTACTGGTTCACAAATCACTGTTCACAAATTGTAGATACTTTGTTGAAGAATCATGAGACACATTTAACCCAGTGATGGATGAAATGAAAACCATCATCCCAGGAAAACTGCGTCTCACAAGCCTTCAACTACTGCCCTGCTACTGTAGACGAAGCCGATGAGCTCAGTTCAACGGCCATTACAAGACAAACTTCACCCAGTGATGGATATCGACTTGCGGAAACACCAACTGAATGATGTTTATCTTATAATGCACGGATGTGATGAATAAGAGAGAGCTAAGGTGTCGATGTCCTGATCGGTGGGAAGCACAAGGCACAACTGATATCATTCGTTGATCAGCAGTGGTCTTATATACAAAATCGAAGGCAAGCGATCGGTTGCGGAATGCATATCGCACTAATTACTGTCCCCAAGAGCGAATACCATACCATACCTGAACAGGCCGCGTACCTGCCCTACGAACATACGCGGAAGTCGGTTCGCGATAACGACAACCACATATGTGTGTATGAGTCGCCGAAGGAAAAACCCCTCAGCCAAATGCCGAAGGGCAATAAAATGCTCATTAAAACAATTGAATTCCGCGACGGCTTAACTACGAAGGGACGCGTCTCAAACTACTAGTGGTTTATGACAGCCTCGAGAACACCCATTCCAAATTATGAAGGTTTCACAAAGGTAACGCAGTTCGTAGAAGGATCGCAGTTACAAGCGTTCAGCCGAAACCGTGGATTTGCGAATTTTTAAAAATTTCTGAAAACTCTTTCTCGGAAACGGGGATTTTGAAATTTATGATTTTCCTTTTGAAATGCATTTTATTATGATCCGCAAGAGGGTATGACTAATGGCAAGTCTGGTGAAGGATTTGCTTACGAAAAACGAATGAGTCAGACGGATGGCGGGCATATGTTGGTTTTAACGTCGCCATTTTTAATCTCCTTCACTTTAAGATTAGTCACTTCTTTCACGAGGCATTTTTTCAAAGTTGATTTGTTGATGGAGAATGCTTTGCTTGAACATTCTCACACTTTTCTTCATCATCTGTTCACATTCTGGTATCTCATGAAAACCGTTTGAATAGCAAGGGGTACGCTCTGTTTTTGGGATTGACTTACATTCTACGTAGTTCAATACAAGGATTTGGACAAAATCCTGTTTTCGAATCTTCTCTCAATTCATGCTGCTGATTTATACATCACTGCAGTCCAAGAAACTTCCCCTTTCCAAAGTAGAACTAGGACGGGGACAATCATGCCACTCCAGAGAACTCAGTACTTGCTGGCCGTCCTTAGTGAACCAAGTTTAACGGGGACCGAGTATGACTCTTTATAAGAAACACATTTAATCACATTGAGAGATGTCAAACTATACGCGGCATAGAAAATTTGAACATTTGTTGTTGTGTGGGGCGTCAAGGACACGCCAAATTGATCAGTTTTGACAGACAATCAAATGACTCGGCTATTAAGTCATTGTTTTTTGTGTCTAACCACCGATGACGGTGGTCAGCGGACGGAAGTGGTCTCATCTCATAAGTGTGCTACATAGGTTAGGTTAAGGGGTGGCAGCTCAACCTTGCGTAGACCTGTTGTCCATAGTGCCACCACTAAACAAAGTAAACCTAGTTGTAGTCCATTGTAGCTTTATTTAAGCAGAATGTTCTAGTGGTTTTTACGAAATGATCAGATGTTGTTTTCTCACGATAATCTAAGGATCTAATGAATGGTTGACCTGGAAGATTATATCGAGATTTGGCTAAAGCCGGGCAGAAACAAAGAGGAAGATGCTCCAGAGTTTTGCCACCGCCGTTTCCTTTCAGTTTCTGCGTCTATCAGTGGCATACAGGTGTAGTCTATGGGCATAGTGACCCACTATTCAGTGCACTTTAATGATCCCCAAAAAGGATACTGTAGTTAACCGTCGGTAACGAGGTAATTGGTTTTGTTTTGGCGATGTATTCGGGCCAGAAGATTTTGGTCTTGTGGCATGAATTATTAGTAATCCAAGCATTGTTTGCTGTAGTATTTATTTGTTAATTGTCGAGTTCGTTGAAGTAACATTTTATCGGAGCTGCGTTGGTTACTTTCTCAGATGGCATTGTGACGCCACACTTGGCTAGTCCGTCAACTGTTTCGTTTCCCCACATTCCCATTTGTCCAGGAACCCATATGAGGGAGACTGCGTTTCTCCGCTTCTTTCTGGATGGCTACCAGTTCAGCCAGAAAGATGCTGCTTCTTTCGTCCACTTTGTAGCCGGTTTTGATATCTAGCAATGCCTTGTCTACACCAGCACCGACCCCTTTATGCTGCTTTGAGCCGTCTGTATATTAATAGAGTTTTCCGGAGGATTCTGACCAGTACTCTGTTGTCGGGGTTATTATAGAAAATTTACGGTCGAAGCGGTTGACGGGCTTTTGGTAATCTGTATAAGTACTAGAAATACAGTGGAATCTTCCGAAGTCGAAACTCTCTCTAAGTCGAACCCTCAATTTCCCATACAAAAACCTCTCTCTAAGTCAAGCTCTCTCTAACTGGAATAGAATATGGTATCTCGTGACAATTAAATTTACGGAGAGTCTAGTGTATTTATAAAGTTACAATGCCCAAAAGTTCTAAAATTGAAATTGCTGGACTCTTTTAGTCTTAGTACCAATTCCGATTTGTTCGCAACGTCTTTGGCAAACAGTCTAATGGGAATTCATCGGACATATTTTTTAGACAATCAGTTTGTCTTGTTGGCTATTTTAAATGCACACAATAGTTTCTTCAACTCATTCATGTCCACGCCCGTTCAAATGTCGTAGAACGCGTTTAATTAAGGAGACAGAACCAAAGTCATTCGTCCATCAACTCTCTACAGAAGTGTGTTCAGAACTTTGTTGCAAACAAAAGTCTGATTTCCTACTTCTCCCTGCCTTGATCCTCTTAACATAAATATTTTTATATGAACGACTGAAATCCTCAATCTAAAAGCGATACCTTTTAGTCCAAAGGGCCACTTGAACTGCAACCACTATCATCACGTAAAATCTTTACCATATCTTTACCATTTGAATCCACTCGGAGCGATACATTTTAAGCATTGGATCATAGACTGTCTAGTGTTAGAGAAGATTGTGTCAACTCATATCAATTCCAACTCTAACCTTCACCTCATTCACAATTGTGCGTAGATTTCTACGCATGTGGGATTTTAGTGTGTTTTTCATGATTTTTTTTATTCAAACCTTTCTTAGAATTTTCCGGAAGAGGGTAGACGTAAAATAAGGATTATAGTAAAGTCAGAAAATTTCAGAAGTTTTCAATATGTGGTTTTCTTAAAAGAAAATAAGACAAAAAGGAGCTCTTGTACAGTTTTTTTTACGCAAGGATGAGATGAGGGCTAAAATTTCACGATGGCTTCTCTCTCTCTCTCTCTTCACTGACAATGCACACACAGTATATGTGTCAAGGTTTCAAACCCTCGGAACCTTAGCCCGTTCAAAACGACTATCAATTCAAAATCTCATTTATCTCTAGCTCTAATTCAACTTTCGCCAGTGCTAGATGCCATGCTTCAAAGGCACTTCAGTATAAGCTAGCACGATACACACTCCACTGATCTGACTTCATTAGGGATGCCTCTAGTCACCGGCCAACTTTTGTTAGGAAGGACAGTGGTGGAAGAAACAAGCATGAGGTGGCTGACTGGATCCCGATCGTTCTAAACAACTAGTTACTTTGAACTGTGGTAAGTCATGTTCCATCATGCACCTCAGCATAACTACCTACGCCGTTGGGATCAAATTAACGGCACTATCGCTGGAGTAGTCAGTCAGTAGTAGTAGTCTGATTGTGGGCATCACAATGGACCAACATGGTCTAAGTGTGCTGGTGAATTCACTAATAACCCCGCCTACCTACCTAACCTCGTGCGCTACTGAATGTGAACTCCAGTTCACCTTGGTGAAAAGGTTTCAAAAGAGGCTAGTGATGAAATTTGAGAGTTTGAATCCATGACTGTGATTCCATCCTCTCAGAATAGACTAGTGAACTTTCAGCACTTAATGCGGACATGGGCCTAGCTTATCAGCAACCTTCGTGGTGTGCGTGGTGTTGTTCTTTCACGAGTGGAAGGGACCTACAGTTTAATGCTGACTCCGAACGTCGAAGTTGAAAAGCTTTTTATAGACTCTTTGAGAATCGTCAGTGACTTGAAAGAGGCGGAGCCGTGGATTATCAAAGGTGGTAAATTCGAGTATCGAACCTGGCACCCTCTCCGTAGGTGTCGACCCACTTACCCACTACGCCACGACGACCCACACACTTCAACCTTATATAAGCTAATTATTCAAAGCTCGGCCTGTCAAGTTTCTATCTTTGGTATCATTTGCACAATATCATTACATGATAACATGATGACTTCAAGTAAAAGTTTAAAAACTCCAACATAGACATTTTGGTGATAAGTAAATGAGGACGTGTCAAGCCAGGCTTAGGTTTTGTGTGTTGATATAATATAACATGATATAACATGATGACTGCAAGTAAAAGTTTGAAAACTCCAACATATAAATTTTGGCGATAAGTAAATGAGGACGTGCCAAGCGAGGCTTAGGTTTTGTGTGTTGATATCAGAGTCAGGGCCATCCTTTTGGAATACATACAGCTGAGAAAGGATACTGATGGCTTTCCACATCTCAGACACAGAATGATTACGCCGACTCTAACTTTCAGGACCCCTAAGTGTTATGTGAACATATTCTCCGGTATCTATGTAAATATATATAAATAGGTAATAATAATATTATAATATGGATGGCACGACAGTCCGAGGCGGACCTGGACCTAGCTTCTCAGCAACCACTACGTGTTGTGCGTACTATTGTTCTTTCACTAGTGGAAGGGACCTACAGTTTAAAGCCGACTCCGAACGGCGAAGTTGGGAAGCTTTTTATAGACTCTTTGAGCATTGTCAGTGACTCGAAAGAGGTGGAGCCGTGCATTATCAAAGGTGGTAAATTCGGGTATCGAACCTGCACCCTCTGCGTAGGAGTCGACGCATTTACCCACTACGCCACGGCGACCCAAATAGGTGCTGCCCATTTTTGTCGTACACTCAACCGAATGGCATAATATCGGAAATCAATCGCCTATACAAATAATAAATCTAAAATAAACACAGTTCAAATGAAGGCCATGCGTAGCAGTCACCCCCAGGCCAGAGTGGGCCCGTTGTGTTATCACAAGATCCAGTTGAACCTAATCCGCAAACCATATAGAGCTTTTAATGATACGATGAAGATGACTGATACGGATCCTACTTAGTTCTGTCAGGAAGTTTAACTGTAGGCCTGCTAGTGAATAATTTCGAGAGCGGTGTGCTATGGTTTCTTCGTTCTCTTCATCTCTGCATCTACTGCAGAGGTTGTCGTAGAGGATACCAAGTTTGGAGGCATGTGCAAAGGCAATGCTCGGTTATGACGCCGATGAGAGTTCTATGATTCCGCCTACTTAGTCTGATCAGGTTGAGTGAGCGTTTTGGATCGACAGCCGGCCATTATTGTGCTAGATAGCCAGTGCCAGAAGTGAATAAGCGTTTCGGGCTTTAGGGGATGTTTTGCAGTAGCTACAGGCATGTACGGCAGGTCTCCAACCGGAAAGAGTGTTAAGCTAGTGCCCTTTCAAGCGAGTTCGGAGTGTTGAGCTAGAGTCCTTTCATGCGAGTTCATCTGATTTACAATTCTCTTGGATGTTTCTGTGTCCCGGCACCCACATAAGTAGAGTATTGAAATACATAGCCATTTCGTCGGCAATTAAGGACGTTGGAGTTATATGTCTGCACTCAGCTCGTTGCCTGGCTGTCCGAACCAGGACAGAGCTTATAGTTTTTGGTTTGGTGTTCAGAGTTACAGTTACAAATCCAGATCCTTAGAGTAGACTCCCACACCCCCTCCTTCGTTCATATTTGGTCCATCTATGGAAATTCGCAGAAGACCGTTCAGACATCCAGTTAGATCTGGAGCCTATGCTGGTTAAGAAATTCTTTTCGACGATGAGCTTAGGTGCTCCCTGGTAGAGACCCAAAGTTATCCAGAATGGTAGAGCGGCCGGAGCTAAGCTCCTTCCACATAAGGCACGACTTGTCTACCGAAGAGATCTATCCGCGAAAGGTTGAGTAATGCATTCATGGAATGCACGACCACCCCATGGTATGCAAGGGGGTGGTCACAGTTCTCCGCTAATGCAAATGCATCTCAACCGCTGCACCCTTTCGAGCAGTTTGCAATAGGTGCCTTTATCCAGGGGGTTGCCAGATTGATAAGCCGCCAAGCCGTCAGATCATACTGACTAATGGTACTCGCGGCTGTAGACCCCCATAACTTTTTAGAGCAATATATGAATGTTGGGTTTCCAGCTTAGCTTCTCGTCCAGAATGAAGGCTTGGAATATGGCACTTTTGGTTGTTCTTAGAGAGACTTCCTTGATATTAGGGTGATCGAAGAAAGGAATTTTGTATTTCCTACTAAAAACACTTGAACCGCAAACGTTGGTCCATGTCTCTAATTTGACAATAGCCGACTGCATGATATCCCTAATCGTGAATATGAATTTTCCAGAAGCCGTGATGGTAACATCATCGGTATGGACAACAATCCTGCACACTGTCCTTTTCAATATTAGTAGAAGTTCATTCAAACTCTGGCTTTCAGGAAAGCCAACTACTAGGACTAGGAACTACGTTCCATACGAAAAGGGAGAACACTCCACCCTGTGGAGGTCATATATTAACCATGTATTAAACTTCGAGCGTATTGCTCTGTTGTTGAGAATCTGGAGAATAAAGGCCGCTATGGGCTTTTCGATCCCGAGTTGGTTGAATTCTGAGGAAAATGCGTGAGGTTCGACGACAAAGGCAGCAAGGGTGAATTCCGCGCGAATTTTTCCTCTATACTGGCAACAACCAAGTGAAGGGCTGTTTCTCCAAATTTACCCCTGAGAGGTCTACATTTTATTTTATGCGGCTGTGCTCCTGATGTGTAAATCAATAATTTTTTTCTAGAGACTCGAGCAGGAAGGACGATAGATTAATTGTTCTTAGATCCTTCACATCATCGACCAGAATTTCACACTACGGCAGATCCTGGAAAAGACTCAAGAGATGCAGATCGACATCCACCACCTTTTTGTCGATTTCAATGCCGCATATGACAGCGTGCATAGGGACGAGCTATACAACACCATGTCTAGTTTTGACATTCCTGCCAAACTCGTCAGGTTGTGCAGGATGACGATGGAGAACTCTCGCTCTCCATCAAGGTCGGTAACGAACTCACAGAGACCTTCAATGTCAAAAAAGGTTTTAGACAAGGCGACGCGCTGTCATGTGACTTGTTCAGCACCATCCTGGAAAATATCTTGCAACACAAGAGGCACGATCTTCCACAAGTCCGTACAACTGCTAGCATACACGGATGACATTGACGTGATCGGTCGAGCACAGCGAGCCGTCAATGAGGCGTTTGCTGGCATTGAGGCGGAAGCGGCTAAAATGGGTCTAGCGGTGAATGAGGGCAAAACGAAGTATATGCTGTCATCAAGAAAGGACACACAACATCGACGACTTCGAGGTAGTCAAGGACTTCGTCTACCTCGGCTCCGCAGTAAATAGTACAAACAACATCAGTACCGAGATCAAACGCAGAGTAACTCTTGCCAACCGCTGTTTCTATGGGCTCAAGAGGCAATTGAGAAGTAGAGTCCTGTCTCGAAGGACCAAGCTAATATTATATAACACCTTGATCATCCCAGTCCTGCTGTACGGCGTGAAGGCATGGACAATCTCAAAATCGGATGAGGAAGTCCTTGGTATCTTCGAGAGAAAAGCTCTACGTGCCATCTTTGGTCCTGTTTGCGTTGACGGTGTCTGGAGGAGAAGATTCAACCACGAACTGTACGGGCTGTATAGCGACATGAATCTAGTCAGGCGTCTTCGGATCCAACCCCTAAAATGGCTAGGCTACATAGAGCGTATAGACACTCAGCTCCGACCTGATGAACCCGTGGGACAACGCAACAGAGGACGCCCGCGTTTAAGGTGGCGCACCCAGGTGGAGAAGGATCTCAACCAACTTGGCGTGCGAGACTGGAGACCCAGGTCCAAGCCGGACTGTAGCCCCAAATAAAGAAGAAGATCCTTCACATGTTGCTCCTCGATACGATGATACACATGCCCTTAAGAGTCCCCGGATTGGACGTATAGATCTCAAGTACCTTTAGCTATTCAAGTATTCGAGGAAATTAAAATCCCTGCTATGGAGCGCTTTATTATTCTATGTTGCGATCCGAATTTCAGGGTCTTAGCCAATAACAGCCGAAAAAGCTGATAAACTTGAAATATAGCCAATATTTATATATCCAATGAAATCCAGGTGTTAAGAAAAAGTTGGACGACGCTATCTTAAAGTAGGCGAATGGAAGGTACTTATGATAGTTTAAAGTGACTGGATGCAGATAGAATTTACAATCAGGCCAGAAGAGGCCCATTGCGATGCCAAGGGGACTGACCAATTCATATTCCTGGAACAAATGTGCACTATCTGAGTCTTCGACTCCGATCTTGTGAGACAATGTAATAGACGACAGCCGAGTCGAAAGTGTCGCATCGTAGTCGAGAAGGACCTCAATGAACTTGGCGTGCGAAACTGTAGACAGCTATCCAGAGATCGCGTTAGCTGGAGAGACTTGTTGGTTGAAGCCCAGGTCCACTCTGGAATGGCAAACAAAGAAGATGATGGCAAACAAGTATTCAAATTAGTTATTGGCGCATTCGAATGATATTCTATTAATACAACAATTCTATTATCAACATTTTTCGGATGACTACTAATTAATTACTAACTGCTAACGGAAGAGTACTCGATGAATGTCTCTCATCAAAATCGTTGGAATGAATTCAATTTTTTATTTTATTTTTATTATTAAATCGAGAAGTGCAATAATATTTGAGTTCTTTTCTTTTACGTTTTTCTTTCATTCTAGCTATGTTACTGATTAGCATTTCTTGACGAAAACTATTTGTTACTCGCGCTGAAGTGAGACATTTATCGATTAATCTTGTGTTAGTCGTTTGTAAGTAGTTAGTAATGATTTACTAATCGATTATCATTCGAATGCTCCCATATTGAGTGATCATTCGATTATTAAAATATCTCGTTACTAAAAACTTGATTCTCAAAATCATTCAATTATGCCCATCAGTGAACATTGAAAATGAAAAGATTGATTCCGTCAAGTGGACATTTCTAACTTTATCCAAGCAAATGTAATCTTATCTTAAATTTAAAAGAGGCAAAAAACTCCGATGACATTTTCTGCACAAAAGTGCAAGCTTTTCGTTTAAAAACACCCTTTTATTGTGAACTGATCGAGTCTTAAAAACTGCTGATGATAAGCTGCAACAATAAATTCCAAGTTGACAAATCGGGTACTTGGAATATAACAAGCCGTCAAGGGAATGTCTGGGCTGTCGGTATTGTGTCATTAGTCAGACAAGCCATAGCGCTTAGTCAGTCATGACATCACATTACATTGTAATCGCCTGCAACACGAATCCGAAAATTAAAAATATGATAATGGAGGTTTCCGTATAGAACGCTGACGGCAAAATAATCTATCCCGCGGAGTCATTCACTTGCTAGTCCGATTTGCTTTTCCTTTTACCTTCGCTTGTCCTAATCTAGTATTCCCTTTGGGAAGAGTTGCCACTTTCTACACAATTTGGTGATTGGGGAAATCCAAGCACCTGAAAGTGTGCATATTTTCTTTAATTTTATATCACTTATCAAATATTCGATCCATAATTAATATTGCCGATGTCAGCAGTAGTTAGGGCATCTTCACAATGATCTGAGATGTCCCACTATTTGGTAATTGGGGAAATTCAAGCACCGGAAAGTATGCAGATTTTTTTTTTTGACTTTATACCACTTATCAATTGTTTGAACCAAAAGTGATATTGCCGATGTCAGCAGTAGTTAGGGCATCTTCACAATGATCTGAGATGTTCCACAATTTGGTGATTGGGGAAATCCAAGCACCTGAAAGTGTGCATATTTTTTTTAATTTTATACCACTTATCAAATATTCGATCCATAATTAATATTGCCGATGTCAGCAGCAGTCTGGGGATCTTCACAATGATCTGAGATGTCCTACAATTTGGTGATTGGGGAAATTCAAACACCTGAAGGTATGCATTTTTTTTTGACTGTATACCACTTATCAATTGTTTGAACCAAAAGTGATATTGCCGATGTCAGCAGTAGTCTGAGGATCTCCACTATGATCTGAGATGTCCCAAAATTTGGTGATTGGGGAAATTCAAGCATCTGAAAGTATGCAGATTTTTTGTTGACTTTACACCACTTATCAAATGTTTGAACCAAAAGTGATATTGCAGATGTCAGCAGTCGTCTGAGGATCTTCATCTATTTATTGGCACCGCTACTGAACTGTAATAAATAAATTCATCAATACTATGAAGACCCTAAATTATAGTAGTGAACCGAAGCAGTTAGACAGAGACTTGGACTGAACTTGGCTTGACAGAATGCAAAACGGTTGGATAAGTTGTATAAGACATAACTGTCCACCTTGGTTCCGCAATGTTTTCTATGAAGAGGCCAGTTCAGTGTACGCTTTTATAAATAAAAATCGATTGATGCGGCTTTAGAAAATCTTGAGGAAAAGAGTTCTCGTAAGAGGAGATCCAGGCAGGAGCATACATTTCGAAAATAGAACAATCGATTCAAAGTTGGCTTAAGGGCTTTCGAGTATCTTTCTAAGGGTTCACAAAACTTGCAGTGTAATAATCGGGGTTTTCCCATATTACTTACCCACAGGGACTGTTCTGTTTATTATTATTACTTGTGATATGTGATTAAGGAATAGATTTGAAGAACTAGAGACCTTATTGTTTGTCAATCTATGATCCGCAACTGTCAAACCCAATTCGATTGTTGATTTCGTACTTGTGAATGCTACACGTATTTTTAGACACTTGATACGTTTGCATGTTTCACCTCTAATTGATGCGACATGAGTTATACATATTTTAAGGCATTAGATGACGAGCTCACTTAAGTTGAAACATAGAAGCAAGGTAAATTCGATAGAATACGTTCAGATCTAGAGGTGATATTATTGGAAATTGATCTAAGAACATACTCACTTGCTTATCAGGCCTGCAACACATGCAGAGTCTGAGTCTGAGCATCCAAAACATCATCATCTTCTGACACGCATGGTCCACTAAAGGAGTCGCGGGTATAAAGCGCGCAAGAGAGGTCTCCATGCAACTCGATCCTCGGCTATCGACTCTAACTCATCAGGAGCTATGCCTAAACATACCATATTCAATATAAGAAGAAAAGAGCATACAACATCGATGTCTGCTGGCCATTTACAACTCCTAGATAGTTAGGACTTCGTCTACGTCAGCCCGCAATAAACAATACAAGATACTCTTGCCAACCGCTGTTTAATTGGGCTGAAGAGGCAATTGAGTAATGGAGCCGTCCCTCGAAGGACTAAGCTGACTTTAAATAAGACACAGATCATCCCAGTCCTGATGTTCGGAGCGGAAGTATGGACAATTTAAAAGCGTATGAAGAAGCCGTTTAAGACAAGTTCTGCTTGCAAACTTTGGTCCTGTTTGCGTTGACGACGACGGAGGAGAAGATTCAACTACGACCTGTACAGGCAACTTAAGAGTTATTGCAAAATGATACCAGCAAGGTGTCTACAGATCCAGTTAAGATTTCTGGGCCTCATAGAGCGTATGGACAACTCAGCTCCGGCCCGGCCCGAAGAATCGACTCCGCAACAGAGGACGTCCATGGAACCAATGGAACAAGTGGAGATGGATCTGAACCGGATTGACTTGGGAATTTGGAGGCAGGTGGCTAAATAACGTGTTAGCTAGAGAGGTTGAGGCTCGGATTCCGCACGGACTGTGGCAACAAATAAGGAATAGTCGCTTTTAGGTAGTCGTTTTGTACACGTTACGGGGACAATCTATCGCTGCTCCATTACAGATGATGCTACCAGGAAAAGCTTCCTCGTTATGTCCAGATCTATCGCTAATTCATAAGTTGTTCGAAGAAGAGACAATCGAGACTTGTATGCAGGATGTGCCAACAGCCCGGCCAGTTTGATGATGGAATTTAAGTTATTGCCCCCAAAAATCTCCAACTCATTGTATTCAGAAACAGAAGGATAACGTCCACGATTTTCAATCTCATCAGGATACTACCTCTTACTGCATTAACAACGTATTTCTTAAACTCTACTTATCCAGCTCACCTTTTGGCTTAGAAGGAACCACATTTCAAATAAAACACATTTTCTTTGATCGACGAGTTCATTTTTTTATTTCCCTTTATTGAAATTAGAAAAAAATATTTTACATCATTACACATTTAAAAATATATAATATATATGTATAAAATTGGAAGATAAGTTCCCTGGAAATATATCTAAATCAAAAAACAAAAAAAAAAAAAAAAACAAAACAATTAAACATCAGTTAAGTACCCTTTAGTTGGAAGAAAGAATAATTTGAATTCAATTAAGCAAACAACAAGAAAACTGAATCATTGTACACATCGTCGGAAAAGCGACGTGAAAAGCTGTTTCTCTTCTTCAAAAATATTAATTTTTCCCTTTTTTGTGTTTTTTTCTTTTTTTTTATTGAACTTCACTGGCTCATTTATTTTATTTAATCGTTTTTCAATTGGACTCGTCGTAATATGTGTTAACAAATTAGCAATGAATTATATTTTGTGAATAAATGTTTATATGTTTATATATATATATATATTGTATGGAAACATTTTAAATAATTAAATGTTTTTGTTTGTTATTTTTCACGCGACACCTAACAATAAAGTCACAGGGATGATCTAGGTTTTTTGTTTTATTATTTAATTGCTATTTACATATGTGGCATTTGTGGTCAGTCCTATTGGGCATTGGGAAATCAATGGTTGACCAAGGGGATGAAGAGGCATCACAATGATTTAACCAAGAGATGTTGGTTCAGCATGAATAAGGACTGCAAACCACAAGTGCCGTGTGTTAGTTCTTTAAATAAAATACACATTATTCAAAGCTAAACAGACAATTACGACCCTTGAGCGTATTGTGTGTGGGGGCGTACATACATAGATGAGTACGTTAAAGGCAAACAAACAAAAAGGTTTCATGAAAAGACGACTATAAATATAAAACAACAATCAAAGATATTCAGACTTAATCCACGCACCTCGTGTCCAATTGAGAAGGAAATACTTTTGTTTGCAATCACAGACAGACTCAGTTGGGAAGTGCACTTTAACACTCCTCGTGAGCCGATGCAAAACACTTTCCATATCTGTTCACAGCTCGATTAACAATATTTTCATCGAAAAACATTGAACAGCTTTGTTTCTCAGATTTGGTGATGCTTACTTTGCGTGGAAATAAGTGCGTTGACATTATGTCGGAAAATGAAAGAAATGTCAGCGGTTTTTATTTCTAAAAGAAACTCTGTTGACCCTCTAAGATTTAATGTGACTAAATACGGGGTTTGATTGTTGAATAGAAGGGACATCCTTTCCAGATGTCACTCACTCTCTGAAATTGTACATTACTTGCACGGAAGGTTCAAGAGTATATAGCAACCATTAACACTAGTTAATTTATTCTGCAAACAAAATTGAATAAAGAAAATTATTGAGCGATAAGGAAATACAGGTATTTCAAAAGATAAATGTTTCCTCATTATAACAACTTACAGAATTTGAATTTGATCGTCGTTTGCTTTTGTAGAGGCAACGAATTGTGGCAATTAAAGCAAATGTCATACCGAACTGTTGCGACTCTCTATGTATTCGAGTCTCACACTTAATCAAATGGATAGGTCAAACCAATTCCCTGACTTTGCCTCCTCTTCATGTCTGACCTTTGCAGATACAACAACATGTATCAACTTCACTACCCATCTTCTCAATCAACCCTAGGCATCTGTTTATAATTATGAATGCAATTCAATAACTATGGTGTGAGTTAAATAAAAATAATTATAAGGCCTATTTACACTACACTGAATTAATAACATATTGGTGGGATTTAATTGGAATTTCTGCCTGCATATTCATTGTGTTATTTATAGAAGTGGCTTATGAATGTCTACGCACATGAAAATATTTCAAAATTAATGTCCAACTCTATGGAGGGGGGTTTAATTGCAAAGAAGAAACATTGGTTTGATTAAAGCCTCGTCAGGTTCACGAATTAGTAGTAGAACAAATTGGAGAAATCATTCGATGATTTATTTCATGTTCGAGGAGAGACTAAGATAGTAAGGCTCAGCTCACTACAGGAACAAACACATTTTAACCGTCTTTGAGGTAACAGTTATACTTATTGTTCACATATGTTTAGGATAAAGAAGACCAAAAGATAATTGATAATGAACTATTTCCAGTCTTCCTCTTCCTAACCTCCAAGTAGTCAACACAGACAAAGAAGAGAGATGTCAGTCTGCGTCTACGTTCATTCCTCAAAAGAGGAACGACGCATAATATTGGCCCTACAATCTTATGTTCCAGTCACCTAGGAAGCTGATGCACTTCGTGAAAGATTGCGTTTCTATATTGATATGAAAACCTAACCTATTTTGATATCGACGTTGGATACCAAATAAAGCGCGTTAGTTCCCCATGAATTGCAGTCCTAAAAGGAATGAACTACTGCGATCGTAAGATCGATCAAGTTCGACTTTAGGAAGCATAAATGATGACCCGAAGGTGAAATGTTTGGTAAAAGCTTACGAATAGAGGAAAGGGGATGGGAAGGGTACTTTCATATGTTCTACTTCAGATTGGTGTCAAACTATTTAAATGATAATGTATACTCATTTATCATGGCAACATCCGTGATCCGTCAATACATTGACTTCATTTAGAACATCACACAAATGAGACTTGAGTTGTATTTGAGGAGACTGGAGAAGAAAAAGTGAGGACATTTTTGTACTGTTCCAGAACGATGACTCAACCGAAGTTATACAAAAATTAGTTGATAAACTTCACGTCAATAAACTAGCAGTTAATAAGGTGCTCCCTCACCTCTTCATGCATGGACCATTGTTCGATACTTCGCATCTATTCACGTTGAAATTACCGTTTCCAAAGGCAAGCAACTGAACGAAATGATCGCTCGAATGGTGTGTCCTCAAAATGAGTAAAAACAAAAGGCTGTCCTCAGATGGAAAGAACCAACGAGGCACATAAAGCTAGTAAATTGTGTACCCGTTCCTTGATTCCCCGATTTATTGAGAATATTGAGGAATATTTATGTTGCCTAGCCTAGAGTGAAGAAGCTTCAATCATAAACCCCAGCATTGCTAAAAGTTGAAGAACTAAACAATTTGACTGTTCCCTACAACGAATGGACATATTTTGTGTTTCCATTTACACATAGACGTTTTGTAATGCACACTAGATGTGCTCTATGACTATAAACGGATGAATATAAAAAAATATGAATAACCTGCTAATTTTAAAGAAAATTATGAACTTTTCCCACATTTATTGCTGGAAAAAAAGTATGTAAATTATAATAAGTATGAATGTGACTACATCTAGCTATATTGAATGACCATAACGATACACCTTAACTAAACGAAAACTAATGACCGAAAGGAAAAACTAAATTCAAACTAAACACTTCCACTACACTAGCACTACATGTAGATATAACAATTTTAATTTATTTACAAGTTTAATACAAAAAATGGGTCTCTTTTGAATTCATTGTCATATATATATATATAGATTTTGTTTTTCTGATTAAAATATATATATTTTTTTTTTTGTTGGACTCACTTCTGAATAAAAGAATGAAAGCCAGATTTTTTGTTTTTGTGTTTTTTTTTTTTAATTTCAGTTTTCTTCTTTTATATTTATTCTATGTATGGTTTGTTTTGTTTTCTTTTTCTTCAGCTAAACTCTTAATTCATACACAAACACGTTTTGTGTTCAATATTTTCTTTTGAAAAACAAAACAGAGACAGGCGGAGAAACAGAAGAATAGACATTGAATGGCTTAGAGAGAGAGCAATCGAAGCCCTTCCCCGACGTTAAATTCATATCTGCAAAATATATTGGTATAAAAAAAGTGTTTATCTCTTCTTCCTTGTCGTCTTAATTTGTTGTTTGTGTATAGTTATTCAATGTGTTACTTTGTTGCAAAGTAAGAAAAGTAAAAATCAAATTAATATGTAGTTATATAGTTATTTTGTTTTTGTTTGTTGTTTTTTTTTTTCTTTTCTTTTCTTGTTAATTAAATATCATTTTATTCATTTATACCCAACTGAAGAGAGTGCTTTTGTATGTTGCTTGCTTGTTTTCATCCAGCGTAACTGGCGTATCTCACATGAGATTTGAATTTCGGAGCTTGTTGTGGCCGGGATTTAAAGAGATCTCTCTCCTCTCTCCTAGTTAAATGGAAATGCAAATTTTTTTTTATTTTATATTTTGTATTTACAAGATGTTTTCTGAGGTGGTAGATCATGGTGCTGCCGGTGCTGGGTTTCGGTTCCGGATTATTTTAAAATTGTTGATTTTAATAAAGTTCTCTTGTTACTACACTGTGAATGTAAATGGGATGAGATAAGAAAGAAAGAAAAAAAAAGAAAATCGAAATTGAGTTATGTTTTTTGTTTATACTAGAAAAAACGTTGATTATGTGATGAGATCTATGAATCTTGTTTGTCACCTCTCATTACCTATAAGATATTTGCGCATACACACGCTGTATTATCTTTATTTTTTTGTTTTTTTTTTTTTTTTTGCAAATTACGAATTCTCTCGACGGTGTTCCAAAAGTTGCTCACCGCATTTTAGGTGTCACGCTTACACCGTCAGTCGGTGGATCATACCTAAAAACATTCGCACTAAAAATGCCTTAATCTGTGATAACAATGAGATATTGAATTCATCTCATGATGGTCTTTCATTAAAAAAACATCTTGTTGCCGAAGAGGAACACAACTGAAGTCTGACTTGTTTTCAAAGTATAGTTTAGGTAAGGTAACAGTGGCTGGCTGCAGAAAGCAATCACAATTAGTCATGTGTAGGCCCTTTGTGATACCACGCGGGCTTACTTACTCCTAACCCTGGAACCAGTTGGTGCTTGTGACAAAGCTGTATAGCTGGCTTATATTGACGGAATTCAGCTAGCTGAGGCAGTTGAAATGGTGGGCCCCTAGGAGTGAGTACCTACACGTGTAGAGCGGGTTATTTCTACCTTCTCTTCATCCATGTAGCTTCGATATCGGATCCCCACCCTGCGGGCGTGTACGCCAATTATACAGTCTCCGTTATGCCGATGAGCGTCCCCTGGCACCCACATATCCTGTATATTAAAATGCTCAGCTTCCGCGTAAAGAGACAGCTGGCAATTGGTTGTTTGAGTTGGAACATGACATTGTCCAGGGACTCAATATCGGCCTGGCTGACTGAACAGATGAGTGATAGGCCATGACAGTGCCTCATTTATTGCAATGGTTTCATCGATCAGTATGCTAGGAGAGCGCAACGTTGAGGTATTGGGAGTAGACTCCACAAAAACGAGACGAAGTCGATAAGCATTAAGTTTCTAGAAGATACAATGTTTTGAAAGTACAAACATATATGTAGTTTGCATTTATGAAAATCACTCACTTCTTATTATGCGATACCCAAGTCTACGCCAATTGAGATAGAGCAATGGATCTAACAAAAATCCCACTGAAATTTTTTTTCCAGATTTATAGGCATATCAGGATGGCTGAGCAACAGATAAACTGTGCAGAAAAGGAGTAAAGGTATTCTATGGGGAGCACCTAAATCAGTGGCGGCTTACACCACCTAACCAAATTTAACCTCTTCGTTAGAGTTTAACGTAGATACGTATGAAGTTACCACCAGAAAAAAAATGTGCAGGTAACGAACACATCACCTGTAGAAAAATGAGAAACATGCAATATTTCCACAGCTTAAAGCACTTGCATTGGATGATCAATTGTTAGTTCTGGCTATGTACTCTCCGTTGTGAGACGCATAGGCTCGCTCTGGTTGAAATATGCTTTTGAGAATTGGCTCTACCTCGAACTCTAGCCCTGCTGATTTCAGTTTCTAGTATGAGCTCCGTTTGAACTAAAATTCCGCCATGCGTTAAGGCCGAACGAGCTGGCACATTTTTTAAATGCACACATCTCCATCAATCTTCATAGATGCGACAATGTTTTGTATTAAACGTTTTGGTATTCTCTCTGTGGATTTCCTAAACATCGAAGCAAAAAAGGTTTCCCTATCTTAGGAACTCGAAAAAGCAATTTCAGCGTACTCTGAGTTGAACTTGAGTAATAAAATGGCAAGAAAATGGTTGTGCCGAACCAACTTGATATATATATCAAATTATGTACCTGATTTTCTTAAATAATATATCTGGACGAAAGTACTACACTTCTACTGAAAGTACTACACTTCTACTGAAAAAAGACTGCTAACACTCAAATTGTGTATTCTAGACGCGACAGTCCAAGGTGAACCTGACCCCAGCTTCTACAGGACGCACTCGTTTAAGCTTTTCTGAATACTCTATGAGCATTCTCACTGACTCGAAAGACTCACGAATCTCGTAAATTACAAAATCTGGTGAATTCCGGGATCAAAACTTGCACACCCGGCGAGAATGTAAACGAAACCACTGAGCCACGGCGACTACATAGAAAACACATGGTAAATTCGTGTATCGAAGCTGGCACCCTCTGCGTATCAATCGACACAGCAACCTACTATGTCACGGCGACCTTCTGTCACTGTGATGATTCATTTCAAAAATAAGGGCCATGGTAGATGTAATACCGAAACTTTGCCTCATTTTCAGATTATATCTTTCTGCTAACTATTACAGTCGTATTTATATATATCATTGCTCGTGTAGGTCTATCTCGCATCGACAATCTGTGTGAAGTAAGTCTCATTAGCATCACGGGCTTAACTTGATCTAAATACGACTATTTTCACTCCCATCACGGCACTAGAAACTAATCTGATCCTAATCATATAAGTTAATCGAAATGATTTCTCTAATGGAAACCTAACCAACTTCATGGTAAAATATTTTTCAGCTCAAAAGCATATGAACATGCAAATTACTTCATAAATAACTGCTTATTTACTTATACTTTGATGTCTTTTATCTTCTCTTTGTTTAAAAATGAGGAATTTCACAACCAACGTCTCAAATAAACGATGATTAATCGTTTTCCAAACAAACTTTCACAGTATTAATCCAAGAAAGCTATATCACACCTGAATTGCTTCCATCGGGAAGGTGTATGATACCATAAAAGCCAAATTGTTGAATTATTTTGCAGAGAACATTCCAATTGTTGCAGTTAACTACTCAAAAGAATTTTGAAGAGAGAGAGAGAGAGTGTTATGAGGCACCACGGGGAATTGCAATAATCAATGTTCACAATTCGACAAAAGGTTCCCGATGCCTGACAAACAAGACGCATTCCCTGCGCACAAACGTATCATTAGTTTTGGAGCAACTTAGGCGAAAGAGAGAGAGAGAGAGAGAGGAAAATAATAAAGAAGAATTTATGTTTTTTCTTTTGGTTTTTCGATTTATTTGCAAAATCAATTCAGTTTCATCTCTTTTTTTCTTTTTTGTCTTTTTTTTTATTTTTTCTTTTCTTTTGTTTTGCTTTTATTTATTTTTTTTGTTCTTTCTTTGATTTTTTTTGTCAAAAATTAAACTAAAAATTAATTTGTATACACGAAAGGGGTTAAAAGAAAATGAGTAAATTATTAATAGAAAACTTACAAGTAATTGTCGTCATAATCGATCCCTCGTTACTGTTGTTTTTGTTGGTGGTTGAAATTTTTGTTGTTGAGGCGGCAGTAGCATCAACAGCGGCAGCAGAAACAGCAGTAGCAGTAGCAGAGACAGTAGCAACGGCATTGGCAGCAGAGGCAGCAATTTTCTTATTTGTAATGGATGCGGTTATACTTTTAAATTTTTGTTGTCACGAACAGGCCACTTCTGCGGTCGTTGGTGCACTTGTATTGGCTGATGTTGTTGCTGAATTATTTGTTGTATTTGCAACAACTTTACCGGAATTATTTGATGTTGTTGTACTGCTAACGGCCGTTACCGATGATGAAGAATCATCTAGCGAACTTGGAGGGCTCCTATCGCTGCCATTTTTAAACACTGGCTGAGCAGGGATCGCTGTTGTTTGCCTTGTCACGGATGTCGGAAATTGCGGTGCTAATTGAGTGGTTGATGTTGGTGTCGTAGTGATATCACTATTCACCGATGATGCATTTGAATTTTCTTCATTTTGCTATTTGTACATATAACAGGATTGGTTAGGAATGTAACAATTAGAAATGAAATTGTTTTTTTTTTTTTTTTATTTACAGAAGAAAGAGGAAAATAAGCTAAAAGAGTGAACTCTTGATGTTATGCCTGACTTACTGATTCACTAACACGACTACGCTTTCCGCCACTATTGCCACTGTTGCTATTCTGCGACGGTTGTTTCTCTAATTCCGATGACAGACGCTTTCTATTTGCTAAAATTGAATTATTAAAATTATTGTGACTCTCCATTGAGCGTCGTTCACGTTTCAAGTACTCTCCATCAAGGTATAAACTTAAAAGTTTGCGTTTTACATGACGTGCTTCAATGGTCATGCCTTCTTTGAGCATTTTTATATTCACCTGAAATGAAATGAAAGAGGAAAATCATGAGAATTCGTTTCTTCTCTTAGTCTTGCGAAAGTGTGAAGTGAATTGTTTGTTTACTTACCCCATGTGATATAACATGCTCGGTGAAATTTTGAATATTCTCGGTGAGATCAACATTTAAATTCTCGGTGCGTTCGAATTCTAGTCCAATAAACCACATTGAGCAATATGCTGAATCGGATACTGGGTGTTTTTCGGCAGCACCAGGCGGTTGATTACTGTTTCCACCGCTATTCTGACATTTACTATCACCCTTTCGATATTCAAAACATTTCGGATTAACGTGTGCTAGAGAAATGTGTTGGTTACGCTCTAGGTTTCCGATTAAGAGACGAATTTTTGATTCAACCAGACCGCACCATTCGAGGTGGTCTTCGGCTGTTTTTGAATTAACAAGAAGCACTATAAAGTGACGATACCTGAAAGAGAGAAACCAAACCTATGAGACATGAACAAAATACAGAGCTGATAAATTAGAACTTACGTGTAGAAAAAGCTTGGAGCCTCGAAAAGACGTTCCCATTTGGCTCGACCCAACATTATTTCGTCTGTTGTGGACATTCCACGATTGAATTCACTCAGTATAACTTTCTTAGTCGATTCTGAAACATTGAACGTTGAATTCTGTTGGGGATATGCTGGCGTTATGATTGGCATTAAATGGTATCGATCAGCAGCATTGACACGTGGATCCCATACCTAAAAAAAGGAAAAAAGAATTTAGATCCCTTCTCCTGATTGTGTGTTGAGAGTTTAACTTACCGGAAACCGAAGGTTTATATTTTCTGGGTGTTTAAGCAGCACAGGGTTTGGCCACTTCCATCTGGAGAACACCAAGAAGAACTTATGTACTAAAGTTGCGGCAACAGCATTCGGATAGAGTTGACAGGTGCGGGCAACCAACATGGCCCACGTAACACCTCCAAAGTACCCAAGCGAATTGGAATAGATTCCATGTTCTAAACAGAAAAAAACAATTGGGATTTAGTAAATCGATCGATAACTGAAAAATTCAATGTATACTTACTTTTAGCCCATAATTTAATGGACCTCAATGCTAATCGAAAGTTTTCAATATTCGGCACTAAACTCAATATCTCATCGGTTACGCGACATCCGTTTAAGCTTCTCACTGATCTAGGATCGAGATTCTTTAATAAATTATCATCTCGCAAATCGAAATCGTCGGGAATTTCTTTTAGTGATAGTCTTGCGAAAAGCAAATCAATTTCAATTCCATCGAAATTCATTTTAATCACTGGCACAAATGCCTCCTCAACTGCACGACATTCAGTCACTTCTGGTTGCTTTTTGAGTAGTTCAAAGAACGATGTGAAATAATCGGTGCGTTCGATGTTGCGTGGTGCAACGCACAACGCATCAATATCAGCTCCCTTATGATGCACACCAAGGCGATACGAACCGAACGTATAGATTTTTCCGCCTAATTTTTCGGCAGCTACTTCTGGCATATTCTTAGCAATCGATACATCTTTAACCCACTGTTTGACGAGTGTGTTTAGTTTAGCTAAAATCTCCATACGATGATTGAGCTCGTCTTGTGTTTCGAAAACTTTGTATGGTTCAAGGGCATTGCGTAGTTCATCGGTTTTTTGTAAATCCTCGGGACGTGGTTCGGCTAGACTGATTGCCGATGTCATTCCTAGAGTCTTTGGAGGTGGTTGTGTTTTACTACTGCTAGACTTTGACCCACAACTGGATGTTGAACCCGTTGAGAATGTTTTGATGCCATTCTGCTGAGTGGTTTGAAGTTTTGCGTCAGCATTCCACATGCTGATTGCTTGTTGTGTACTATTGGTTATTTGATGTTGTTTTATCTTGGTAAATCTAAAAAAGAAGAATAGAATAGTTTCATTTTTAATTGGAATTTATTGGATATGAGAGAATATGATTAGGCAGGCGTTTACATGGCATCGACGAATGAATACGTGCAGTTGACAACTACCTGTTACAATATGCGGGCAACCGTGTAAGCTGACCATTACAACAGAAAAGTCTATTATGAGAAACATAGTTAAACAGTAAAAATCTTCAAAATAGGAGATATGTCTGTGGGTACCAAATCAAAGAAACATTACGATTTTTGATGAAAAGCAGAGACAGATTGAAGTGTGTCCAAAATCAGATTTCTACAGAATCGAAAGATGATTGTTAAGCATGTTAGGTGTAAGGAAGGTGAGTCGAGGAACTAAAAATTTGCTTAAAGAAAAACTTAAAAACCTGTAAAGCTCAAGATTGAAATAATGGCTAGAGTGAATAGCCAGACAAATGCTATCTTACATGATTATAAAGGACTGTCTGACTCAGCGGTAAAATTCTTCCGTTTCGGCAATGACAGACATTGACAAAACCACTGCCCAATTGGTTGAATCATTTCCTCTTGATCTTTGACAACATGCAACTTATCTTAAGCAGCTGTTGGCGAGAATTGCAACGACGAGAAGATAGCCTTAGTGAAACCCAAAGCCGGAAGAATATAATGGAAATATCAGGCACGCTTGATTACAAATAATGATCAGAATTCAAAGAAATCCGATACATTTTCAAATAATAATCTTTTCTAAGACACAAAGAAACACTTTCCAGTAGCACTTTCAAACAAAACAAAAACTTGCCACTTCATTGAAAAGTGATATCGCTAATCAAAGCACACTTGCAATGTAAACAAAAAACTTATTTATTTGCATTTGTACAACGGCTCACAGCGGCTAATGATCAATCATAACGAAACCGATAACGCCATAGAGCTGATAAACACGATTTCCAAAGGGTTCTGGCCTTAAGGTGTAACAGCAACACAAAAAAACAAAACAAATTAGTGGAATCTGCTGACTCGTCAAAAGCCCACTTCCCCATAAACACCTTGAAGGGACTGGAAGAGAATCTCTAAAAACGAAAAAACTAACAAAAGCGGACGGGAGGAGGAGCACGAACATGCGTTTTGTTCAGTTTGTCCAAGTCTACAAAACAAAAAAAAATATGAAAGTTAAATAAATACACGATCGTCGACACTGCACAACGCCACAAAATGATTATTTCAAGATGTTTTTTTTACAAACCTTTATGTGGTGTCCTTATTTTAATCTTAACGAAACGCGGTAAACTTTGTCGTTTATGTGCTTTAGTTTTTTCACAATTTTTCGAGAAAATTTCGTCGTCGTCGATTTTCGTTGTGGGTCGATGGAACTTTTACGTTTTCTCCTCGCTAGCAATAGAACTGCTTTGGGACTTGCATTAACACTTTGTTAAAATCTTTCATTGATACAACTGTTTCATACCGAATGTTGTGCCGCACTTTTTTAGTTTAGAACGTTTTAATTAATAATTTGCGTGCGCTATGTTGTGAATTTACGGATAAATTTTTATGTGGAAAAAAACGAATAAATTGCAAGAGAGAAAAAAAAACACACACAAAAGCGCTTGACATTAACCGCTTACCAAGATGGCTGTACGAGAAAAGATGTTGTTTCGATTCGTGTTGGTTCATTTTATACACTTTCAGCACTGCCAGGTATACACGAAAGAAAGCACAGAATAATTAATTACTTACTTAATTATTTTTCGGTAATTACAAGGAATTAGCAGGAAACTTTCGGGTTTTTTTATTGCTAAAATCCTGGATATCCTTTCTACTCATGCAAGTGCATTTATGACATAAGGGATTATAGAAGTATGTTGTTCTTACGTCTCTAATACGCAATCAAGCATTTTTACCTGCCTTCTAGTAATTAGAAGTAATGATTGGAATAGAAGAATTCGTAGTCACCAGGGCTATCAGCAATTTCCGGTGCCAATTATGAAACAATTATGTAGTGCATTAAATTGATTCATGGCTTCTAAGAAACTCTGGCACTTATTAAAGACATTAGACTTATTAAAGAGACAGGGGTGACAAAAGGGAGATAAAAGGGAAGACCAGATAACTAAATGTAGTTCTTTTAAAAATGTTCAAGATTTCTTGGAAAACTGACGTAATATAGTTCATTTATTTTGTCTAATGCGTTTACCATTTGTGGTTGATAGCCATTCAGCTCTAAATTTTAACCGCTGCCACCTGCCCAGAATTTAACTTGTATCATAATGCGGACGGAATAATCATTTATAAAACAACCACCATCACAACACCCTTTACGTGTTCTTTTCCATATCATTCTCTGCAGAAATCTAATCACTTTCCAGTGTGTACTCCTCACAAGATTCCATCAAATCACTGGAAACTGTCAACAATTTTTGACAACAAATAGGCCAGTCGCAAAACGAAAACAAAAACTAGGCAATCTAATCAACCCCTCTATAAAAATCAACTTTATTGAATTAAAATAACCACTAGCTTCAATCAAATCATATGGATGCTATTGTGCACTCTTCATAAAGGCATCCCGATGTTGGGAGAAAGCAACATTTAGAACCGCCATCCGCATCCGCGATTACCTCTTCCTCCTAACCATAGTAAAGTCTCAAATTCCAAATGAGACATGATCCCTTGGGTGAGGGAGAAATTTGCTGAACGTCGTGCACGATGGGTTGCATCCCGTGGCAATAGCAAACGTTCCGACAAAGACTCCTCACATTCAACATCCGAGTTGGCCGCTGGCAGTTCACATCTCCAATCTCAATTGAGTGGACAAAGTACTTCCACTTCGACACAGAACAAACATTCAAAATTGTAAGTAAGCCAAGAGAAAATCAGTTTTTGTGAGCAAATTATGCGAAAAATTCGAGAGATCTTCAACAGAAGGTTCTCACACTCTATTTTTTGGTTAACCGAGGAGTGTGCCCTAATGTATTGTATTTGTTCGCAGAAAATCAAATGCCGTGGTCGAAGAGGAAACTAAACCAAAAGAAAAAATACGCCTGCGAATAATCAGTCCAAACGGTAGGGTATTAGCGTTTTATGTGGACCCAACCAAGAGGTTGGTTGACTTGAAACAAGAGGTACTACTGGAGCTGTATGAGGAAAGAGGAGAATTCTCCTTTGAAGTAGCGGATGTTTGGCAGTTCAGCACAAAGTACCGGCTATTGAAAGCTGATTCCGTTGGTCATGAGATAAATGAGCAGATTTCAATTGAAACTCTGAATGTAGCAGATCAGGATACGTTTGTCTTGCAGAAGCGACGTTTGAACACAATGCACCTGTTAGTCCCAAAGGCCTCTGATCCACCCACGTCAGCAGAGATTCTAGCCGCAACATCGAATGTCCCAGTTTCGAGAAATCAATTGGGATTGGTGGATATAAATGAGATTTTTCAGCAATCTGACGTAAGGAGTTTTTGATTTGTGTGTTGAGGGTTAAACTAATGTCCTTCTGCCATTGCAGCTGCAATTTGATGTGAGGAAGGTTATTATATCGCTAGCACAAGAGGCGGCTTGTGTCATTGGAGCGGGACCTTATGCGCCAAAGTTGGTGGGCATTCTTAAGCAAAAGCTTGCCAACAAACGGAGCAATCAAAACGATACATTGCAGTGCCTTATCGACATGGGGTTCCCAAAGGAAAAGTCAAAATATGCGCTTAAGTTACACAAGTAAGTTTCAAGCCGCTTAGTGTGCTGGAGTTGGAGACAGACACAGGATCGTAGACATTACACCTATGCCAACGGTTATTTTCGTCACATTCGTCAACGTGTCTTCTTTGCGATGGGTATTTTGTATGATTTGTTTGAGTTGGACAATTATACGTTTCACAATGGCTAACTTCAAAAGACATATTTCGACACATGCCATTTGGTGAAAGAAAATAAAATCGTTCTGCCAAGGACACTGACGAGGTTATGGCATATGACACAATAACTATGGCGTGTTTGCTCCCCTCGAGAGTTAACGTTTATAATAAACATAATTTCTAGACTATAAAATAACGATGCTTCCCTGTAAGCCAGTCACGGAAAGTTAATTAATGAAATATTTGCTTTTGTTTGATTATTTTAAAGTGGAGTGTATACAAAAACACTGGAGTGGCTTCTACAACATCAAAGTGATGATATACCAAGCGATGAGGACAGCATGAATCGATCAATTAATTGTGCAATTCTATCCCTAGAGAATGTAAATACAGTCACACCTCTCCCATCATTCGTTACTTATGTGTTTTCAAACTTTTCAGACAATCATAACAAACACTGAGGCATTATTGGAAATCGTCCGCATCTACAGTCACCGTGAAATGCCTCCATCTTCTGAAACTGTACACGCTCTCGTTGAGATGGGTTTCGAAGAGCATGATGTTCTAAAAGCCTTAAAGAGAACCTGCAACAACAAAGCGGCAGCCTGTGAATATCTTTGTGGCAATAGAAGTGATAGCTTAATCGAACTGCGTGATGGGCTATCAAAAGACTCACCAATTCTTAAGGCCATACTCGAATTGCCCAAAGTTCAGATGAGCTTAGGTAGTCCTAAAGTGTTTTTCGGTGAGCCTTCTGATGTAAAATCTTGATATATTGTATAAGTCTCACCTTTTTTTTGTTTTTAGCTTTCCTAGCAATTTTAGAAAATGAAAACTCCGTGCGGATCTACGGCGGTGATACTGATACGACCACAGTTATAACACATATCCTGCAAAAGTATCACGAAGAGAAGCACGCCTTAGGAATCAATCAATTTTACAATCCCCGATAGTAATAGGCATCAATTTTTTCGTTCTAGTTGATCTCTCCCACCAGAAACGTTTTCTTTTTTCTTGTTTGAATACAAACCCTACCGTAGTACAAACAGTTGAATCTCTTGAATTTTTTCTTGTACTTCAAATCACATTCCTTCTCTTGATGTGCATAGCAAGAGAATGGCAGATGTGTTGGGAATAAAAGTGTGTCACAGCAACTACTATCAGAACCCTAGTAGATATCAGTTAAAGAACTTAGATTGGGACTGTTTGTGGTTTCACAGTTAACAGACGAAATAAAAGTCTCCTTTGGTTTTTATTTTGACTCTCATTACGCAGGCAGCAACGCACATTTGTGTAACTTTTAGTTTAGATACGACGAATCTTAGTTGTGAATGTGTTTTGTATACCTTTTTTTAAGAATCAATGACTGGATATTTGTACTATATAATTTAAGATTTAGATGCGCAAAATGCCCCTGTTTATGTGCTCGATTAGAATGCTTTAGCTTGGAACTAGTTTTGTAGACATGACCAATAGCTTGAACATGACCACTCGCAATCAATTGTTCTTGACGAAGAATAATTTTCATTGATCTCAAATGCCAATCCAATCTCTCCATTTATTTGCAATACTTTTCTGACCTTGCTTTGTTTCTTTTATATTCAAGGCGCTTATTTAGTTTGTGGTCTTTAACTCTCATATTGACTATGAACTCTTTTAGGGGCGAGCGTCCTTTTCCTCGTAGAATAATTTCATATCTTCCAATAGCGACCATACAAATACTGCTCGTTGATCCAAAAAATGGCGAAAGAAATACTTGGAGTGGTCGAACAGCGGTAGTAGTCCGACTGACTAAGTGTGCAGGTGAATTCACCAGCAGCTCCCCTACCTACATACCTACTTGATTTGGAAAGTATCAGATTGAGTTGAGCCCGAGGTACATCTAGCTTCCAAGCTTGACGATCCCGATTACATTTCATCTGATTGTTTTGCATCTGCGATCACATTGTCAGTGTCTCAGAAAGGAGGTGCAAGAAAGTTGAGTTGTATCATCGGAGCCGGGATCAGTGAACGGTCGAATCTTGTAGCGAATGTACGGTCTTCCTTTTATACTTCAAAAAGGAGGTTGGAAAGAGTCTTTGTTGGAGAGATTTTGTTTATACGCTCGATATCGCTCCACCGGTCTAGAAGAAGCATGTTTATGTTAACACTCTTGTAAAGCTCCTACAGTTTGGGTATGTGGCACTCTGTGGTCCAGCTTATCGTCAAACTTGCCGCTCCACGTCAGATGACTGTCAGCATACTCTATGATTTTGATGTTTCCTCTCAGAAGTTGCCGGAGCAAAAATATACGTAACACCGGTTGCAAAGAAGGATTCTACATCGGATTTGCATTACTCAGAGTTCACGGTTTCCCGACTTAGATAATCGCCTTACCTTAAAGCTATAGATGCCAACTGTGATGTTTCATATCTTCAGTTGTACCCTCGAACCTACCTGCAAAGAAAAGTAAATCCATTCCACCCTTTTTAAAACCATGTATAGTCCTTCATAAGATTTCCTGACCAAGATGGAAAGTCTGTGTGATAGCAATATTTATCTTTACCTGCCTAGTCACCTGTTGTCCAAATACTCACTACCCCGCCTAGATGCTAAGCACTTTACTCATTAGTATTACTTAACACGGATTAATCAATCGATTCCGAAAGACATCCCATAAGATGTGTGAGTTCACTTGAAACCCTTTAGTATTTCAAAATATATTTATTAAACGATTCATATTTATCGAATTTATTGATTGGTTAACTTGTTGACACGAAGAACACGACGAACACAATGTGGCAAACAAAAATCAAAAACCAAAGAATCAATTATGCCATAGATTAGATTTTCAAATGTTTAAAAATAGAGTTGTATGTATATGTACATAAGTAGAAAGAAATATTTTTCAAACAAAGCAAAAACGAAAATAATGAAGAATGAAAACCGTTTTTAGATAATTAAGGACAATCTTTGCATATTTTTTATAAAACTAAAATCAATCGAAAAAAATATTTAGAATAATGCCTGTAACTTGAGCAAATTATGTGAAAAAAGCGTAGACGTAGAAGAATGTATGCTTATTTCATTTGTATTTTAGGTGAAGGACAATGCCAAAGAATATTAAATAGAGAATAAATTTATCTAAAACAAATTACTTGTATTTTTAATTTGTGTTTACTTTATCTCGTCCTCCGTACTCTTACCATTTCATCCATTTGAGGGTCGCAGAGCATGTGAAGTTACTCAGAGTTCATACTTAAGTAAGTAAGATGTCCAAGAGAAGTAACTAACTCATCCATGGTGGTGTATCACATTCGAAGTACATTTTGACAGACTTGATCGAGATTTGTATGTTTAAGGTTAACAAATAAATCTGGCAAGGACGGGAAAACTTAAAAACAGTGAACACAATCGTCCCAAAAGCTAGTCGTACTCGGCAGACTATAGGCCACGACCACGTCACCCTGAGGTCCTATTGGACCCATTGTGACGCCCATGGGGTAAAACCCTTCCTTTCGTCCCACTCGCCGAATGATGATAAAAACCTCCTATCTTCAAGGTTGTTGGTTATCGTCCTCCATCCAGCCATCCAGAGATCCTAATAAACCTGGAAAGAGATTTTAGTGGGATATCTGATATGTTATGGAGGTCATGGAAGAAAAATTCTCCCAGGGTCCTTTATCTCAGTTTGCATAGACTGGGGCATAGACAAAGATAGTAGGATGTATCCTCAATCTCCTCCTCGTCCCCGCAGCATCTGCAATGGTGTCATGGGTAAGTCCCATTTTGTGTTCATGACACTTCAAATGATTATGACCAGTGACAGCTCCGACCACCATCCTCAGCAGTTTCCTGCTACATTGGAGGAGGGAATTGGTTTTAGTGCTGTTGAACCTAGGCCATATCGTACGAGTGGTCTCACATGTGGGGATGGAACTCCACCTTTCGTTAGCTAGCTCCATGATTCTCCTGTCCACCTTTTTCTTGATTTCAGACAGAGGTGGGGAAAGCCATGGGATTGCCTGGAATGGGTCGGATTCCTTTCCTGGCAAGTTCATCTGCTACCTCGTTACCGGTTATGTCCCTGTGACCTGGGACCCAGCACAGAGTGATCGAATGCTGTGTGTGCTTGTGACTAGCTTGGACTTGATTTCAATAGCCGAAATAGCTTTTATGGCCGCTTGACTGTCAATTACGAAGGTAATATCAGCTGGTGGTGTTTCCAACAATGATATCAATTTGGCCGCTTCTTGGACCGCAAGGACCTCCACTTGAAAAACGCTGCCGTAATCAGGTAGTCTGATAGAGCAGTATATGTTTAATTCGAAGAAGATGCCTGCGCCTGTTCCTCTTTCCATCTTTGACCCGTCCGTATAAACATGAATGGAACTCGAGTCAGTGATGGGTTCATTTGAGCTCGTGATGGTTGATGTGAAGTCTATCAAGAATACATGCATGACCATAGGGGCTAGGGCGCCAGTTGTTGGATTGTGAGATCCTAATGGATCCCTTTTGCGGCAGTCATCTGTGTGTCGAATAGAAGAAGAAGTCAAATACTTACCCTGTCCATTTCCAATATGCGCTGAAATCAATTCCTCATGCTCCATTTAAAACACAATTTGTTTAGTTAAAAAACAATTTATTTTGTTACAAAAAAGATCACTCTCTCATGTCATCTTAGTCACTACGTGGTACTTAGATTCTCATTTTTTACAAATATATATATATATATTAATACATTGTTGTATAATCTGTATATTATTAATGTCAAAAAATGTTACAAATATACATGCGATTGAGTACCATAAGAAAGGAAAGCCGACAGAATAAAGGCAGCGGTCCTTCTATTTTTAAGTTTTGAATCGGCACAAAAAATTGCCTAAGCAACCTGTCTAACTAAATCAATATTTCATCGTCGATCTAAAAACAAAGAAATTTAAGGAATTCGATTTGAGTTATGTACATGTTTAGGGATTACTTAAGATATTTTGATGAGTGTGTGCGGTGCAATTCAACGTGTTTGTTATTAAAACAGTGTTAATTTGATATTGATAGGATATTTCTTTTATGGAATCCAAAGCTGAGCTTGTCAGTTAAATACAATACAATCAATGAGTAATGTAGCCGCGGCATTAGTTCTGATGTTGTCACGGAAATAATAAGGGATCTGCCAGCAACATTGTAAGCTGGATTAAATAATTACGGAAAGGGAATCTTCATTTGCTGCGCCTTACATCAGCTGCAGCGAATGGTTAACTCAATATGTGTAGCGTTCGGATATGGTTCGATCGGGAAAACTCAGAGAAACGGCCGATTTATAACATGTTCCGCAAAGAAACTGATGCAACGCATTACTGATTCCACTAGAGGAGGATCTGGTTGAAAATTGACAACCAAACACACATCCTTGACGAGAATATTTGAGTCTATCGCGGAATATAAGGAAGAGGACCACCCCTTAGCTTCACAATGCAGCACATTGCTTCGTGGCTTTTCATCATTTATGTATTTTTGATATGCATTTAGTGTAAATCATTTCGACTGTAGCAACACCTCGATCGATAATAAACAATCTTCAAGCTACTGAAATCCCTTATGAAAGACGTACACATAACTAACTTTAGATAAAATTTATTAAGTCTTTTGCGCATCTTATGGCACTTCACCTTATCCAAATCTTAGAGTATTATAATCTAAAAGAACAAGCACTTAATGAGGACCTTATGCAATTCGTGTCGGCAGAGGTAAGAGTAACTTAAAATCTTAAACTCCGGACAGTAAAGCAATTCAAATGACTTCAGTTTAAAAAAAAGAAAACTACATTTAAGTCTAACTTATACAATCTATTCTTAGTTCTATAAACTCATTCAATATGAACGATATAAAATACAAAATAATCTGCACCCTTTGAATTATTTTCTGCTTGTCATATCCAAAAGGAGATGAACTCCCTCTTAGGTAAGGATAAATTCCAGATATGACACGAGGCTAAACTTATTTTCAAAATTGATTGACATAACTCTCCCGTTTATAAATACATAGTCAAGGATTACTCTAGAGCACTGATTTCATCTCTCGATTCACCTCTGGAACTGATCATCATAGGATTACACACATTCATACAAACTTCAGGCGTTCTTCTTCTTCGTCTTCATCTTCATCGGATGACACAGTATCAGAATAAGGAAAATGTTACGAAACTAGTGCGATATGTTATTAAACAACTAACTAGACAATTACAAATTTAACAAGAAATTCAATGCAAATAAAAAATAAAAGAAAAATAAATTAAGGAACCTGAATGTAACGATTAATACAGTTAAGAGATGTGATTGCTGTTGGTGTTTTTGTTTTTGGTTTGGAAATCAACGATATAAAACACTTGGTGCGATTGTCACACACACACAAACTACAGTTCGTTCTCCATGTTCGAACGGACATTCTTGAGAACGTTGTGTGTCTTGAGAATTTGACTTTTGATCTCCTTCTCGACTTGTTCTTTTCTTTGGTTAGCTGTTCGTAGTTTGTTATAGGTGTCTTGTAAGGCACGCTTGGTGCGTATTAGTTTCGAACGTAATTCGGCATTTTCTTGATCTACCTTGGCACAATCGTGGGTGATTGTTGTGATTTGTGTGTTAGGGACATCATTTGTATGTGATCCCTCAACAGGTTCTAGAAGAAAAACAAAAATTATGCAATCTAAACGCAAAAAAAAAGATGATGGGTCGCGTGAATTTACCTTCATGAATCATCTGTTTGGACTTCATTTCCACAGTTTTCAATTTCGATAGATGTGCGTTCGAAAGTTCAACACTGGACACCCTTCCAGCGTCGGATTCGATTCCCAAGTCTGGTGACGAATTGTTTACTCGTTGATTGCCCACTGCAATGTGAACAGTACCCACTGGAACTTCTTCTGATGTGTATCCAGATTGGGAGATGTCGCTTCCGTGATTTGAAGACTTCCTTTGGGACAATTTCTGTTGCTGCTCCATTGCAGCCATCTTGGAAACTAGATCCGTCTTCTGAAGCTCTAGGGTTTGAATTTGTTTCAACAGTTCCTGTGACTGCGTCTCCAACTGCAGTTTTTCGTTTAGGGCTTTTGTTCGTTCTAAGACTGCCTTAGACGCCTGCAAGGTCGTCTCATCCAGGGTCTTCTTTAAGGCACGCATGGACAGTTCGTTATCTACGAGAGACTGTCTCATCTCAGCCTCGTTTTCTGTGTAGTAGTCTATTGTGCTCTCTGCCTCGGCAAGTTTTTTCTGTAAGCTCTCCAGTTGTCGAATGTGTTCCTCATACATTCCTTTGGATATCCAATCTTTCGATAGAGCATCTTGATGCTTCTCTTCTTGTTCCCTGAGTCGTTGCTCCATGACATGTGTCAAACGCGCCTGCAACTCGTCAAGCTTCCGCTTCTCCTGTTCACCAGCATCCAACAATTCAGCGGCATGCTGTTGTTTGGCCTCTTCGATTTCTTTCTTCAAGCACATAGTCTGCATTTCGGCTATCTTAGCCTCCACGGTGAGGTGATCATGTTCCTCTTGGAGTTTTGCCAGCAAATTATTCGTTCTTGCTAGTTCTTGGTCACTAGGCACTGATGTTCTATTTACAGCGATTTCATCTCTGAGCTCTTTCAGCTCTCTTGTCATTTCTATGACTCGGAGATTTTCTATCTTCAGGCGATTATCAGCCTCGACGAGTTGACATTGAATCTCAAGAATTCGTTCATCTTTTTGAGACAACATGTTCTCCAGCTGTGCAATTTTCTCTTGAGTCTTAGACTTGGAACGGCTCTGGTTCAGTTCACTTTCACTATCCGTGCTGCGTTCATCCTTGCAATTTTTAAGTGCATGTGTCTCCTCGAGCCCGATGCGTGCCAGGGACACCTTCCTGTCCGGCTCGGACCAAGCCTCGGACTCTGAATGGTTCTCAAAAGTGATCGGAAGACTTCGTCGATCCTTTTTGATTTCATTGTTCTTCGTTTTGTCCAGCTCCTTTTTGAGGGCCTTCAATTCTGCTTGCAAATTCTCAATGGTTTCACTTCGGGGCTCATCGTTGGAGTTAAACGTCCTGTTCTCCTTGTTTGCCACGCTAAAGTCAAGAATTTCCGTCAGATTGCTCAGCTGCGCTAAACTCTGATCCATCATTGACAATCCAGTGATTGAAAGCGACATGTTATTCAGGCTCTTTGACAAGTCCAAGCTGCGGTCAACAGCTTTACGCATTGCTCGACGTCTGTCAGCCGCCAGAGCACCCAGGACGTCTTTATGTTTAAGCAGTGAATCTAAGAATCCAGCAAGTTCTTCGAGACGAGCTGTAAGAATACTGCAGACATCCGCACACTCCTTGCGCCATTTATCAGCGCGTTCAGCCTCATCTCTGGCTTCTTTCACTTCTTCTTTAAGTTTACGAATAACACTGTCGCTGTGGTTCTCGTTCGTCGCTCCTAGACGTGCAATAAGTACATCGACTTTCTTTTGCAGGAGTTTGTTGCGTTCCATCGCATTCACGTATTCTGTGTCGGTGAAGGACTGCTTCAACTGATCAGCTTCCTTACTCGGGCTGTTTGGCAATGAGTTAGGCTTGTTGACCAATTTTGTTAGACGTTCAATTTCACGATTCTTTTCCCACAGTTCCTTGTTGACTAGATTCTGGAAAAGGCGAACATATGAAGTGTATTGTGTTGGTGGCGGGAGTGAGAGATGGGATGATGGCGATGCACTTACCTGTAGGTTAGCAGTCTTCTTCTTGACTTCAGCTTTCAGTTTACGAATTTCTGTGTCTTTATGTTCAATTACTTTGTCGATTTCACAACGCAAGCTGGACGATTCCGCAAAACCTTCAGTGTCACTGCGAGACCGACACAGACCAGAGCACTCAGTTGCGTTACCAGATATCTCCTTCAAATGTGATGATGCGCTGGTGTTCTGAAGAAGAGATTAGACAAGACACAAGAGTTAAATGGAAGAGTTCATGGTTTTCAACATTACTCACCTTCTTTACTCGTTCATTTTCATCTTGTAGATTCTTTATGTTTAACATAAGCTTCTGAATGGTTTTGCATGCTGACTCATACTGTGCGGTGCGTTCTTTTAGCCTGTCTTCATTTTCTTCCAGCATGCAAATCTTATCGGCAAGTGTTCGTTTTTGTTCTTGAAGTTCTTCGCGGAGTCGTTGGGACTAAAAGAAGAAGAAAATCAATTGTTAGTGGGTGCAGTGAAAAACAGAGTGCCTATGAATTGTGAATTCTGACAGTGCCATGGCGGTGCTTGTTTGAAAGCTTTCACCGGTTTTACTTACGAATGGGAATGAGTAAAGATTTGTTTAATAACCATAATCATTTAATTTGCTTTAGAAATGTAAAAAGAGTAGGATGAGGAGTAGATTTAGACCAGGAAGATCGACGTTGTGCAAAATGGACATCCAGGTACATACGTTATTCTTGTTAACACAAGGAAAAACTCCGCGCTATCAATGGATATTTCACAAAAGATTGAAAAAGGTAGGACGACCCATGGGCCATGACACATACAACACATGTATGGGAATAAGTCCGAGCGAAAAGTTGATTATATTATACAAGCCCGGATTTGTATGAACATTACTCAGATAAATGAATCAAGTAAATGACTGAAGGAACGTCGCGACACAGATTATGCTAGTGCTAAGTTTAGTTACACATGATAAAGTCTAAATTGGTTAATTGTGTGATATTCTCGCTCACTATGAAAAGTCGAGAAAACAAACCAATTTACTTACTACCTATCAGTCAACGAAGTGCACTCTTCTCGCTCTTGAATGCATCCAAGTGTTCTCTAAAGAGTTCTGTACAGTGGGAGAGTAAGTAAGTAGTGCATTGTGAACATGACAATATCAGTACGGAGGTCAAATGGAGAATTATTTCTGGCAGTGTGGCGGAACAGAGATATGGTCCACATCATAAGTGAAAGAAGCTGTCAATAACTTTTTCGAGATAAATGTTCAGCCTTGGATCCTTGCTTATATGACTTCTGCTGGAGACGATTAATCCATCAACGGCATAACATGCGTTGCTAGATCCAACGACTTGAATGGCTAGGCCATGTATCATGGGCACCATAACTTCGGCCCCAAAGCACTTCCGACTTTCCACCGCAGTTCTCTCGCGTTTATGGCAACGTACAAAAATGTAGAATGCCTCAAAAATGTTCAAATCGAATCAAATGTGTGTAGTTGGAGGCGGCTAGCGAAAAGTCATACTAGCTGCAGACTTTTATCGGTATATATCCAAGTTCACACCGGCCTATAGCGCCACATAATAAAAATGCATAACAAAATACCAAGATGTTTATCTTGCGAAACAACAAAGGGTTGGGTGCAAAGCTGGGTTTTCAAACATCGACATGATATGCGTACTCGTGGAACCATTTGCCACTCTACAAAATGGTTCAGAAGAAATTCTTAGCAAAAGTTAGTTGTCTACGTGACTTGTAGGGAAAGATGATCAAAGGAACACCCCTCAGCAAGAAGGTAGAATAATACTGTGGCTACACGGGCGGAAATAAAATATATCTAGCTTTTAGAAAGGAGGCTGAAAAAACCTAACGTTAAAATCAGAAATGAAGTATTACATGGATAGCCGACTCACAGCAGATTGCCCCCTAGTCCGTCAACGAATTTGAGTGATTTGAGTGCTGATATATTCATGAATGTTTGACGGTTTATAATGAAATAACGTAAATGCCGCCCTCTGATTGATCAATTTGGTTTATGAACACGTTATTAAAAGCAGTTGTCACAAATTCGAAGCGGCTAGAGACGTAGAAGTCGGGCGTCTCTGTAATACTTCATTTCTGGTAAAAATTCTTATCCAAAGCTTCGAAAACAATTCGCTAAATATCACAATACCCATCCGTTTACCTTCAGGAACAGTACACGAGATTCAATGAACGAACTTCGTTCACTGTTGACTTGGTGAAATTAAATTTAACTGCAATGCATTCCCAGTTCGATTTGATGAAACAACGAAACGCACCATCAAAACCAAAACCAAAACTTAAGTAACAATTTATTAAGAAGAAAAATGCAAACATAAAAAATATATATAGTAGTTAACATCACATATCACGTTTATTCCGCGTCCCCAATCTTATACTTCGAACCTCTTGAGCTGAACGCCATCTCCTTGAAAATCAAACACACATCATAATTCCTTTCAATTGAATGTGCGCGCAGCCGTGAAAAGCAAGCAACAACATGTACCTTAATTTGAAGTAAATCTGGCATTTTCTGCCGATGAGTAAATGCATAACCATCCAGATCATCGGACGACACACTGGGCTCCATTGATAAATTGCATTCAGACTTATAAAACAGACTTGGATCACTATTAGTTTGACGCATTTGATGTGATCCTGAGGATATGTTGAAGCATAGTTTCTCCTTCAGCTCATACACTGCCCTATAGTCGAAAGAATTGCCTCTGTGAAACCTCTTTTCAGCATGATTCGACAGGAAGCTCGGAAAGAGTCGGGCTGTAATTGAGAGATTCCTATTTTCCTCCCGTTGAATGCTAGATTTTTCCAACTTCGCTATGATTGCTTGGAAATATCTATTCTCACGCTGTGTTAGATTCTTTTCTGTACAAAGTTTTGTTACTTTTTGCTCATAATCTCGCAATCGTTCGAGTAGCATCCCCAAGTTCTTTGTTTTAGTAGCTAACGATGACTTGTGAATGATGATCGAATGAGAAATGATTGCATGGAGAAATGAATGAATGAAGGTGAGTTGAAAGGGATTAGTCGAATGTCCAGAGAATACAATGAATACCACAACCACAAGATTTATTATGCCGTAAACAACTTACTTGCATACCCGCAATGGTTTCCTGTTGGCACTTAATAGTGTTTTCGTAAATTTTCAAACCTGACAGTTCACGCATGTAATTCATCTTGAATGTCTCAAATGCATCGTTAACTGATTTATTCTCTTCGCGAAGGTCTTTGTTGCTCTGACGAAGACCTTGCAATGACCTCTTTTGTACCGAAGAAAACATGGAAAAACAATAAGATACCAAGTAAATTCAGTCAGGTGATGGGTGTGTACATCCAAAATCGAACGCTTTTTTCTAAATTTAAAAGCGCCTCGAACCAGTTCAAGGAACTCAAGTGTATCAAGAATGACATGCGAGAGACAGAGGAAGTGACAAATTTGTCAGTTTTGCTTTTAAAAATAAACCTACCTCAGCGGTGGCAATCTGTTTATCCTTGTTATCGAGCTGTTCCAATAGTTCAGAGTTTTGGAATACAAGCTCTTTCACCTTGTCCTCACACTCTCGTATGGTTTGATCTCGTTGCGTCAATATCTCATCCAATTTATGAATTTGATTTTGAAAATCAGTGATTTTCTCCTCTGACAGCTTGATGGCGCCTTCAAGTTCGCGTATCTGAAAGAATGTGTAAAAAAAAATACACGAAATCAATCAACATGCTCGATTAGAATGTGCGGATGGGATTTATTTTGCTAATAAATCGAGAAAACAAATTTAGAAAATAAATACACACTTTCTGAACGGCGTTGATATTGCTGGAAACATCGGATCGTCCCAGGAGCTCGTCCATCAATTGGCCTGTCTGTGATTTTTCCATTTCTTTATTTTCAATCTGGAAATAAAACGAAGCAAATTGTAAGACTTGCTGTGCGATAGTATAAAATTATGAATAGAAGAAAAATGATGTCCCTCCCCCAAAATGGACTCCACCTATGAGGTAATTGAATTTACCCTCGAAATGTGTCACGCATCATCTATTCACTTCACCCAAATCTCCAAATGCTTGTCATGTGGAACGTTGTGCTTCCTGCTCTAGATTGCCAACCATCACTCATTCATTCATTCATTCAAACACTCACTCACCTCTAAGTATTGGATTTTATGATTTAGGTCATCGATGATAGCTTGGCTCTTCACTTCGGTATCTTTTTGGATTTTTTCCATTTGATTTAAAGCTTGAGCGGCTTCCTTGAGAAGTTCTTGTTTATCTTGGATTTCTTTTCGTAGAATTTCCATCTCCACCTAGATTTGGAGTAAAGACAAGGTGAGTATATCGATTATACGAAATTGTTTTTGAGTTTTTCATGCGGAAAATGCGTTTTCCGTACCTTAGCATCGATTAACTGCTTCATTAGTGTGTCTTGCCCATCAGTATTTTTGTAGCCCGGAATGCTTTCCTCAATGAAATAGAGGCGCAGCTTAAGGTTAAAATTCTCCTTACGCAACGTAGCCATTTGTTCTTCGAATTCCCGTACGGAACGACCCTGTGCAGGTGATGTACTTCCTGTGTATTGTTGCAAGCTGACGCATGGTGATCGATATCCAATGGCATCTAAAAATAGAAAGAGAAACACGTGAATTTTACTTTGAAGATTGTACTATAGGTTAAATCAGAGGATCAACGCACACACCGTCAACCCGCTGTTTAGAGAAGGATATTCTCGAACGGAACTGTCGTCGGAATTTTATGATGCTTTCACTATCCATGGTTGTGTGATGTTAGACAATAATTTTTCCGAATGCAATGTTTGAGTACAAAGCAAAAAAGTTGTGAACGAATCGCAAAACAATGTTTTTTCCAGTTCTGCCGGATGACATTTAAATCAGAACGAAATAGAATGAGCATATGTAGGTTTAGTGAAGTCGGTTGTTGAGGAATATCAAAAATGTAGGTATCATCAGCCAGGATGAATACGCCTAGAGAGGATAATCGAGTTGGATTAGGCAATATTCTATTCTTACGATCATAGTGAATCACTACAGTAACTAAGATGTCCCCAGCAGTGAAGAAGGTTTGGTGTAACGACAGTTCGTCATTTAGGGTAATTTTGTTCACCAAAAGTTAAAGACAACTTTGGGATTTGTCTCTTCAACTTCTGGATTTGTTTTCATTAAGTCAAATTTTATGGTTTCAACTTTCAATTTACAACCCACGATCTCACCAACTCCTCATTTCTTCAAATTACAGAGATAGCATAGGTTAGGGATTAAATCAGGGATTTTTCTCTCTCTTTTCTTCCATTATCGTAATTGCCTGGCTGTGTGTATACATGATGGGATGATTGTGATTTCATTTATCGTTTTCGTGTCTCAATGCGGACAAAAATAATGGCGATCGGACTAATTCATTGCCGTGAAACGAGAGAAGTTACGCGGCCTTTCAATTTGATTTGAAATAATGCAGTATTTCATAGATTTTTTTTCATTTGTTAGCAGAGCCCGTGTATTACGGGCAATTAACACTGACCAATCGTTTTACAATATTTTGCGCTCGGAACAATTCAATAGGCGAATGCATGTGTAAGCATTACAAATGTGCAAAGTCACTTGTCCTGTTCTCCATAACATACCCGGTTGCAACTGAAAACCAGAGATAATGGCGGATAGAGATATCCAACGATTATTTCTGATGAAAACGTTCGCTTCCTTTCTCCCAAATTTTCAACTCGCCGGTTAAGCCTGGCCTAGTCTCAACTCACCAGTTTCCTGTAAGATCACCAATAGTGTGCAAAACGGCCCTTAGAGAGTTTTATGTTGTTGGCCAAAACCGAAGTTTGTGTTGGACGTAGTCACAATGAATCTGCTGCTCAACAACATGTATGGACAGTTTATACTTTTCGTCGGTTGTTTGGAATGTCAGATCAAGTTCCATGTGTTTAAATAAAAGGAAATTATCCCATTTTTGCTCTCACATTACAAGTGATGCATGATTAATTCTACCTACTTAATAACTAGTTTTACAGGTTTGACGAACTGGACTTGAACAGGGATTTGTATTAGTTTTATTTAAGGAGTTATCCAGTGCTTGAATTCTAACGACAGGGTTTGAATGACTACAGCCACTGTGGGACAAAGTTTAGGCGGCTGTAGTACACACCTTTGATAATCAATCTACAAGATTACAATGAAGTGAGATAGTTGATATCAGATAAATGAAGGATTATAATCTTAGGTATATATTTCTAGGGCCCGAGAGACTACATGATGCAAATAACTTCATCATTACTCAATCTATTAGACCGTCTTTAAACGATTCTGTAAAATATATTCACACTACAACTAAGTTTTACAGTTATCCAGCAGATTTTCTTTCACGGTTTAGACGCATTTGGCAAGAGATTCTCCATTGAGAGTTCTTGCTTACACCGCGCTTAACTGCGGTGTCTGAATTAACCGTGATAGGTCAAGGGGTTTAGTCCTTTGAAGACGGCGAAAACAGTTTCTTTCGTCGAGAATTGAAATGACAGCAGAGTTTATGTGCTCTTCCAGGCGACGCTTATGCTTACGAGCAAAATTCGTAACTTCATCTTGGACTGATGAAATTCCAAGATCTCTGTGGATATCGTTGTTCCGTATATACCAGGTGAAGGTTAATGATCACTTTTTCATTCTGACCGAGGGCAGTGAGAGTTTTTATTTCAGAGAATACCAGTTTTGTTTTGCGGTAACGTATGAGCCTTCTCACGCTCCTATATCACCTGCGATTAAAAAGCGTGCACTTTATTCTGTCGCCTTTGAAATTTCCAAGCCACCAAGCCTTTGCAACAGGTATGGTGAATGTAGAAATGCTGGATCATCTCGTTGAGAGACAGTCGGTAAAGCAGATGAATCATTGCTGCAATGTACATACATCTCAGAGGCTGATGAATCCTAAGTCATCAGTGAAATAGTGACCTCTGGCTTGTGTGGTCTGGTATGACCCCGAAAAACTTCATGATAGCAACTAATCTAATCTACGAAATTAGGAGTAAACACAAGTTGTCCTGTCATGTCAAGACATATATTTTTGTTTTTCCGACGTGACAGACAGGCAATCTACTAAATATCAAATCAAAACAAATACTTTGTGTGGATTCTCTTGTTTGTGATTATATTTTGTATGTGTGAACATGTTGCTGCTCCGAAGATGTAATATTTCCCAAGCACATCCCATTCAAACCTGCTAATCACCACTTACTTTTTCGGTTATTTCTTAACGCTTCCCGTCTCAAACGATCCATTTTGTGTTCCGGATGTAACTGTCAAATTTAGTGATAATTTTTAAAGTGTTCTCTGATGGACGGCCTGACACACACTTCAAAACGAATGCAACAACGGTCTGAACTAAACTAATAATCTAAAGAACTAATTACTGCCTCTCGCTCTCAGGTAGGTTTTGCAAAGGATATCCCCGTTCTTGTACCAACACAAGAGGTCGTCTCATTCTTTCACTAGGCAGTCATCATGTGCAAACGAACTTCATTCAGTCACTATGAATGACGCACAAGTCAAAGAATTTGAATTTGAAAAAAAAAAGAAAAAATATTTCGAATGTTCAAACTCAAACAGAACTTTGCCAACGAGAGCATTCACAAATAACTAAAAGAAATAGCTACCAATCATCACTTCATATATTCAACCATGAGAACGTTAGATGCGAAGAGGCTGGACTACCTGAGAAATTGTATGTGTGTGGGATTTTAAAGATACGAAATTTATCTAAGCTTTTTCTTTATTTTTTTCATATTTTCTTAACTCGAAATTCTCTCGCGTTCGAATGAATGCAAATGACGACGACAATGGTGAATGAAAAAACTAATCGCCTTTCCGGATTCCATACTTTGTTGGCAGCAATCCAAAAGAACGTCTACGATGCGTGCAAGATTGGAAGTCACTCATCAAGTGAAAGCAAAGAAAAAGTGCAGCCTTTCCCCATGGTGGAATAGGATTTTTAACGATCGGGTCCTAAACGTTTATTCATGCTCATAAAATTGTCAGCAAATAGGGGACAACTATATGACTTGACGCCATATATAAATAAGAATTCAACTCGATTGCGCAAAGCGGGGAGTCCCAAAGGGAGGATGTCTCTGAATTTGCAACAAAGTGCTAACCGCTTGAATGATGTACGGAGATGCATGGTAAAATGTGGGACGGGGCATAGGTGCATGCGAATGGTCGACACTTGCTGAAAAACAAATTGCCGGAGGCATTGGGTGATTTATTTTATCTTGTCTGCTGGCTTGTGTTGTACTTACATGAATTATCCATTGTAACATCTTGAAGTTGCCCGGGACTAGTGCTGGAAAGAGAAAGAAAACAATTGGTTAGACAGAAACCAACATTTTAGGAATGTCAAGGGAATGCAATTGTTGTCATGCTCGATATCAATGGGTGCGCAAGTTATATCTCATGTTGACAAGATGCGGTTGTTTTCAGATATTAAATTACATAGAGACTACCCTGAAAATGAGAATTTTTCCAATTTGTCTCTTGCCGCACGGGTGATAACGAAACTTGCGATGATCGTTGTCGAGACCGCATCGGAATGCATGACGTTGGAAAAGCGAATCGTTCGGCGCCGAAAATGCGGTCAATATGCATGACATACGTCAAATAGCGACGTGCATATTTTTGCTGACGTTCGTTCAAATCCAAAAGCACTATAGACACATGCAATGTTGTGGAAACCGGAGTGTGCGACGCCGTAATAATACAGTCTACATCGCGAAATGAAATCGCGTCGGCGGAAGCACCAATTTATAACAGGATACAAGACGCACGTCCTCGAAAACCCAATGAAATGCGTGACGTACATTTTCGGAAACACATCAAAAACGTTCTCACGATGGTGGAGTCCTGAAAATGGTTTGGTGGTAAAACGGATGTACTTTGCGAAGATCGGGAAGGAATACAACGGACAACCGAAATTACATCAGACTGCATTACGCTAGTCCACGGTGAATCGACGACGTTGTCTTAAGAAGTAATACCCGTAACATATATGGATAAAACTTCCAAACAATGGGAAAAAATCTGACGCCGGCGCCGTTTATTAAAATTCGCAGCACATGCGCAAGCAAAACCACATTCATATCAAAGTGCAGATGTTATCAATACGCACCGATATAATGTCAGCAAGTCTGCGGAATGTGGGTTTGAAAAAAGGAAACAAATCAAGTGCAGACACATGTGCCAAACCAACATTTGATTTTGCGCAACCATTTCAAAAACTCACTTCTGGACGTTCAGTGTAAACAGATTTCATAGACGAGTGTGATCTCATGCCTGAAACTCTTCATCTTTTCTGACCTGATTGAAGGCAAATGTATTCCACGAGCCCGTCTATAATTCGGAGATGATATCACGTCTAAATTGAGCCACACACACATTGAGCCCCTTGTGGGTCATAAACATTTCTTTAACATTTAAATTGGCTTTTGCAAATTCAATTAAACTCACAGCCTGACAAGCAACTCGACGAGAATGTGCATTCAACTGTGACCACTTCAAATAACATCAAGCCCAATTAATGCTTAATTAGGTTCTCCAGGAGAGGCACACATTCTATTGGTATGCCTGAGTGGCATTTTGTCAAATCACAACTCAAGCAAATGTAGCGACCACTCTCTTGGTTGCTGTGCAAAAATTTCCTTTGAATTTGCCTTTTCATGCAGAAGGAACCTGGTCGTCTCCAGTGATGCCAAACGAGATGACTTGTTGTGATCTACACACCTACAAGCGCCTGCAGACTGGTGACTATTTACAAATTTAGAATGTATTAGGGCGTGCGTTTGCTTGTGTCAACGTTGATGGATAAGGAAGTAAGTTCATTGAATCGGTGTCTTATTTTAGAAGAGCTAAATATGGGAATAATGTTGATTTTGGGATAACATGTCTAGAGTTTCTCGTGGGGTTGTGTCAAGATGACGGCTAGGCGTCCATGGCACTGCGTCTAGAATGGCGACAGTGAGGAAAAATTAATATAATGTGCTCTGTGGGTGGCTAAGTACTGACTTGAATAAACATAGCTAGCCAAGTCGGATCGGCTCACCACATTTCTTTTTTATTGTCACGTGGCGCTACATTCTGAGATGACTAGGCTGGGCCGCAGTTGGCAACCACAGTGCACACTTAAGCAAGTTGACAAGCATCTTGGGGTTCCTTGCATTGCATCACACAATCCAGGCATCCAGAAATCAACACGATTGCTGATGCAAAAGAAGTTGGCCTGTAAAAGTTAGAGCTTTGATCACCTTTAGTTCGATTGGCCAATATGTCGGGTGTGACTTCAAACAAATGGGTATCACACTTCTGCTTCTTCTATCACTTCCAGCACGCCGGGCTTGTGATCTCTTGAGGGTGTGTTTTCGAAGATCATTCAGACTTCAAAAAAAAAGGAAGAACTGCCCTAGGGAGCAAGTTAAGAAAACTACTTCGTAATAAAAACAAAAACATCATTCACACTGCAGTGTTGAATGCACAAGACGATGCGATGTGATGTTATGAAAGACTCACGTGCAAACCGACCGCCAGTCAGCCGTATGGTCCAAGTCAACACCTTAGAAACCACACAATGCCACCGGTATATGTTTACAAAATTAGATTACATCTCACTACGAGAGTATCCATCTCTGAGTGAAGGCGAGTGAGTGACGCAAGAAATGTATCAACCAGCCGCCGCCACCACCATCGGCGTGTAGTTGCCCCTGTAGACAACACACACACGCGCCTATTCGTGGTTTTAGGGCCGTCGAAAATGAAGATTTACGAATGGATAAATGAGGATAATATAAAAGAGATTACGACCAGCGAAAGGCGAACGATGAGGAATAAATCAGGAATTTCCGATTAAAAATAGACCAAAGGAAGGGGGCGTTAGAGAAATGGCAGAAAGATCAGAACGGAGACATGGCCGTGTCGGGCTTGACGCCGTCAAATTTCTTACGTAAATTTGATGCATTTTATGGTTCTCTTGATTTGTTTTCATTTTACGAAGGAAACAATCAATAAACCTTCGATTACGTAACGAGATTGTTGTTTTGCATTTGCGGTCTGAAAATGTGCAAATGTGCACGTCAACAGATCTGACACGCGATGCGTTGCACAAAGACACTCTGTCTACGGATGACGTTGACGACTATTGAACTCGTCGTTCCATTGCGCACTCCACACATGGCCGTCTCAATTTAAACGAACAATTTGTAACCTTCAGCGTCTGTGGAGAGAGAGAAAGAACGAGAGATACGAAACGAAAATAAACCGTCTGAACAGGGAGTAATTAGCAGGCACACGCCCAATTATCTGTGGTTTGCTGGGCAAATTCTGACTTTGGCAATGAGCGCCAGACTATGGAATATCTTGAGGTAGAGAAATGCTGGGGGGAACTGAGCCTGGAGTTGGACAATTGAATGATTTAAATTGGCTGCTTAGTCATAATTTAATGTGTGAGTCGTCTATGCCCCGTAAATCTAACCTGAATTATAAAAAAAGACACTTATCTCCACGCGCATCTTGGATGGTCTGGAGGTGAAGGCTAGAAATAATAGGTCTGGAATTCTACTGCGAAGAGAATAAGTCGCTGATGTCAGAAAATGTGTTGCGTTGTTGTATATGCAAAGTCATCAGATCGGGTTCGTGTAGAGAAGAATCCATCGATTAGGAAGAAGAATGTCACTTATTAATCTTCTGTAATCGAAAGAGTGTTTATAAGAGCCCACCCGAAAATCGACCATCCTTAACCTTAAGTGGTGGTTGCATGTCTCAAAGGTTTACACATCAAAATCTTTAAAAACGAATGAATAGAATTTCTCTTCAGACATGTTTACAATCACTCGCTGGTCTTTTAAAAACCGAAATGTTGTCACCCTTCGTCGAATGATGCCATTGCATGGAGTGGATATGCAGCTGTCGGTATTTCGTAATGTGTGACCAATGCACTCCCACTTCCGTCTTTTTATGATGGCGTCTAGTGGTTGATTCTGGTTCATCCTCTGACGATCAGTTGGGCCAGAAGATCACAAATTATAACGTCGTAGGCCCTAGTTGAGGAACTTATATAATGAAAGTCGGGCGCCATATAGCCAATTTAGGATTGTAGCGATAAATGAGAATCAATAAAGAAGTAGGTAACGTTCTGAATGCTTTAGTGGCTATGTAAGATTGGTCAGACAACTGGTGTATGTTCGTTCGTTGGCATGAATGAATTAGCTGAGTTTGCTCCATGGTGAGCTTCTCAAAATCAACTAAATTACAAAGCTGGCAAGGTCGTGAAATATGCAGCAAGAATTGCATTACTAGCCACAGCCAGTACACGTGGGAATAGATTAGCTCCGGACACCACACCATCCTCGATAAATTTGGATCCCCACCGGGAAACACCGACTTCACCTAACCTTAGCTCATCTTCGAGACAAATTTCCCAACCAACCTACCCCAGATCTTACTAGATGTCTGACCACTAGACACAAGACGGTCCTCTGCGAATTTTCACAGATGGATCGAAGATGAGCGAAGGAGTGGATGTGAGTGTCGAGTGGCAACTATCATTCCTACTACCTTCTCATTGTAGGATCTCTCAGGCAGGGACTGTTGCGGTAAATGAAGCTCTGTCCTGGCTAAAAAAAAAAAACAATGCAACATTAGGTACAGATATTGTGTTTTTTTCAGACAGTCAAGCAGCGATCAAATCTCTGAGCGCAGTCACATTTCACTCCAAGACGTAACCCAATTGCCACCTACCTCTTAACGACATGGCCAAGTATTCCAGCATAAAACTTAGGTAGGTGCCGGGACACAGAATCAGACGAACTCGCTAGAAAGGGCACCACCACAACAATCTTTTCGGACGAGGAACTGGTGTCCATGCCTATCGCTACTACAAAAATCTACTAAGGCTTGCAACGCTTTCCCACACCAAACGTAGACGGCCGTCTGGCACTGGCTTTCACTGCTCATCATAAAGCAATTATGGCCTACAATCGAGAGTAGGCCGAGTCTTAGAAGTCTCATCGGAGTCATAACCGGGTACTGTCCCATTGAAATTCACTGCTCAAAACTGTGTGTCTCCTATGACGAGAAGTTGCAGAGATGAAAAGTAAGAAGAAAGAAACCATCTCACGTCTTCTTTAAAATTGCAGTGCTCTCTCATCTTGTAGACTTTGTCACTTAGACGCCCTATATTACAAAGACTTGACAGAACTAAGTATTATTAGCATCAGTCACTTCGTCGCTTTATTCGAAGTTACAGATGGTTCGCGGATTAGGATTAATTAGATCTTTGTGGTAACACAACTGGCCTACTATTGGCTTAAGTGTTGCTACGTTTAAGGTAGTCAGGCAATCTAAAATAACCTAGCCACAGCCAGAGATACGTTTAAGGTTGTCAGCCACTCTAACCTAACAGGCCACAGCCAGAGCATGGTTTGGCTCATTTAAATACCAGACCAAATTTCTTTGAAAAAGTATGGCGTCTGTCATTTGTCACATACAAAACTTGTTCGCGTGTTGAATAGAATGGTCAACCACTTACTCTATCAACTAGCGCTGTTTCAGGCCCCGAGTAAAGAAGGCGTTCATAGCTTTTTACGCCTGCAGAAGAACCTTTGATAAAAAGTGGGGTCTCCATCCAAATTTGATCCTATGGATGTATGGATGTATATGGTTCGCCCGATTCTAACATACGGATCAATTGTATGGTGGCCGGCCGTTAGGACAAAATACAATATTACAAAGTTAAACAGGGTACAGATAATAGCATGCATAGGCACCACAAGCGGTCTACGATAGAACCGCCAGATGCTCTTAGGTTGATGCATCAGGCACAGAGAGTCTGGATGCTGGAAATCAAAAGCCTAGAAGAGATCTGGTATCATCCCCAACTGGCTACACGGTCCCTAGAACTTATCTATAAAAAGACATCGCCTTATAATCCCAGATAGAATGGAATCCAATTGTGGGCAGATGTGCAGGGATTTTAACTGGACAATCTACACTGATGGGTCCAAGATGGGCGGCAGAGTCGGCGCGGATGTGTTCTCAGAGTGCCTGAACATTCGTAAAACCTATAGACCGTTCGACAATTTCAGCGTGCTCCAAGCGGGACTATTTGCAATCCGGGAAGCATGTCGTCAAATAAAAATACATTCAAATATCTTGCCAAGGCAGAGGGTTGCCATATGCATTCATAGTCAAGCAGCCATCAAAGCTATTGCTTCCTTTTTTCCAGGTCACATCGACATCCCAGGAAATGAAACAACTTGCTCGATTGGGTCTGCCCTTCAGCTATCGCTTGAAAGGGTATTTTCATCTCACCACAAGCAGTTAATTCTAATATATCTTCACACTTCCTAGAAACAGCAAACCTTAGATGGGTCAGACTGACGAGCTGTACAACATCAATGAAAATATGGCCTGAATACTAACTAAAAAACTAAAGACCTCTTTCGGCGAACTCGTGATGATATTTCTAGACAAGTGGCGGTCTGTACAGGACACTGGTCGATTGGGGATCAAACTCACGTTGTAGGCAACAACCAGATAAAAGCGTGTTAACTTTGCTTTCACTGGGATTCGAACCGGAGACATCGCTAACCAGGGGCAGGCACTCTACCAATTGCGCCATCCAGTCGTTATGTTGCAACGCTAAGATGTCCAGTTCTGTGTCTCAGCGCGTGTCAAAATTTTATTTTGAATACCAGTTGCCTTTCAAAGAATCAGTTCCATGGCAATTTTATTCAATATTCAGAGATTTGATCGACCTGATAGATTTTGTCGACGTTGAGACGGTTTGGGTTTTGGTCATGATTTCTTGAAACTCCGCAACCTATTTTCTTCTTAAAAGCCCATCCGTCCAGTTTGTTTTTCTTTTAGAATAAAATATTATTCACCTAGTTCTGTCATCGTCAATCTTTCAACACTGACGTCTGTTGCACAGGAATACACAACAGCATTGTATACAACGCCTTTCAATAGCATTCCGGGAGTAAAAGGAATCAAAACAACTGCACACCATTTCAAGTGGTGCACATCCTTATATGTCTTCAACGTCATTCTGGCGACTAGAAAAACATCAAACAAACCGTAAACACAAAACCTCGGTTTACACTGACCGCCGACGGCATGTGCATCATCACCACCTTAAGTACCAAATTCAATTCCGCTGGGCTTCATTTAAAACCCTTCAATCCAAACAAAACTCAACCACAGGGAAATCGTCTAATAAATTTGATAATTAACGATTCCAGCTGGACGCGGTGAATGATATTGGTCTGCCCAGCACATCTGGTGGTCGAAAACCTAGTATACAAAATACAGCAGCAATTGCTGCTGGCTATCATGGTGTGAATGTATATTTATCCTTTCCCCAAAACATCAATATTTTTTGTTTATACATGCACTGAGAAGGTAAAAAGAATCACAAAAAAACGAAAGAAATTATGCGACACAGGAGTTGCGCTCCTTGACTTGGAAAACTGAAAATAGATTCGTCGCAAGTGAGGTTGTGATTTTTTTTTCGAATTTCATTTTCGTGTTCATCTCATATTTGGCCTTGTCCGAAAAATTACTTACAACATGTGTTTTTGGGAAAATTTAATTTGTTTTGTAATGTCGTTGTTACGATGTAAGTCTATTTTTAAAAAGGATAGCGAAATTGTGCATGGGTGTAGACTGAGGGTAGACAGTGAGCAAGTGAAGCGGAAGAGAATCTTCGGACATTGGTAGGACAGTCTACGAACGAAATTGACTCACTTAATGATTAGGAATCTGGACTCGACATCTTGATGTGCCGTAAAACAGTTGCAGCTGTTCACCTCCCAAAGTATATACATAATTAACTTCGCGGAAAAAAAATCTAAAATCCCTAGTGAGGCACTTAGAATGCCCCGATAATTCAATGGCCGTGAGAATCATCTTAAAATTCTGGGCCGGCATTAAAGTGTTCTTGCCGAGAACACTAGAATGAGCAACACGATGACCTTTAATTGCGAAATTTATATCAAATTATAAATAATTAAGATCAAGTGTGCTCCATTCTACATTCGAGACTGGGAATTGCTGTTGACTGTTTGCCAATTGAAGGGCTGGTGACTCAGACTAAACGTGTTTCCTCTTCCGGGACCTGGGCCTTAGCCAGATTCTGATTTAGGATTGAAAGCAATTTTAAGAGGAAGAATAAGAATAAGAATTCGATTACTTCAAGTTGGCTGTTAGATTATAGGGGTATCTTGGTTAGATTAAGGTTTAAGGTATGTACAGACGGGGAGTTGATTTCAAGGAGTTCCCGACCCACTTAGACTGACGATTTCTGGTCCGAAAACACAGCGGACATATGGTTTCGTCTACGAAAAAGGAGAATGGAGGAGAAGACACAACCGCGAACTCAACGCGCTGTACTAGGATGTGGTCCGGAAGGCAAAAGTCCGTCGACTGCACTGAACGCTTGGACAACAATGCTCCAGCTAAGAGCGTCTTCCAATCCAAGCATCCTGGTTCGAGAAGGAGAGGAAGACCGAATCTCCAGTATGAAGATCAAGTAATCGCTGATGCTAGACAACTTGGCCTTGCTAACTGGAAGCAGCGTACGCAGGACCCTCAACAATAGAATGCAGCAATTGCTAAAGCTCGGACCATGCATTGGTCGCCAGACTGATAAGTAAGTACAGTAGACTGACTCCCACTAAGTCGAATTGTCACGGGATACCGTAATTTGTTCGAGTTAGAGAGAGTTGGACTTGGGAGATAATAATATGGGTGGCGGACCTGGGCCTAGCTTCTCAGCAACCCCTCATGTTGTGCGTGCTATTGTTCTTGCAAAAGTGGAAGGGACCTACAGTTTAATGCCGACTCCGAACGGCCAAGTTTGAGAAGCTTTTTCTAGACAGGAAATACTCTTTGAGCATTGTCAGTGACTCGAAAGAGGTGGAGCCGTGAAATATGAAAGGTGGTAAATTAGGGTATCGAACATTGCATCCCAAACAACGAACAGCAAATTAGGTGAGTTATATTCTATCAATCGAACGCGCTCTCTTATAGTTGCCAAACGAAAGAAGATAATCAAATGCCTAAGTTTGTTTTTATCAGTAAAACCCTGCGCGCCTTTGCATAGAAGTTGAACGCCGCGCCGAATCAACACTAGAGAATGCATAGATGTGTATATCAAGCACCCCAATTTGAAGTTGCGTGCGACCTAATGTGTCGTGGTTTATCGCATTTTTTGTGCTAATGCCGCTCTGACACGGGAAAATTTTGTCGTTGATTTTTCCATCTTTTTGTCAAGGGAGGTGAGACGTGCTAGGGGTAACCCGCGTCTCGTTTGCTCGGGGTTTGCTTTTGGATTTGCCGTATTCTCTTTTATCTCTCTTGCTTTATTCGTATGTTCTCAATTTTGGGTATTGGAAGCATGCTATACATGTTCCAGCAAGAGATGATGCATTTGTGAGACAGGGTGGGAAACAGATAAAGTTCAGAGAGGAGATCTCAACTGCAGAGACTGAAAGATTTCCTGTGTGAAAGTGGTTTGAGATCACAAAAGGGAATTTGAAAAATTCGCCGATGAATTTTAGCTAGTGTGAAAAAGGCCTAACTCTTCGGTATATTTGGCTGGGCTTTGCCTATATATGTATATATTCAAAGATTGTATGGGGATTGTGTAGCGCCCATTATTGCGATAAATTTGTTACAAACGAGACATGTTGTATGGGAGTTTTGTGCACGTTCTCTTCATGGCATTAAAACGAGCCTGGTGTATGTTTGTTATCATGTTTGGAACTTTTGTATGCAAGTGTGTGGATTTGTTATTTATGGCACTGATTATTATCTTTGTCACTCATTGCATTTTGCATATGAGATATATTTCATAAAATTTATTCATTGAAATTCTTAGTTAAGCGCCGCTAAACTAGCTAACTGAGAAGGTCCAGCTTCAAACCAAGATTTAGATTATCCGCCATTACATTGTGCGATGCTCATTACGCTGTCATTTAATGTTTATTTCGTGTTATAGGCAATTAGTAGTTTTAAGCTATTTTCACATCCAATACATATTCTAAGCCGCCTGTGCAACCAAATAAAAAAAGCTTTACAAGTACAGTGGACTCTCCATAACTCGAACTCTCCCTAAGTCGAAACTCTCTCTAACTCGAACTTTTTCGCCATATTTTACATATATTTCCCCTAATTTCCCATACAAAAGCCTCTCTCTAAGTCAAACTCTCTCTAACTCGAGAAGATTATGGTATCCCGTGACAATTCGACTTAGGGGGAGTCCACTGTATTGAAAAACCACGAGATATCGACCTATCTAGAAGGCTTAACAAATGAAAAATTTACAAACTACTCAATTTGGAAAGAAGTAAAAAATATCAAGAAGCCCCAAATGCAGGCCGCACCAATCAAGAAAAACAATGATGAGTGGGCAAAAAGTGATAAAGGAAAGGCAGATCTCTTTGCCGAATATTTGGAGGAAACAGTTCAGCCTTTTGTTGGACAAATTTGGTAGATGATCCAAGTACAACTACTATATCTGACAGCTCTTGTATAGAAAGTATCGCTAAACGAACTCTGTCAGGCAATCAAAAATCTAAATAAACAACAAGGCTCCTGGCTTTGATCTAATAACTGGACAAATTCTGAAGAATGTGCCGAAAAAGGCGCCAATTAAACTCCTCTATTTAATTAACGCTTCCTTTAGGCTATAATATGTGCCAGACTCATGGAAGGTTGCAGAAGTGATTATGGTTCCAAAACCGGTCCAGCTGTTAAGCAACAAAAAGTCGTACAGACCCATATCGCTTCTACCAATAATATCCAAAATTTTTGAAAAACTTATTAAAACGCATTCAAAAATTTATCAAAGAAAACCAACTAATACCTGATTATCAGTTTGGGTTTCGAGCGATACACTCGACAACTGACCAGGTATACAGAATAACGAATGAAATTGAAGAAGCATTAGAGGAGAAAAGGATCTGCTCCACCGCCCTACTTGACGTTTCGCAGGCTAAACAGGCTTCTACCGACAAACTTATATATAGATACTAGAATCCTATCTCGATAATAGGATATTTAGAGTTAAACACGGAACTGAATACTCCGATTTTAAAGAAATCCGACCAGGAGTCTCTCAAGGGAGTGTCCTTGGCCCTACATTGTACCTGTTGTACACTAGAGATGTAACTCAAACTGAGGGACACTTGTTGCTACATTTGCGGATGACACAGCGATCCTGGCAACGGGAAGCTCAGTTGAGTCCTCAACTGAAAAACTTCAAGGAGCTTTAGACAAAATAAACGAATGGTCAAAACGCTGGCGTATTGCTCCGCATACGCATACGCAGCAACAACCTACAGAAATATTGAAAATCTACCAGTTTTCATTAATTCTGTACAAATACCGTACGCTAATAAAGCTAAATATCTTGGTACGCTCTCTATGCAAAACTCAAGTGGAAGGCCCACGTGAAAATGAAACGGCATGAGCTCGAACACCGGTATAGAAAAAAGTAGTGGTTACTTGGAAGGCACTCCAAGTTAAGTATGTACAACAAACTGCTATTATACAAGTACTGAAGCCTATATAGACTTACGGTATACAACTATGGGGTTGCACCAAAGCAAATAACAGAGGATTTATTCAGTCATTTAAGAATAAAATTATACGGGCTATTGTGAAAGCTCCCTGGTATATCAGGCACTGTGATATACAGAGGGACCTATCGATAACTACCGTCGACGAAGAAATAACAAACTCCGCTCGAAAGCTAAGTATCAGACTTCGTGGTCATTGCAACAATGCCATCTTCCAAACTTTGGGCATGAGACGTTGAGTACGCCGTCTCCAACGTACGAGACCGCTCGGTGTGGCGCAATAATAATAAACCAACCTAACGATGTTTATGGCAGGTGATTTTACCGAAGGTCTACCTGCAACACGCGAAAACATCTTTAAAAGTAAACTAATAGATAAGGAAACTTAGTTGTAGTACAGAAAGACCAAAAGGGAAGGGAAGTATTTTTAGTCAAACAAAATCTGGCACTACTATCTGGACACGGGTCACATAGTGTCTTGTTGAAGATTTTCACCAACCAAGGCAAAAAAAAAATATTCTAGACCGAGGGACGAATAGCCGCTAAAGCTCATAGGACTCACCCACAGAAAGTGCCTTCACCAAGAAAGGCAAAAAAAATCCTCTAGACCGCGGGACGAATAGCCGCTAAAGCTCATAGGACTCACCCACAGAAAGTGCCTTCACCAAGAAAGGCAAAAAAAATCCTCTAGACCGCGGGACGAATAGCCGCTAAAGCTCATAGGACTCACCCACAGAAAGTGCCTTCACCAAGAAAGGCAAAAAAAATCCTCTAGACCGCGGGACGAATAGCCGCTAAAGCTCATAGGCCTCACCCACAGAAAGTACCTTTGGGGTGAGACTTGTGATTTTCCTGTAGTCCTAGAAAACTAGTGGCTAAATTTCCTTCAAGACTGTAGCAAGTTTCATTCCAAGCAATCGCAAGCAACATAATTTCTTAAAGCAGTGAATTGTGTATAATAAGACAGATAATTATTTTAGTCATAGTCTTGAACATGCTCTGATTCAGGTGACTGACTGACTGACTGTCTTGAGAAATAATAGAACAGTTCTTCTTCAGAATTGTTCAGTCAATAACAAAGCAATAATCCGCAATTTATAGTCGAGTTTCCTATTACATACTTGAATACTAAAATTGACTGGCGTATGATAAAACCACAAAGCCACGTCTTCCACGTCCAGTCCATCTCCATAAATCAGATTTGCATTATGTGCAAACAAAGGGGACACAAAACACTTGAATACACAAACAGATGAAGAATTGAATGCACAAAACGATGCACACCAATAAAAAAAACAGAGAAAATAAACATAAACAATAATTGATGCAAGTCCAGACATAGAGCGACAGATGAACACCGTGAGGAACTGTGAGTTGCACTTGACAATAACTAGCCCTTTGTAAGGTTCAGGCTTGGGCTGAGATTGCATTCCATCCGAGGTGACATGGATAATTTGGGGAGGCAGAACTCAGAGGAATAAACAAATGATTAATTGTAATACAAATAGCTAAATCTTTCTTTGAATGCCAGTCAAACATCCGGCGAAACATTTTATCGTTCTGCTTGTTTAGTTAAACATTCCTGGGTATAAGCGGTAACTCCACGTCCTTATCTTATCACGAAAAGCTCCACCATACGCCAGCATTCATTGCGAATGTTACTACATTTCACATTTAAATGTAGCCTAGAACCTGATAATTGCAATAAGTAACCCATTCCATTGTTTACTGAGCAGCGGAATATATACACAAATGGCTACAATCAGAAACTCATAATTCCAGCGGTATCATGGGCGTCAATAAATACAAACAGGCAACTACACAAAAAGAAATGTGTCATAAAATGTAGTAAGACACAATGATTAGGCGATGGACAGCAAAAAGATGGATGGACAGCATGAGATGAACTACGAAAGAGGTAGTTACAGATGGGGGGAGAAGGAGCTGCTTCCAGACTGGGGATGACATGAGATCAACTACAAAAGCCATATGTTTAGAAGTAACACAGAAATGTTCTCCAGATGTGTTTGCATCTTTGACTTAAAAGATACAAACAAATTTGTGTGTCTCGTCGTCTGATTTTGTTCTTGAGGTTCCAGATTGCACGACAGAGCTGTCAGGAATCAATGTTTTGTGATCCAAAAAAGGAAGGAAACAAAATCACGAGCCCGAAAAGCCATGTACACATTGGGCATGTGCTAAGTTCACAGCTCAGGCTATAGACGAACTCCCAAATCATAACCAAAGTAAAATCATGCCACTCACGAGGATGCACTACGTGACGCTGATGAGCTTTCAAAAGCAACTAGGTCAAATTACTCACGTAGAGCTTACTTACAAGGGCTAACAGCAAACAAAACATATTTCCCTCTCCCCATTTTGTTTGAAAACAAAAGAAATCGTTCATTTCGTCTAAACTAACTGAAAGCGAAGTGCATACATCGCCCGGAGTGCAATCTTGCCTAATCTATGAGCTCTAAATCCTCCGCCAACACTTGGGCTTGGGCAAACTGAAATTCACTTGGAGGCGTTGTTATTTACTCATTCCCTCAGAGATTTTCAATAAATGACTCCACAGACGGCTGACTATCAACGACTCTGCTATCAACTTACCACAATTCTTACGAAAACCAAACTACAAACACTTCATGACTTGTAGTACTCGTATCAGTGTATTTTATGGTAAACATTTCAATCGCACACCCGAGCTGTCTGCCTGGAGTTGGCTCCACTTTCGGTTTGACACAAAGTTCCTTCGCACACTCCACACTTCTGTTTGGGATCACTGCGTTTATTCGATAAGCCCTACTGGGACATTCCGGCCCCGGCCCCAACAAGAGGATATTACAATACACTTATCAAATAGGAGCACACACCAAGTGATAACAGAAGGTTTAACGAACTGTCGATGGATTTTTGCATTTTGACCGGTCTCGGCTGTGCTCGGGTGAAATGCGACGTTGACTGCTTGGGCATGACTTTCGTTTCGTTTTGATAAAAACTCTTGTGCCGCGCTGTGGCGGGGTGAATTTGTGATTTCGAGAGCGTGAGCCGTTATGCACTTGTATCTATTCGCAAGCCAGTCACGTTCCAGACGGACTTAAACAAAAAATAAAAAAAAATAAAACAGCACAATAGTGTCTGCATGATGTGCCGCAGGGGAGTTTTAGTTTTGGCACGAATGCCAATTAATTTCGATTATTACATGCGAATATTTTTTCGAGTTTTCAATTCTGTGTGCATGGAAATTAATTTAAAAGAAAAAAAAATGTACAATGTGGTGTGACCACACCTTTGCGACTGGGACGTAAGAGTTTCAGCTGAAGTCCAGGAAATGCAAGATGCAACGTAAATGATTGGGAATACAGACGTCTTGAATATTTATACGCATGTCGTTGGCCGATGTCTGCGATTGTTGTACAAATCAGGTAATTTTACGTTGACTGGAAACCAAAATAAAATTTGATGAGATCGCTTAATATTCGGCTGTCATTTTTATTACGTAAAAAAATGAGGTGTTTGTGCTTGTGGTTTTAAATAAATATGGGAGTGATGAAATAAAGTGGAGACCCTTCGTTGAAGGGAAACGAGGACTAAGCTCGTAAGGGATTGTTATATACATTAAATGGTAAGTGGTTATACATCCATTTAGAGTTGGTCACAAGCTTACCGTGACCTTCAATTTATAAAAGGGTTTTCGACAAGGCGACATGTAACTTCTTCAATATCGTTCCTGCGAAGATCGCATAATTCCCAGGAGTCACTCACGTCCTTTCAGATAGCATTGACATGATTATTCGAATAAAGGGAGCTGTCTGTGAGGAAGCTCCCGGCAGTGAGACGAAAGCGGCTAAAATGGATCTGTCGGAGAATGAGGGAAAAACAACACTCACATCTACTTCTTGGGGAAAGCGTCACAATAGGCAGATATAACTTGGTAGTCAACTTATACCGGTTAGTAACCTCCTGCTCGAGGATTATTCGGTTGGGACAACGCTACACAGGACGCCCATGGTTAAGATGCACTACCTTAACCATGTTGGTGCCCACTTGGAGAACCAAAAATTGCAAGAAACGAAATGATCATCCTTTATAAATTAACATCTTCTATGACAGTAATTATTTATCACGAGTAACAAATGCATAATACAATAATATGTCTGATATAATACAATATAAATGTCTAAGCTTTTCCTAGACAGTTATTACTCTTTGAGCATTGTCAGTACCTCGAAAGAGGTGGGGTGGTCCGTGAAAATTATTTTGGTGGCACCGGGAATCCAATACAGACTGCTGGGTTCAGTTGCTTGGAAGTCCACGAACAGACCCACAACCCCACTCAATGTATACTTAATACAACTGTGTAAATGCGCTAAAAAAAACTAAACTAAAAAATAAAAATAAACGTATTCCTTAACGAGAAATCGATCTGTCTTTTTGTTTTAGCATTTTTTCATTCTTGTCTAGCCGATTTAGCACAGTAATTTCATCCTCAGAATATTTACCAAACCGAGTTATCGAACTCAAATTACATGTAAATTTCAGTCTTGGCGCTATTGCCAACCAATTTCATTCGAGTTATCGAAGTTCTACTGTTTATCGAAAACCGGAACAAATCTCTGTGCAGACGTATATGTCTAAATCCTAAATTTGTTCGCCTCATCTCGCAGCACAGGCACAGACTCTTCTTTTCACACAGGAAGTGCATTCAATCTCTCTAAAGAACGTCCTGAAACAACTCGAAATACATAAGAACAAAACCTCTCGAAATGACCGAGATGCTATCTACACAGTACGTCTCATAATTTCATCGAACGCATGAAATAGGAGTCATCACAAAGACGATTAATCGTTATGTCACTGGGGAGGAAAAGACCGCACAAGAAACACACTCAGGTTTTGGCGTATCTCTTAGTTCGTTGTAAATCAAAAATGATAAATGCTTTCCCATGAGTCACTCGATACTTGACGACATCAAAGGGAATGTTACCTCACATGCTGGCAACACACATAATATCAGTCCGACATGCAATTTAATTAACCAAAACAGATGCAAACAAACAAATGCATAAAACAAAAAAAAAAACAGAAAAACAAAATAAAATGCAAAACTGAAAACAAAAATAAAGAAGCTTACCAAAACGGGCTTAAAGTTGTGCGTTTAACTGGTGTAGCGTTGGTTGAATAACTTCGAAATATTCCAGACATTTTTCTTTCCTTTTACGTGAACCAAATTTCAAAACAAAGTTGCAACAGAAAATTCACCAACAAAATTTCAATTTAAACAAAAAGAAACACAAAAGAAATAGAACTAGAACAAGCTAATTGATTCCTTGTTTCCTACAAATCTTTGGTTTTCACAAAAACCACTCAAAAGAGAGCGACACACTCTTGAACAGGTCCACTCCCGGGGTGTAGTATAAACGTTTATCAAACTTGCAAACTGCCAACTTCCTGTTTATCACAACATTTTTGCAAGCAAATAACCAGAAAAAAAAACAATCTCTGCTCACGCTCGTGCTTTGTGTTGGTTCCGCTTAATCAGTTCCTTTTCAGTTTTCTTTTTCATTTCACTCTGAACGGGGGGGGAATGCGCGAGTAGCCGCTTTAAAGTTAATCAAATTCCATCACTCTAACAGTCACTTGAAGTATCTGTGGGTTCCTTTTTGATTACACGGTGCTGTATCTTGGTGGTTCCTTTTTGTTTCACTGACGACACGACAATGCAATGAGTCATGATTTTCGGTGGTGCCCGCGCGAGATTTAGATACGTTCTTTCGATTGTATTCTATCTAATGAATGTGCACAAAACCTAAAGAAAAATACAAATAAACTTTATTCGTGAAATTTCAGTTCAAATCAACGTGAGAGTCGCGGCCAATGGAATAATTTTCACGCACGGCGACGGGCGCGACGTGTAGATAGATGATGTCGCGGTAAATTAAAATCTAAATGAATTTGGGTCAATTAGGGCTGTCTTCTGAGAAAGAAGATAAGTATGTTTGGTTTTTCCCCCTCTTTTTGTTTTTTTGCTACGAAAAGACGTGCAAATTTGCAACCGGGCGCCAAATTTATCGCCCGTTACAATGCACAGTGAAGTGTGGCGTACGCCATTCATAAGCACAGTAGACATCAAAAGGTGAGATCCTTAGTTCACTTTTATAAAATAGAAGACACCGTATGATCTAAAAATAAATCTCATCTTTGGTCCACGTTCGTCTTCTTCAGTAACAAAAATACTTTTGTCTTTCGACTTAACGAACACACTCCACATTCCCTTAACAAGAACGTTCTCTCTTTATGGGTTTACAAACACAGATGAACAAACACCACTGGATCCCGATACTTGGACGACGGGATGGCGCAGTTGGTTCAGTGCCTGCCCTTGGTTGGTGGGGCCTCCGTTTAAAACGCTTTTATCTGGTTCTCAAATCTAGTCCAGTCACCATTTGCCGTTGGCAATCACACGGGTTGTTACTCAGTGGCAGAAGTCTGCCTGTGGGTACCACAATATACCAACATGGTCTAAGTGTGCTTGTGAATTCACTAGCAGCCCCTTGCTAACCTAACTCAACCACCACTGATCTACCAAATGTTGCAACCATTTAAAGAAAACCAGGAGAGTCTTAAGCTGGAACAAAAATAGTAGGCGCTTCAGGGTCAAAAGACCATTGAAGCTCAAAGAACGTGATTCGAGATAGGTCGGAGTGGAACACACACTGGCCACTCCCACACAGTTCCACCTAAATAAAATAGATCAGAGGCATACAGATAATCAAAGACAGTGTGTACAGGTTAAAGAACATTTATTAGACGAAAGTCAAAGCTTAGAATTAAAAGTACAAACAAATTCAGATGCCCTGAAATGCGCTCCAACGCATCGTATTCTGTTAATACACACACGAACACATCACCATAGGTGTTTTTAAGTCCTAGATAGGTCTAATACTTTACCATTATTTGGGCAAATTTTGCACAAAAATAAGGGAAATTTGTTTCCCTGGTGGTTCTTCTAGAACTTTTGAAGGCTCGTATCTCGAGAACGGTGCGTCGTATGACAAAATTCCAGTACAATATTTTGTAGCTTATGACTTGATCTAGAGGACGGAATTGGAAGATTTACCAATTTACCATTATTTGGGCAAATTTTGCACAAAAATAAGGGAAATTTGTTTCCCTGGTGGTTCTTCTAGAACTTTTGAAGGCTCATATCTCGAGAACGGTGCGTCCTATGACAAAATTCCAGTACAATATTTTGTAGCTTATGACTTGATCTAGAGGACGGAATTGGAAGATTTACCAATTTACCATTATTTGGGCAAATTTCGCACAAAAATAAGGGAAATTTGTTTCCCTGGTGGTTCTTCTAGAACTTTTGAAGGCTCATATCTCGAGAACGGTGCGTCCTACGACAAAATTCCCATTTCAAGTCATAAGCTACAAAATCGACCTACGTCACTTTGCTATGGGATGCACGGTTTTCGGAATATGAGCAAGGTAAGGCCACCAGACATTACAGCAGGGTTTGTGGTGGTTCGTATGGAACTTTTGACAGATCTCGAGAACAGTGTGCCCTACGACAAACGCGTATTGTGTTCCACGCATTTCTTTTATATTTTGACATACATTAATAAACCATTTGGTATTAATGTGTGACCACGAAAAAAAAAAAAAAAACGAACAACTGCTACTTTTTGACGTTCCAACTGAGACTACCCCCTTAGTATATAAACGTCTCCGTAAATCTCATACAGCCGAGGTTTTTGATTCTTCTCAATACATCGTGGAGACACGAGTAAAAAACCACACAATCAGCCTATGCCTATAGTCTGAACATTCTACTTCACATAGAAGCACTCACAAGATAAGTGAAGATGATGATTGTGTTTCATCAAAACTCTGTTAGCAGCAGCAAACACAATAGAAAAACACAAAACCGATGAAGTTTGTCTGATTCCTGCAACAAACTATTAACATATTTGCCCACTCTACGTTTCCTTCTCTATGACAAATAAAAACCACAACAAATCAACTGAAAGCAATTATCACCCTACATTTCCCTCACTTTCATCTGGCGCTGTCTGTAAAAATTCCGACAAGTTCCCAATTTTTCGATGAACTATTCAAAAGAGAAATGTACAAGTGAACACAAAGTGCAGAAGATATTTATATATTTTTGCAACACAAAAGTGGAACGGAAGCCCGGCGCATTCAGACAACAAAACGCACTAGTAGACCGACAAGTCTCAGACGTTAATTAGACGAGCCGCAAGTATTTTCAGTTTGTGGCACGTTTAGAGATGCGTTGAGATGAAATAAATTTGAAATGAGAACTTACATGTGCTCTGCTGTAGAATTTGTTAAATCTTCTCGCTTGTTTTAGAACTTGAAGATTGAAAAATTGTGCCGAACAACCCATCGACCTCGATTGGTTGGTGTACTCTATTGTTTTGCCAACAGAAATATCTATGGTTACAAGCTTTTTCCTTTGCTATGGCGCACTGATAGGCCTACCCTTCGTCCATCGGTCCACTTGTGGCCAGGAGAAGGTCGGTCGGAACGAAAACTTCCGTTTGTGCCAGCCTGTCTGAGGCCTTATTTCTGTGAATTCAACAAGTCAGTGTGGTGGAAACAAACAAGAAAAAACTCACAAAGTTTCACAGCGCTCACGACATGAACCGGGCTATAAATAACGCCGCTTCCAAATAGGGTACTCTCTGAGTGGCTAATAAATTCATTTGTGGATTCGCGCATTCACTTCATGGCTGCAGTGGCTTGATTTGATTTTATTTGTACAAACGTTCGTTTGTTGTTTGTAGCACAAAGCAAGTTGTTAGACGAGTGAATTATGAAGGATCGAGGACGTATATGGCTGTGACGGCTTTGGCATGTCAGTGAGCCAGGAATTGCGAAATTTTTAATTGAAGGCTTTGCGCGCTCGATGGGAGAGAAAATTGATGTACGTTTCCGTCTAATAGTAGCACACTGCTGACAAATTAATGATAATGCATCTGCCTCCATGTGATTTCAGAGCACGTCGTGAATATCGAGAGTGGGATGGGACAGCATGAATACACTATTGTCCAGTGGATCAATAATCAATAAGCATGTCTGCGTGCGACGTATACGACGTATATAAGGGCATCAACGAGTATTGACATGTGGACATGCAAGGGACATCCAATGAGGCCCTTTTCCAAAATTAAGCTTCCGTTCTCTAGTTCCACAAATCCGACAGCGACCTCACCCTCTCCCGAGAATTAGAAAGGAAATTAAAATCGATTTGTTAGCAGAGAATATATTGTATCCCGCTGCATTCCAGTGATGACAACTTCTCTAATCACGAAACAAATTATTTGACCCATTGCGACATCTAGTCTAGCTTTAATTAGTCATTCAGAATGTCTATTTCAGTGAACAATTGGGAAGCTATGTCATAACAGAGGATAGACACCCAGGAGGTGAAGTCACGAAATGAATATAGTGTCTGAGCGAGAATTATGTCAATTCCCACTTTCACGAGGCACTTAAACGGACGGCTGCATAGTAATTAATGCTTTATATAGATCTTCATCTCATCGGGGCTGCAATGAAATTTGACATCTGGTGAAATGGTTTCGGAGATTCAGTGATTGGACTTTTTGCATGATACAGAGAACTGACAACATAAAGAAGATCCTTAAATGTCACATTTCTCCTAACAATGTATGTAGTCAAGCATTTCAATGGACATCACGTAAGCTCCAGGTTGCTGTGATATTTCAGTAAATGGCGTCTTTAAGATGAGGTTTTGTAAATGCCAATGGACACAATTATGCCTTTAATAAAGTTTGATGCGACTTGTCTGTTAAATCGCGTGAGATCCGCAGACAAAGCGCATTGTCACTGAACAAATATTGGAAATATATATTGAGATTCGAACCAGGGACCACGCTAACCAGGGGCAGTACGCCATCCAGTCGTTGTAATAAGCCTTAAATCCGTGAAGATGTTCCTAATGAGCTTGAGCTGGCCGCCTTAATACGTCGCCGGCATAGAAGAATACTGTGCAACTTTCAAAGAACCCACTAGGAAAGGTTTCCTTAATTCCTCCACAATTTAGGTTAGGTAAGGAATCTTTGCGTAAAACTGGAAGAAAGAACCTTTTTCACATATGGAGTGTTGTTTGGACAGAGCAATGATTGATGTGTGTACATCCAGCAGTCCGTCGCTTACGCAATGCTAAATCTTTCTAAACAGTGGTGAATTAATCTAGATGTCATGTGAGAGGAGGAAATTGAAACACCTACGAGATACATCGATGCTCAGATAACATACCATTTAGAAGAGAATCTTAAGAAACACGTGGTATCTGTCCAGACAGAAGACTACAAAGTATCTATTTTCGAACTCGTGTTCACACGTTCCAATGGTGAAGTATGAGAGCTGAATAACTACGACTAACTACGGTCTTCGGCTCCGAACCCTTGGGACAACGTAACAGAGGACGTCCGCGTTCCGCTTCAACCAACTTGCTTTGCGACACTGGAGACAGCTAGTCAGACACCGTGTTACCTGGAGAGGCTTGTTGGTTGAGGCCCAGGTCCACCCCGGACTGTAGCGCCAAATACAGAAGAAGAAGAAGAAGATGGGTACCCAATATCCGTGGAAGTCGCTCGAGAGGGAGTATCAGTTTTTAAGCAATCAGTAATTGGATTCCTGTAAATCCACTCATCATAACCTAAAGCTTAAATAAGCCTGAGGTGGACTTGACTAGAATTAACAGCAGAACTTCATGTCCGTTGGAACCTAGGGTCTTATGCCGCCTGTGGGTAACTAGATGGCCATAAGAAGTTTATTTAAACAATCGATTGAATACACATTGCTGATACACTGGAAACATTTCGCCCCATTTAACGTTCATTCTTGCTTATTTATGTGGAACAGAAATCCATCGTTCAGAAGTAGTTCTTGGACTTGACATTTGTCCGCTTTTCTTTGGGTTTTGATATAAACATAGTTCACTTAGTCAATCACAGTACAGCCTTTTGCCTGAAACACAATTGTGCGTGAGCAATTCAAAACAATTCTATTTAAAATTCAATTCGATTCATCAAAAGCCTCAAACTACAACTGCATCACACAGCGTCAGCATCCCAACAGGGTCTAGAGAGTACAATTGCCTTCGTTGCTATTCCACTCCATTTCAATCAACCGACTGGTCGATGGACGACTGTCAAAAAGAAAATTAATGGGAGTGGAGCTACATGGGTCTAAATGATCCAATACTGTCGTCGTACATCTTTCACACAAGCACACACACAGCCTGGTCTTTCAATTAATCCCCAACAAGTCTGCATTCAGTCTGTATTCAGGGAAATGTTTTGTTCCAAACCAACAACAACGAGTGACCTTAAAGAGGTCAGCGTTGTAATTGAAAACATTTTGCACGGCCTATTGTGCGATGCAAAATGTTGGCAAAAATCAATCAATGATTAAAGTGTGAGTGATGTGCTTTTAATTCTCTGATGCCATACACACGCCACCGCCGCTGCCGCCACCACCACCACACCGACTCTAACCTCACGAATGATTATCGGCTTGACTGTATATAACGACTTTGTTGTTGTTTACTTTTATGCATCGCTGCACGTCGAGATCTTGTTATATTCGCACTTAATCGACGGGAATATCATGTGTGGGAAAATTGAGAACCAGTTGTGACGCCCCCACTCCTCGTCACCAAGTTAAGAGCAGATGCAGCAAAGTGCCGTCGCGAATGGGAATGTCGGTTTTGATTTCTGTTTTGCCTCGCCTATTGTGCAATCGTAGGCCTCAATTCAAATCATTAAGTCACATCAAAGATGCAAAAACACTCTCCATTCGAATTAGACATCAATTAGATGAGCGTTGAATAGAATTTAATTGGCTCTTGTTGTAGTCGATGATCATTCAAAGGTTGTCCACCCCAAGATGTCCCGACAACAACTAACGCTTGCCAGACATGGCGCACAGAGCCGTCTGAAAGTGGGGCGCGAAGATACAAGTGAACATTTCGAAAGAAACCCCAAGCCGACATACCGGGGGAAGCCAGTTGGGTTAATTGCAGTACACCGAAACGAAAATAAACTAATCTACACCAGGAGCAGATAAGAAGACCAACAGGGCGTCAATAGGTATATGCAACTCATGTCTATTGGGGTTATCATAAATGAGTTGATATGATTGGGCATGAGGCCTATTGGAGCCACTTAATGAACTGTGAACAGAACAAATAGGTGTCTTTATGGCGCGACACAGATTCCTGCTCCAATGCGCCGCAGACAGTGGCTGGAGTCTGCATCCACCTTTAGGAGCCACGCAAAGATTTAAGTGGAATAAACACCCCCAATGGGTGGTTGGATTGTGTGTAAATATCAGTGAAGCGACAGGTAGATGAGGTGCGAGACAATATCGTGTTACCAGCTTGCTTTACGGCGCCTTTCCATCGTCTAGCCGTTGGATGTTTGAGGGAAATACGCATGGTGCCTTACTGCCGATCGCGACAGGGAGGTGTTTCCGGGACAGATGGAAAAATATATAACGAAATGTTTGCACTCACGGGGAGTATACGTGCGCCAGAGCACATGAACACTTCACAAAGAGAGTACAGCGAAGAGAGTAAGTTGGGGGATCAAGCTTGAAGATAGCACTGATTGGCAAGGAAATCTTGACAAAAATGTTGTCTTAATCCAAACAAGCTTTTGTTGAGATTGTGTATACAACTTTGTGCTTTAAGCAATACAGTGATGTCTCAGATTGTGTCAATTGATCCCTCAAACTGGAAAATGTTCTCGACCAGACATTTCGTTACAGTTTGTGCACTTTTAATGATTCCTTAGGTTAGGGTTAGGTTAGGTTAGGGGGCGCTGCTTGTGCATTCACCAGCACACTAAGACCATGTTGGTCCATTGTGATATCCACAGTCAGACTGCTACCACTCCAGTGATAGTGCCATTAATTTGATCCCAACGGCAAATGGTTGCTTGTACTTGGATTCGAGCCGGGGACCCCGCTAACCAGGGGCAGGTCCTCAATAAACTGCGCCATCCAGTGGTCTAATGATCCCTTAGACGGACATCTCTTTTAGGCGAACAAAAATGTTGTCAACATTGATTTCCACGAACAGAAAAACAGAGTTCAGTAAAACGGATGTGGAAGCAAAATAGAAACTCGAATAACTTTACTATTGCTTAACTCATTTAAGTTGTGAACATCTGCACAGTTTGTCGTCGAACTCCTATTCTCACCTCGTTTTGGTGAAATTTCAAACACTTGCCAAATTATGGAGGAGACGTGAGAAGTCGCAAACGAAAGAATCGTGTACGGAGCAAAGTTGTAAAGTAATTAATGCCACCAACCAAACACTAGCCGTGTTTTTTTCAAAAATCTATAAATAGTGAAGTAGGCACGTAAAGCACATACAACAACCTACTGCCTACAAATCGAATTTTGAATTTTTTTTTTTCATACATTCTGTCATCGATTTCGAACAAATAAATTTCTTTTCTATATATTTTGACAGATAAAAATCAAAGCGATAAAAAAACACGGCTACTTTAACTCTCTTTTCGAGTAGCCCTACAATCCGATGTGTACTAGGACCTAGCATCTACAAAAAGTCATTGTGCGGTGTCCTGTGCGTTATTGGTCCTTAAGAAGTAGAGGCTGTTGGCCTACAGTCTCATGCCGATCCTGATACCCTAATTGCACTTAGTGAGCACTTCCTTTCTTCGAGCAAAATGCACTAGAAATCTATCTGAGTCCTTGCTAGGGGTCTCGTATAAATATTCTACGACTTCTCTGGATATTTTAATGAAACCTTACATATTAGAAATGTAGGGAATAATAAAGGGCGGTCCAAGCATAATGCACGATGTGAAGTGTGAGTCACACCTTACCGTCAAGTTTGCGTGCCCAACTTAAATTAAAATTTCTTTGTTTCAGTGTTTGACAAATTCGACAATAGAGGGTACACAATTGAGCAGTGCGTTAAAGCTGTTGAAGTCTTTTACAAAAATGGGCCTTTAAATCAAAATGCATTTCGTGCACTTCGTGATGTTTAGGTCAGCATAATCGACCAAATGTGTCCTCAATCGGTAGAATTGTGGGCACATTTAAGCAAACCAGGTCTGAAGAAAATGTGAAAATATCTGTTTATGCTGGCCCAGTTCGTTCGTTGGAAAACATTGATGTTGTTCGCGATAGTTTGGCAGAGGAGCTGTCAACCTCGACTCGTCATCATGCCCAACAATTGAACATCTCAAGAACATCACTGATGCGAATTTGGAATAGAGATTTGAATTAACACCCTTACAAGCTACAATTGAATCAAGAGCTGAAACCTACTAACCATTTCCAGCGTCCACTTGCCACACAGCCAACGAAACAATGGGTATTTTGCGCGAGAAATTCAGTGGCCGTGCTATCTCACGTCGTGGCGATGTTAATTGGCAGCTACGATCATGTGATTTGCCACCATTGCACTTCTTGCTTTGGAGATATTTAAAAGAAAAAGTGTACATCAATAAGCCAAGAACGATACAAGAATTAAAGGATGAGATAATTCGGCACATTATCGACATTGAACCTCAGTTGTCTCATAGTGATTGAAAATATGGACCATCGGATAGAGGTACGCCACCGAAGCCGTGCCGAGCATAATTTGTTTCACAAATAATTGTCATAATTGAGTAGACCCTTCTCCCCTTGAAAACTTTTTTTTTTATTTACAATTATCATCGTGCGTTTTCGTTGGACCACCCTTTTGTAGACAAAATTAAATTAAAATCGTTTTTACTTTTGTACGCTACTGTGAGTACACATAAATGTCACATTCTTAGGTTGTATATGTTCATGTGAATAACATAGTTTATGGATGGCTCTATCTGATCGGCTGATTCTACTTATAACTCTCCACTAGCAGTTCTCTCACAATCTATAAATGATTGTAAATTATAGCAAATAGTCTGTCACTGATCCTCGAACTCAGACCTAGCCCTCTGTTTTTTTTACCTTTTTTTCGACAAACGCCTGTTACACTTTAGTAAACAATTAGACTAACTGATAAGTAGCTAATCCAAATATTAGCATCAGCATAATGTACCGGAATGTACCCGAAATTATAGTTTGCAAATCCGAGCTAGGGAGAAATCCCATTAGGATCCACGATGGCATCGAACTTAACCCACACAAAACAGATGGAGAACTATATCTCAAAATATTAATTTTACGGTCCATCATAATTGAATAATGTGATCAATTCTTTAAAATAGAGACTCCTCCTCTACGAAGGCAATCTGGTATTTGTTCTCCCAGAACGTCTGCCGCTGCCTCGCACATGTCCACGTTCTATTTCCCCTAGCTGCTCTTAATTTCAATTTAGACAAACCAGCCATTAACCCACTGTATTATCTCTTCGCTTAAGTGCTTATTACACGTCTCTTAAGAACGTCAATGTTTGGATGGTCTTATCAATAAAATGGATTTACGTTATCATCCATGTTCAAACACTGTCCAAATACAAAAGCACAAATTGACTTTCGTCACATTATGAGGAGCGATTCAAAATCTTCCACTAGTTCAGAGATCGTCTCCACAGGTCAGGGGGTGTCTTGGAACTAGATAGACGTATCTACAATTATTTCACAACAAGGCAGAAGCCTGTAGCAGTAGCAACTATGCCACTCTAATCGTGCTCACAAAGCCACCACACATTGAATCGTCTAAAGTGGTGCATTGAAGCAATAAGTGCTTGAGATGATGCCAATGGGGGGTGTGTTGTGATCACCTCCTCACATCTCATATGTCTAATTGTGCGATGTACACTGCAACTGTTCTGGTTATCTCTTACATAACCCACACCCCAGTGGAAGAAGCAGAAGTCCATTCCGTAAACGTGCCTGTGTGCAATTTTCATTAAACGTCAGCATGTGTCCGGTAATGTGCCTCTTCAGATGATGATCCGACAAGAGATGAAGGACATCCTGGGCAGTGGCCAGCATAAACGACTTAAGACAAGATATGAACTGGGCAAAAGATTAATTAGTGTGGGCAGTTATTCCGATACCACCCGCCTGGAAAGTCGAGCGTAGGCAAAACAATCGTTTGCGTGTGTGTTTATGGCTATCGAATGAAGGAGATTCTTTCACTGGACGAAGAGAGAGAGAGAGAAATGAACGCGTTGAACCTGGCGAGCCGATGGATTTGTTTAGCTCAGTTGATGGAGATATATCTTGACTAATATTGCAGTGTGTTCCCCTGCTGGGTCATTGATTAATGCTGCTTGTTTGGAGATATACACATGAGAGATGTGGGTGAGGCAGCCGACTTACTGCAACAAAGTTCTGGACTTAAATTAACGGAAACTGTTATCAACACTATGGAATATAGCTTCGTTCGGTCAAGTGCTGCAAGGGGTAAATGGAGCACGGGTTCATTTGTTTAAAAGTCTTGAAAAATAAGTTTATTCACTTAATTGAATTGTGGCGATGTACTCATGGGGGTCGAGGAAGTATGCGAGTATATCTTTGGGTAGTGCCGTAGTGGACTTGGACTTTGTTTCTACAACAACCACTCGTATTATGCGTTCCCTTTTTCTCATTCTTGTGCAGGATATCTAGAGTTTCAGGCAGATTTCGAGAAGAGCTTTTTTTTTCTATGCAACCGAGAATTAAGAAAATTTGAGTCGTTGAACCACGACATCCAGCGCCGCACGGCACCTTTCATAGTTTGTCTTGGACAAGCCGACGAACGCCAAGTGAGAGTTTGGAAGGAAATGGTGTCAACTCTTCAATTAAGAAACAGTTTAATACAACAGAGAAGATAATCATGTATGATCTTTTGAGAAGAGTAAAAAATCCATCAGGGATCAACGCCCCACCAAACCAATCCTCCCTTTCCAAGTACTGTAGTATCCGCCCCTTAAAGAAGCTGGTCCACGAACAATCGAAAAAATAGAATATCCAAGATGTACCCAAAAATAAACACAGTCCCACAACAATTTTTCTCCCCCACGTATCCACTTAATTTCGTCTGCATTTCCGGATTATCCTCCCAGGAAACATGATTTTAAATCGCAAAAGACACAAAAAATGCATCTGAACTTCAAATCACGAGATGACAACATTAATATTGTTCCCAAGCACTAGGAAGAATGAGGATTAAGAAAACATCAGCGATTTTCAAAAGCGGGTATTATTCATCGTCAACATTGAGTTCTGAAGAGGAGCACACTTTTTTGTCTTCTCTTTGACAAATGACCAGAGGCCACAGAATGTCTGTCGCCTTGAATCTGTCAGATAACAGAGACCTGAACAAATGCGGCCTTATTAAAGGACTGTAAAGATTTTTTTATGGAGTTTTAATAGGAAGAACATTGTTTCTTCTTCGTCGTGTGGCGCTACAATCGAGGCTGGACATGGAACTCAACCGAACACAAGAACTTTGAAATCATGAATCCGGAGAGAAATACATGATGAACTGGTTTTATGATGCTCTCGGATCAATGAAGTCAGTCTGGTCAAATCTCGAATGTTTTTTGTTGAATCAAGATGTAAGATATGAGGTTAGGTCACTAAAATGTATACGTTTTTTTGTCATCTTTCGCCTTAAATAGAAATATTTTTCCTAATCTTTATGACACAGCAAGTTCTTCCGCTTTCCTGTCTCTCAAAACAAGTCCTACATCGCCTTTCATTTCAGAAAACAAACGCATGTCAAAACATCACCAACTACCTGCTTTTTGCTCAAACTCCCTGCCACATTATGATTCATCAACGTATGCATGTACGTTCGTGATGCAGTAGTAGTCAAAGCAATGTATTCATGAAATAAGTGAGTCAACGACCGTACAAGAGGAGTAGGCGCATTAATCATCAAGACTAACAAAAGGATAACATGCTTCGTAGACGAACTTTGTCAACCATTCAGACGAGAGTTGGTATTTGCGTGGCAAAAGATCATCCTTCGGTGCAGCGAATTTTGAATCTGATGAAATGCAAGCTAGTGGATGCATTTTATCTGAATTATTCGATTGTGGAGCGACTGTAAGCAGTAGCGAACATTAAATTGTAGCAAATCAGGATTATTGTGACTAAGCTGGGTCTGGAGTCAAGGAATTTGTAACCGAAGTCTTCCGGGGAGTATAAAGAAGTGAGAAGTGTGCACTTGTTCTGTTGCCACTAGTGTACTTTATATAAAAGCTCATTTTGGGGACACAGCAACAAACTGAACGTGCAGTAGATAATGAATGTGTCAGAATCTGACGCATTTCTGTATATCTACTACTACTGTCACAAGCCTGCGTCACGTCGGACATTGATCTCAGTGCTGCTTCATTAATCTATCTGCACGGTGCAACATAGTCCTGTGCGAAAATTCCTCATTGGAAATTCCAAAAGGCAATAATAGAACCTAAGTGAAACTTAACCTGAAGCGGAGATGGACGTCCACGGTGGACTACCTATGCCATCAATTTTGATCTAATCAAAGTTAAACCTGCACAAAGTTTAGGTTCTTACCAGCTTTGAAAGTAAACAAAATTGTCCTTGCCATCATCACCTAGGCACAAGCTTCTGCCTTATGGTCTTCGATTTCCGTTCAACAGAAACTAGACCGCAAGGTTTTCTATTATGTATTCAGTTGGTCCTGGGTCATTAGGATCCTCCATTTGCACACGTTCAATAAAATGTCTCCAACGCAAGTAAGAGTGAAAGGCGTAGTTTTATATCATCGCCGGAATTTTACGTGGCCAGTTAAAGCTGGAAGCTTCAAGAGCTATTGAATTTTGTAGGCTTTGTCATTATATTGGCCTTTGGTGTCTTCCTTTAATCCAATTTTGTTTATCGCTAGTAACGTACACAAGAAGCCAAGGCAAAATGTATGTGTTTACTGAAGCTAGTAGGTAGGTTGGTATATTGAGTGCACGAACGTCCTACTGGCCACGGCTCCCTTAGACCAACGTGTTGGATCCATTGTAGCCGTTGAAGCTAGTAACTTAACGAGAATTTAGAGATTGTGCCCCAGTGAAGGAAATCTCAACGTGCCTTATATCTTTACTACTAAAAACAATTCCAGATGGTGCACAGTAGCGGACTTATAACAGGATATTCTTCGTAAATTAAACAACTCAAACTTCATGACGTTGTTTTTATGTTAGATTCGTGTGAAAGGAAACGCTTTTAGCAAGTTTTTTTTTATATTAAGAGAGCTGGTGTAGAAACAGAAGTTCATACGTTCGAAAAAGTCAACGTTGAGCAAAACCTTACAATGCACTAGTTTCTATATTTGTGTGGGCTTCGAATTCTCAATAAAAAAGAGATCCCTTACAGATTCAGTAGATAACTACAAGAGCCTTGAAATTCGGACTCGGAGTAGAAAAAATATTTCTGCAAAACAACAAGTTACTGTGTAAATAATGTGCGTCATGATTGCAAGCTTGTAAGACGTGTGACTAATTTGCAAAACAAACTTTATTTTATAACCACCACCACACCACATGAATTCAGTTTCAACATGAAAGCAAATACAAAGCAACAAATGATATAAATGAAAATTAATAAAGGAACCCTTTGGTTACGTATGGAGATCAAAAGCAAAATTGAAAAGTTCCAGTATAAACGTTTTAGCAGGACAAAACAAACCGGTTGAAGAAACCGACTGTATGTGTTGGCTTCCAAGTGGATTCCAGACGGATTGTTTTGATTTCTCAAACACAAGCAATACAACAAGATTCCACTTTTTAAAAGCAAATATAAATCGTCGATGCACACTCAGAGGGATAAAATGAATATATTTCGGTTAATGACATCTTCGGTCGATTCGCTGAAATTAAATGAACGTGAGAGTTCTCTCACATGATGAATCTCAAGTTGGCAGAAATTAATCCGACATTCATACAAATTTCTTAGCAAAACATTTCCACGCCCAAAAAATACCCCATCTAGATTAGAATTGTTTCACCTATTGCGGTTATTATTCCATTGGCGCGTTACATTCGTTTTATTTTTTTTTTTTGTCCATCGAAGGATGCTGAGTTGGATACGGGCGATGATGATTCATAGTTTATCCTTGAACACATCGCCACCCCACCTCCTTGAATCTTTCCATGAACAATTTTGTTTACATTCTACAGTCCTGCGCTGTAACGCAACTCTCACAACTCACAAAAAAAAAAAAACAAACATACTCGTACAATTTATTAATGAACAGCCACTGCAAACTCCTTGGGCACTGGAATTTTTTCTTCTCATTTAACACTCTTCAATTCAGCCACGAAAACTTTAAAGTGCAATATCACTCACGAAACAAAAAATTATACATCAAAATGGTCATGAAATTAATAAAATCCAATTGACGAATCAATGTATGAAGTGGATGTGCTGATGTTGGTTGTGCCTGACGGCCTGTTACAAAGCAGCCCGCATCTACATATGCATTCTCACGACGAACACAATCACTATACGGCGGAACGGATAATATGCGAATTCAGAAATTGATAAGAATTCCGATGATTTTCAATACGAATCGAACACACGCATTTCATTGTGCCAAAGTAAACAGAAACTCTTTGGAAATCGACGAACAAACTATGATTTAAATTTAGAACTCAATTTTTTGTATCAAAGAATCCGTTTCAAAATATTTGTATGAAAAGCACAGAACTAAAATGATAGCCGTAAACGCGCGCGATATATATAATTTTTTTTTCTTCCTTCTTGCAACGCAAAAGAAAAAATGTCTAGTTAAATCAAAAGCGAGAACTGAACTGAATTTGAGAGGATGATACGCATCTCACAGATGCCTCTGTTTCTGTTTCTAATTCCGATTCGACTCTGCGCTGCTCTGCTCTCAGATGGAAAATAAACGTTCGTTCTTGATGTGGTTGTAGTTGTTGTTGTTGATTCCACCCTCTTCCATACGAGCAACAGAAGAGTAATCAGCAGAGGCAACAGCAGTGTACTCGAGTTATTTTTTTGTGTTTTTTGAAAAACGAATACAAGCTGAAAGCAGACGCAAAGCGATATAGAACTTGACAGTGCCGGAGAGAGAATTCGGACGTAATGAAAAAAAAAATATGGTTTGCTTTTGCTTTACCATGCGGCTGATACCGACACATATGTGTGCATGTATTTACAACTGTGCATGTAGTATCTTATCCTAACACTCGATTTGAATCGGTTGATTCAGACAGCTGCTGCATTCTTGGGGTTGGTGTTGGTGTGTAAATGATAACCCAACTCAAACCTCATGGCGGGAGGCATTCGATTGATAATAGACCTCATCCTTAGAGTAGACAAACTCAAGGATAAGGAGCGTGTGTAATGTTATGAGTAGCAGACATGTGACACATGCTCATGATGATGCGCTGGAGGCGTGTGGCGTGGAGCAGTTTACTCTAGCTACCTGACTGTGTTATTCTTGAATCCGTTGACTAATCCTGCAAACAAACATGTTTTGCTGCAAGTAAACCTAAATGCGAGTCACTAATAAACACTGATAAGATTACTGAAGGTGTTGGATTCACAATTTCCCAGGAAACATTCAAAGCAAAGTGTTTGCTCTTATCTTTGATGAAAGTAAGTTAAGCTTCGTTTTCATTTATGAATGTTTTCGTTTCATCTTCAAATTCAAACTTGTAACGGCTAAACATAATTCATTGAGCATGTGCTGCAGGAGGCTGTATTTCAATTTGGGGTGAACTCTCTTCGTCGTGTGGATTAGTGTACACAGCCAGACTTGTCACACATTGTAACAATAGTTCCCTACATCCCACCCCATGCTTGCTGTGACATTGAATTGCATAGGGGTTGTAGGAATCCGGTTTTGATATGATTTTGAGGAGGAAGCAACCTCGAAGAGGCGCCTGAATCGATGCGTTGAACAACTGCAGAGAGAATGCATTTCTGTTTCCTACTATTCTGCTGACTCTATGCGATCATGATATGAATCTTATGAGTGTATGTGCGCGCGTGTGCCTGTGTGTACATGTAGTCTCCCATCAAGCGCTCTCCTGCATTGCAGCAAACTCAGAATGGGAATGAGTGAATTAAATCGTCTCCACGGCGATCATTTAGATTCTTAAAAATCATTGCTTTCTTAACGTAAATAATTTGGTTTTATTTTGTAATCGAAACTGACACTTAACTGATCAGTATATTGATGTGAACAAATAAGAGCCACCACTGTCCTCTTTATGGCTAAAGTAATTCCCTACGAATTGGCAGCTGGTCACCCGTGTATGCAGCAGTTCTAGTATGCATCTATGCATCGTATACTATTTTATTTCCGCTGCGTGCGGTGTGTCGCGCCGAAAATATGTCCGCTCAATACCGGCGGAAAATTCACTTTATGTTGTGTGTTTCATTTTATTTTCTTTTTCGTATACATATCCCCTTCTGTTCTCGTTTTGCTTTGCAGTTTTCTATTTCTTCAGTGTTATTATTAAATGTTGGCAGCCGGCCAGATTTCGCATAAGAGAGTAGCCTTGTGTGTCTAATTTGATATTTCTTTCAATTGAAAAACTCGAGACTCTATAGCTGGGTTTTGTGTATGAATTATTTGATGGGATGGCTCGGCAAAAATGAGTTTTTTTTTCGTCTGTTTGTTCGTCTCGTTTTCATCTCGTTTAATAATTTGAATAACCGAATGCGACCCGATTTCATTATTATTGCATAATTTCCAAATGATTTAGCACAAATTTAGGTTTCCGCCGTACGACTGGTGTCACAAAACTTTTCGAATTAAATGTTTCACTGTGGTCGAAAGAAGGGCGGTTGATTGAAGTGGCTTCAATTTGTCTCGCCGAACGTGTGCATTGATTTGATTTGTTTCAAGTGTGCGCAGACAGACGTTGAGAGATTCGCCATTAAGAATTGGCACCGATGATAGTGTTTTCTCCCACACTCGATTGACACGCGATTAGAGTATAAAATTCCTTAGCAGATGTTCCCGCGCAATGAGACAAAAGCCAGAAATCAGAGGAAGCGTGTGTCGGGGATAAATTTGTTTTTATTTTTTTAATCGTTTATTTTTCGGTCGAAATGCTCCTATAAAACTAAAAAAAGATATCTATGTATGTAGTTGCCTGCCTAGAAACTAGAGGGAAGACAATTGGAAACTTTTTGAATCATCCCCTGAAAGCAATTTGGCGCTTATTGACGACGCCATGATGTCTTCAGCTTCACTGCTGAAGACCTCTAGAGAGCCTTAAAAAAGTAATTACCAGTGCAATAGAGACTACATATCTTTTTAGTGAAAGAACATATTCCTCGAAAAAGGGGAACTATCAAAGTCACAGAATTATTGAGCATCAGGTGTAGACATTTAAGAAACGTTTGCTCTAAATCTGAATTATCGAATAAACAACTTCATCTATCAAGGTCATTTCGATAAATAACAGCTACTAAGCTATGCAATGATTTTACTAGGGAAATCTGTCCCTTGGGTGATCTCTTACAAGTAATTTTGATATAGTTTCCCTGTGAATTATAATACGCAGTAGCTCACAGTGACTAAAAGAAACCCGAAAACAACTACACGGTCTTTAATGTCAATGCAACATGTATAGAAGGAAATTTGTGGACCCTTCGCTGCATAATTTATCTCATATGAATACAAAACTATTTATCTACGAATGCGATGAGTACTTTCATCCACAAAGTGTCACATTACAACTGGTGCGAACTGGAGAAGCTATAATGCTTTTACAGACCAGGAAAGGATTCATTAACCCAAACAACCCCTAATTCGTGAATATGAAAACCTCACGTACTCGCTTGCTTGTAAGAGGAAAATTTTCTGATCAGAAATAATATTCGCATTCGTGTGCAAATGAAGTGAAACTTACATATATCCCGAATGTGAGAAAATCTCGGCGTGGTTATCAAAAGCGGGTATTTCCGTTTATTTTTTAAGTGAATATATTGCCACAGGCGTGCCTAAAGACTGAGTGTGTCAGTAGAAATTTCAATGCATTGGTGGTCTTGTTTTTTTTTTTTCTTTTTTTTTTTGCTGTACTTGGCAGACTAACAAAAAAGTAATAGTATCAGGTTGCAAGGCGGGAACGAGAAGATCAATTTATAGGGTATAGGCAACGCTGCGGGATATCTTGAACTGAACATAATGGATATGGAAACAATCGCTAGTTCTTGAATTAGGTAACAATATGAAATACTTTTTTTGAACAATATACATATGTTGCCGTATGTGAAATGGTTTCCATGCAATTACAGAGTGTACCACATCCTGAAGGGACTGAGAAGAGAACACGAATTTGATTTGCCCTTGAACCTTCCAACTGGATATTTGTTCCGCGCCACTTGACATTATACTTTGGTTAGAGGCAGAAAGGCATAGACAACGATTCTCATCGAGTTAGTAAAGAAACAAGAAACACATATAACAAAAGAACAGACTCGAAGATTAGTGCTGTACACAATGGACTGTTTATTTCTGATTACAACACTCAGCTGTGAAAACTGCCACCCAGCATCACAGTGGACTACGAACGCTGCGCAGTAAAACTGAATGCACACATATATATGTACGTACATATATCTGCATTTATTCAATCATCATTGCATATCCTACTCTGATTAAAACTTGTCTGAATAATCATAATTTTCAATACGAACCGGCAAAGAATCTTATCAGAAACAACCAGCATATGCAAATCGCCACCCTAGGATCGTTGTCACAGACCTTCCATTTTATTTATATTGTACAACTTCGTTGGACATAAGGATACCAGTCGATACATGCTTTGATCGATCTATACGATCTTTCAACGCACAAGGTATTGATGGCGTATTGCAGTACTATTTCTTATTCCATAATCTATTCGATATGTACATATGATACCAGGAAATACAAACCAAGTCTCTGAAAGATGCTAGCTCATTATTTTTACGTAGTTGAGCATAACTATGAATCTTCCGCGGATTCTTTCTATACAAACAAATGTTGGAATATCTTTTCCTCGTTATTTTTCTGATCATTTCAGATGAGATGACAATATTGGCTAATGGATGAAGCCTGTCTCCCCAGATCAACTGGAAAGTTCGAATATTTTGGTCACTCAATAAGAAACCAATTGTACTCCAAGCACACCTTTTAACATAGCAAAAGTAATTTACCGTTTAATAGTTCATACAAAATTCATGGCATAAGACAAATTTCTAATGGAATGGTTGCCAATGTCTTCTAATACAGAATACGAATCATCTTCAAGAAACGCAAACATGAAAACGGTTGAATGTTTCATCATGCTGCTCTAATATCAATATATTCGATGGCTGAAATATCTGAATCTTATCACTAGCTTATAATGTAGATATCAAATAGTTGATATGTAAATAATATTATATGTAGAGAAGCATGAATAAATACTTACGGAACAATTGCGACACTAGGAGAAGGCTCGCTCTGCTCCACTTTATCCTTTGTGTCGCTATCAGCGCTTTCAAGGGGCTTCGTATTTTCGTCAGACATCATAAATAAAACTTATTCAATAACCGTAATAAACAATGGATAACGTTTATAAAATAAACACAAACTAATTCACGAAATAACTCGAAAAATCTTCCAACTAAACAAAACTATTGGTCAAGATCGTATTCTTATTTCAAAGAAAACTTCAAACTTCAACCGTTGCAGGACAGCGAGGTGCGAAGTTGTATGGAAACAAGTGGATGTCGATTTCAAATAATTCGTGTTCTGATGAGGGTTTGTCTACACTTTGAATATACATTTCGGGAAAATAGTTTTTATTATTACTAAAAATAAGAAAGTGATAATTTATTAGCGGAGTTCGGACACAACAATTTGTCGTGACGATTTGGCGACAAAGACTTCAATTTCGTATCGAAATAATATTGCCAAGGATTTCACACTCGCTAATTTCATCGCCGACTTTTCAATGTTGTTTGGAAGGGAGGTGCAAGAGGAATCGCATACAATCTTGCGTAAAAATCTCCTGGGAGAAAGCAGCTCAAATTGTTAACACTGAACAAGCCGAATGAATGAGGGTGAGAAGACGTTACGTTAACTTTTACGACATTGTTCATCAGGCGAGGTTTTTAAGCTGATTAGACAGCAACTGGCTGAGTGATGAACGTTGCTAACTTTTTTCATAAATGCACAATTACACACATATGTATGTTTATCGTTATATACGAGATTCACACAAAACTAAAAAGCTTGTCCTTAAAATCCTTCTTCAAATAGCATCTCTCTAAAATGAACTCAGTTTGTACACCCCTTACATGCACACACAATTGGCAATCTACTACGTTTATGCTCTCTTTCAATTCCACAACGTCCCGTAGTAAATAAAAAAAACGTCAACAAATCGCTGTCAACGAAAAATCTCTGTCAAAGTTTTTGCATCACTCGCGTACAATTTTTTACAATCAAAAATCACCGCCTGTGGAAAAAGTAATTTCCAGTGCTTCGCTCCAAAGAAATTCGTCTTCAATTAGTTTTTAACTCAAAATCACCCCCATTAACCAACTACTGGATAATGTAAATCAAACAATTATCACCAAAGCTCCCGTCGCGTAATTATTCAACCAAACAGGCACACATTTTTTTCCAGCTAATTGATACTGTATGTAAATTCTCCTTAATATTGGATAAAAAAAAAAGACACGAACGTGAGAACGTCAGTTGCGATAAGGCCTTCATTAGCCCATCGTGCGGGTGTGCGTGATAAAGACAAGAAAAGAAAAAAAGAAAAAAAAAATCAAAAAGCAGAAAAATCGGAAGACATGTCCCATCGCAATAGCTCCTGTTGAGTCATTCATATTCAACTGCTCCTCCCTCACTCCCACCAGCAGTGCATATTCATTGAGTGTGCGGAAAAAAGTTTCGCCATAATCGTGTGCCTCTCCCCGAAATAAAAATTGCCTTAGTGCTATACAGTGCTGGCTGTGCAAGTGATTAAAATGTTTGCCTCGCTTAAGAATAAAATAAAAGAAGAAACTGGATCCGATGTGGCGGTCCTGCCTACTACCGGTGTACGTGGTGTATCAAATAACAATCGCATGCGAAGTCGCTTCTCCTCGACAATCAGTGTTAATTCCATGGATGATGCGGCTTCTCAAGCTACAGGGAATGATCATGTAAGTGTGGAGGAAATTAATCGCTCATCGATTATGAATGTTACCCCGCGAATGTGATCCAGTTGATGTAGTTGAAAGGGGAACCTGATAAGTGGTACCTAAAATTGTTTTAGTTTATTGGGTTCAATATATTTAAGTTTGTACACAAAGATTTATACGCTAACTCTCTCGCATCTCTAGTCAGTTGATGGCCTTGCACGTTAAATAAACAGAGTCAGTGTCATCGCCACGAGCTATTTCACTTCAGCAAATGTTGAACACAATTGTTGGCTTCAACCTCACTCCATCTGATTGGCTTAACGAAGTGTATCTAAAATGCAATATCGTGCTTGATTTCATCCATGATTACTATACAAAGTTAGCTTTAAATTGAATGATGTGGCTTCCAGTCTGGCTGGTGATTGGTTTTCCTTCTCTTTTTTTTGTTTATGGTTTTTATCAGATCAGAGCAGGTGTAATCAGCTCAATGCTTTTAAGTTGGTTGCTATCAAATATCAATTACGGACCTTCCTCTTCTGTCACACGGTATCATTTAGTTGACGTCCATAACAAACGTTATCATTCGATAATTCAATGAGGCGAGATTCGTCACTCTCCACAATGTAACTGGACAACCTGACTATGCGGAGAATATACAATCTGGCCGTCCAAAAATTAATTGATCCAGCTGTATTTTCTAATTTCTTATAGAATTGAGTCTTTCCTCACTCAGTCAGTATCGCAAGCACAATTTCGCGGCAACAGCGCTATATCCGCCGACTGCTGTCAAAAGTGGCCTAGTAGCTTTTGACCTCAAACATACGGGAACGAATGGTCACAGACCCATTCTGCTTTCTCACAGTCACAACAGACTTTTAGCTGATTGACATCAGTTTATTTGAGATATCGGAATTCATACGCTTTAATGAGCAAGGTCCTTGTTGCAATGCAAAGAATTTGTTTTAAGTTAGTTGTTTGTTTGTACTATACAAGATTCCAGTAATTTCAATTTTTATTTATTCACAACAGGATGTACAATCCCTTCGCAGCCATTGCAGTGACTTGACATCAAAACTCCAAGATCTTACCCAAAGACTGCAGTCACTACAGGACGAGAAGACGCGGATCGAAAAGTCTAACGAGGTCCTCCTGGAATCCATTAAAATCGCGCAAATTCAAAAGGATCTCTACTCGGAGGAACAGGAGAAAATTCAAAACATGCAACAAGCTGAAATCGAGAAACTCAAAAGCCTCCTGTCATTTCGTGAGCAAGAAGCTGTTGACCGCTTAGCAGCGATCCGACAGAATCAACAGCAAATCGAAAACCTAACGGGTGAGCTGGAGCGACTGAAAATGCTTGAGCCCATGGTTGAAGATCTTCAAGTAAGTCAAATTCAATCAAACACGGTACACGGTTGCGGCGTTGTAGTTTGCTCACACACAAACACGGTGCACCCCACACTCACTCACATGCCAAACATTTCACACTTCCTTGCTTCCATTTTAGTGTTTTATTTGTTTGTGTTTTGTGCTTGAAACTCGTATCAGTTTGTATCGCTTTTGTTGTGCTTTAATTTGTACTGGGTACGTATAAACAACTGGTTACTCGCATGCACACGTTTCTAATAACTATCCCCATCTTCCAGGATGAACTGGAACGTTTCAGGCACTCAGCGCAGCTGGGGAAGAACAATTTGACCACAACACTGGCTGCAGTAGAGGAGGAGAATCGTCATCTGAAAATGCGCCTTCAAATCGTTGATCAGGCTCGCATTGACACTATCCTATCACTAGGTTCCGATGAGAAAATACAAGCTCTTGTACAGGAACGTAAACTTCTGGAACAGCATCTAGAGGAAGCCCACCTACAACTGTCTGACATAAAGAGTTCTTGGAGCGGGCAAAATCTGGCTCTTGAAACGCAAGTCAGTCGTCTGTCCAAGCAAGTGGCCGAGGAGACGACGGAAAAGCGAAAAGCCCTGAAATCCAGAGACGATTATGGCGAGAAAGTGAAACAGTTGGAATTCGATATGGAGAAATTCAAGGACGATCTACACCAACGTGATGCGAAGGTAAGAGGCTTGTTTGTGGTGGCGGTGGTGCTTTTGCATCAAATCATCTCTGTCTTCATTTTCAGATTAAACTATTAGAAGAAGAAATTGATGAGCTGAATTTGGCACTCAAAGAGAGCCGGGACGAGGGCGAACAAGAGATACTATGCGTGCGAAACAAGCTAGTGAGTATTAATACAAGTCTCGTATGAGCAAGTCTAACAGCTCTTAAACAATTGCTTACGTTTGTCAAAACAACAACCGCACATACTAAACAAAACGATTCAAAAATCACATTTTTGACTAACCACAGGGAACTTGAATCATTTTAACGCTTTCAATTATGTCGGTCGGACTTAGAATTACATTGTATTTTTGTTTGTTTAATTGTTGACTTTCGGTTAAGTTTTATTTTTTTTTTTGTTTCCATTTTGTTGCAATAAATTTATTTTTAATTAACATTAATTTTGTTTTATTTTTGGTTTACGCACGCTGTGGCGGTGGTAGATAAGCCGCTTATCTATGAAGCCCTCCCGTATTTGAGGTGTGATTGAACCACGTAGACAAATGGTGAATTGTGTATAACGTGACTGATGTCACCCTGCTGCCTTTCTGATAAGATACTAGAGTTCATGAGGTTGTTGGTGTTTTGTTTGATGAATTGCACGAAATATATGCTCCGCACTACATTTCACTGTTTGGTTGATGTAAACATTGGGGTTCGAATGCGAATTAATTTTAGATTTAAATTGTGGGGTGAGGGTGTGCTAAAAATAGGAAATCAATGTAAACAATGAGAAATAAGGATGTCTTGCAAGTTATTATGCTTGAATCGGGGAACGTATTTGCTATTTGTAAGTTTGCCATGTTCTTTGTCAGTGTGGGTTGCCTTGGCGTTGTGGGTATGTGAGTCGACTTAACCTTTGCCTGGGTTCGATTCCCGGCCGGTACGACCAAAAGTAATTTCCACGGTCCCACCTCTTTCGAGACACTGACAATGCTCAGTGTGTCTGTCTTCGGTGTCGACATAAAACTGTAGGTCCCTTCCACTTGTGGGACAACAATAGCACTCACAACACGAGTGGTTGCTGAAAAGCTAGGCCCTTGCCCTCTCGGGGCTGTAGCACCACCAATATTATTATTATTATAAGTTTGCCATGTAATGCATAAGCAGAACGGCAATGTTTGAAATGATTCTTAGTCTGCCGATGTTTTGGAATATACAAGTGAGAGAACATTTCGCTTAGCAATTTGTTTGATGATGATGCTAAAGTACAGTTCACGATCTTACACCATGTTGCATCAATTGAACTGATTGGAACACTTTTGAGGCTTCTCTCAGGTCGAGGATTTGTCTAGCAACTAGCGACCAAACAAAAATGAATGGTTATTGCATTGAAATGTGCGACTAGACTATATGCCGTATGAACGACTGGATGGCACAGTTGGTAGAGTCGGCCCCTGGTTAGCGGAGTCCCCGGTTCGAATCCCAGTGAACGCTTTTATTTGGTTTTCAAATCTGGTCCAGTCACCATTTGCCGTTGGGATCAAATTAACGGCGCTATCACTGGAGTGTCAATCAGTGGTAGTAGTCTAACTATCGATATCACAATGGACACATAGGGTCTGGTGTGTTCTGGTGGATGCAATGCACTGACAACTAGCAAGGTCTGCAGTGTTCTGGTGGATGCAATGCACTAGCAACTACTACTTAACCTACGTCTTTCGACCGAGGTCAACAGCCTGAGTGCTAGTTATGTCGCAACAGAATGAGTACATTACATCCAAAAATGTGTTTAGTCAATGTTGTGCACAGATTTGCCAGCAACATTCTACAAAAGAGCAAACTTAAAATCTATAGGCATTCGTTGACGATAGTAGACAATGGCTAAGTGGACTTGTGGTATCCATACTCATTACTAGAACGGTCTGTCACCTAGCTTACCTTTCGTCGACTCCGTTTATTATAATTATTATACTTACGTCTTTTTTAATTTGTAAGTAAATTATTACACTAATAATAATTGAAGAATACTAGGCAACTACTTTTTCAGTAACCTAGACGAAATGTCACACTTAAAGATACAAGACATAGCTAAGTTTATCAGGAAAACTGATTGGCTGTAAATCAGCACAGGAGTGGACTTGTCAAAGTAGGCCACTAGAATACCATTAGGTAGTCTCTAGGTTTATTTCATTTTCGTTAGTGTAGTCCCTTTTAAAATCAGCCGGTGGAAAGCACCGGGTAGTGATAGCACAAAGGATCCAACCAGGATCTAAGTGGGCCACAATTGCTACAGTGGTGGCAATCACCCAAACCTAACCTAACCCCTCACCCTAACCTAACCTAACTTTCGTCGACTCCGTTTATTATAATTATTATACTTACATCTTTATTAACTTGTAAGTAAATTACAACATTAATAATTGAAGATAGCACACGCTGGCAGGGCTGTGATCTGGATTGTTAATATATTAATGTTGACAGCTGAAATAGTTTTAAAGATATCGTTCAACTTACCCACAGCAGTATGTGTTAAAAGGTCGATTAAATTTCGTTACAAATCTTATTACATGTGCAGTCACTTGATGGCATTAGAAAATATGGTTTATGCTAAGCGGCTGGTTAATATTGCAGAGATGGCAGATTGGTTCACAGATGATTAGGTGCTTGTGGGTTTAAGCTTTTTCCAGGTTAAAGTATTTGGATACAGGTTTTTCTGCTTTGAGATTAAAACTGCTGGATAGTTGCATGGAGTTGAGCCAATTCGTTTTCTTTCTCTATTTCCAAGTCTTGATTAATAAATTCCTTACAACATTTTTACTGAGGGATGATAAGAGTTTATTGTATTGCTGATTTGGCCGCAGCATCAGCATTATCGTTTCCTTCAATGCCTAGGGTGATGGTGCCAGTATTCGGCCCCTCACCTCATTTTTTTTTGCGTTCAATTTGAGGGAATAAATCCGTTATTATAATAAGGAATATAATGCTCAATATAATGCTTCACTTCTGAATAATTGGAATGTGTTAATTATGAAATTCAATTATTATTTTTAGTGTATTTACTACCTAAAACAAATTATTTGAAAAAATGTTAATGAAATCATCATTTTAGAGTGGTCGGCCCCTTCTACTTCAGAAGTTGGCCCAAGTTTTTACATGCACACTTTGAATATTCCAGGCCATGTCAGAACAGCCGGCCTTAGAAAAATCACTCAATAATGGTCTTCTTATGTCGGTCTCCTCTCTTTTTGTTGTCTTTTAGATTTGTATTCCATAAACAGTAGACAGAACATATTTATAAGACAAATATAATAATATAACGCACTTCTGTCAACATTTCACTGATTTTAAGACATTTTTGTAAGCACTTCCACTATTTTTTTTTTCTACTAAAATCCCGACGTTTCACTTCAAATAAGAAGATGACTCAAAGTTATAATTTAAGTAAAGAAACTAGCAGGTGCATTGCAGCAACCTTTTGCTTACAGACAGGAAAACTGTTAAACTTTCGAAAAAACTATGCACGTGTCTTACAAACGGATTAACAATAACGCATCATTTCATGGCGCGGCGGCGGACTACTGGAGGAGGCCGACCTTACATGCCATCACCCTATGTGTCCTGGGAATAATGTTAATTTTATGCTATTTCCTCTTGAGAATAAATCATCTCGGATGTATTGGACTATGGAACATGAGTTATTGAGCCTTCAAAGTGGAGAGGTTGTCGGTAAATACAACCGTTTTTCTTTTTAATATGATCTCTTGGTTGCTTTTAAGATCGTGAAAGCTTCAGCAGTAAATTCTGAACGATTTTCATTCACGAAGGCGAAAGATGTACCATAATCTGTTTTTGAGGCGTCGATATACAAAAATCTCCACCCGAGGGCCTTAATATCGAGCATTATGTCCGCATGTCCTGGCTAAAACCTCTCGACTACAAAAGGCATGAGAGGACTGAAAAATAAGGAAGAACTTAAAATGATTTCAACCTCCGGAACGCAGAGGAACCTTAAGAAGAAGAATAATGTCCGCGAACAATTTTTCGTAAACTTCGTTGCAGATTGCTGGCCTTAGATGCGGATGTAGCTCAGTGTTATTTGTTGCGTTTGGGAGATTCCAAGAAGGTTGGGCAGTTATTCTACCAAGTTCTTTCGCGAGTGTTGCGTTTGTCAAGCTGAAGTCTACCACCACATTAAATACATTCACGAACACAGACTTGCATACATTATATGATGATGATGATGATGATACGTTTGCTTTGGTGTACACATCATCATTAAAATGATGCCTTTCGTAGCTAAAGATTTGTTATTACTTGAAACAAAAACGATCTGTAGCCTGGTTGGCTTTGATCGTCCTCGTTTATGATTATTTAGTACTGATAGGCTCAGTAGTTTCATCGCATTACTCCCCTGCTCAGGTGAAGACATCACCAGCATCAGTTCTAATTAATTCAGAACTTCCTTCAAATTACTCGTATTGGTACGCAAATACGAACAAAATAATTTCTCTCTTTCTCGTCCCCATATAAAGTGCACTCTTTCATCCAAGTTTTTAATGGAGATCCAATTCATTTCAAGTCAAATTTAGGGATTCATTTCCTTTTTTCCCATTCAACTCACATTATTAATTTCTTCACAGGAAGCACTCGAACAAGAGAAACACGAACTCAAAACCCGCCTTGCCGGTGCCGAAGAACGTTTCACCGAATATGCTGAAAATTCCGAGCAAATAGCTCAGTCCTTACGTCAACAAAACGCCCAACTACACGAGCAACTAACCGATGTATCTAATTGTTTAGAAATAGAAAAAGAGGAAAAACTTACAGCACTTTTGCGAAATGCGGAAATCTCTCAAAGCGAAGAGATTCTCAAAAAAGAACTACGAATAGAACGTGATGAGTCCAATGAACTCCAAGAGAAAACCGAAGAGCTTCAAGTTGAATTGAAGGAAAGAAATCTAGAAATTTCCAAATTAAAAATGGAAGTTAGTGAGCTACAAACTGTGATTCAAAGTCAAAAGGAAAAACTAACTCATATCGATGATATCAGCACAGAACTGAATGAGAAGAATAAGGTTTGTAATGTCGTTGATCTTCCTTGAGAATTTGTATAACTTCATAAATTTTTGTTCTTGTTCTTTTGCAGACCATAAAGAATCTAAATCAGCGTCTAACGGATATAAAGAAAACCGTGCAGAGGGAAATGCGAGGCAGCAGTAGTAGCAATAAGTCATTTGATAATGGAAACACATTTGATTACCATTCCGGGAATGGAATCTACCCACATTCGACAACCACTCAAGACGGAGGAATTGTGATGGATGAAGTGAACTTCAAGTATTTAAAACATGTGATTGTCAAGTTCTTGACAAGCAGAGAGGTAAGAAAAATATCGTTTGTCGCGTATCCATATCACGTTAACAAAGGAGTTCGTTTAGGACGCCAGAATCTTTGCTTGTATGAATTTTTATCTCGAAAAATAAGTCACTCGAATCTATAGCAAAGTAGAAGGAATTCAAATAGGTTTTAATCACGTTTGATTATATGAAGCCGTCGGAATGGCTGCTGTCATTATTAGCCATTAGCTGATAACAGCTGTCGTAATGGTAGCTATCATTAGCAAGCTTGAACCAACTTTTGCGAAAACACGACCACAGTGTCAGAATCAGTTTCAGTACGTGTTTCACACTATCGTTCGAGATATCATTGCGTGAACTACGTCGCCACTATACACCGAAATGTGCTAATCTGTTAAAAATCCCTTTGAAATATTGGCCCACCAGAATCTTGAGACAGGTCGTTAAATGCATATTGGTCTCGTGCAACGCAACCAGCGATCATTACAAAATTTGACAGATCTTCTTCTTCTGATGGAGCTACAGTCCGGTGTGGCGTGGGCCTCAACCAACAAGCCAAGTTGCTTAAGGTCCTTTTTCACCTGGGTGCGCCACCTTAAACGCGGGCGTCCTCTGTTGCGTTGTCCCACGGGTTCGGAGTCGAAGATTCTCCGGGCCGGAGCTGAGTTGTCCATGCGCTCTACATGGGCTAGCCATCTTAGGCGTTGAATTCGTAGATGTCTGGCTAGGCTCATATGGCTGTGTAGCCCGTATAGTTCGTGGTTAAATCTTCTTCTCCAATAAGCATCAACGCAAACAGGACCAACGATTGCACGCAGAACTTTTCTTTCGAAAAGACAGGGGTCATTCGCTCTTGTGATTGTCCATGCCTCCGCGTGATAGAGCAGGACAGGGGTGATCAAGGTGTCCTTCTAGAAAGGGCTCTACTAGTCAATTGCCTCTTTAGCCCAATGACACAGCGATTTGTCAAGAATTATTCTGTGTTTAATCAGTAATCGGTACTGTTGTTGTTCGTACTGTTTACTTGACGAAGTCCTTCACTACCTCAAAGTTATAGCTACCTATGCAAGGTCGTCGATGTTGTGCATCCTTTCTCGATGGCAGCATATAATTGGTTTTGCCCTCGTTTACAACTAAACCCATTTTGGCCACCTCCCTTGCAATATCAACAACGCTTCATTGACGGCTTGCTGTGTTCGACCAATCACGTCAATGTCATCGGCGTATGCTAGCAATTGCTCGGACTTTTGGAATATTGTGCCTCTTGTGTTAGCGAGTGAGTTCTGCACGACCTTCTCAAGAATAATGTTAAAAAAGTCGCATGACAGTGCGTCGCTTTGTAAAAATCGGTTTCGGTCCCTTTCCTGGCAAGTTCACCTACTGCCTCATTGCCGGCCTTGTCCCTAGAGAAATCGAATGCTGCGTACTAAGAACTTTAACCTCTTTACGCCAACATGCGACCAGCTTGGACTTGATTTCTATTGCTTTAATAGCCGCTTGACTGTCAATTGAGGTCTCTATTATTGAGACCGACAATGATATCTTTTCGGCCGCTTCCTTGATTCCCAGGACTTTCGCTTGAAAAACACTGCCGTGATGAGCAAGTCTGATTAAACAGTGTATATATACAATTCTGAAAAATGCCCGCGATTGTGCCTTTTTCCATCTTTGACCCATCCGAATTGACGTGGAACTGTCGAGGTGTTTATGGGTTCATGAGTTCCACTCCGTCCTTGTTAGGAAAATAACACCAGAAGGGTATTTCGAAGTCAAATGCAATGCCATTCAACTCTGTCAATCAATTCTTCGGGCGTTAATCGCATCGTTTGTTGTAAGATCATACCGAGATCCAAATTATGACATACACCTTTAGACACCTAGAATCAAGCATGACATCTTCTCCTTAAATACCAGTTCAGCAGAATCTTCTGCAAAACGATTAAATTTAACTGAACTTAATTTTGGAATATAGACCGGCGTGGTATACATCTGCGACTCCAACGTTGGTACAGTTCTCACCACAACGAATAATTTTTCAAGCCTGGAGCTACCACTCTCTTGATTCATTAACAAATGCACAGAGAGAATAACTGGAAAAAACTCCTTAAAATTCCCCGACGTCGCCATGAAATAGTTTGCAATTCCTCCCTAGTGACAAGATAATCGATTACAGCAACAAATCTATGTCATCGATTCGAACCAGAAGAACGACTTGGACCGAAAAGCGGCATCCAAGACAAATGTCTAATCGAAGTTATTCTATAATTGTTTCAGGTTGAGGCAAGACATCTTATCCGAGCAGTAGCAACACTTCTCAAGCTTAGTAAAGAGGAAGAAAAACTCCTTCATGACACACTCAATTGGAAAATGAGTTGGTTTGGCTCCAAACCCGATCACGGAACGGGTCAGAGAGCCTTCTCTATACCACCAAGTTAATATTGATCAAAACGTATACATTATTTTTGTATTGTGTTTATATATAAAAAAAATTGTAATCCTATCGATATAAACGTATGAACAGCTTTACTTTTATTACAACATAAACCACAACAATTACTGAACCAATTGTATAAAAATTGAAAAACAAAACGATGGAGTAAACAAAAAGTAGAAGAATATGATGAAATAATTTGTCGAATAGTATTGAATTGTTCTAGTGCGTTGAATTATGTGTTCCAATTGTATTTATTTCGTAGATGACAATAAAACAAATTAAAACACATCACTTGTTATTAACAATGTAAACCGTATAACACCATATCCAGTTGAAAAAAAATAAGAAAAGAAAAACACAAAACAAATACATATATCCAAATGGATTTGACAGTATTTCTTCGAATCTGTAGTTGAATTTGAATAAATACATAAAAATAAAAGCATTCCGATAGCATTTAACTTAAGCAATGTTTCCGATCTCTATCGCCCATTTGAATATTTTTTTATTTTTAATTTTTTTGTTGATAATATTATTGTTTAAATGTTTAAGCCTGAATTAATTTTAAGCAAATTTTATGTTAAATATATATTTTGTATCGTTTATTTGTTTTTAAGGATCAACTTGTACTGAGTTCAACTAACAATAAACTACTTTGTCAAAACCAAAAAAACTTAAATAATTGTATGATCCTATTTACTACGCACTGCATATATTGCATCTCGATATAATTCATTAATACGGCAGATTTACATAAAGAGACGTATCCTACATAAGTCGAAATGACTTTATGATCTGAACCAATATAAATTGCGTACCTTGTGTGTCTAGTTAAGTTCCTGACACGGACAACTTTCATAATTCAGACTTGTACATCTCTCGATCCGCTTTTCCAGTCTATTGAGGGCTCCTCAAACTTTGAAGCCGATAGTCGATAGGTATGGGAGGACAAAAGTGGATGGTGTAGAAGCTAGATTCAGGTCGACAGTCAGCAGAAGCGTCATACACTATATTGAACCTTATATCTTTCATATTTCCGATTTCATAGAAATTTAACTTAAAATAGCATGTCAACGTAATCGCCTAATCCGGAAGGTATTCCATTTAACGACGATACAGGCTTCTATTAGACAGATAACGAATGCTAACATTTGTTCGTATTCGATTATAGTGAAACCTGTCAAGTTGGCCACTCTTGGACAGTATATAGTAGCACCAAGTAGATTCCATACAAATATTCCCCCAGATACCTCCGAGTGTTGGTCTACCTTGGAATTTGCCTGTACTTTGTGATATATTATTTCATCCTTCGTGCTAAAATTGGCCATACAACATAATCATCTGCTGGTCGCCATTGTGGCGTTTGTATTTTTTTTTTGTGTGTGTATGAAAAAATGTTCCGACAAACATAACGGTACATTAACATTCCAACATTTTATTTCTACAGTTTGTGAATGACTTAATCGTTTCTCTGACTTTCGTGCAGAAGAAAAATACAGGCACCCTTATAAGCAAGAATGCTTGAGCCACATCTCACCAACTTACTCAGGATTCAATGTAGATCCTTTCAAGCCTATGCACAAGAAAGCTTCAGTTGTCCGGCCATTCTCACATATGCATCCAAACGTGGAGTAAGCCAATAAAACTCAATGAGTGGTCTACCTCATATAACCAGTGGACAACTGCCGAACCAACTTACTCAAGCAGTTTAGTAAAAATAAAACACACTTATGACAGTACATCGTACGGTCGTACATACTCATTTTAATTCAATTTATCCTTGTAAATTATAATCCGGCGTTTACTGAAAAGTAATTCATCGATGGTTAGGATTTCGTGGTGGTAGATAAGCGATAGAGTACTGTATCTCTATATCCAACTAGAGATATCTTATATAGAACAACAGAAAATGCTGACTCGAACCTAGTCAACGAACTTAACATTGCACACCAAAGTGCAAGCACAGCCAAACCACTTGCTTGGTGATCACGTTGAGGTTCGTTCGTTGACATCAGGTTTCTAATTGCAATAAGATGATGAGTCAATATCATGTTGGCTAGTCAAGGTCATAAGTTAGATTAAAAAATGAATGAATGATTAGTCAATAAAGTGACTCGACACCGGATAATTGTTTTTTATTATTTTATTCGAGAAACGAATTTAACTTTGGATCGGCGTACACTTGACATAATTCCTGATGAGTTGGACTCGATGGCGGAGGATCGAGTTGCCTGGAGATCACTCTTGCGTGCATTACCCCCGCGACCCCTTTAGTGTAGGTCTGAATGATGATGATAAGTCCTTTAATATCCATAGCAGAAATCTCATCAAGTGATTTGTAAAAGGGTCCACCCAGCGCTCGCTGTCTGGTTCTATTCGGGCAAGTGCAAATTAAATAAGTAAAGCTAACTTGTTGCAACTGCGACAATGTGTGTTGTATGGAATACCAAGTTTTGCGGCATGACCTCCATCGCTCAGTATCTCGTGCAGACCGCCACCAATTTAGCGATGTCAAGTACATATTTTGTTTTGAATAGGTTGTACTCAGGCCATATTACAATCGACAACTACACGTTCGAGGTAGTAAAGACGTTTGTCTACATCGGGCCAAACGTAAACTTCACAAACTACATCACTGTCGAGATCCGTCGTAGAACCGCCTTTAGCAACCAGTGTTACTTCGGGTTGTCAAAACAACTGGCGTCAAAACTCCTGCCTCGAAGGACCAAAATGATGCTCTACAAAACAATTATTTTTGCCAGTCCGCTATATGGAGCCGAAAGCTGAACTAAAGTAAAACTGCGGAGCTAATCCTTGGTAAGAAAGAAAAATGCTACGTCAGATATATAGTTTCGTCTGCGAGGAAGGCTAATGAAGGAGAAGGCACATCTGCGAACTCTACGAGCTGTACTGTATGTAGTCCTTGGCTTCGGCCTCATCGAGCGCATGGACAACAAAGCTCCAGCTGAGAGGGTCTTCGAATCCGAGCCTTCTGATTCGAGGAGAGGAAGATCAAATCCCCGTTATAAACAACAAGTAATCGCGGATGCAAGACAGCTTGGTCTTGATGACAGGAAGCAGCGTGCCCGGCACCGCCAGCAATGGAAAGCAGCTATTGTTCAGGCCTGCATGGGTAGCCAGCCTGATAAGTAAGAGTACTTAACTCATGGCATATTTTTCTTGATGTATCACAGATTGTCAGTCTGCCCCATCTGAGGTTAGCTATTTCAAGGGAGTGCGCAGATATTAGTGTTGGCTGCCTGTATTATGATGTGAACCTAATAACACCTCTGCAAGCGAGCACTGAAGTGCAGATCCCTGCTTAGCCAGTTCATCGGTCTTCAAAGGGAAGGAATATTTGAAGTATCGTTACCTTGAAGATCCCAAAAAAACCTTCACTTCACTCTGAAGCCCAAGGATACATCCTCTTCTTCATCTTCATTGTGTATCAAACTTTATCATTTCTCTTAAGTTCTTAACTTCACCAATACACATTCGCTGAAGTGTTAACCCGAACTCTATGAAAAGTGATGAAGAATGCTTATTTGACAATGTACGTAAAAAAAACACTGATGTGATTTGTCTCATCTTTTATTCTTGCAAGAGTCTTCAACGCCCGACTCTAAAGTTAAGTAATGTTAGACAAATTCGAATACAATAGCAAAACAACACCCAGCATAATAATCAAACTTTCTTCACGATCTGAACGACATCTTCGTCGTTGAGTATATGTTCAATGCCGACCTTCTGCGGTTGATGCTTCACCGATGATCCCCACACAAGTGCACTGAAATGTGGCAAAATTGAGCACAGTTAAGAGTCCTGTCGGATATGCCAATCAAATTGCAACTTACTATTTGAATTCCTTAGCGATTGATCGATGAAGTTTGTTGCAGAAGTCTTCGATTGAAGTTCTCTCATTGTGCAGGACGATTGGCGATGTATAATCAGGTAGCTGACCCTTGGGTTTTGTGTAGCTATGGGTTTAATGACATATTAGAACTTTGATTTGAAGGTTATCGATGCAAACTTACATTCGAACAAGCCTTAAGTATTCCCACATTAGCTCGAGCAGATCATCAAAGTTCCATCGGTGATGAGCCGAAATCGGAACACAGTGGGGAATTTTGTAAATGACGTCAAGTTCCTCGATAGAAATCTGATCGATCTTGTTGAGGAGATAAATGCACGGGATGTAGATACGATTGCCCTCAATCACATCAATCAAGTCATCACTAGTCGCATCGTAACGAAGAGTAATATCAGCATTGTGGATCTTATACTCGGACAGGATTGTCTTGACGAGGTCTGCGTCTAACTCAGACTGGGGTACCATGCAGTTGAAGTTAACTCCACCTAGATAGAAATTAATTTGATGTGACCACAGATCGATTGAACCAAGCTGTTTTACCTTTATCCTTCTTCCTGTAGTAAATATTTGGAGGTTTCTTGTTCAACCGAATGCCGAAACCTTCCAATTCGTGTTCCAGTAATTTCTTATGACCCAAAGGCTTGAGGACATCCAAAACCATGAAGATCAGATTACACGTACGAGCGACCGCAATAACTTGACGACCACGACCCTTGCCATCCTTGGCACCTTCTATGATTCCAGGCAAATCGAGCAACTGCAAAAAGAAATCGTTTAGAAACATTCAACCACTGAAAGATGTCCCATTACAAACCTGTATCTTTGCACCCTTGTATTTGATGCAACCAGGGACGGTTGTCAACGTTGTGAATTCGTACGCAGCAACTTCGGAGTACACACCAGCTAAATTCGACAAAAGCGTAGATTTCCCCACAGAGGGAAAACCTACGAAACCCACCCGAGCATCTCCGGTCTTTGCAACTTCGAATCCTAATAAGAGAAATAATATTTCCAGTTAGCTGCTTTCTTGGATGCCATCAGATGGAAACTAACCTTCAACGGTAGCACCGCCGCCACCTTTTGGGGAAATCAGTTCTCGTCGCAGTTTGGCTAACTTCGCTTTGAGCAAACCTAAATGCCCTGATGTTGCCTTGTTTTTTTGCGTCCGGGCCATCTATGAAAGCAAAATAAAGGTTAGTTTTTTGCCGACGGCACTTTGTCTCTGACAAACTCACCTCAGCTTCAATAGCTGCGATTTTCTCTAGAACCGTACTCATTGCGATGGATTTTAAATATCGGTTGGTTCAATTAAAATATTAAAAGTCTTCAAATATCAATTAATTTCTTTAGTGAACCAACGGAAAGCAATTCGCGTGGACAATTCCACAAATGACAGCTGTCACTGGCGAAATTCGACCAGTGCGAAGTTGTGCTATCATAAGTGGTATATTTTTGTGCGAATGGTATAACTTTTGTCGAGAGTCGATAAATGCAATTTCAAAATGGATCCTTCTATCCCAGTAAATCTTACAGTTATTTTTGAACAGGTTGATAGAATTATTTTTGTTAAATGAGTTCATAAGGATGGAGAAGTATGGACGAATGCGGAAAAATGGTAAACAACATCTTACAAAATAGGACGTACATTTTTTTTTAATGATCTTTCGTTTTCAGCTCCAAAGGAGGCTAATTCCATGAACAAGTTCGTTCGGGAACTTAGTCAAAAGAACAACGAAGGAGAATTTCTCAAGGCCCATGATATGCTTGTGCCGAATAAAAGTCAGTTCCCAAACTTATCACGATTGTCACTCAAGCGTGCAGCACCTCAAAAATTAGCTCCAATATTCAACAGAGATAACTTTCCACGCAATTTCAAGAAACCGACTGGGTCATCCAGCAAAGTGGGGGAAATCGAATATCTTCCGGTTCCGCCGCCGAACAAGACTCCAGCGGAGGTTAAGTCTTCTGGGGAGTCGTTGACTCAGTCTGGCCCGGAATTACGACCGAAATTTGGCAGAGATTTGTTGCTCATTACAGGAAGTGTTCAATTTGTTATGAAAACGTTGAAACTCCATCCCGAATTGTCGGTACTGTATGAAGTTTTCGGCAAGTAGAATCGGGTCACATGAGCTTAGCTAAGATCTAATTGTCTTATTTTCAGGGAATATTATGAAGATGCGTAAGGGTAAGATACGCTTTGAATACACGATTGTAATGAAAAGTGAAGTTGGACCAGTTTTGCAGGGAGTTTTCTATGATTTTGACAACATTATTCCAAGTTTTGGGGGTAAGTCTGCGTTTTTTGATTATGCTGCCCAAGCAAGCTTGGTTTTTATGAAACCTTGTCCTCTTTTTGGATATAGGTGCATAGTTAAGATTTCTTTTAAGAGAAACACTTTTCCAGGCTTTGCCTTAGGCATCTTCAAACTAACTTCCCAAAAATTTGATCAAGTTTCGTTCGAACGTCGTAGCTTGTTCTCTTCGTGTGTTATTTTTTACTTACCTCCCTCACTTAAATACCTCATTTCAGCCAATTCAATTCGTTGTGTGGGACAATTCACCAGACAGAATCGCTTTCACATACACAAGATCGAGGAACTCTCAGCGCCTCCAGCAAATGCAGTTCTCTCAAGAATCCAAAACGTATCCGGATTTACCCTGATGCAGTCTCAATCAACAAAGCACAAATAAAATTCTATAAATTCTTCATATTTATTTGTTAAATACGATAAATAAGATCAACTTAAAGTGAACAGCAATGGGTTCTCTTAAAATAAAGTCAACAATTGAATTTCCGAAAATTCATATATAGTAATAAATTCTTTATATCCAGGAATATAGAGCTGAACTATGTGTGTTAGCTAGAATAAATAATCATTTGTACTGTAATACTTTTTTCTTACGTGAAATTTCTAATAAAAAAAAATAAGCAGTCTAATCCGCTTGTCAGAGAAGGCACTGGACGCAGGAGACTGAAATTTGAAAGCTAGGCACATACAAGTGTGTATGTATGTTAGGAATTCAGAAGTCACAAAGCATCAACGCGCTAACTACTAGCCCGCCCGCTATAGCTGTGAGGTAACCAAGATGAAGAGAGCTTGATTTTTGCTGACGGTACCTGAAAGAAAAAAGGATGAAATAAAGTTTCTTGTGTCACATTGATTCATTATTGGAACTTACATCATCTTCGAGCGTGGAGAGAATGGTGACGGGGGATTGACTCCCGGCACATTGCTATCCAAATATACGAGGACGAATGAGAATACAGAGAATGCAATTCCACACAGTATGGGATTGATTTTACTTTGAATTTCAGGTCGCTTCGCCCACTCTAGTGCATCTCGAAGTTTTATTTGTGTTATTGTCCCAATGTCCTCAATGATTGCGTCATCTGTTGTGAAATGCACTGTAAAAAAATGACTTGTTAGTTACAACTTTGACGAGTGTCGAGACAGAATGAATAGCGGCAATGATTCAACGTACACGTGCGAATGAATTTAGATGTAGACTGAACTAGGCGCGTATTTTAATGAGACAGATTGCAATGGAGCATGCGTGCTATTTGCATTTGGGGATGATTCATACTTTGATAACGACTTACAGCAGAGCTTTAGCCATTTAATGTCAGGCATTAAAAATTTGTTTGTTTGGAGTTGAGTGAAGAAATTCGTATAGTTTTCCAAAAAGAAGAATACTAATGATAGAATGACGTAGTGGAATTCGAATTGAAGCGTTGAAACATTGTCGGCTCTTCTGCGACATGTGGTGTAGACCAAGAACGAGGAGCCTCACAAATTCATCATGGAACCATTTTATTTTCCGTCAATTATATTTCAATGATTCTCTGAAGAACAATGTTCTCTTCTCATTTTTTGCCTTACACAGGCAGGCAGGAAATGTATCCCAAGAGTCTTGGTCATTATGAATCGGGTTTTACCATAAGAGGTATACAGCATTGTCTACAACTCATCTCAAGAGGACTCAACGTCAAAAACACACAATGTATTGTTTCAGTAATCGGTTTAAAAAAAGTACTTCGTAATTACATATACATATCGAGCATCTTGTCAAGCAATGAGTGGGAATATAATAGACATTCAGGGTCACAATGCACATAGGAACTTTTTTTTGCGTACATATTCACGTTGATTTAACCCGTGGAAAAACATGCACAACTGCTTAAATGTGATCTCGTCATTTCAATTCACGTTGAGTGCATGCCACAGATTCGCTCTTTACAGACGGAGTGGTGGAGAACAACAGCGGAGTGGTGTTACACTACCATTGTGTCACAGCTGCAAAACCATTTAATACGTAGGCGGAACGTCAACAAAATGAGGGTACTTGGTCAAGGGCCAAGGTACACGGAAAAAATACGTAGGATGGTATTTTGTTCCATAATGGGATCGATTGCACAATCCACCATTTCATCATCACTTACATTCCCTAAAGCACATACGAAAAGCTCTGAAACGCAAATACTAATTATTCAACCCATAAAGAATAAACAATTCACGTCGGCAGAGGCCAAGACAAACATATGCGTGAAATCATCCAATAATTTCTATTTTTGGCAGGTTATTTCTCTTTATCTATGACTCCATTGCACTGGTGTAGGTATGAACAAATAAATATGACTGTCAACGTAGTCAAAACAAAAAATAAGGAACCACCATCGGCCTTGAACTAAATACAGAACACCACCGTCGCGGGGAAAGGAAAACTAAAAAACACGAATTTATTGATGCACACAGAACATAACATAGCCAACGCTATAAATATCCACTGGCGATGACACTATCGGTATTTTCAAACCAGGAAAACATCAACTGCATGCAAAATAAATGTTAACTTACTTGAAGTGTAAATTTTGTATCCGACTAAAATCAAGACAACTGTAGCCAGTAGGATCCACAGAATGCTCCTATTTGCAGTCTTTGAAGAGTGACTGTAATTGCAATCAGAACTTTTCGCCGTCTCCTCAAACACTGTTGCACCTGATGTCGCTGTTGTAAATTTATCCGTCCGACTCAGTCCAGCGCTTAGAATTGGTGACAATGAATTGAGCAGAGATGAACTAATGCCTCCATTGGCAGTGGGACTTCCTGCACCGTTCATGGAGTGCCCGTTTTGAGAGTTTTTCCGCAAGTAAATGGACGGAGAGACCATTTTCGTAGTTCAATTGATTGAATGAAGAGTATTCGTGACTGTTGCTTTAGCTCGCAGAGCTTTTCTGACTCGGAGAAATCTTGAAGCGACTTAAATAATTGTTGATATGTAAACAAACAAAAGTCATATGTTCTCGACGATTTGTGCAAACTTGTTTATAAATCATTAATATGCGATGGAGGAAAGGGAGACGGAGAAAACATAAAAAAAACTTCAGGTGTAAACAAAACAAAATACAAGAAAATTGATGACGCAATTGAGCGGTAGAGCACGGCCGGATGGAAGTATTCAACAGAGTGCCGTCATCGATGACAGGTGACGGGAATGCATTCGATGGAATTTGATGTGTGGGGCATTGTTTCTGCTTGTTAGGCGCTTATAGAGGTTTGTTCGTTCGTGGTATTTAATGGTTTGATTTTATTGAACATTTTTTATTTCATTTGTTTTTCATTTTTCAGGTTAAGGTAAATAATGCCAGTCTTTAAAATGCTGGAAAGTAATGATACTTTAATACTTTCAATGGCGAGGAATGGAATTTGGTTTAAATATGCGAATTTGCGGTTTAAATCTGTGAAGGTGTGTAATTTTATGGCAAAACAAAAACATAATAAAAAAACCCGTCGTGAAATTGTTATTCACATGAGGCCGAGATGGGATCGCGACAAATATCAACAAAATGTCTTATGTTCAAATTGATCGTTACAGATTAATAATAAAAAATTAATAAAAATTTTAAATATCAGAATATTCAAAGTTACATGTCCTCTGGGCAATGCAGATCGTACTTTCACACCTCACTATTTTAAAAGAGAAAATAAATTCGAACACACCTTTGAATGTTCGTCAGAAAGGCACATCCTCGATTGTAGACCCGGTTTAACCGCCAAAATGCTACTCATGTGAATAAGGCAACAATACTGCGTTATACATCTTTTGTCCTTTTTGGTCCTGATGCTGGTCGGAATAAGCGGCATTACAACACCGCGTCATCATCTTTAAGGTGTAAACAGTAACTTTGATTAATGTGATTAGGTAAGAATCATTTTATCCTTGTATCCAGGATGTGTATGCAAGCTTAGTGTTGAACATTTTTGCTACCCAAACCTTTCTTTGTCGAACGAACACAATTTGAGCGTCTTAAAAATGTTATGCAGCGACGCAATAAGATCTCTAACGAATTTTCTTTTGAGAAACGAATTGAAAAGGGTTGAGTAAAATCTTCGCATCAATTAATCAACTCTACACAGAAGAGTCCTTAAGAAACAACATTTGATAGTTAGTTGACAATAGTTGAGAATAATGTTAAGATCCGGTTTAGAACTACGCTGACACCTTGAATGGTCATCCTCGGAGCTAAAGTCGAAAACGTGGATAAAAGATAATTGCAACAACAATTAAAAGGGCTCATTATCAATACGATGTACTTATTATTTACCATAAATTGGATGCGTCACGAACGACTGGTGACTTGCGACACCTACGCCGGAGTTTCTGAGCTCAATTACCAACACGAGTAACTTTCATAGCTCACGGCGTTCACCTCGTTCGAGTCAATGACAATGTTTAAAAATATAAATGTTTTCTTCTCAGAGTTATGATTGATTTTCTGCCAAGAATAAAAGTAAATATGTATGTGAATTTGTAATGTCTGTCCAATTTGCAGCAATTTCCTAAAATTTAGGAGTTATTGGCTGATATGTCTCTTTTAGAAGTAGAAGTACACTTACTTTCAGGTTTTCCACAAATTGTACTTGGGTGCAAGCACAGTAGAGGCCCGTTACCGTGAACACCGGTTAGTGTGAACATTGGATAACGTGAACAGATTTTTGTTTTTCCTTGACATCTCTAATGAACAACACTTTTTGCTTCCGATTAACAGTAAACTGTTTTGATCATACTGTAGAGATTCCTTATTCTTCGTAAAATAGTTCGTCTTGTTCAGTTCGAGTCAGTTTATTCCTTGCGATAATTGTTTTTGATTGTCTTGTCTGTTCGATTTTTGAGGTCTTCTTTGTTTCATGTATTCTTAAGTTTAATAAGCGATACGGTTTTGTTTTTTAATCCTTTGAATCAACATATCCTCAAAGAAACCAAAGTTTTTGTCACTTAAGGACAATGAAGCCTAATAAAGCTACGTTCATTTTTAACAAGGCTTTGGAATGGGCGGAAAGTGAGCTGATTAGCCAGAATTACAGTAGTTCCTAAAGTCACCTTAGGGAACAAGCAGTGAGAATGCTCTTGGAGAAGAAGAAGATGCAACAACAAATGACCGATTTTTTCGAGGCATTATCCGGTTTAATGTTACTCTTTATGGCATAAGCTTTTGATATAAATATGCCTTTGCAATAGCCCTTTGTTTAAAATTAAATAAAAGAATTAAATATTCTGTAAAAATTAATGGCCGACTCTCGAGCTAAGAAAGGCATCGGAACCTTTCACTGGCCCTGAACCATTCTGCACTTTAGGGGACCATGTCTTCAAAGAGGAATTCTGGGGACTAGAAATAAGGAACCGGGCAGAAGCCTGGAACAACGGTCATGGCAGGAAGCAAGTCAATAAACTCTTGGGTCAATGACAGATGCGCAAGAACAACCTCCGTATCCTAACAGGGCACTGCAGACTAAGGCAGCACACAAGGAAATTAGGAGTATGAGAAGAAGGTGTTTGCAAGCTCTGTAAAGAATCGAATGAGATTCCATAACTTGTACTGGGATTTTGTTAGACACTAGCCCACAAAAGACAAATATATCTGGGCAAGCACCTAATATCAGAGGAAGAATTGAAGTTACTAGAACTGTCTCCCATTCTTAGAGTCCTCAAAGAAACTGGCTTAGAGAGAATTACCTAGAATACATTTTTAAATGAAAATCTCAATGGGATTACCCTTTGGTTTTTAATTGTTCACGGCACGAGAGTCTACTGTATGAATTTTGGTTTTATTGCCACACAGATCCGTTTGGTTCTACACGGCTAGGACAAGGTCTGTTTTTTCCTATGTAGCGATAGTTAGTGGCTTCAAGGAAACGGCCTGTCTCGGTTGCTTCGAGGCCCTCATTAATACGTACCCCGCTACTTGGGTCCAAGTATAGTCCTGAATTTTGGGGTTATTTCCAAAAAATCTGTTTGGTTCTACACGGCTATGAGCATGGCTATGAATATGATTCGACAACTGTAGTCGAATCTTCACTTACTGATGCAAAGCCAATGAAGGATCTGGCGCTGACGCCTTCGTGGGAGGCGATAACTTTAGACTGCACACCACGTTAGGTAAATTTGGGTCGGTTTTCCAAGCGCTAGCGATCCTAATGGCCACGAACTCTATTGTGAAGCAGAGGTGGAAGGGGTGAAGTATTTGTGTCTGTAGCGACAGCCAACCTGTGCTTAAGGCCTTGGTCAACGCTTTAACCACAGTCCAGATAGCTCAGATATCCAATATATGTTTATAGATAACTCCAAAATTTGATCGGCAGTCCAAATTCGTTAAGACTCGTCTCCGATCGCAAGGATCATAGGAAGCACCCTCAGAACCTCTGACTCAGGACTACCTGTGTCCTTGGTTAGGGAATCGATGGGAGGGTATAGACAGACCAAGCAGATGCTCACAAAACTCTGTGAGAAATGCGCGGCATTCTTGTTATTTCTTGGCAGAAAATACTGTGGACCACTTACCGACGTACTAACGGGCTACTGCGCCTTCACCAAATATCTAAATCCGCTTCGCCTAACGCGAAGACACTTCAGAGCACTTCCGCTGCCACTGTCCTGCCCTTACTTGCATCAGGAGGCAGTTATTCGGTGATGATGAGGTGAGAGCTGATGATGTATGCACTTTATCACAGGAGTGTCTACTGATCTCCAAGACAAAGAAATTCCATTAAAACTAGGTTGCTGCCTAGTAATACAATGGACCAGTTTTTGCCTAGCCCCAAAAGTGGAACAGTTACAGACTTTTGCATTTCATAAGCCCGTCATAGACAACCATTTCCGATGTTTTAAGAAAATAATATATGTGCTGGCTATAAAGATAAGTCTGACAAGTCTCATTCATAAACCAGAATTCTGGTTAAGTAGTACTTGAGAACATAGCAAAGCAATCTGGGAATTTAAGTAACTAAACCAGAAACGAAATATTACAGACAAGCACGAAGTCTACATCTCTTGCCCCTCAGAGAAAGGCTTGACCAATCAGAGAATTACGTTATTTCGTGAATAACGTATAATATATACGTATAAAGTCGATGGACTATGGGACAATCAGCTGTGAAGTCGGGTATCTCTTTAATACTTCTTTTCTGATCTACACCTCACAATATTAACCTAAAAAATTCCGATGCATTTGACCAACATATTTTAAATTGCTTAAGTTGCTTCACTTGATCCTGCGTCTCCAAAAGAAGGCTGTGTTCAGTGATTACCTCTGGACAGATGTACTGCTTTCACAATATTTTTTGTTGATGCGTTAGCAGAAATATCTACAAATGACCACAAATTGTCATGTGTTCCTTAACCCTAGAAAGATAACCTTATTTTATAGTACTGAAAAGATAAACATACGCCTGAGAGGCGTCCAATTTAAAAAAAAAGATTTATTTCAAAAGTTAAATGAATTATTCTTTTTTTTATATAACTTCAATGAATTGTTGCATTATTGAACAAAAACGATTGTCTCTCGCAAGTGTTGATCGACGATTGATTTGGACGAGAAACACGTGCCTGTACCGCGCGTCCGTTAAAAGAGGACAGCAATATATATGTGTAGCGGGCGCCTTCTAATTCACAGCAATAAAATGGACTGCCTTTCTTTACCGTCGCTTTTTCGTCTCATTGTGACATCCTTTCCTTCACAACTACGCTCAAACGTCGGAAAGCCATGAGACTTGCCCGGTTTTGTCTAAAAGAAAATTCCTTACATTATTTCTCCCCTTCAACAACGACATTAGCTCCCCCAATAGAAAACACTGCCATAATATTCCCGTCGTGTACTGTAAAAAGCAGCAACCCCTCAAGAGGGTAAGAATAAGGCGCATAAACAAAAGCATGTCAACAAAATGAAAGCTTTCCTGGGCACCCTTCATAGTTACAGTGTCAGCGTAAGGGACGAACGCGTTAGTAACGCTCACAGTCGCTAGTACCCATATTTATTAGATTATTTTATTACATGGCATAGTTTATTTTAATCATTTCGCTTGCAAAACGCAAAAGAAACCTCACCAAACTGGTGACACTAAACTACGCTTCAAACGTTGACTGGTAATCGCTCATAACAGGTGAGTGGACTATATTTTCCGTGAGTGAGTATCTCTTGTTTTCCTCCGCAATCTAACTAGAACACGGGTCCAGGTTGATGGGTTAAATTGATATCAAGACTGCACTTATTGATTTTGCACATGGACTATAAATATGTACGGTGACGGGGTTTTATATCCTTTATCTATGTGTCTACACCGTGTTCGGTGTTCTTTTAACAACTTGTTCGGATTGCTGCTGATTGCCTAGGCATCCGGCGATATCAGTGATAGAGTTGAATTTGATTACAGGAAGCAATCAGCCACAATTTACGTGCTTCATTGTGACTTATTTTTGGGTTCATTGAATGTGGGGTAAGGAGAGTGTATTTAAAGATTGCAATATGTGTGTATGTCTGTGTTTGAGACATTTTAACAAATGATTGATGATGTCTGTCGGGAATTAATGGCCCTACGCTGAAAACAATTGAATAAAACTTTTAATGACTTTCAAATTATTCAACAAGTAACGACTCTCTTTGGATACGCTAAAGTGATTTCTGTCGCATTAATTTAAATTTTTAAGATGTTCTCATTTAGTTTAGAGGTTGTTACTGTATTCGACAAAAGTTTTGCACCAGCGGCGTAGCTGGAGGAAATTGTTTCTTGTACAAGGGAATATTTCTTCACCCCGTCCCTAGCTGAAAAATTAAATATCAGTTTGTTCAGAATGTCGTCCTATCTATTCTCCTAGAATAGCTTCTTCTTCTAATTTCCATTTCTTCCGTGCTTCGGACTATCAAAAAAATACAAATCTTCTTTATCGTATTTTTCACTTGTCTTATTTTTTGAAGGCTTCTTATGTGATACCAACGGAATCCCTATGGCACATCTTCGTTATTCCATTTTGACTATTCTCTAATATTTGGCTTTCTTAATAATAATAATATAATATGGGTGGCGCTACAGTCCGAGCGGACCTGGGCCTAGCTTCTAAGCAACCACTCGTGTTGTGCGTGCTATTGTTCTCACACGCGTGGAACGGACCTACAGTTTAATGCCGACTCCGAACAGCCAAGTTTAAGAAGCTTTTTCTAGACAGGAAATACTATTTGAGCATGGTCAGTGATTCGAAAGAGGTGGAGCCGTGAAATATGAAAAATGGTAAATTCGGGTATCGAACCTAGCACCCTCTGCGTAGGAGGCGACGCACTAACCCACTACGCCATGGCGACCCATATATTTGGCTTTCTTAGATTTGTTATATGTTCTCCAGGCTTGCAGGACAGGTCAAGCAGCTCCCCTCCCATGCACCTCTTTCCACAGCTGTATTGAGGGCTATATGCTACTTCTGCGCGAAGGAGGAAGAGATTTATCCTAGAGTATTCTCTCTAAGCCAGTTTGCTTTAGGAATCTGAGAATGAGAGCTGGTTTTAGTGTCTTCAGTTCTTTCCCTGATACTAGGTGATTGCCCTGGTATCTTCATTCTTCCTTAGGTGCTCGCTAGGTCTACAGTGTCCTGTTAGGATACAGAGGTTGATCTTGTTCATTCTGATTGAGTTTTTTGGCCTGCTTCATGTCATGAACGTTGCTCCAGGCATCTACACAGTTACTTCCTTCTAGTTCCCTGAACTCTTCCCTGAGGACATGATCTGTTGCAGCACAGAATGCGAGGCCTATAAAATGATCCAATGCTCCTTTCCTAGCGAGTGAGTCGGCCATTTCGTTGCCTCCTATCCCTATATAGCCAGGTGTACAGCAGAGTCTTACTCTGTTACTCCTGCTCAGCTTCTTAAGTTTCTGCAGACATTCCACCACGAGCTTGGATTTGATGATATAGGAGTCTAGTGCCAGGATAGCGGCACGACTGTTTGACATTATTGCTATGTCGCAGTTGGTAAAATTTCTGTCAAGATTGATTTGAGCGCATCTGTCTATGCCATAGACTTCTGAAAGATGCTGGTCCGTTTGCCCATGGGTTTAGTAGTAGTACTTTGTCCGGGGCCCAAATACTCCTGTCCCTGTTCCTCCATCAGCTCTTGATCTTTCGGTATACCACTTTACCGTGTTGCTGCTCAGTGTGGACTATGGATTCATTGCTCCAGTCTTTTTTGGTGCAGAGCATGATGGTAACCTTCTTTTGGAAGTTGAATTTCCGAATCACGTCTTCCTTCGGAATGGCCAAGAGTGATTGCTTTTTGACCAGTGCATCGAATTGACTTGATGTAATGCACCTGTCTTTTTCTATCCCTTCTCTTCTCTTCTCTTGCACCTTGTGCAACCACTAGATGCAAAGGAGTCAGCTCCAGTAGCACCTCCATGGCAAAAGTTGGGTACTCATAGCCTCTTTAATACAGAGGCATGCTAACTGTGTTAAGTGCCTCTCTTGCACTGATCAGGTTGGTTCTTTTGGACCATGCTATTGTATTGTAATTGTTGATCTGACAATAGCAGTGAGCATCCATCTTAGGATACTTGGCTTACATCCCTAGGATTTGTCCGCCAAGCTCCGAGAAATCATTAGAACACGAGTCGCTTTCCTGGTAACCTCTTTTGTGTGCTTTCTCCGGATGGGTTTGCTGTCCAAGATTACTCCTAAATAGTTAACTCCGCTTACTGGAGCCAGTGTTGTACTCGACAGACTTATCGGTTTTAGTCGATCCAGTTTCCGTTTCCTAATGAAAGGCACTATAGTGGTTTTTGCCGGATTTAGGTTCAACCCAGCCGACAAGCACCATTCCTTAGTTAGCGTTAGTGCCTAGACTCAATAGTGTATCATTACAGAGTATCCGCTGGATTATTTAAGTTAAGTAAAGCTCAGTTTGGTAGAGCTAATCGCTCTTCTGCTAATCCTGTTGAAGTTGCATTGTGGTAATTATTTAAATATAAGGGTACGTACCAGGACAAGAGTTTGTTCGAATTCTTTCATTAATCTGCATTCTGCCGTCATAATTAGTTTTTATCCTTGTTCTAGACTAGATTCGAAAACCCATTAGGACGAAGCTTTGAGACATATCTAGTGGACGAATTTTAAAGGAGGAGACTTTTAGAGGAAAGACTCCATAAGTAAGTCTTCTGCCTCCTGCTAAGCCGATTGTCATTTCAGGGAAACGACATTGGCAACGTGATGTGATTTCTGAATTGTATGTAAATTATAGTGGCATCTACTATTTAAGGAAGGCTTAACCATTGTAAATTAATTTTGCTGTCACTTTTATATTTTAGACGTTAATTTTGCTCAGGTGATGTCGCCAAGATTGTTGTAAATGCAGGTTACCAAGTTCGGGCTTCAGTGGAGACGTTTGAGCGACAACTTGATATGAGTAGTTTCAGTAGAAGCTATGGTAAAGCCCACTAATAAAATGTAAGCCAGTACATATGTAGGTACACAAAATAGAGACGAAATGTTGAATGTGATGTGGAGCTAGTTTTGACCAGTTTATTCTAAGGGTTTCATTTAGACATCCGCTTATTATTTGTCCTTTGAGACAAAACCTACCTCGAGAAAAACAGTCTTAGCAGTCTTAACAGGATCTTATAGTTTTGTGGAACGTCATTCATGTCGCCACGTGGTTCATCCATTGCATGTGATTGACAGTTCCTTTCAGTCACCTCATTAAGAGTTTTATGGCAGGTTACTTTCGCATTGGAGGGATAGAAAATGTATTGCCTCTGACTGTGGGTGAAAATATAAATATCAGATATTGTGTTCCAATAAAGCTGAGACAGTAGTAGGTTATGTCTTAAATAGTGACTAGGGTTCTGTTCATTGTAAAAGACATGACCATTTTATAGTTGAAGTGTGGGTGTAAGTCCATCCAAGTTGCAGACTTAGTCTCGACCTGGCTGGTCAACATCTTTTAAGGTTGTTTAGATCTTGGCCACGTACCCACAATTTGGAGAACGACCATTGTCGTCTTCATACCCAAGACTGGGATATGCTCACATGTCAACCCAAAGGATCTAAGGACTATAGGTCTATCTTCCTTTCTTCTGAAGACATTGAAAAAATTGATCGACGTATTCATGCGACACATAGTCCCAGACAAACTTTCGATCTCTCAGCATGCCTACAACAAGGCAAATCTGTGCACTCACTTGTTGCCACTATAGAAAAATCCTCCGATTTCAAGGAATTTACTGTCACTGCCTTTGTCGATATCGAGGGAGCCTTTAATAACATAGAATCCCACGCAATAACCTCAGCACTCAAAAGACTTGGGATCGCCTATAGTGACTTTAATCCACCGGGAATATATATCCACGATCAGAGATATTATGCGATCTGCTCTATTCAAGCTAGTGAAATGGACTAGCTAGTGCGGCTTAGGTGTCAATCCGTAAAAAACGGATCTAGCCCTCCTTACTAGGAAGTATAAAATTCCCTTTGACCCTCCCACACCATGCGGGACCCCCTTGGTGTTAAGCGACAGCGCTAAATTCTTAGGCCTTATTCTACACACGAAGTTAAGCTGGAAGTTAAATATCCGGGAACGTGTCAAGGCCTCCACGGCTCCCTACTGCTGGCCATTGGGTGCAAATGGGGACTGCCACCGCGAATGGTTCACTGGCTATTTATATCAGTAGCGTATGCTTTAGCGGGGCACTAAGGACTACCTCCGCCGAAGCACAAACATGCTCCTCAACCTGCCACCGGTAGAACAACTTGGCAGACAGATTAAGATCGCTGAGCAGCTGGAAAGAATTGCAGTCTACCTAAACTCCTCTTCAAGAACAATTTCTCAACCAGTATACCGTCCCGATCTTACTGGGAGTCTGAACACCAGACGCTGGAAGGTCCACTGCGAATCTTCACAGATGGATCGAAGCTGGATGCAGGTGTGGTTGCGGGTGTCTATTCCAATGATCTAAATTTTTCAGCGATCGCTTAGCTTAATCAGATTAAGCAGGCCAAATCTCAGATCTCTTATTGGCGTTTTAACAGGTTATTGTGCCTTTGGAACTCACGCCTCTAGACTAGGCCTTGGTTTGCGGAATAGGTAGCCTAAGATGCGCGTGGTAACAGAATGGGCCTATGCTGGGCCTAAGTGTGTCTGCTGTCCGTATGCGCGGCAGTCAGCCACCTCAACCTAACCTAACCTAAATCCATCCACTTTTATATTAATTAAATTGGGCAACTTAATATCCCCAAACTTGTACAACAACGATTTCATGAACAAATTACATCCAAAGTTATTTGCGAAACTCTTACGAGAATGATACAAAATATATAAATATATGTATTTCTAGTTCTGGTAAACCCATACCCCTGACCATATTCTCTTGGTCAATATGAAGGACTAGGTGATAGTTGAGCTAGACCATGCACTATCAAAATAGCATGAATCGTTCAGAATGTTAGGACCTACTTAGGCTCTATTCTAAAGTTTTGACATATATGTAGTTTGATAAATTTGTTCACTTTTGTATATCATTCATTACTTGATTTCATACTCTCTCACATTTACATGCAAAAAATGAAATAAAAGATATTCTTCTCGAAATTTCAGCTTTCAAACGCCGTGTCTCATCATATGTTTTGCTAAACATTTTACCAAACAAAAATAACTTTATATCAAAAATGTCAAACAATCCACAGAATGCTTTTATCACTTCAGTTGCGATACTGTTAGTTCTTGTTACACTGTACTTCACCACAAATGCGCTCAAGCGTAACTATGAGATAAATCAACTGAAGCTGGAAGAAGAGATTCGACAGCGTGAACAAGAAAGAGAGCAGCAAGAAATGATCAGAGAGCAATTAGCCGAAAAAGAACTGCGACGTCAAGCAGACATATCAGCCAGATTTAAGGAGCATCAGCACTACTGTTTCGATTTGCAGATATTCGTAGCCGAATTCCAAGAGGAAGAGCACTTTCAGAAACTGCTGACCAGAGATCAGTCCAACCAATCAATCACTATGCAACAATCTAAGAAGACTTCCCGCAAAAAGGACCTGAACAAGACTCAACAGACCAAGAAAAGCAATTCAACTGAGCCGATTATTTACCTCTTTGTACTCGTTTTATTGTATCTTCTACTTAAAGCTGCATCGGATATTACACAGCATTATAAAGAGGTGAGTTGTTTTTGAAATTTTAATTTTAAGAAAAGACCACGTTTCAGCGGTGGTTTGGTATCTTCATCTTGAAGGCTTCAACTATTATAATTTATTTAGTATCCTGCCTGAGAGATAAACGATGAAGGGTAATTGAGGTCCGAGCCTTGTCGTAGGAGTAAAGTAAGGTTAGGGGATGCAATCCGAGTCTCACATAGATCTATCCATTAAACAGAATAAGCCTTGTTATAGTACAATGTAGATTTATCTAAGCAAAATGTTCTCGAGGTTTTTACAAAATGTATGAGATACTCTGGTTTCACGATATCCACATCATTTATTGATTTAAAGAATGGTTGACCATGAGTTTTGTATCGAGTTTTGGCTGAAGCTAAAGGTATAAACAAAGGCGTTGCTCCAAAGTTTTAACCACCGCTGTGTTATCAGTGAGAATCACGGCTGGTCTATGAGTATTGTGAACCAACAGTCTGTGGCTTGTAATGATCCATACTAGTATACTGCGCTTGCAGTACTTGATAGTGAGATTAGTAGTTCAGTTTTGGCAATGTTATAGTCGGTCTAGAAATCTTGGCATTAAGGCATGCATTGTTTTTATCCCAAAGATCGGGAAAAGTGGGCTTGACTCTGACTAGGATTTCCTTCCTTTTAGTCTTGGTGGTGCGCATTGTGGAGAGATACATGTATCCACTTTAAACAATACACCCTCGCTACCTTCCTCGACATCGAAGGTGCCTTTAATAACATTCTAACTAACTCCATCAATAATTCTCTCGCTACGTTAGGAATAGAGGGTTTCGTCGGCAAGTAGATTGTGGCCATGCTAGAAACCAGAATCATCCAGTCGCAAATGGGTAATTCTTTGCAACATCCCAAGTCAGGGTTATCTCACCACTCTTATGGCGGATATATAAAAACTTGTTGATTTTTAGAAAGCAAGGCAGCAAGCATGCGGACGACGCGACGTGGTAATCTTAGTATCGGGTATGTTTCCTTCAGCGAAATCACGGAAGGGGCTCTATATAGCATTCGCTCTTGGGCTACAGACTGAGGCCTGAACGTGAATCTTTCGAAAACGTAACTGATGCTCTTTACCACGAAGAGCAAGATACGAACCTTTAAGCTTCCTCGGCTCAACAATAATACTCTCTCCCTTTTCACTAGTGCTAAGTATCTAGACGTCATCCTGGACCCTTCAACTGGAAGCCTAATATACAAAACCGCCCTTTTGTTAAAACAACTTAAACAAAATCAACAAAGTCCAGAGATCGGCAGGAGTCGAAACTTCGGGGCGATAAGTTCATGCTCCACCGAAGCACTGAACGTCCTCCTACACCTCCTTCCACTGGACCTTTACATCAATTAAGTAGTCACGTCAGACCCAGGGAAGCGAGAGGTTGGCCAGCTTAGCACCTAACCTCAACTCCCACGGACTACATTATTCGCACCAAGAACTTCGAGAACTCGGCACGATGCCGAGAGAGGACTGGAAAAGCCAATCACTTACCTTTTCGAATTTCTGATCTACATATACTATAATACATATAATACCAATTTGTGATCAACACAGATGGATCTAAGCTAGACCACGGTGTAGGCTCAGCGGTTTCTTCCTCTTCCTTTAAATTGGTGCAACAATGCAAGGAAGGACTCAAACAGGCCAGTAGCAGGTGCAACATCACTCTCCTCTTTGTTCCAGGCCACAGCAACACAGAGGGAAATGAGTTTACCGACGAGCTGGCAAGGAGCTGCCGGCAGAACTGAGTTGGTTGGCCCCCCAATCAACCACCCCAAATAAATCATCTATCAACACTTCCTGTCGTTAGCTGATAGAAGATGGACTCCAAGTACAAATTCTCTGGGAAAACCTGGCCCTCCTTCACGAAAAGAAAGACTGATGACATCCTCAATAGAGATTGCTCCGAAATATCTAGAGTCGTGGGTGCAAGCAAGGGGCACTGGCCCATTGGCATCCACGTTGCTTGGCTCGGAATAACGTTCCCTAAACTGTCGCACTCACTCAGAGGAAAGTCTGCCTCACTTTATCTGTGACTGTCCGGCAGTGGCCAAACAAAAATTAGTAAGTAACCTCTCCAAGATCGTTAATCGATGTATATCGAACATAATGAAATTCCTAAACTCCACAGTTTGGATTTAGCTAATTCCAGGTTTACGAGTTCGATATCAAAATGACGCACAATTGCGTTACTTGTACCCAGATTGAGCCAAATCGAGTAGCCACTTAACCAACCAACCAAGTGCATTATCAAATTCATTGAAAAAAGATAGTTCTTGAGCTGTTTCGTTGCCAATATGAAGACGATCCGTTGTTACTTGTTACAAAAAAGCACATCAAAACAATTGATTACCATTTTGGACTTTATTATGTTTCTTTTACTTTGAGATTGCAATAAATATTAATCTGAGTACAGTCTTTGCTGCTTTTCAGGCGTTCCGTAGCTTTTTGGATGGCCACCAGCTCCGCTTGAAAGATACTGATTCTGTCGTGCAGTTTGTAACAGGTTTTGATATCTACCATCGACTTGTTTCTAAAAATTAAACCAAAACTATCTTAATTGCTCGTTAAAGTTAATACATCGAAATCAGAAGCAAAAGAGAATAAATGCTTTAAATTTAAACCACGAGCGTCCACTCTTGAGGACAGTTTCGTTTAAACTAAGATAAATGTTGAAAAATATTGGTTTTATGTGGATTCCATACAATCTAGCCAATTGTAGAGTGTTTAAATTGGAAAATTTAGTCGATCAAGCGAATCGCTCTTTGTGAACACATCCCCATTCTAACCCGATTTTTCATACATTTTTTTCACAACCAAGCTCAGAATTTGTTTTAAAAATGAACTAGGAGCAGGGATCGATGAAGTTCGATGCGTGTACAATATAAGCTTTGGCTATAGCCGTCTGCCAACAGCCGTGTACAGTATGGTTCAGGTTGAGAACAGCACTCATTTTAGCATTGGAATAAGTCCAGGACTAAACAGGACTAAGAACAGTGGTGTTACCAACCTGAACTAGCATGGTGCTTCGTTACAAATGAACTCTTTGCGATTCCCTTGGGCATAACTCGTGATGAGTTAGAGTCGATGGCGGAGATTAGAGTTGCCTGGAGATCCCTCGTGCGTGCTTTACCCCGCGACCCTCTTACTGGATCATGCAGGTCACAAGATGATGATGATGATAATGACGATTCCCTCAGAGAAACACTTTTCATTTAAGTACATTCACATGTACGTTCTAGACCAACCATGAAATATCGCTTCTGTTATTATAAGAACTTTTGGGAAAACACAAAATATTTTCTGATTCATATCGAATCGTAATAACCAGAAATGAAGTAATACAGAGAAGCCCGACTTCTACCTCTCTTGTCCTTCAAAATGTTTGACAACTGTTTCTTATATCGTTCTCTCAAACCAAATTGACCAATCAGAGAAAGGCATTCACGTTATTTCGTGAATAACTGTCAAAAATTTATGAATATCTGTCAAAAAGGCACTCAGATTCGTAGATGGACTAGGAGGCAATCAGCTGTTTCGGCTTTCTCTCTGTAATACTTCATTTCCGATAATAACCATAGAGCAGCTCAATTCCTCTCTTTTATATGTTCTATACCTTCATGATCCTGATCCTTCGTTGTATACAGTCCGATATGAACTTGACCTTAATCTTACAGTCTCCATTCCTTTTGCTAACACAACAAGTGGAGGGAGACTAGTTAAATTCTGTCGTAATCTGAGTGAATGTAGGTTTAATTAGTGTCCTAATAAACTAAAAAAAGACGATCCTTAGTCGCGCAAATAACATTTGTTGTGTAAAGCATTACTGAAGGCATATACAAAGATAACCTAGTATTTTGTGTATACCCTGTGATGGTAAAATATAAAAACTGGAGTTCCGCTGCTTAATTTGTGACGGTCTCCCAATACCCGTGATAAAGTAGTATTTTCAATACCTTTCAGAGTTGTCATTGTCCACCCAACCCAACAAGTATTCTGAAATCCGAGTCTCTGCATCGATAAAATGTCTTGCAAGTTCTGCTCATGTGGCTGAAATCAGTCCTTCAAAGGGGCATCGGAAAAAGTAGTTCTTGCAATGAAAGTATGGTGATCTTCACCTTTTATTTCACTTTTTTGCTGAGATTCTCGCACATCTACAGATCATTCCGTTTTGATCCTGTAAATTCTTGATATACAGTACACTCTCGATTATCGCAACTAATAGGAACTGGGGTAGTTGCAATTATCGAAATTCTGACTACTTGAAAAGTTGTGTTGATAAAATTTAGCTGTTGCGAAAATCTAGGAGTTGCGTTAAACGAGGACGTACTGTATTTATTTCATCAGACTGTATTCAAAACCACTTATCCCCATTTGATATTATTTTATATTCTTCCCTTTTTTCAGCAAGCTAAAGGAGACAAGCGCAACACCCGCCGATGTTCCCTCCAAGTGTATGCTCAAATGAAGAACGATCGACGTTCCTCAAGAGGTACTTTTTATGCAAATATCTTTGATTACCTCAAAAAACGAATAAGCTCTTAAATGTGATTAAAGAAAAAAAACATAATGTTGTTATTTGTATCTTATTTGTAAATATACATTAAAGAAGCGTATACTTTAAGCAAAAAGCAAATGCAGATAAAACTGTCTTTTTATATATTTTTTATCTTCTCTCTTTCTCTCTTTCTTTTTATTTCCCCCCCTCTTCTTATCCGAACCATGTAAATGCTTACCTGTGCCTGTGTGTGTGTGAAAATCAGTGTTTTCACCTTTAATTGAATAACTTCTCTTAGATCAATGTGGCTTTATGTATTACACTTGATGTGTGTTATTTTTATTTGTTTTTCTAAAGTTTATCTTATCTTTTTTACAAATATTTTAAATCTCTAATCTAATCGCACAGATATAATTTGGAAACGTTTTTTGAACCTTTTTTTCTCCTCTGAATGTACATTTTTGGATGCATTTTTTTGATATTCTTTATAAAACAAACTCTATACATGTACACAAACATATATCAAATAAATATATTCCTATCTACAAAAATATGTGTATCTTACAAGACAAATTGTTTGTGGTTAGTGTACCCGCACTTTTGAACACGATTTTAAATAAGGTTTCGTATAGATTGTAAGAAATGAATGTCTAGGATTGTCCTAAGGTGCAGTGTTCATAATCAGAACTCTTAGTCTCGGCATTACTCACGTCTTCCAAGAAATGTCCACGTTTATGTCAATTTATATCATCCAGATCAATTCAACATTTAGGGGGTTTCTCTTTGGATTTTAAGACGCTCTTCAAAAGTAGTTTGCGTATTTTAAGCAATGTTTTCGTCTTGAAAATCAATATGAATTGTGAATTCTACATTCTTCCTACAGTTCTAATAATAATCAGTTTTAAAAGAGATATATAGAAAAACAAATTATCTAGTACGGACTTTTGAAAGCGGTACCATATTTCATATCGTTTTGTATTCTGTAAAATGTGGCGGATGATCATTTTTATTTTTTTAAATTAAAAAAGTCACAATTTTTCTTTTTAATTCGTGGAGTAGTTAATGCACTTAAAATAACTTTTTTGCAAGTTAGATAAAGTTGAATAAAACTGATGTTGAGTGCACCTGACCTTTGGCGGATCTCCGGTGCAACAAAATCGCCCCACTGAATCAGAACACACAACAGAACAAACAAAGTTGAATTAAATGTTGCTTAACACTGCAGAAAAGCATCACTCTCTGTTTACACATCGGGCAAGAAAAGCGGACCAGTCGAGAACACAGAGAGCTGACTGGAAATTGCTGTTTTTCTTTTGCAAATGACGCTTGGTAGAACTATTATTTGTTTATTTATTTATTTACATTCTGAAACAATATTGTGAATAGATATATTAAGCCTAACAAGCGATAGCAGCAAATGCCTTGAGCTTTATAATAATAAACAAACAGACATTGTTGATGTTCGGTAATTTATAGATTTTGTGCATTAAAGAACATTTACTTTATTAACTTTATCCAGCCTCCTAAGGTTGTTAAGATCTTCTAACACCTAGGCATTAGTGCAATATTTTCAAGTTTTATCACGATAAGTGTTGCTAAATAAGCGTGTTCATTAGCTCGTTCTCTTAAATTCATTGGGATCCACACAGAACAAGCAAACTCTGTAATAACCACCAGAAATCAAGTAATCTATAGTACTTCGAACTTTACAGCTTATTGTTGCATTGTTCAGCGATGAATTATTTATATGCGTGATTTTTTTTTCATTAATTACGAGTCATGGTATAAGAAGGACGAGGTGTTCTCGACAAGTTATCAATTTTGTTTTGTGACCTCATTTAGGGTCCGTTTTTGACACACGACAGATATCTGTGCCTAAAAGTCGACTAAAGTTGTTTAAGCTGCTTAACGGTATTTTAAATATGTTCCCCCTGCATTTTTACAGCCAATGCAGGTGAATAAAACATAACTTTTATTAAAGCATTTTATTTTATTTTCTAAAGACACGCATGTGCTCTGTTTTGTTTTTACTTTTATTACCATGAAGAGAATACTAAAAAGACTATTACATTACATTAGTATGAAGAACCTACAGAGGACATATAATTAGAATAAATGGACTATTACTTTGGTGCATTAAAAATTCTTTACAGCGAAAAATGTAACGAGTTTGTTTTTCTAAGGTGGACTTAAATTGATTTACCAAATTTATTTCTCAAATATACATAGTCGATCTAAAGTTGACCTAAACAATTGATATTAGCTTGAAAAAATTGATTTGTTAAAACATGTTAAGTCAAAAAAGCATTAATTTATTTAAATAATTATTCAATCTATCACGAATAATTATTTGTATTACATTCTAAAATAAAAATACAATATAGTCCCAACAGAATTTTCCGTTTCCGACCCCTACATTTTTCTGAGGACCATTTAAAGTTTAAATTTGCTGACCTGAAAAGTGTACAAAATAAACATAAGATGTTTTACATGTTAGGAATAGATTTGTCACAGGCCAAACTTTTCACCGGTGAAATCGTTCGCCATGGACAAGAATAGGTGGTAATCACTTTGTTCTAGATCCTGACTATCAGGTGGATGCATAATGATCTCCAACCAAAATCATGGATCATGCTATCGATGTGTGTGGAATGGCTATATCCTGATGGAATGCAATTCCTCTCTCAGTGGCCAAAGCTGGCCGCTTCTGAGCAATTGCTTCCTTCAGACAGCCTGATTGTTAATAATACAGGTCGAAGTTAAGATTTTTGCCGTAGGAGATTAGCTCGTAGTAGATAATTCACTGGCAATCCCACCAAACACACAGCAAAACCTTCCTGTCACTCAATCCTGTTTTTGCCCTCTGTTTGCGCCAACTCAATGCGATTCGACTACGATAGTTTTTGGCGGCGTTTTCGTAAATGATCCACTTTTCGTTGCCAATTACCGCTTCGAACTAACGCTTCAAAAATAGGTTGAGGCCAATTCACAGATTTACATGACGATGTGACTCGATGATTTCCTTGACTTTATCGATATTTTCCACAATTGGCCCTTCAAAGCGTGGTGCATATTTGGCATCAAAATTAGCTGAACGGAATCTACGGAACCAAAACAGCATTATTTAAATTTCACAGTGACAGGACCATGAACACCATTCACGTTGTCGATGGGATGCATACAACGGGAGATATGTGTGTGTATCAGTCATATATGTGACATTTGGACACATTCCATGAAATGTGACCAAGCGAAGACACAGGATCACCATGAGGGTGACCAAAGTCGCATAAAGTGACAGAGAGAAAATAAATTTGTTAAAGTGACACCTAGTTTGTGGTGACACGACTAAGAGAATAAGGGGGATAGATATCTAAATTCATCAGTTGGAAATAAATGGACTTACGTTTGCTACATCTCATACATGTATGAACAGAGGTCACAATGTTGGAAAAGGCATGGGCACCAAGTAAATGCTATTCCTTGGTATCACATGGTGTTCTAATATAATCCGAGAAAATATTATAAAAGAGAGTGTCAAAAAATGTTAAGTAGTTATAGAACTAAAAGTCCGTAATCTCTACAGTACTTGATTTCTGGTTATTACTGGATTCTTGGAGGGTAGCTTATCACTTTAGAATTCTTTTGATGTAGCGAAGTTAGATTATTTGACTTATGTATAAGCGAAGTATTAATTTTCTGTATCTTAAAACAGAGTGGTAGGATAGAATGTATTCCATGACATCCGATTGCTGCACAAAAAGAATCCTGCGAGTTAGAAGGATTTGTTCAAAGGGATTCTGCATTGGTTAAAATTGTTTAAAATATTGAATACTCTAGATTAACTTAAAAATAAGACATTTTATTTAAATCGAGGAAACGCCTCACAAGGCGAAGGTTCTTGTTGTAAGTACACATTAGTCATTTGAGAGAGAAATATACCATCCAGTCTTGATTCTAGTGGAAAAGTTAAATAGATGCTTTTTTAAACACAATTCCATTTCAAAAGTAAGGTCTGCAGTTCTATATTGTAACTCAAATAACTTCTGTCATAATTCGCAAACAAAAAAGAACATCGGGTCTTCAGCTCTGGATGTAAACTAACGTAAGTAGCGTTCCTCACAAGGACAAACAATTGTAGAAATAGACGACTTCACAACTATGTACCTCACAGCACACAAAACACTTCTTTTGTTTTCCTCCTAAGCTTAGCCTCCAAAGAAGCGGTATGTAAAATGACTCTACTACCCTTACACTTTCGTTTCTTCTTCTATTTTCATTTAAACAATTTAAATGTTGTGTCTATTTTTTGCTATTCTGTATATTTGTGTTACCAATTTTTCCGCACCATAACGTTCAAGGATACAAAAACTATCTCAAATTGAAGAAAATCGGCTGCTCACCATGAATTCCCGATCGAAATCCGTTGATCGACCAATATTGCAACGTTCCAAACGTATCTATCCCAAATTGAGATCATACACATCTGTAGATGAACGGTCTAGCTGTTCGACTAATAACACAGTTATCGAGGAAACTTCAGCTCAGAATATTATACCCATGAATTTGGTTTTACCCAATACCAGGCCAACGAGCCTCATTATTTCTGGTAAGTACGAAAATTATAAGAGTGGTGAATTTCTCTAACGTTTGCTTCTCTTTATTTAGAAACCCCATCATCAAGAAGATGCTCTGTACCAGCGGTGAGCTTGCAACAATTGGGTGTTCTCAATCGTCGCCGAACATCAATCGGTACACTTGCCGAAGATGCCCTTAGTTTGGACACTAAGAAGAGGCATCGAATGATTCAGCGACATTAGGGCTCAAGCGAATCTATGGCATAGCCCATTAAGTCTGTGTATGGAGCTTAATTAAGTCTTGTTTTTATTCACTGTGTATCCGTCCCTTACGTTTTTTTACTCATACTTGCCTTTAAGGATATTTAACTTGTCTTGAGCTAAAAGTGCTAAATAAAAAATGCTACTTTCTTCTAACTACGTACAGTTATGTTGCCTTATTCTCAATCCTCGGTATGAAAACGAACGAAACGAGAAGAACAGGAAGAGGTTAGAACTGCAAGGACTCAACCTACTTGAGGTTCGGTTTAATTAATGAAGTTGGTTCGAAAGCACTGCTTATTTCTGTCGAATTGCTGGGGCCTACTAGGGCTAATTCTATTAGTGAAGGTTAGCAGAGCTAACACTGGCTGGTTGGGGATAGTAGGGACTGACACAGGGTAACAGGCGGGGCTGAAATGAGCTCACAGTAGCTAGGTTAGGTTTCATAAGGGTTATCTTCGACTTGCAGAGACTGCAACCTCATTACCTAGCGTTACGGATTAGTACGCGCTGCTATAGACTAGAAAAATCTAGCAGGCCAGATTAGCTAAGGTAGCTGTCATTTCATTTCATTTATTTCAATTCATCAACAAGCATTCGCTTAACAGATTACTAGAATAATAAATAGGCATAAATAACAATTTCAACTATTTTATAATTTAGTTTTTGCAAGCCTAATTAATAATCAATTAGATAAGTATTCAGCTATTAAATATACTTAATATTATGTTTTTGAAGCAATCTCTCGAAATTGGAAAACCAAAATGACAATAAACTTCATTAATAGATTTCAAAGCCCTAGACATGGGTTTATACTTACCGTAGTTTGTTCTGTGGCCCCATTTAACAAAAATATAGCGAGCTCTTGTAGTTCTTTCTGGAGCGTAAATAGTGAGCTATTGATAAGGGGACACAAAATATCGCGTATGAAGATTTCAGGTGATTTCATGTGAGTGCCTTCTTGCACTAAGAGTCAATAACCCCAACAACTGGTACCTTTGCTTTGTAATAAAACATATTTTTTAAAGCGTCTTTGTACTCTTTTTACCCACTCCGAGTGGATTTGATAAATGACAACAGCATATTCAAGGAGCGACAAGTGCTATAAAAAGTGATAAGAAAGTATGGGGGTCAGAAAATCCCTCTGCCGATATGGGCAACACAAGTGACCTTTGTATCAAGAATGACACTGAGATCTTTTATTTTGTCCACTTTCTTTAAAAGCTTGAGTTCAATAAAGTAAGGTTAGGAAAATTGTACTGAGCTATTGAGAAAGATATAGTAAAATATTTTTGAATGTTCAGGTTTAAGCAATTTGCAGCGCTCCACCCGGTTAAGTAGCTTAGGTCAAATTGCATTTTCTTACAATCATCTATGGTTTGTATTTTTAAAAACGATTTAAGAGCATCAGCACACATTCAACAATTACAAAAACAAAACCGTTAATTACATCATTTATAAAAATGATAAAAAATCAAGGGACATAAAGGACTACCTTGTGGAACTCCAGAAGTGAAAGAGATAGGACTTGCGCAGTGGTTATTTAGGAAGACTTTTTGTACCGTCGGTATTGAAAACTATGAGATCCAACTCAATTCGAATGAAAGCTAAACTTTACCGCTTCATAAGGATTAGCTTGTGGTTTACAGAGACATAAGCTTTACTAAAGTCTCTATAAATGGCATCAACTTAGCAACCCTCTTCTACGGCATTAATAACATAAGACGTGAAATGAGCTAAGTTGGTTGTTGTTGAACGACTAGCAACAAAACCGTGTTGGAACTCGCATAAATTATCTTCTAAATGATAACCTAATTTTGTTTTACGATATACTCGATAAGATTAGGAATGGCAGATAAAATTTTAATTCCCTTTGTAGTTTTCCACATTGGTTTTTAAGCCGGATTTGTGAATTGGTACCAAGTAGAAGAACTTTCAATCCTTGAGTTAAATACCAGAGAGGAACGTTGGAACCAGTTGGGCAACGTGCACAAACTAGGCTGGCCGGACTAGACGGACTGGCTCATTGGATGGTCTGCATGAACTAGATTAGTTGGCTGGATTATCTGGGATTATCCGTGCGTCATATTTAAAGGAGCATTCAGTGAAGTGGTTATCGTTCATTCCTTCTTATAGTACTCGGAAAGTACAATACAATCTACAAGCAAGAACCTCATAACTCCAAACGTGGCCTTTTAATCACACACATTCCAGCCATCTCTGATAATCAACAGAATTTCAAGTTTGGCCCTTATTTCTTGTACCCCAAAGGAAGCACCAATTGAGACCATTCCCCTAAAATTATCCAGTATGACGTTGTACTTGAGGACAAAGGCAAAGCAATACTTCTGAAGTACCGACGTACTCCCCAGGCAGTTAACAATATTCCCAAGAGAACAAGTCCTTTTTAAATGGAAAGCTTCGTCCCCGTGCCTAAATTCATCACATACTCGGAGTCTCTACTGTCAAGGAACTTTATGTAAAATTAGACACAAGATTTGATTAATATTCTGGATAAAAAAATGGCAAAAGACAAACCCGACGGAAAGAAAGGCGGTCACAGAGACTACACATTGATAACCATCGACGAAAATCATGCTCTCGAGTTAAAAAACGAGAGCTTACTAGAGCGTCTTAGAAACACCGTGAATTTAATAAAGGGTATGTATAAATGCGAACTCTCAGTTTTCTCCGCAAGACTGTTCACAAATCAAACCTTTCCCTGCAACAGAAACAGAAATCGTCGTCAATAAGTTAGAGGAAAAAGAACGCAACGAACAAGAGGTTTGTATCGTAGTCCCTATTCGTCCCCTTCAGCCCTAACTTCGAACGAAATCTTAGTGGCACGCATATCTCAATTGTGACCCTCTGCCCGAACCTCATCAACCCGAGATCATAAGAACATTTTTCAGCAAGTTATTTTACTTCGAATGCGAAGATGTTGAACAGAGCCACAACTGGCAGTTGGCGCAGGACGAACGGAGCATTTTGTCCCAGGATATTGATGCTATCGACCTTACTGGCCGAACTCTAAAGCAAAACAAGAAGGAATTTGGTGAAATCTATTCGAAATATGTGGCTGATACGATTGCGGTAGGGAATATAAAGTAATTAAAGGCATTTTGAGCGTGTAATATGTTTCACAGGTAATTAAAAGGATTCAAAACTTCCTTGACAAGCCAAAGAAAGTGGTCTCGGAGAGGGTAATCAATGACTTGCATGAGGTAGGTAGAGTGCTTCTAGGGAGGATTCCAAAAAATGGAGTCTAAAAATGTGAATTATCAATTAGGGAGATCGCTTAAGACAACTCTAGACCAGTACTGTTCTTCGCTGTAAAGCAGATTACTGTCCTTCGGAGAAAGTGGCCATCATTTCCTTGGCACATTCCCTTGGAATTGTAGCTACTAGCTTAAGGACGGAAATCATCTATTAGAAGGTAGGATATCATACTTCACTGCGTATTGTCTCCTTTTTAACGAATTTAAGGGACTTTTTGACAATTATTCACAAATTTGTGAAAGTTATTCATAATAATAATAATATGGGTGGCGCGACAGTCCTAGGTGGACCTGGGCCTAGCTTCTCAGCAACCACTCGTGTTATGCGTGGTATTGTTCTTTCACGCGTGGAAGGGACCTACAGTTTAATGCCTACACCGAACGGCGAATTTAAGAAGCTTTTCTAGACAGGAATACTCTTTGAGCATTGTCAGTGACTCGAAAGAGGTGGAGCCGTGAATTATGATAGGTGGTAAATTCGGGTATCGAACCTGGCACCCTCTGCGTAGGAGTCGACGCACTAACTCACTACGCCACGGCGACCCACAAAAAGTTATTCACGAAATCAATTAAATGACATTCTCTGATTAGTCTGCTTGGTTCGAGAAAATGTTAAGAACCTTGTCAAATTATTTTAGGTTATTGGAGTGACTGACTGCTGGTTGGCAATAGTTACACTAAGGCCAGAGTAGGCCTTTTGTGTTACCGCGCGGATTTAATTGACCCTATTCTGTTGGTGCTTTTGATAATGAGGAAGACTGGCACTAATGCCACTACTTACGTAGTTGAAGTAGTAGGTGCCTAATGCATAACTTCACAGTGCAAATTAAAACTCCGCTTTTGGTTTAAACTTGAGTTTAATTTGTAGGTTAATATAAACGAGAGTGTACTGCCTTTTCAACCTTATTTTGCATCACGTCTGCATTTTGTTTCGCTCTTTTGAGAGCGAAAACGTTGTGCTCTCAACGCAACTGATGTTCGATGATGGAATCCATTCCTTCCTCCTTTTTCCTTCCATTTTAACTTCCTTTCTCTATGTAAAGAGGGCGCTGCAATTACAAACAAGATGCACAATAGTTTCGTCACCCTCCTCTTCCCTGCAACTTTTCAGGAAGTTGTTTAGGGAAAGCATTATCTTGAGGCTTGAGTTCCAATGGCACAGACTGCAGTGCCAATGGCACTTCTGAGATTTGGCAAACTCTTTGCGATCAGGCTGTGTACCGAGAGTAGGCCATAATTGATTCTTGATGAGGCATCATGTAGCAGTAGATCCTCTATCCACTACTCAGCAAGCATTTCAAGATACATTAGATGTTTTGCGGTAGAAATTGGCAGGGTTGACAGGTCTCCATCCGGAAAGAGTCTGGATCCATTCCCCATTGTAAGGAATTCATCCGCTTCACAATTCTCTGGAATGTCACAATGTCAGTGGGTAACGATACTCACAAACTTAAAAATTTTCCATCTCAAAGGCTATCACCATTAGCTAGAAAGAGAGAGAGAATACGCCTCTCTCTACGCCTAAATAGTGAGCTATTGATAAGGGGACACAAAATATCGCGTATGAAGATTTCAGGTGATTTCATGTGAGTGCCTTCTTGCACTAAGAGTCAATAACCCCAACAACTGGTACCTTTGCTTTGTAATAAAACATATTTTTTAAAGCGTCTTTGTACTCTTTTTACCCACTCCGAGTGGATTTGATAAATGACAACAGCATATTCAAGGAGCGACAAGTGCTATAAAAAGTGATAAGAAAGTATGGGGGTCAGAAAATCCCTCTGCCGATATGGGCAACACAAGTGACCTTTGTATCAAGAATGACACTGAGATCTTTTATTTTGTCCACTTTCTTTAAAAGCTTGAGTTCAATAAAGTAAGGTTAGGAAAATTGTACTGAGCTATTGAGAAAGATATAGTAAAATATTTTTGAATGTTCAGGTTTAAGCAATTTGCAGCGCTCCACCCGGTTAAGTAGCTTAGGTCAAATTGCATTTTCTTACAATCATCTATGGTTTGTATTTTTAAAAACGATTTAAGAGCATCAGCACACATTCAACAATTACAAAAACAAAACCGTTAATTACATCATTTATAAAAATGATAAAAAATCAAGGGACATAAAGGACTACCTTGTGGAACTCCAGAAGTGAAAGAGATAGGACTTGCGCAGTGGTTATTTAGGAAGACTTTTTGTACCGTCGGTATTGAAAACTATGAGATCCAACTCAATTCGAATGAAAGCTAAACTTTACCGCTTCATAAGGATTAGCTTGTGGTTTACAGAGACATAAGCTTTACTAAAGTCTCTATAAATGGCATCAACTTAGCAACCCTCTTCTACGGCATTAATAACATAAGACGTGAAATGAGCTAAGTTGGTTGTTGTTGAACGACTAGCAACAAAACCGTGTTGGAACTCGCATAAATTATCTTCTAAATGATAACCTAATTTTGTTTTACGATATACTCGATAAGATTAGGAATGGCAGATAAAATTTTAATTCCCTTTGTAGTTTTCCACATTGGTTTTTAAGCCGGATTTGTGAATTGGTACCAAGTAGAAGAACTTTCAATCCTTGAGTTAAATACCAGAGAGGAACGTTGGAACCAGTTGGGCAACGTGCACAAACTAGGCTGGCCGGACTAGACGGACTGGCTCATTGGATGGTCTGCATGAACTAGATTAGTTGGCTGGATTATCTGGGATTATCCGTGCGTCATATTTAAAGGAGCATTCAGTGAAGTGGTTATCGTTCATTCCTTCTTATAGTACTCGGAAAGTACAATACAATCTACAAGCAAGAACCTCATAACTCCAAACGTGGCCTTTTAATCACACACATTCCAGCCATCTCTGATAATCAACAGAATTTCAAGTTTGGCCCTTATTTCTTGTACCCCAAAGGAAGCACCAATTGAGACCATTCCCCTAAAATTATCCAGTATGACGTTGTACTTGAGGACAAAGGCAAAGCAATACTTCTGAAGTACCGACGTACTCCCCAGGCAGTTAACAATATTCCCAAGAGAACAAGTCCTTTTTAAATGGAAAGCTTCGTCCCCGTGCCTAAATTCATCACATACTCGGAGTCTCTACTGTCAAGGAACTTTATGTAAAATTAGACACAAGATTTGATTAATATTCTGGATAAAAAAATGGCAAAAGACAAACCCGACGGAAAGAAAGGCGGTCACAGAGACTACACATTGATAACCATCGACGAAAATCATGCTCTCGAGTTAAAAAACGAGAGCTTACTAGAGCGTCTTAGAAACACCGTGAATTTAATAAAGGGTATGTATAAATGCGAACTCTCAGTTTTCTCCGCAAGACTGTTCACAAATCAAACCTTTCCCTGCAACAGAAACAGAAATCGTCGTCAATAAGTTAGAGGAAAAAGAACGCAACGAACAAGAGGTTTGTATCGTAGTCCCTATTCGTCCCCTTCAGCCCTAACTTCGAACGAAATCTTAGTGGCACGCATATCTCAATTGTGACCCTCTGCCCGAACCTCATCAACCCGAGATCATAAGAACATTTTTCAGCAAGTTATTTTACTTCGAATGCGAAGATGTTGAACAGAGCCACAACTGGCAGTTGGCGCAGGACGAACGGAGCATTTTGTCCCAGGATATTGATGCTATCGACCTTACTGGCCGAACTCTAAAGCAAAACAAGAAGGAATTTGGTGAAATCTATTCGAAATATGTGGCTGATACGATTGCGGTAGGGAATATAAAGTAATTAAAGGCATTTTGAGCGTGTAATATGTTTCACAGGTAATTAAAAGGATTCAAAACTTCCTTGACAAGCCAAAGAAAGTGGTCTCGGAGAGGGTAATCAATGAGTTGCATGAGGTAGGTAGAGTGCTTCTAGGGAGGATTCCAAAAAATGGAGTCTAAAAATGTGAATTATCAATTAGGGAGATCGCTTAAGACAACTCTAGACCAGTACTGTTCTTCGCTGTAAAGCAGATTACTGTCCTTCGGAGAAAGTGGCCATCATTTCCTTGGCACATTCCCTTGGAATTGTAGCTACTAGCTTAAGGACGGAAATCATCTATTAGAAGGTAGGATATCCTACTTCACTGCGTATTGTCTCCTTTTTAACGAATTTAAGGGACTTTTTGACAATTATTCACAAATTTGTGAAAGTTATTCATAATAATAATAATATGGGTGGCGCGACAGTCCTAGGTGGACCTGGGCCTAGCTTCTCAGCAACCACTCGTGTTATGCGTGGTATTGTTCTTTCACGCGTGGAAGGGACCTACAGTTTAATGCCTACACCGAACGGCGAATTTAAGAAGCTTTTCTAGACAGGAATACTCTTTGAGCATTGTCAGTGACTCGAAAGAGGTGGAGCCGTGAATTATGATAGGTGGTAAATTCGGGTATCGAACCTGGCACCCTCTGCGTAGGAGTCGACGCACTAACTCACTACGCCACGGCGACCCACAAAAAGTTATTCACGAAATCAATTAAATGACATTCTCTGATTAGTCTGCTTGGTTCGAGAAAATGTTAAGAACCTTGTCAAATTATTTTAGGTTATTGGAGTGACTGACTGCTGGTTGGCAATAGAAGGATTTGTTCAAAGGGATTCTGCATTGGTTAAAATTGTTTAAAATATTGAATACTCTAGATTAACTTAAAAATAAGACATTTTATTTAAATCGAGGAAACGCCTCACAAGGCGAAGGTTCTTGTTGTAAGTACACTTTAGTCATTTGAGAGAGAAATATACCATCCAGTCTTGATTCTAGTGGAAAAGTTAAATAGATGCTTTTTTAAACACAATTCCATTTCAAAAGTAAGGTCTGCAGTTCTATATTGTAACTCAAATAACTTCTGTCATAATTCGCAAACAAAAAAGAACATCGGGTCTTCAGCTCTGGATGTAAACTAACGTAAGTAGCGTTCCTCACAAGGACAAACAATTGTAGAAATAGACGACTTCACAACTATGTACCTCACAGCACACAAAACACTTCTTTTGTTTTCCTCCTAAGCTTAGCCTCCAAAGAAGCGGTATGTAAAATGACTCTACTACCCTTACACTTTCGTTTCTTCTTCTATTTTCATTTAAACAATTTAAATGTTGTGTCTATTTTTTGCTATTCTGTATATTTGTGTTACCAATTTTTCCGCACCATAACGTTCAAGGATACAAAAACTATCTCAAATTGAAGAAAATCGGCTGCTCACCATGAATTCCCGATCGAAATCCGTTGATCGACCAATATTGCAACGTTCCAAACGTATCTATCCCAAATTGAGATCATACACATCTGTAGATGAACGGTCTAGCTGTTCGACTAATAACACAGTTATCGAGGAAACTTCAGCTCAGAATATTATACCCATGAATTTGGTTTTACCCAATACCAGGCCAACGAGCCTCATTATTTCTGGTAAGTACGAAAATTATAAGAGTGGTGAATTTCTCTAACGTTTGCTTCTCTTTATTTAGAAACCCCATCATCAAGAAGATGCTCTGTACCAGCGGTGAGCTTGCAACAATTGGGTGTTCTCAATCGTCGCCGAACATCAATCGGTACACTTGCCGAAGATGCCCTTAGTTTGGACACTAAGAAGAGGCATCGAATGATTCAGCGACATTAGGGCTCAAGCGAATCTATGGCATAGCCCATTAAGTCTGTGTATGGAGCTTAATTAAGTCTTGTTTTTATTCACTGTGTATCCGTCCCTTACGTTTTTTTACTCATACTTGCCTTTAAGGATATTTAACTTGTCTTGAGCTAAAAGTGCTAAATAAAAAATGCTACTTTCTTCTAACTACGTACAGTTATGTTGCCTTATTCTCAATCCTCGGTATGAAAACGAACGAAACGAGAAGAACAGGAAGAGGTTAGAACTGCAAGGACTCAACCTACTTGAGGTTCGGTTTAATTAATGAAGTTGGTTCGAAAGCACTGCTTATTTCTGTCGAATTGCTGGGGCCTACTAGGGCTAATTCTATTAGTGAAGGTTAGCAGAGCTAACACTGGCTGGTTGGGGATAGTAGGGACTGACACAGGGTAACAGGCGGGGCTGAAATGAGCTCACAGTAGCTAGGTTAGGTTTCATAAGGGTTATCTTCGACTTGCAGAGACTGCAACCTCATTACCTAGCGTTACGGATTAGTACGCGCTGCTATAGACTAGAAAAATCTAGCAGGCCAGATTAGCTAAGGTAGCTGTCATTTCATTTCATTTATTTCAATTCATCAACAAGCATTCGCTTAACAGATTACTAGAATAATAAATAGGCATAAATAACAATTTCAACTATTTTATAATTTAGTTTTTGCAAGCCTAATTAATAATCAATTAGATAAGTATTCAGCTATTAAATATACTTAATATTATGTTTTTGAAGCAATCTCTCGAAATTGGAAAACCAAAATGACAATAAACTTCATTAATAGATTTCAAAGCCCTAGACATGGGTTTATACTTACCGTAGTTTGTTCTGTGGCCCCATTTAACAAAAATATAGCGAGCTCTTGTAGTTCTTTCTGGAGCGTAAATAGTGAGCTATTGATAAGGGGACACAAAATATCGCGTATGAAGATTTCAGGTGATTTCATGTGAGTGCCTTCTTGCACTAAGAGTCAATAACCCCAACAACTGGTACCTTTGCTTTGTAATAAAACATATTTTTTAAAGCGTCTTTGTACTCTTTTTACCCACTCCGAGTGGATTTGATAAATGACAACAGCATATTCAAGGAGCGACAAGTGCTATAAAAAGTGATAAGAAAGTATGGGGGTCAGAAAATCCCTCTGCCGATATGGGCAACACAAGTGACCTTTGTATCAAGAATGACACTGAGATCTTTTATTTTGTCCACTTTCTTTAAAAGCTTGAGTTCAATAAAGTAAGGTTAGGAAAATTGTACTGAGCTATTGAGAAAGATATAGTAAAATATTTTTGAATGTTCAGGTTTAAGCAATTTGCAGCGCTCCACCCGGTTAAGTAGCTTAGGTCAAATTGCATTTTCTTACAATCATCTATGGTTTGTATTTTTAAAAACGATTTAAGAGCATCAGCACACATTCAACAATTACAAAAACAAAACCGTTAATTACATCATTTATAAAAATGATAAAAAATCAAGGGACATAAAGGACTACCTTGTGGAACTCCAGAAGTGAAAGAGATAGGACTTGCGCAGTGGTTATTTAGGAAGACTTTTTGTACCGTCGGTATTGAAAACTATGAGATCCAACTCAATTCGAATGAAAGCTAAACTTTACCGCTTCATAAGGATTAGCTTGTGGTTTACAGAGACATAAGCTTTACTAAAGTCTCTATAAATGGCATCAACTTAGCAACCCTCTTCTACGGCATTAATAACATAAGACGTGAAATGAGCTAAGTTGGTTGTTGTTGAACGACTAGCAACAAAACCGTGTTGGAACTCGCATAAATTATCTTCTAAATGATAACCTAATTTTGTTTTACGATATACTCGATAAGATTAGGAATGGCAGATAAAATTTTAATTCCCTTTGTAGTTTTCCACATTGGTTTTTAAGCCGGATTTGTGAATTGGTACCAAGTAGAAGAACTTTCAATCCTTGAGTTAAATACCAGAGAGGAACGTTGGAACCAGTTGGGCAACGTGCACAAACTAGGCTGGCCGGACTAGACGGACTGGCTCATTGGATGGTCTGCATGAACTAGATTAGTTGGCTGGATTATCTGGGATTATCCGTGCGTCATATTTAAAGGAGCATTCAGTGAAGTGGTTATCGTTCATTCCTTCTTATAGTACTCGGAAAGTACAATACAATCTACAAGCAAGAACCTCATAACTCCAAACGTGGCCTTTTAATCACACACATTCCAGCCATCTCTGATAATCAACAGAATTTCAAGTTTGGCCCTTATTTCTTGTACCCCAAAGGAAGCACCAATTGAGACCATTCCCCTAAAATTATCCAGTATGACGTTGTACTTGAGGACAAAGGCAAAGCAATACTTCTGAAGTACCGACGTACTCCCCAGGCAGTTAACAATATTCCCAAGAGAACAAGTCCTTTTTAAATGGAAAGCTTCGTCCCCGTGCCTAAATTCATCACATACTCGGAGTCTCTACTGTCAAGGAACTTTATGTAAAATTAGACACAAGATTTGATTAATATTCTGGATAAAAAAATGGCAAAAGACAAACCCGACGGAAAGAAAGGCGGTCACAGAGACTACACATTGATAACCATCGACGAAAATCATGCTCTCGAGTTAAAAAACGAGAGCTTACTAGAGCGTCTTAGAAACACCGTGAATTTAATAAAGGGTATGTATAAATGCGAACTCTCAGTTTTCTCCGCAAGACTGTTCACAAATCAAACCTTTCCCTGCAACAGAAACAGAAATCGTCGTCAATAAGTTAGAGGAAAAAGAACGCAACGAACAAGAGGTTTGTATCGTAGTCCCTATTCGTCCCCTTCAGCCCTAACTTCGAACGAAATCTTAGTGGCACGCATATCTCAATTGTGACCCTCTGCCCGAACCTCATCAACCCGAGATCATAAGAACATTTTTCAGCAAGTTATTTTACTTCGAATGCGAAGATGTTGAACAGAGCCACAACTGGCAGTTGGCGCAGGACGAACGGAGCATTTTGTCCCAGGATATTGATGCTATCGACCTTACTGGCCGAACTCTAAAGCAAAACAAGAAGGAATTTGGTGAAATCTATTCGAAATATGTGGCTGATACGATTGCGGTAGGGAATATAAAGTAATTAAAGGCATTTTGAGCGTGTAATATGTTTCACAGGTAATTAAAAGGATTCAAAACTTCCTTGACAAGCCAAAGAAAGTGGTCTCGGAGAGGGTAATCAATGACTTGCATGAGGTAGGTAGAGTGCTTCTAGGGAGGATTCCAAAAAATGGAGTCTAAAAATGTGAATTATCAATTAGGGAGATCGCTTAAGACAACTCTAGACCAGTACTGTTCTTCGCTGTAAAGCAGATTACTGTCCTTCGGAGAAAGTGGCCATCATTTCCTTGGCACATTCCCTTGGAATTGTAGCTACTAGCTTAAGGACGGAAATCATCTATTAGAAGGTAGGATATCCTACTTCACTGCGTATTGTCTCCTTTTTAACGAATTTAAGGGACTTTTTGACAATTATTCACAAATTTGTGAAAGTTATTCATAATAATAATAATATGGGTGGCGCGACAGTCCTAGGTGGACCTGGGCCTAGCTTCTCAGCAACCACTCGTGTTATGCGTGGTATTGTTCTTTCACGCGTGGAAGGGACCTACAGTTTAATGCCTACACCGAACGGCGAATTTAAGAAGCTTTTCTAGACAGGAATACTCTTTGAGCATTGTCAGTGACTCGAAAGAGGTGGAGCCGTGAATTATGATAGGTGGTAAATTCGGGTATCGAACCTGGCACCCTCTGCGTAGGAGTCGACGCACTAACTCACTACGCCACGGCGACCCACAAAAAGTTATTCACGAAATCAATTAAATGACATTCTCTGATTAGTCTGCTTGGTTCGAGAAAATGTTAAGAACCTTGTCAAATTATTTTAGGTTATTGGAGTGACTGACTGCTGGTTGGCAATAGTTACACTAAGGCCAGAGTAGGCCTTTTGTGTTACCGCGCGGATTTAATTGACCCTATTCTGTTGGTGCTTTTGATAATGAGGAAGACTGGCACTAATGCCACTACTTACGTAGTTGAAGTAGTAGGTGCCTAATGCATAACTTCACAGTGCAAATTAAAACTCCGCTTTTGGTTTAAACTTGAGTTTAATTTGTAGGTTAATATAAACGAGAGTGTACTGCCTTTTCAACCTTATTTTGCATCACGTCTGCATTTTGTTTCGCTCTTTTGAGAGCGAAAACGTTGTGCTCTCAACGCAACTGATGTTCGATGATGGAATCCATTCCTTCCTCCTTTTTCCTTCCATTTTAACTTCCTTTCTCTATGTAAAGAGGGCGCTGCAATTACAAACAAGATGCACAATAGTTTCGTCACCCTCCTCTTCCCTGCAACTTTTCAGGAAGTTGTTTAGGGAAAGCATTATCTTGAGGCTTGAGTTCCAATGGCACAGACTGCAGTGCCAATGGCACTTCTGAGATTTGGCAAACTCTTTGCGATCAGGCTGTGTACCGAGAGTAGGCCATAATTGATTCTTGATGAGGCATCATGTAGCAGTAGATCCTCTATCCACTACTCAGCAAGCATTTCAAGATACATTAGATGTTTTGCGGTAGAAATTGGCAGGGTTGACAGGTCTCCATCCGGAAAGAGTCTGGATCCATTCCCCATTGTAAGGAATTCATCCGCTTCACAATTCTCTGGAATGTCACAATGTCAGTGGGTAACGATACTCACAAACTTAAAAATTTTCCATCTCAAAGGCTATCACCATTAGCTAGAAAGAGAGAGAGAATACGCCTCTCTCTACGCCTAAATAGTGAGCTATTGATAAGGGGACACAAAATATCGCGTATGAAGATTTCAGGTGATTTCATGTGAGTGCCTTCTTGCACTAAGAGTCAATAACCCCAACAACTGGTACCTTTGCTTTGTAATAAAACATATTTTTTAAAGCGTCTTTGTACTCTTTTTACCCACTCCGAGTGGATTTGATAAATGACAACAGCATATTCAAGGAGCGACAAGTGCTATAAAAAGTGATAAGAAAGTATGGGGGTCAGAAAATCCCTCTGCCGATATGGGCAACACAAGTGACCTTTGTATCAAGAATGACACTGAGATCTTTTATTTTGTCCACTTTCTTTAAAAGCTTGAGTTCAATAAAGTAAGGTTAGGAAAATTGTACTGAGCTATTGAGAAAGATATAGTAAAATATTTTTGAATGTTCAGGTTTAAGCAATTTGCAGCGCTCCACCCGGTTAAGTAGCTTAGGTCAAATTGCATTTTCTTACAATCATCTATGGTTTGTATTTTTAAAAACGATTTAAGAGCATCAGCACACATTCAACAATTACAAAAACAAAACCGTTAATTACATCATTTATAAAAATGATAAAAAATCAAGGGACATAAAGGACTACCTTGTGGAACTCCAGAAGTGAAAGAGATAGGACTTGCGCAGTGGTTATTTAGGAAGACTTTTTGTACCGTCGGTATTGAAAACTATGAGATCCAACTCAATTCGAATGAAAGCTAAACTTTACCGCTTCATAAGGATTAGCTTGTGGTTTACAGAGACATAAGCTTTACTAAAGTCTCTATAAATGGCATCAACTTAGCAACCCTCTTCTACGGCATTAATAACATAAGACGTGAAATGAGCTAAGTTGGTTGTTGTTGAACGACTAGCAACAAAACCGTGTTGGAACTCGCATAAATTATCTTCTAAATGATAACCTAATTTTGTTTTACGATATACTCGATAAGATTAGGAATGGCAGATAAAATTTTAATTCCCTTTGTAGTTTTCCACATTGGTTTTTAAGCCGGATTTGTGAATTGGTACCAAGTAGAAGAACTTTCAATCCTTGAGTTAAATACCAGAGAGGAACGTTGGAACCAGTTGGGCAACGTGCACAAACTAGGCTGGCCGGACTAGACGGACTGGCTCATTGGATGGTCTGCATGAACTAGATTAGTTGGCTGGATTATCTGGGATTATCCGTGCGTCATATTTAAAGGAGCATTCAGTGAAGTGGTTATCGTTCATTCCTTCTTATAGTACTCGGAAAGTACAATACAATCTACAAGCAAGAACCTCATAACTCCAAACGTGGCCTTTTAATCACACACATTCCAGCCATCTCTGATAATCAACAGAATTTCAAGTTTGGCCCTTATTTCTTGTACCCCAAAGGAAGCACCAATTGAGACCATTCCCCTAAAATTATCCAGTATGACGTTGTACTTGAGGACAAAGGCAAAGCAATACTTCTGAAGTACCGACGTACTCCCCAGGCAGTTAACAATATTCCCAAGAGAACAAGTCCTTTTTAAATGGAAAGCTTCGTCCCCGTGCCTAAATTCATCACATACTCGGAGTCTCTACTGTCAAGGAACTTTATGTAAAATTAGACACAAGATTTGATTAATATTCTGGATAAAAAAATGGCAAAAGACAAACCCGACGGAAAGAAAGGCGGTCACAGAGACTACACATTGATAACCATCGACGAAAATCATGCTCTCGAGTTAAAAAACGAGAGCTTACTAGAGCGTCTTAGAAACACCGTGAATTTAATAAAGGGTATGTATAAATGCGAACTCTCAGTTTTCTCCGCAAGACTGTTCACAAATCAAACCTTTCCCTGCAACAGAAACAGAAATCGTCGTCAATAAGTTAGAGGAAAAAGAACGCAACGAACAAGAGGTTTGTATCGTAGTCCCTATTCGTCCCCTTCAGCCCTAACTTCGAACGAAATCTTAGTGGCACGCATATCTCAATTGTGACCCTCTGCCCGAACCTCATCAACCCGAGATCATAAGAACATTTTTCAGCAAGTTATTTTACTTCGAATGCGAAGATGTTGAACAGAGCCACAACTGGCAGTTGGCGCAGGACGAACGGAGCATTTTGTCCCAGGATATTGATGCTATCGACCTTACTGGCCGAACTCTAAAGCAAAACAAGAAGGAATTTGGTGAAATCTATTCGAAATATGTGGCTGATACGATTGCGGTAGGGAATATAAAGTAATTAAAGGCATTTTGAGCGTGTAATATGTTTCACAGGTAATTAAAAGGATTCAAAACTTCCTTGACAAGCCAAAGAAAGTGGTCTCGGAGAGGGTAATCAATGACTTGCATGAGGTAGGTAGAGTGCTTCTAGGGAGGATTCCAAAAAATGGAGTCTAAAAATGTGAATTATCAATTAGGGAGATCGCTTAAGACAACTCTAGACCAGTACTGTTCTTCGCTGTAAAGCAGATTACTGTCCTTCGGAGAAAGTGGCCATCATTTCCTTGGCACATTCCCTTGGAATTGTAGCTACTAGCTTAAGGACGGAAATCATCTATTAGAAGGTAGGATATCATACTTCACTGCGTATTGTCTCCTTTTTAACGAATTTAAGGGACTTTTTGACAATTATTCACAAATTTGTGAAAGTTATTCATAATAATAATAATATGGGTGGCGCGACAGTCCTAGGTGGACCTGGGCCTAGCTTCTCAGCAACCACTCGTGTTATGCGTGGTATTGTTCTTTCACGCGTGGAAGGGACCTACAGTTTAATGCCTACACCGAACGGCGAATTTAAGAAGCTTTTCTAGACAGGAATACTCTTTGAGCATTGTCAGTGACTCGAAAGAGGTGGAGCCGTGAATTATGATAGGTGGTAAATTCGGGTATCGAACCTGGCACCCTCTGCGTAGGAGTCGACGCACTAACTCACTACGCCACGGCGACCCACAAAAAGTTATTCACGAAATCAATTAAATGACATTCTCTGATTAGTCTGCTTGGTTCGAGAAAATGTTAAGAACCTTGTCAAATTATTTTAGGTTATTGGAGTGACTGACTGCTGGTTGGCAATAGTTACACTAAGGCCAGAGTAGGCCTTTTGTGTTACCGCGCGGATTTAATTGACCCTATTCTGTTGGTGCTTTTGATAATGAGGAAGACTGGCACTAATGCCACTACTTACGTAGTTGAAGTAGTAGGTGCCTAATGCATAACTTCACAGTGCAAATTAAAACTCCGCTTTTGGTTTAAACTTGAGTTTAATTTGTAGGTTAATATAAACGAGAGTGTACTGCCTTTTCAACCTTATTTTGCATCACGTCTGCATTTTGTTTCGCTCTTTTGAGAGCGAAAACGTTGTGCTCTCAACGCAACTGATGTTCGATGATGGAATCCATTCCTTCCTCCTTTTTCCTTCCATTTTAACTTCCTTTCTCTATGTAAAGAGGGCGCTGCAATTACAAACAAGATGCACAATAGTTTCGTCACCCTCCTCTTCCCTGCAACTTTTCAGGAAGTTGTTTAGGGAAAGCATTATCTTGAGGCTTGAGTTCCAATGGCACAGACTGCAGTGCCAATGGCACTTCTGAGATTTGGCAAACTCTTTGCGATCAGGCTGTGTACCGAGAGTAGGCCATAATTGATTCTTGATGAGGCATCATGTAGCAGTAGATCCTCTATCCACTACTCAGCAAGCATTTCAAGATACATTAGATGTTTTGCGGTAGAAATTGGCAGGGTTGACAGGTCTCCATCCGGAAAGAGTCTGGATCCATTCCCCATTGTAAGGAATTCATCCGCTTCACAATTCTCTGGAATGTCACAATGTCAGTGGGTAACGATACTCACAAACTTAAAAATTTTCCATCTCAAAGGCTATCACCATTAGCTAGAAAGAGAGAGAGAATACGCCTCTCTCTACGCCTAAATAGTGAGCTATTGATAAGGGGACACAAAATATCGCGTATGAAGATTTCAGGTGATTTCATGTGAGTGCCTTCTTGCACTAAGAGTCAATAACCCCAACAACTGGTACCTTTGCTTTGTAATAAAACATATTTTTTAAAGCGTCTTTGTACTCTTTTTACCCACTCCGAGTGGATTTGATAAATGACAACAGCATATTCAAGGAGCGACAAGTGCTATAAAAAGTGATAAGAAAGTATGGGGGTCAGAAAATCCCTCTGCCGATATGGGCAACACAAGTGACCTTTGTATCAAGAATGACACTGAGATCTTTTATTTTGTCCACTTTCTTTAAAAGCTTGAGTTCAATAAAGTAAGGTTAGGAAAATTGTACTGAGCTATTGAGAAAGATATAGTAAAATATTTTTGAATGTTCAGGTTTAAGCAATTTGCAGCGCTCCACCCGGTTAAGTAGCTTAGGTCAAATTGCATTTTCTTACAATCATCTATGGTTTGTATTTTTAAAAACGATTTAAGAGCATCAGCACACATTCAACAATTACAAAAACAAAACCGTTAATTACATCATTTATAAAAATGATAAAAAATCAAGGGACATAAAGGACTACCTTGTGGAACTCCAGAAGTGAAAGAGATAGGACTTGCGCAGTGGTTATTTAGGAAGACTTTTTGTACCGTCGGTATTGAAAACTATGAGATCCAACTCAATTCGAATGAAAGCTAAACTTTACCGCTTCATAAGGATTAGCTTGTGGTTTACAGAGACATAAGCTTTACTAAAGTCTCTATAAATGGCATCAACTTAGCAACCCTCTTCTACGGCATTAATAACATAAGACGTGAAATGAGCTAAGTTGGTTGTTGTTGAACGACTAGCAACAAAACCGTGTTGGAACTCGCATAAATTATCTTCTAAATGATAACCTAATTTTGTTTTACGATATACTCGATAAGATTAGGAATGGCAGATAAAATTTTAATTCCCTTTGTAGTTTTCCACATTGGTTTTTAAGCCGGATTTGTGAATTGGTACCAAGTAGAAGAACTTTCAATCCTTGAGTTAAATACCAGAGAGGAACGTTGGAACCAGTTGGGCAACGTGCACAAACTAGGCTGGCCGGACTAGACGGACTGGCTCATTGGATGGTCTGCATGAACTAGATTAGTTGGCTGGATTATCTGGGATTATCCGTGCGTCATATTTAAAGGAGCATTCAGTGAAGTGGTTATCGTTCATTCCTTCTTATAGTACTCGGAAAGTACAATACAATCTACAAGCAAGAACCTCATAACTCCAAACGTGGCCTTTTAATCACACACATTCCAGCCATCTCTGATAATCAACAGAATTTCAAGTTTGGCCCTTATTTCTTGTACCCCAAAGGAAGCACCAATTGAGACCATTCCCCTAAAATTATCCAGTATGACGTTGTACTTGAGGACAAAGGCAAAGCAATACTTCTGAAGTACCGACGTACTCCCCAGGCAGTTAACAATATTCCCAAGAGAACAAGTCCTTTTTAAATGGAAAGCTTCGTCCCCGTGCCTAAATTCATCACATACTCGGAGTCTCTACTGTCAAGGAACTTTATGTAAAATTAGACACAAGATTTGATTAATATTCTGGATAAAAAAATGGCAAAAGACAAACCCGACGGAAAGAAAGGCGGTCACAGAGACTACACATTGATAACCATCGACGAAAATCATGCTCTCGAGTTAAAAAACGAGAGCTTACTAGAGCGTCTTAGAAACACCGTGAATTTAATAAAGGGTATGTATAAATGCGAACTCTCAGTTTTCTCCGCAAGACTGTTCACAAATCAAACCTTTCCCTGCAACAGAAACAGAAATCGTCGTCAATAAGTTAGAGGAAAAAGAACGCAACGAACAAGAGGTTTGTATCGTAGTCCCTATTCGTCCCCTTCAGCCCTAACTTCGAACGAAATCTTAGTGGCACGCATATCTCAATTGTGACCCTCTGCCCGAACCTCATCAACCCGAGATCATAAGAACATTTTTCAGCAAGTTATTTTACTTCGAATGCGAAGATGTTGAACAGAGCCACAACTGGCAGTTGGCGCAGGACGAACGGAGCATTTTGTCCCAGGATATTGATGCTATCGACCTTACTGGCCGAACTCTAAAGCAAAACAAGAAGGAATTTGGTGAAATCTATTCGAAATATGTGGCTGATACGATTGCGGTAGGGAATATAAAGTAATTAAAGGCATTTTGAGCGTGTAATATGTTTCACAGGTAATTAAAAGGATTCAAAACTTCCTTGACAAGCCAAACAAAGTGGTCTCGGAGAGGGTAATCAATGACTTGCATGAGGTAGGTAGAGTGCTTGTAGGGATGGATCAAGTAAAATGGAGTCTAAGAATGTGAATTTTCAAATTAGGGAGATCGCGTAAGACAAATCTAGACCAGTACTGTTCTTCGCTGTAAAGCAGATTACTGTCCTTCGGAGAAAGTGGCCATCATTTCCTTGGGACATTCCCTTTTAATTGTAGCTACTAGCTTATAGACGGAAATCATCTATTAGAAGGTAGGATATCCTACTTCACTGCATATTGTCTCCTTTTTAACGAATTTAAGGGACTTTTTGACAATTATTCACAAATTTGTGAAAGTTATTCATAATAATAATAATATGGGCGGCGTGACAGGCCGAGGTGGACCTGGGCCTAGCTTCTCAGCAACCACTCGTGTTGTGCGTGCTATTGTTCTTTCACGCTTGAAAGGGACCTACAGTTTAATGCCGACTCCGAACGGCGAATTTAAGAAGCTTTTCTAGACAGGAATACTCTTTGAGCATTGTCAGTGACTCGAAAGAGGTGGAGCCGTGAATTATGATAGGTGGTAAATTCGGGTATCTAACCTGGCACCCTCTACGTAGGAGTCGAAGCACTTAAACACTACGCCACGGCGACCCACAAAAAGTTATTCACGAAATCAATTAAATGACATTCTCTGATTAGTCTGCTTGGTTCGAGAAAATGTTAAGAACCTTGTCAAACTATTTTAGGTTATTGGAGTGACTGACTGCTGGTTGGCAATAGTTACACTAAGGCCAGAGTAGGCCTTTTGTGTTACCGCGCGGATTTAATTGACCCTATTCTGTTGAAGGGTCAACTATTCTAGTTGAAGTAGTAGGTATAATGCACAACTTCACAGTGCAAATTAAAACTCCGCTTTTGGTTTAAACTTGAGTCTAATTTGTAGGTTAATATAAACGAGAGTGTACTGCCTTGAGGCTTGAGTTCTAATGGCACAGACTGCAGTGCCAATGGCACTTCTGAGATTTGGCAAACTCTTTGCGATCAGGCTGTGTACCGAGAGTAGGCCCTAATTGATTCTTGATGAGGCATCATGTAGCAGTAGATCCTCTATCCACTACTCAGCAAGCATTTCAAGATACATTAGATGTTTTGCGGTAGAAATTGGCAGGGTTGACAGGTCTCCATCCGGAAAGAGTCTGGATCCATTCCCCATTGTAAGGAATTCATCCGCTTCACAATTCTCTGGAATGTCACAATGTCAGTGGGTAACGATACTCACAAACTTAAAAATTTTCCATCTCAAAGGCTATCACCATTAGCTAGTAGAATACGCCTTATCTGAGATTCACTTCACTGACTCGATTCACTTTCACTTGACATATGTATGGTAGAACACGCCGGGTGGACTACCTCACTGATAATAGCTGTTTTATGATAAGTGATGGCAATTGGTGAAAAAATGAAAAATTCAAATTTGAATAAGCGAAATAAGTGAAATAAGACAAAAATGTATAGTATAGGCTTATAGTTGCATGCATTTGTTAATGGGGCGTACATCTTTAAGAGGAACTGCAGAAGATAGTTACATACTTATATGTACATACATACATTATGAAAGACAAAATATTATTCGTTCTATTGTTTTAATTAATGTTTCAGATTTTTTAAAGCTATTCTTTTGAATAAGGCAACATTAAGGTGCCTCCAGGAAAATATCTGGTCCTTCCGAAGAATCTTCCTCACATCTTAGGCGTTTTGCTTGCTCTGGTGATCGTTTGCATTTATCTTTTGTTATTACGCGATTCAGCTTCATGGAGTTAATTATTTTTCTTAACTGATCCCGGTTAGTCGTTTTCTTGTTGCAAAAGTTGTCCACATTCTTATATCCTAATGTGGACAACTTTTCAAGAAATGTACACGACTTCAAGAAACACCCAGTTGGTCGGATCAATGAATTATTTGCGTTTGAAAAATGTTAAAGTTTGTATGGGGAGTTTCAGTACGAACGTTTTCTACGATTCTACGGCTCTATGGTTTAAAATGCATTCAACTTACCGACGGGTGAAACATTCACTTCGAACGTAGGTATTCAACGATCAAAAGTTGTGAATTGAAGTGATTTGATAGTCGGAATGACTGTTGAACATTTAGGACGCTCGCACTCACTGTTTCACCCATCTTCATTTGTGAAAAATAGCAAGGGCACCATTAAGGTTCTTGTGCTTAGACTTCCAGTATGATCTGGTGAGGATACTGCTCGAGGAACCCTTCTCGAGTAGGACCATCGGTGTATGCGGGTACAGTTCAGTTTCTGCCAAGTTATAGGCTTTGTTGTGACGTTGAATAAGATTTAAATTTTTTGAAGACTCATACTAATCGAGTATGAACCAATTTCCCGCTTTAGTCACATCACAATGGACACGTAATTGGTCTAAGACGATCACAACTGCTGCCATGACAGACGCTCAGAAATTAAGTATTACAGATATGCTCGACTTCTATCTCTCTTTCCCCTTAAGATTTTTGACAACTGTTTCTTATAACGTGTATATAATATAATATGGGTGGCGCTACAGTCCGAGGCGGTCCTGGGCCGAGGCGGTGGAAGGGACCTACAGTTTAATGCCTACTCCGAACGGCGAATTTAAGAAGCTTTTCTAGACAGGAATACTCTTTGAGCATTGTCAGTGACTCGAAAGAGGTGGAGCCGTGAATTATGATAGGTGGTAAATTCGGGTATCGAACCTGGCACCCTCTGCGTAGGAGTCGACGCACTAACCCACTACGCCACGTGTATATAAACCAAATTGACCAATCAGAGGATGGTATTTACGTTATTTCTAGAATAACCGTCAAAAATTCATGAATATCTGTCAAAAAGACACTCACAGGCACAATTCCTCCATGGACTAGGGGGCAATCAGCTGTGAAGTCGGCTATCTTTGTAATACTTCATTTTTGGGCCCGCTTACATACTCGTCTACATACTTAAGCTATGCTAGACATGTTAAAGCGGATCATACTTTCAGTCATTGAGCTAGTTGGTGGAAACAGTAGTAATGTTTATCTCGTCCAGCTTGGAACTACTTGAGCAAGAATTGGTCTTTGATCAGTTTGTCTGCAAACAGGATAAGTGACGAATTGTTCTCTCTACCTCTTCATTGCAACTCTGCAACAACACACACCAAGACCGCAACAACTGACCCGAACCTAGCTATGTAAAACTTAAACCCTTTTATTGATCGCATTTTGATTGAACAGATGGAGAGTGTCCACCTCACGTTTGTTAAATTTGGAGGATGGATATTTGTGCAACGTATGACATGCATTCACCAAGAAGGAGACTGTCGGTTGACTTTCGAGGGATAAGTCTCCTAACACCGCACACATCATATTACAGCATCTTCTCCGGCGTTTTGCGCGAAAGTCAGAAACTATTTTCCAACTATCGCGTACACCTTTCTGTAGATTCAGGCCAGGGAAGTCCATAATAGCCCAGATTTTCACAGCAGATACTAGAAAATATTCAAAAGAGAGGCACATCGTCTCTCACCTATTCGTCGATTTCAAGGGCGCTTATAACACCGACCATTAAGACAAGCTACATGTGTACCTCTATTTAACATTCCTGAAGTTGTCAGGTTGTGTAGGATGACGATGATAGGCTATTGGTGCTTCATCAAGGGCCGCAACTGTACGAACTCGTCGAAGAGCTTTAATGCCAATAAACACAAGACAACGCGCTGTCAATGACTTCTTCAACACACTTACATAAGTGTTAGCATGTGCGAATAACAGTGACCACATTAATTGAACAGCGGATCATCAATAAAATGTTTACTGGCGTTGAGACGTAAGACAAAAAGTTGCTGGTAGCCTCTATCCTATATTTTTCCTCTATTTCCTCTATTTTTCTTTGGACCATTCGAATTTTTGTTTCATATTCCAGACAACCTTTTAAAAATACTTAAACCTCACCAACTCTAGGTCATGCGCCAATCGCACGTGTACATAATTCACTTCATAGACAGCTTGACCAGCCGAGTTCTGTGCTCCGAATCTGCCTACATGGAGTAAGAATACACATTTTCTCAAAATGTATTTCCGTACTGATTCGATTTGCAGTTCCATAGATGCCACCACAGCGCAGTACTCATTCCATGGAGCAGATTTTGACATCCACATTTGGACATATCTTAATGTTCCCATCTATCTGGATCCTGTTGAGTAAAATGTTCAAAGTTCGTGCTCCTTTTTGGATTAATGTATTTCTCAATTTTTCCTAGCACCCCCTTCAAGATAATCGACCTGTCCGAGATCAGAACGAAGTTGATTGTGCCATTTAGTGTGCTGTGCGAAAACATGGTCATCAGAGGAACTCACTCTAGATTTGATAACTTCAGTCCTCATGCCAGGTATTATTCCTTGCCTGAGGTCAACGAGGAGGAGAGCAGTAATTATGAAAATATTCATAATTGAACATGTGTAAGTCATATTTTTGTATGGAATAGATCTACCGCGGAGCATAAAGGACGAATGGAAAAAGCAGATGACGATCCAGGCTGAGGTCAAGGCGCATCTGATCAGAACGAGGGCCGAATTTGAAGAGATGATGCGGTAAGATGGAGTTGAAACGGAGCTCTTTTTGAAAATATTTGTTGACAGTTTCATTCAAGTATTCAATTGAATGAGTTTTGAATACAATTACCTGGACATTCGTGTCTCCTTCCTCGGTCTAAGTAGCTCAATGGAACTAGTCTAATGCAGATGCTTCTTCAACCACCACAGTGGAAGTATTTTTTTTGCGCCCGATTTTAAGGTTTCTCCTTTCGGAATGTGCGGGCAACTGTCCTCAGGACTCTAAGAACCTTCGGAATACTATCTAGTTGTTATAATATCGTCATGACCTATTCACTTAAGTTGTTGTAAGTGCATAGCCTGGATTTCATTGATCAGTTCATACATTCGTTGTTTGGATCATCTTACTTCTCAGGGCTGCATGTCCTAGAAAAGTATATGCTACTTGGTAAGACCCTTGTGGGTCGCCGTGGCGTAGTGGGTTAGTGCGTCGACTCCTACGCAGAAGGTGCCAGGTTTGTTACCCGAATTTACCACCTATCATAATTCACGGCTCCACCTCTTTCGAGTCACTGACAATGCTCAAAGAGTATTCCTGTCTAGAAAAATCCCCCCAACTTCACCGTTCGGAGTCGGCATAAAACTATAGGTCCCAACCACTCGTGAAAGAACAATAGCACGCACAACACGAGTGGTTGCTGTCGAAGCTAGGCCCAGGTCTGTCTCGGTCTGTCGCGCCACAAACATTATTATTATTATAAGATCCGGCAATTGGTCTCTGTGTAAGTGCCATTATTGCCATTACTGAGGAATTGGCGTAAATAATGCGCGTCTTTACGTCTTAATTATAGCTTCTCGTTGCCTGATAATTCACTGAATACAAAATTCCTAAGCTTAATGACAGCAAATATATGTGTGGTGGAACATTCTGAAGTAGACCTGGTGGACATAGGCCTAGATCCTAAATCAACCACTTGCTTTTTTCACTAGTGGATGGGAGAGCAAACTATGCCGAACGGTGAAAAGAATAATCATTGAGCATTTTTAGTGACATGATAAAGATGAAGCAGTGAAATTATTTACTTACTTACTTATCAGGCCGGCGATCCATGGAGGGTCCGAGTCTGAGCAATAGCTGCTGGTCCTGGGCTGCTTCCAATCATCAAAACCAACCTGTCTTGCATCGACGATTACTTGGTCTTTATACCGGAGATTCGGTCTTCCTCTCCTTCTCGAACCAGGAGGCTCGGATTCGAAGGCCCTCTCATCTGGAGATTTGTTGTCCAAGTGCGCGATGTGACCGAGCCAGTGCAGTCGACGGAATTTTGCCTTCCCGACTATATCCACATCCTGGTACAACTCGTAGAGTTAGCGGTTGTGTCTTCTCCTCCACCCTCGCAGATGGGACCATATATTCGAGTAGAATTTTTCTGCCGAAGGAACCAAGAATCAGATCATCATTTTCCTTGAGGCCAGCTCGCTTCGCCACTTCTACGGCACGTTGGGAACGTGGGACGATGTCTATCTCATCTGCGTATCCCTGCAATTGGACTGTTGTGCCTTACGTGCTTACAGCAGCTCTCCGCACTTCTGCAGTACCAGATTGAAGAAATCACACGACAGCGCATCTCCTTGCAGAAATCCGGTGCACGTTTTAAACGGCTCGGAAGTCCTTGAGCCGAAGTGCACGGATAGCTCCTTGCGACGAATGCTGTCGTATGCGGCTTTAAGATCGATAAAAAGGTAGTGTGAAACTCGTTGGTCTTCTCCAGGAATAAGCCACGGCAATCGCCAATCATGCCAATGCTGACACACCTCATCACAAGTTGTGATTGATTGTATTAGGAACATATTATATTAAAATACTGAGTTCTGATAGATTTTTTTGTGAATTGATAAATATTTTCTATCCGTACTTATTCCATTTAGCTTGAGAGCCGAAGAGGAGGAAGCTAAGGCACGCCAGAAGAAAAAAGAAGAAGACGACAAGCCCAAGAAAGAAAAGGAGGTAAAAAACAAACCAAAAAAATCTCCAGTGGAACCTCAAACAATTGAACCCAACCAAGTTCCCATAGTTCGAAACGAATTCCTAAAACGAAATCAACAAGAATTCCAAAAGCAGATTGACAATTTCAACCCCGAGAGATTCCGTCTTCTTCCAGGAGAGGTGAGATTCTTAACTAATACCGATTCTTGATTACAAAGGATTCAAAGTAGTGGCGCATTAGAATGATAATTCGAGTGATAATGGAGAACATCTGGGTTATCAAAATCATTCGATTGCCTACTAACTAATTACTAACTACTAACACAAGAGAACTCTATAAATGTGTTTCATCAAAATCATTAGAATGAGTTCGAATTTTTATTTTCATTTCTTGTTAATTTTTCTAATTTCCTGTTAATTTCTCGACGAGAACTATTTTTTGCTGGTTCTCGCGTTGAAGTAAGACATTTATCGAGCTATATTGTGTTAGTAGTTAATAATGTGTTAGTACTCATTAGAATGTTTTTGAGAATAGAGATGTTGTACAATCGATTATCACTGAAGTAATCATTCGAATGCGCCCATCTAGAGTTATAGAGAAAATATCTCGACTATCAATGTCTCGATTCTCATTTTACATTAACCCCACAATCAATGATTTTAATTTCGATGTGAAACCCTTTAACTAGTTCAAGTTCATTTTTCAATTCTTGGGCAAAAGTTTTAATTGAATAGCGTTACACCGTCTTTAACTAGTACCGAGTAGTGAATTTATAGCCCATGATGATTGGGATTGTGATGATTGATTTTGGAATTGTGATTTTCGATTGCGATCTATATTAGTCGATATTCCCTTAAAATTTGGTCGCACACAAATCTGTGACTAACGGTTTCCGTGCGACAGAAAATCATAAAATAAACATTGTTTTCATGATGCAGATGTAATTTATTGTTTCATCTTGAGAACATTTTTATAATAACATCAATCGCGAGCGAAAAAAATAAAAAATGTAAAATCAGATGCTTGTAGTAAATGCTAGAGTTGTAAAAAAATGCTTACACTGAGATAATTAAATTAATGTGGAGCATTGTTTTCAATCACATTAGTTATGTATTTATATAATAATGTAAAAATTTATATAATAATGTAATTTATATAATGTTATATTTAATGACAAAAGTTTTGAATTCGGATCTGCCAGAACTTATGACTTTTTTAAAATGTGTTCGAACATCGAATTATATTTATAGGGCCTTTTGGTCTCCAGCATTTAAAGCAAAGTTCCGAAGAGTCTTACAAGCAGTTATAGCACTTCAATAATTCATTAATGAGACATCAACGTACCAAACACATTGTTATCACAAGCTGCATATATAGTTTATCTGGTGTGAATGTAGAAGCCAAAACATATTATTTACGAGAGATAAAATCACCTCTCTATTTCCATGGTCTGGTCCGTTCATTTCGTATTCTGATTGCCAAACTCTGTTATAGTGTGTACTTCTCTTCACATTTTATTTATAATACCATAGATTGCTAATGCTGCCATAGCTCGTCCTCAAGCACGGTTTTAAGAAAACTAACATTTAATTTAGAAACAAAAATATTCAATGGATACCGTCTTTCCACTTACTTCGTTATTTGCTATTACAATTTCAGATAAACCTACGAAAATATCAAATCCTCGGTGGAGTCTATCAACTGCAATCCCTTGCGAAGCCCAGAGTTACGAACTTCCCCAAACTCATCATGACCTGGTACACACCAAATGTACGCATTGAATTGCAGGATCCACCTCAGCTTCATGACACAAATTCGGACATTTCGAAGTTCTTCGAAATTCAATTCGATCTCCCCGAATGCTACTGTCATTGGGGTGAGCCAATACCATGCCTATTCGAAGAGGATACAACTGACTACACAAACCGGGACACCTATCCGAATCTTACTCGCCTGAATGTCAACACTCCGGTTATCATCAACGACTTCAATCTGCACGCACTCTTCACCAAACCAATGCTGTATGACTTCATTGAGAACACAATACCTCTCATGATATCGTCCTTTAAGCTGCCCGAAGACTTTCATGATGAGGAAGATGACAGAAGGAAAGGAAAGGCCACCCTAGGCCGGACAAAGGTGAGTGCTGAAGAAGAACAACGAGAGGCCGAGTTGGCCATGCAGGAGCAGATGTTGTCTTTTGAAGCACAAAGCTGTCCCGAGAGGTTGTTCCCCCTGTTCAAGAAAGTCCTTCCTGTCATTATACTGCCACAGCCAAATCAATCATCTAAGACAAATCTACATCCGTACGGGAACTTCTCGGATTTTATCACTGCCTTACAGTCCATAAAGGAATCCTATCGTAAGTCCACTTTCAAGGACAAGTTTGGCAATCCAGTCAAAATTGTCGCCGAACAATACGACAGGAGCATCCGGAGACCTAGAAAATATGCCATAACCAGCCGATTTATGATATTCGAGGAGAGTGACGGCCAACTGGCAAAAGGGTCTGTGGAGAAATGTGAGAGTCTTCAATTATCTGCAGATTCTGCGAGCAGGATGTCGCTGGAATTAGAGCAACAGTTTCAAGAGGTTGCGAAACATACCCCCAAGGGCAAACAAGGAAAGGGTCTTCACAAACATCTTCCAAGCAAGCGAAAGTCAACGGAACGGGTGATTGAAGAAGTTGTCGAGGAAGGTATGTTTAAATGAGTGTATTTTATGTAATCTGCAAGATCCCCTCCTCCACAGAGGAGATCGACCCAACGACGTTCAGCAAATGGTCAACATCTAATATTCTGAAGTCCGTTGTGAGGATGGATCAAAAGCGTGTAACAATTTGGACCGATAGACTTGGTTTGTACTGAAGTTCTGCTAAGGGATGGAAGGTTATATGCCTGTTTTCCAGGTATATTTGGATTCGCATTCAATCGCTATCAGCATTTTCCCTTTAAGAGCTGGACTATTCAGCCATCTGAGAATGAGTATGTCTTTGGATTTGAAGGGAGTTTAATGCCGATGTTGTGGGTATTCCTTTGCAGATCGGAAGAAGTGGAATTGGCCATCGTGACAGAGAATGTCATGTTCAGGTTTTATGTCACGGCAAGGGGCTACAGGGTGTGTGCAAGTGATTTTGTGCAATATTACAAGAATCGGAAGATCTATCTGGAGATCAAGGAGCCGGTGACGGATTTAAAGGAACTTAAGTCGGTAAGGTTACGCGAAGGTTAACAATATTTAACTAAAAATCCCTCCCGAGAAAACTTAACTTTATTTTATATCTGGTAGAACCTTCTGTGTGAAAAGTGGACACGTATATTCCTTATTTAAATGAATAGAAAACACTTTCTTGCAGTACTGTAAGGAAGTCTTCTTGGTACTCTCCTTAACTGGCTTAGGCATCGCACTGGGTACATTTGCTGACGACACCGCAATTTTAGTAATTGCTAATAGAGTCAACTAGAAATTTGCAACGTGTTGTAGATAAGGCACTCGAATGGAGGAAACACTGGGCGAATTGAGCTTAATGGAACTAAACCTTGAGTTTCATCGATCCAAGATGGAATTAAGAATTTTGCTCGTCGTCGTCTGAAAGAGTACATAAAGTCCCTTGTCTCTAAACTCCACCGCCTTCGACCGACTCCTTGACCTGGCACAGAAAATACATTCCGCCCTTAGTTGAGGTATCAGGGTCTTAATCTCTTGTCAAACTCATCTAAATCAAGAAAGTAAAACTGCTGGATGAGTGCCGAACGTAGGTGAATGTAGGTGAAAAATGAGATTATTCTTTAATGCTTCAAACTAGTATCTGGTTTATTTTCTACGTAGTCATATCCTTTAATAATGGAAACAATCCAATCGAGTTATCAAGTAAAATACAAAATTGATATAAATATTTATTTACAAAAAAAATATGGAGGACATGTCCTCTTTTTAATTAAGGCGCGGAACGTCCTACAACGTTTTGAGAAATTGTGCTTCTTGTGAATGAAGCAGGTCTTATTTTGCCCATGTGTGAACCCTCTAAATGTCAAACTGTTGTTTTGTTTGAGTTCATGGACAAGGTTTCTGTTTCAATTCTGTCCTCCTTTTGTCCTCGTTTTGATGGTGGATGATGTCCCCCAAAGTCCGGGATTTTAAGACTTTTTGTTCTAGGCTAACTTAGGCAGCCGTGACAACCATGACAACCATATTGGAGGATATTTTATTTTGGTTCTTAAAAAAATCGTCAATGGAACTTAAACCATTGTAAGTACATATGATCGTTTGTTGTTTCATGAGTCTTTAAATATAAACGCAACATGAGTAATGAATTTGAATTTGTGGTTGAATCAAATCTTCCATTAAATCTTCTATTAAATCACTGCCACTGTCATCGTTATTGTCGAGCTGAGAAGATTCGGATTCACATCTAAGTATTTCGATGATATCTTCATCTGTGTAAGTAACAATATCGTCATCCACCTGTAGAAAATCCTCATACGTAAAAGCTAGTATATTTCTGGTATTTTTTCAAACCCTATTTCTTTCGTTTGAGCGTTCAGTTCTGAAAGTTCTCTTCTCCTCGCTCAGAATATTCCACAAAACCCCGATTTTGTTTACACTAGGTCAAAGGAACATACAAACGCAGTGCCCCTGAAGCGATTCCTTATAAAAAGAACTTGTTCGACTGTATACATAACATTTATAACCATAAGTGGGCTCAGGCTATTCCAAAAAATTACTAAATTTGAATTTTGTTGTCCTTGGAAACAGTTTCTTCTAGATATTCGCTTGGAAGGTACAGGATCTAGTCACTATCTTGTCACCACGATAGACCCCCCAGGTCTACACTGAGGGCCACTTAATTTGTTCGATTTTAAAATTGATTAGGACATCTTATGTCTGATCTTTTCTTATTTTTTCAGAGACTTCAGGAAAAGTTCCTGAACGTTTTCCCGGAACGAGATGCAGCCATGTACATTGAAGGTGCAGTCAACAAATCCCAGTTCATTTTATATTTCCTCGAATATTCCTACAGGTTATTTTAGTGAGAAGCACTATGCAGCTGAGTGCCATACATACGACTGCATGTCGCTGTATGCAGGCAACTTGAAGTTTTTCTCCTCAATATGGAACAAATTATCGGATCATAGAACTATGGTCTTACGATTCGATGAACTCCGTGACATTGAAGAGGAAATGTTTCAAGTGAAGATCACCCCGGAAGATGTTCTATTTGTGGACATCAAAGAGTTGTGCACCGAACTGGAAGTCATTAGTCTGAGTTACACACCAACTTGGAGGAATCTCGAGGTATCGAGATCGAGAGATTTTCTTTTTTATCCCAATTGTGACTGTGTTCCCTTGCAGTGGTATCCGGATCTGAATCATCTTATTTTGTCGACGTTCAATAATGCTCTGGGCATGCGAATCAAGGACCCGCATACTTTGTATTATCTGAGAAATTTGTTAAAAGCTATTCGGCCATTAAGTTGCTCATGATCAAAATTAATTGGATTGCAGTTTTATATGAAATATGGTTCTCTTGAAGCATGTGGTATGAAGGATATGGAATTTCAGAATCGAAACATTCGTTTGTGACTCAATATCTCAAAGGCCAAATTGGAAAAATTATGAACGCGTCAATAATTAACACCAAGTTATACATTCATTTACAAACATTTTTATGCGATATTAAACCGTTAATTATGGCGACACTATAAAATTCTTTATTTTGCTTTGATCGCTCACTGATCTGATCGTCACTGATCGCTTCCAAGCTGACGAGCGTGGTCACTCATTTGGATGAATAACGACAGAGATACGAACTCACGATCTTCTTGGGCAATTAATCGAATATTAAACGTATGATAAAGGAATGATTTCCCTGACTAGAACGATCTACCCAAGGCTAGATCCGCATCTATCCAAAAGTGTGACTCACAACGGAGATGGAAAGTGATAAGCAAAGGTGTCATTACAGAACACACGACTACTATCAATGACTTCTTCAGAAGTTGTTTGATCAAAGAGGAGAACGAAAGCAATCTCCACTTCATCTGTACTTGTCCAGCTCTTGAGTCTCTTAGACATCTGCACTCAAGAGTCCGTAGCAATCGCCCATGACTTGAAAGTGGTACCTGTAAGAAGCCTACAGCACTTCATTAGAAGTCCCACTTAATTTCTCATAAGTGGGGAAGTGTATATTCAAGATAGAAATCACACAGTGGGTTTTTCTCGGTTTGTCATCAGCCGTATGATGCCCATTTTCGGGCCTCTTCAATGAATTTTACTAATTATTGAGAAGAGTTCTACAAGACTGCAAGATTTGGTCATACCACCTATGGCCGCATTTTTCTTTACTAAGCGGCCCAATTTTTTTTGCTGGAACTTAGACTGAAGTGGCTAAAATAGGTCTAGCGGTGAACGAGGGCAAAGCGAAGTATACGCTGTCGTCAAGAAGGGACATACACTATCGATCTCTTGGACAGAGCGTCACAATGAGCAGCTGTAATTTAGAGGTAGTCAAGGACTTCGTCTACTTCGCCTCTGCAGTAAATAGTACGAACTACACCAGTCCCGCGATCAAACGCGGAGTAACTCTTGCCAACCGCTGTTTCTACGTGCTTAAGAGGCAATTTGAGTAATAGAGTCATCTCTCGAAGGACCAAGTTGTCTTTATAGAAGGCCTTGATCATCCTTCTCCTTCTCTATGGCATCTCTAAAGCGGATGAGAAAGTTCTTGGTCTCTTCGACAGAAAATTTCTGCTTGCGATCTATGATCCTGCTTGCGTTGACGGTTTTGGAGGAGAAGATTCAACCACGAACTGACTGTACAGCGACATGGCGTACGGATCCAATGCTTAAGATGGCTAGGACATGTAGAGCGTATAGACAATATAGCTCCGTATTCGACTCCGAACATGTGGGACAACGCAACAGAGGACGTCCTCCTTTACAGTGGCGCACCCAGATGGAGATGGACCTCACAAACTGAGACCGTGCTAGTTGGAGAGGCTTGTTGGTTGAGGCCCAAGTCCCTTCCATACTATAGCTCCAAATAAAGAAGAAGAAGTAGTTAATTTCCTTTCCGAGACAAGAAGTCCACAGAGTTTTCCAAAGGGATATACAAATTTTGTATTTTAACACCAACGCCCTCTTGAAGTTATCTTTATGAACAGCCTCTGGCAAAGGTTGATAGACGCGGTGGCCGGTTAAATGCCACATACCTGTTGTTTTGCTTGTTTTCTCTAAATACTGAGGTATTTAAGAAGGACATTTATTCATTGATACCCTTCGCTGAAATCTCATCAAGGAGTTGAAGAACGTCTACTAAACGCTTGCTGTAAACATGGCAGTGACTGGCCTACATGTGCATCAATGGAGCGCTGAGAAACATTCGATCAGATGCAGTTAACACACTCCTTCACCTCCCACCACTGGACATTTTTGGAATGCAACTGGCCCTGAGAGCCAGAAAAGCCACGAGACTCAAAACACTCCGACTGTGGTCCGAACTCACCATCGGTTGTTCAACCATTCTTAATCTTAATAAACGACTGGACAAAACTGGAGCTGATTTTCAATACCTTCGCCAGAAATTTCCAAGATTGAGTGAAGCTAAGATCAAGGAAGGCATACTCGCCGGTCCCCAAATAAGAAATTTCTCTTTAAGCCGGTAAAGAAAAAAAAGCCTGGAACAATTTTCGACCTGTCGCAAAAAAGTTCTTGGGAAATAAGAGGAATGACAATTTTGAAGAATTTGTCGAAAATATGTTGTCATCATACCAAGAACTAAATCCCCTTCTTGCATTTACGTTTGCACTTTTTTCCGGAAAATTGTGAGGCTTTTAGCGATGAACATGGGGAGAATTTCCATCAGGATATCACAAGCATGGAAAAACGACATCAGGGCAAGTGGAGCGTTGCAATGTTGGCGGATTATTGCTGGACTATTTAACGAGATGTTCCAGAAACAGAGTATAAGAGGACAGCGAAGAAACCACTTCGCAATTATACTAATATATAAAAGAAGAAGCTATTTTTCCATTTTTTGCAAAAGCCTTGTAATTTTTTTTTTCTAAAAAAACGGAAACTAATTTTATGTATTTATTATAGTTCTTTTAACCAACATATGAAAACTAATAAAAAAATACTTTACTTGAAGAATACTTTTTTAAAATCAAAATTTGTAGAGCAGTGTAATTAATAAGGTATATAAGGCAAACAAAATAATAAGATATCTCAAAAATTATTAACAAGTAAGTGTACTGTATGTTAATTATAAGTATAAGGAAATATGCCCTTGTATGGGTTTTTTAGGTAGAATCTAACGTAGTCAATTTAGTGTCCACTAATCAAAACATGGTTATTTGAACTATATAAAGAGTAACCTGCGCCAAGAGGGTTTGAAAGCAACGTTCAGAAGTGTTATTTATTGGTAATCTGAATTTCTAAAAAAAATTAGTTTATTTGGTTATGAACCGCCGGGCCATATTTTTTGAGATATCCTCATATTTTTTTATTCTTGTTGTAGCTAAATGATACATTTAATATTTTTTCTTTCGGTTCGCGTTTTTTAAATTAAGTTAAAAATTAAGTAAAACGTAGAGCACCTATATGCTGTACACTTAGTTTTGGCGCTGACTGTATGTTTTCCTCATCCCTCATCCCTAAATGCTACATTTAATATTTTTTTCTTTCGGTTCGCGTTTGAGTTAAATTAAGTAAAATGTAGAGCACCTATAGCTGTACACTTTGCTCACACATGTTGGTGAAGACAGACAGATGCCCGGTATGGTCTCTCACTATAAAGCATTTTATTTAACGCCGCGCCACGCCGGTGTAGAGCGTACGGCCATGTAGACCGTATGGACAACTCAGCTCCGGCCCGAAGAGTTTTCGACTCCGAACCCGTGGGACAACGCAACAGAGGACGCCCGCGTTTAAGATGGCGCACCCAGGTGGAGAAGGACCTCAACCAACTTCGCGTGCGACACTGGAGACAGCTAGCCAGAGACCGTGCTAGTTGGAGAGGCTTGTTGGTTGAGGCCCATGTCCTCCCCGGACTGTAGCGCCAAATAAAGAAGAAGAAGCCACGCCGGTGGCAGCTGTCTTCTATATCAAGTTTAAAAGCTGCATACTTTAATTTCCTTCTTAGAAATCTTGGCAGTGTATTTGTGTAGCTGGAAAGATTTCCAGTTTTGAAATCTCGTTTGCAATCTCTTTGATCTATATATACAACACATGTGTGCCTTGGTGCCCGGCAAAGAATCACTGTGATTTCGCTGATGTCGAATCTCTATTCTTGTTCTTCAAGTTTCGACGTCATTGACTGGTGGAGTACAAGTGTTATACAGGTGAATAGGTCGATCAAGTCTATGGACAGCCAGTTGCTCTTCAAAGACATTGCAGTCAGCGTTTAAAGTTTGAAATCTCGAAAACATGGAAATATACTTCAAGTTTATAAAATGACAAAAAATCTATATAATGAATATAATTCTACCATGACAAACTTTATTACATTCTCCATCTCCGCTCACTCAGAGTCTATCTGCTGAACAACAGTCGAAACACTCTGTTTAACTACCACCAATCCACGTACACCCTTCCATCATTTCTTCCCGAAAAACTTTCAGCAGTTTCTACATCAAAGCAGTTGGATTGAGAATTAAGTAAGCCCCAATAGCCGTGATCGTCTAGTGGTTAGGACCCCACGTTGTGGCCGTGGTAACCCAGGTTCGAATCCTGGTCACGGCAAATGTGTTCCGCTGTAGCATGCATATATCAATGGGTGAGCAATTAAGGGCTATTCCTACTTTTTGTAAATTTTTTTAAATGTATGTACCTACTAACTTTTGATAGGTTTTTTCTGACGTTGGTTTTATTTAATTACAAGAGTTATTTTGATGTTACAACTCTCCTTATTAAAAACTCAACTCATGATTCCATAGATAGAACAGATGAACATGTGGTTGAGACTTGAGAGAGTAATTGAACGGATTCAGATACATTTATTTAATATGGAGAACGATTCCTTGTGAATGATTGGTTTTGATTCCGTTTGTTGTCAGGCAAGATTTTCTATATTCGTCGCGTCAGAGCTAGAGTGTGTGAAAAAATATAAAAATACATACTTCATTGAATAAAGATTGAATAGAAAATGCTTATTTGAAATTCGACTTCCATGGACATGGAAAAGGCCTTCCACAAGGTTTGGATTTAGGGACTCATCTACAAGCTGAACAAGATGGGATTCTACTGCAACTTCATCAGAATATTTTATAGATTTATGCATTCCAGAAGATTCTACCTTCAAATCATCTGAGCGGATCACCAAGTTGGAGTTGGACAAGGAACAAAGCGTGGACCGTGGCTCCTTAGCGTCTACACGGGAAAGGAATCAAACCCAACCAACACAGTGAACTGCTGACTTCTGCCAGCTCGATAGCCGCGGGAAGGGTAAAAATTCAGACATCGAAAAAAATTGACCACTTTATCAAATGTCGGAAGTCGGTAGATATGTATGTGCTTAAGGAGACCATCCAGAACTGGATACAAATCAGCAGCCAAGTGTCGAAAAAAACAGTTGGTTGCTGAAAAAAACTTGTATCTTGGAGTTGACTTCACAGAAAAGTTGAAATTCGAAATTGACTCTTACCTAGGCTTCCATCGCATCTATCCCTTGATGCGGAGGCAAAATGGAATAACCCAGAGGACTAAACTTAACGTACGGATTCAGAATATGGTACACCATCTTTAAGACCAGCATGAAAAAGCTTGCAATTTTCGAAAAGAAAATACTACCTGTCCCACCTTTGCCAGAGATTGTGAGACAAAGGGCCTTATGACAAAGCAAACGTCATCCTCTTGCAAGGGGCATTGTTCATAAAGCAGCTCCAAGATATCAACAAACGTCCTAGTGAGGCAATCAGGAAACTGAGAAAAACAATCCTCGGAATCTCTGAATGAATCTGCTTCCCAATGACATGGAAGAACAAGCTGCGCATGGTTTCCACCAAAGCAGCGATAACAATCATCATCGAGGCTAAATCGGCTACCGCACCAACACTCCGTCCCAAAAGGATCAACGTAGATACACAGAACAAACAAATAAGTGGACTTACTTCCCATTTAATGGGAACTAAGACCATCAGTTGACTTTGTTCCCGGAAAAATATTTTTTTTTTTTCAAATAAATAATCATTTCTTAAATCTTTTTCGACTTCCCTCAAAAACTTAAAACATCAAGATTGACAAAAACTCTGTTGAACAAAATCTGCATCTGACGACAAGTTGATGGCATAAGCTTGAAACGCCTTCTTACTTCTGTAGAAGCCTTTTTAAAATTTCCTCAACAGTAATAGGGAGTTTGCTATAGAATTGTGAAGAAATGAAAAACCTGTCATGTATCAATTATCAATATTTCATGAAGATACTAATTGCTTAGAAGTCACTCCTTCCACCTTCGCATTGGCTTCTTAGAATACTTGCCTTAAGAAAATACCTCTATATTATCGCGTCATGAAAATTTGAGAAAGACGCAAAAGTGTCACGGAGCAAGAAAAGTCGCAATAAAAAACAACAACAAAGAAAGAATGTAAATTTCCTTGCATTGATTTTACCACAGGTTACCTAAAACGGAAAAAAATCTCTCGACTAGAACTCACTTAAACTAAAATTGCAAATAAAGACGTAGAAATCTAACCCCATCAAATAATACAGCTTGAGTGAAAAGTCTGAAGAATAAATGGACCTTAAAAATCAGGTGCAGTCATTTTCTAGTCCGTATATATTGTTGTATGTGGCTTTGTCAGCTTCGATATCGAATTTAAGGATTGATTTTTTCAGAACACACTTAAAACCGTTTGACTCTGTAGTAGACTCATTGTAAAGTTTCATCATGCTCAGGTGCAGTCATTTTCTAGTCCGTATATATTGTTGTATGTGGCTTTGTCAGCTTCGATATCGAATTTAAGGATTGATTTTTTCAGAACACACTTAAAACCGTTTGACTCTGTAGTAGACTCATTGTAAAGTTTCATCATGCTTTGGCGTGTTGCAGTCTTTTAGTTGCAACTTTCTGTTTTCTTGGGCAAATTAAAATTTTTCCAAATGTTTTTTTTTGTGTTTTTACATGCAGTTACATACAGAATGGTCATGACTTATAAATGGCAATCCCATTCTTCAAATAATTAAATTTCAGACTAAGAACGGATCATTGAGATATGAACAAGGTATGGCAAAATTCATGAATTTTTAATATCGGAAAAACTCGAGTTTTGCGGCAAACATTTTTCTGGGACACCAGGCCACCAGACATTTCAGCAGGGTTTCTGGTGGTTCGTATGGAAGTTTTGACAGCTTATATCTCGAGAACGGTGCGTCCCACGAGAAAATTCCAAAATTTTGTAGCTTATGACTTGATCTAGAGGATGGAATTGGAAAATCTACCAATTTACCATTATCTGGGCAAATTTTGCACAAAAATAAGGAAAATGTGTTTTTCTGGTGGTTCTACTAGAACTTTTGACAGCTCATATCACGGGAACGGTGCGTCCTACGAGAAAATTCCAGAACAATTTTTTGTAGCTTATGACTTGATCTAGAGGATGGAATTGGAAAATCCACCAATTTACCATTATCTGGGCAAATTTTGCACAAAAATAAGGAAAATTTGTTTCCCTGGCGGTTCTTCTAGAACTTTTGACAGCTCATACCTCGGGAACGGTGCGTCCCACGAGAAAATTCCAAAATTTTGTAGCTTATGACTTCATCTAGAGGATGCAATAGGAAAATTTGCCAATTTTTTTGTAATTTGGCAAATTTTTCGAAGTTCGAAGATGGATGCAGGTGTGGGTGCTGGTGCCTATTCCAAGGATCTAAATTTCCAGCTATCTTTTCGACTGCCTAATCACTGTAGCGTCTTTCAGGCTGAAACTATAGCGATTAAGGAAGCCCTGTCCTAAAAACCAATGCAATAAACCGCGGATGGGTACCATTCACAGGATGCCGCATTACCAAACAACTACGGCCTATGATCGATCCCAAGCGATCGCTTAGCTTGATCAGATTGAGCAGGCCAAACCTCAGATCTCTTATTCGCGTTTTAACAGGGCATTGTGCCATGGGAACTCACGCCTCTAGACTAGGCCTTCCCTATAATGATTTCTGTAGAAGCTGCATGCACGAGGATGAGGAAGAAACCATTGAACACTTGCCATGTAGCTGCGGTGCTCTCTCATCCCGTAGATTCAGACTTCTGGGGGCCCATTTATTTGTTAATCTGGCTGAACTGAATAGCATCAGAATCAGTCCTCATCTTCGCATTATCAAAAGCATAAATTGGTTTGCGGAATAGTTAGCCTAAGATCCGCGTGGTAACACAACGGGCCTAAGTGTGTCTGCTGTTTGTATGCGCGGCAGTCAGCCACCTCAACCTAACCTAACCTTTGAAACGTAAACATTAATTTTGTAAAAACCCAATTTTTGCCCACAATTCTCAAATATGAGAAAATTAAATTAAACTAAATTGAGTACAATAGTAAGATTTTTTCCATCAGTGATCCACACACTGTTCAGTCAACTTAGGTTTGGTTGGGAGTAAGGTCCACCAAAGAAGAATAATCTCGTTTTTGAAAGATCCTTTGTCCATGCATTGATCCAAGCCATCTTTTAATATTAGAAGTGCAACATTTCATTACGCCCTCTGGGAGTCATACGCTTTGCTCTGACTATAGATAAAAATGTACCTGACTCTTCAAGCAGTGCAATAAGCAAACATCTAACATTGTGTGATCCATTCTAGTGATCCGTAAGTAATTTCCCAGATATACCGAGGTGGCAGCAGCCCATACATTTAATTGTTAACTTCTGAAAGACTAAGATATTAAATGCAATTCTTTATTTAGCCATTGCTCCATTAAAGCTGGACCAGCGATGTTCAAGTAGTTTTTTATACAAAGAAATCCTACAAGAGTGCATTCGGAACAGACGCAATCACTCCTCAAACTCAAGAAATGGAACAGTTTATCCTCATCTTCACTTAAACCAAAACAAAAAAAAATTAAATAAAAATTGTGCTGCATTCTCGATATCTGCATCCCAGAATTAATGCAAATCCAATTAAAGATTCTTTTACGATGGAAAATATGATGGGCATTCTTGGCAGATCGCCTTTTCAGAAGTTTTGCGCGCCAGGCCACGAACGACGCCAAAAATGCGCTGCAGGAAGAGATACGAGTAAAGCCATATTTAGGCCACGCTCTCCAGACTCGCCGCGCCTGTCTGCGTGGATCATCAAGTTTGTTGATCGTTGGAGAATTTTCTCGCGAAAACGCGGAAACATTTTCCATATTTTTTTTCCCCAAATCAAACCCAAAGCCTTTCGAAATGGAATTCGAATAAATATACATCTTAATTGGTTAAAATGAAAAATGAAATAAATTCCTCACATCCCACCAACTCATTCATCAGAAAGGTAAAACTTATGTCTACGTTCCACCAGTCATCGCATTTCACTTCGCAGTGATATTTTTAAATGTGAAGCAACATCTATATATGGAACCAATTTATCAACAGAAATTCGAAGAAAAACAAGCTGATCCCAAAACAAAGTGTATCCGAGAGTTTGTATCTCTCTATCGGTGTGATCACCTTGAAAAGATCACGGGAGCGTAAAGCAATCTACGACTTGGTGTAAACACAAGACCTCTGTAAACAGTGATTCTGTTTACCTGCGAATGGGGTTGTATGAAATTATCGAATCCAGATGTAAGAGGTGTGTTTACTCGCTCACGAGAGTCCTTGTAACTAGAACAGAACACACACTCCGTGTGCTCGCCGACTGGTGACATGATACATTTTGTCAAAATGAAATTGGAAATTCTTCGGTTCATGTTTCATGTTTCACTTGTGTCTGAATGGCCATGGCTCAGCGAGCACATGTCGTCAGAGGTTGCATTTCTTCACCTAAGCATCCCCGAACAACTGGCGAACGAACATCTCACGTCAAGATAAATGGTCTGTTTTTGAGGATTCATTAGTTGTTGATTCAGTGTTCTCGAGTTGTAAAGAATTGCTCCAAAAACAAAAACGAAAAGAGTAAATGCTGCCTAAGAGAAGGCACCCATCAGTGTCGTGATTGCGTCAACAGTTGTCGTTTATTTTGGACGAGCTTCCAGAGCTTGTGAAATCAACAAGAACAACTGCAGTTCCACATCGGAAACGGATACTTCACACCACGACTGAACATAATTGAATCATCCCAGCAACATCTGTGTCCATGGGATTCTCAAATTCCAAAGGGAATACCAAACGCGCCGGGGAAATGGAACACATTCAAAGAGGTAGTTGTGTCATGTGTGCCTCAGTGGAGGTCCCTGAGAAATTTAATAGCTTATAAATATGTCGATTAAAGGAGTTGATGATGAGACGAGTGAGAAGAATGCGTTTGAATTTCCCAATTACGAAATCGTCTTGTAAGTTTGAGACATTTTCGACGGAGTCTCATAAGAAAATGTTGATTGGTTCGGCAGTGGATAGATAAGGATACAATCCTTAATAGCATATAGCTTAGACAAAAGGAAACATTGTGATTACTTGTATTTTCATTGTCAAGTATTCACATTCAATTCACGCAGAAATCATATACACCGAGATGTTCAACTTTCCAGTTCTGAAAATATGCATTTACTTTTGTTCTGTATTCTATATCAAATATAGGCGTAGGTGATTTTTTTTTCCGATTTCCTTGCAGCCTTTATTAATGCCAAATAACTTACTTTAGGGAAGTCCACCATCGACCAAATCTTCACACTACCGCAGATCCTTGAAAAGACACAAGAAATGCAAATCGACACCTACCACCTATTTGTCGACGATAGAGAATTCTCGCTGCTTCATCAAAGTCGGTAATGAACTCACTGAGACGTTTAATGTCAAAAAAAGTTTTAGACAAGGTGATCGAAGATCGTGCAAGACTCACACGCCAACACTAGAGGCACGATCTTCCAGAAGTCCGTACTGGTAGAACTATTAGCATACGCGGATGACATTGACGTGATTGGCAGAACAAAGCTGAGGCGGAAGCGGCTAAAATGGGTCTAGCGGTGAATGAGGTCAAAACGAAGTATATGCTGTCATCAAGAAAGGACACACAACATCGACGTCTTGGACAGAGCGTCACAAAGAGCAGCTATAACTTCGATGTAGTCAAGGACTTTGTCTACCTCGGCTCCGCGGAAAATAGTACAAGCAACATAAGTATAGAGATCAAACGCAGAGTAACTCTTGCCAACCGCTGTTTCTACGGGCTCAAGAGGCAATTGAGTAGTAGAGCCATCTCTCGAAGGACAAAGCTGATTTTATACAAGACCTTGACATCCCAGCCCTGCTGTACGGCGTGCTTCGTTCTGCGTGCGATCTTTGGTCCTGTTTACGTTGACAGTTTCTGGAGGAGAAGATTTAATCACGAACTGTACAGCGACATGAGTCTAGTCAGGCTTCTTCGGATCCAACGAATAAGATGGCTAGGCCATGTAGGGCGTATGGACAACTCAGCTCCGGGCCGAAGAGTCTTTTCGGTCCCGTCTGTATAGGTGTGTGGAGAAGGAGATATAACGACGAACTATACTGTACTCTACGAATTGTTCAATGGCATCGACTTAGTCAGAAGAAATTCTCCGACCCGGAAAATCTTCGAATCCAGAGGGACGGCGCAGTAAAGGAAGACAGTGACTCAGATCGCGCACGTAAGTGGAAAGGGACCTCAACCTTGCTCAACTTTTCATGCGAAAGTGGAAGTAGCTAGCGAAAGATCGAGCTGGCTGGAGACGCTTGTTGGTTGAAGCTCAGGTCTACCCCGGACTGTAGCACCATCTTCAGTACTTAAGTATTATAACATAATAAATGCGAATTAGGTAGGTAGTAAATTTAGGGTAGGTTGCTTAACTTAGATGCACTTAGGCCAAAGTAGGCCCGTTGTACTGCCACGTGGGTTGGTTTAAAAAGAGAGGGGAAGGAGCCGGCGTTGTTATTACCAGGGCCAGCCAGATCTGTCAATGAAGTCTAACTGCGATTTCATTGATGTCTCTCTCAGTTCACTTAGGTTATCGAAGAAGTAGGAGCCTAGATTAGCTTGCCTGAGTAAAGTTCAGGGCAGTTGCATGGAAGGTGTTGTACACTTTCCTCTTCTTCGTCGTCTCGGCAGAAATCGTTAGAGAATAGTCTTAGTCTTTCCGCGTGAAGTCCCAAAAGGCAGTGTCCGATGACCAATCAAGACTGGGCCAGATTTGTTTGGTAATCTGTGACGTATTGCCTGTATTCCACCCGACATTGACCTTTTAGTATGCTTTGGTTAGTGAGTTGTAGCTTACCTAAGTAACAAAAGGATCCGTCATCTGCCAGTGTTGTGGCGATTTTTGCGAGTGTCAGCTTCGCAGTTTCGGATGTCTGTCAAGAGATGTGCGACAACTTATGACAATTTTTGAGTTTCTAGAGAACGATTTTAGGGATTTGATTGCTGCCTGGCTATCTGTAATGATGCAGATATAACGGGCGGATATCACGTTCCACCTCAGCCAGGACAGGGAATTAAAGGGTAAATTTTTAAAACAAGTAACATCATTTCAATTTTCTACAGTTTATCCTCAAGGCAATTATTGCATTGGGCGTCTATTATTAGAGGACTAGTGGTAGTAAGTTAAGTATTGCGTTCAAGTAATGTGATGAGCATGCATTCCCTTAAGAACAAGATTTTTTAAGCACCTGACCAGTTAGGTTAGGTATGGTTGAGGTAACCGCGCATACGAGCAGCAGACACATTTAGGCCGAACATAGGCCCGTTGTGTTATCACGCGGATCTTAGGCTACCTATTCCGCAAACCAATCTGTGCTTTTGATAAAGCGAAGAAGAGAGCTGATTTTGTTGCTGCTCAGTTCAGCCAGATTAACAAAGATCCTCCAGAATTCTGAATCTACGGGATGAGAGAGCACTGCAATTACATAGCAAGTGTTCGATGGTTTCTCCCTCATCCTCATCCATGCAGCTTCTACAGAAATCATTATAGGGAAGGCCTAGTCTAAAGGCGTGAGCTCCGATGGCACAATTCCCTGTTAGAACGCCAATAAGAGATCTGAGGTTTGGCCTGCTTAATCTGATCAAGCTAAGCGATCGTGTGGGATCGATCATAGGCCATAGTTTTGACATCCTGCCAGATATCCATCCGCGGTTTGTTTTAGCAAGCGTTTTAAGCTTTAGCAGATGTCTTATAGCAGCGATAGGCATGGAAGGTGGGTCTCCACCCGGAAAGAGCACGGAGTTTGTGCCCTTTCTAGCAAGTTCGTCCGCAATTTTCTGGAATATTACAGTGTCCCGGCACCCACATAAGTTGGATGCTAAAGTACTTGGCCATCTCGTTAAGAGCGGGCAAGGGCGGCAATTAAGGGAAGTCTTGGAATTGACTGACTGAATCCAGAGATTTGATCGCTGCCTGGCTATCGGAACAGATGACGATATCTGTGCGCGATATAACATTGTTTTTCAGTCAGGACAGGGATTCCTTAATCGCTATAATTTCGGTCTGAAATTAGGTAGTCGAAAAGATAGCTGCCTGACCAGTTAGTAGAGACTAACACCAATTCTTTCCAATTTCTTGTCTAGAATATTGCCTATATATTTTGCACTGATTGCTTACGTCTCGAGATTCTTGTGGAAAACTGGACAAACTCTGTCTATTGGTTCCTGACAAGAAATCCAAAATTGTTGTCCATTTCAATAAACTCTTAATAGGCTATTTTGTATAATGAGAAAAAATCGAATTTCTGATTTCTAAAAATCGCGTTTCTTTGACCACACTCTGTTCTCTAAATCTCTAAAATTGTAAACTTCCCGGTAGAAATTTGAAAATTTCTATAATAAGGTCAACCTGATAAGAGCCGACAATTTCCTCGTGAGGATGGTTCGAGGTCATACTCTCAGAACAACTATCTCTGCTCGATCCGATTTCCGATTACCGCCTCTTATTATCTCACCACAATACCCCTCACGGTTGCATCATAACAACTTCGTCTCCTCAGAAGTATTTGTCTATTTCGACAAGCACGATCCGATGCAAGGCGAACAGCAGTGCTGTCCATCACCCGTTCCACTGTAGAGGAGCCACTCAACTATAGCCACGCTGTTGCACAGGTCGTTGATGATAATCTCCGGCAAAGTAGAGCTGTGTCGAGCTGTGACGTTAAAGATGTCATAAAGCAAAATAAGAAATGCTTGTGCTTTGGATTTAAGATGAAAATGAGTTAATGCCGTGGACTGCCCTGGGACTGATTGTCAGCTTTTAATGATGGCCTATGGCAGGCAGAAACTGAGTTAGGTTAGGTTATGTATTTCTGTCGTGAATTATATCTTTAAATTTGAATCCATGTCAGCATGTCAATGACTTCCCAATAGACTACCTACCAGCCGTTCAACATGTAGCACTGTAGACAAGCTTGAGGGGCTCCGATTTTAAGGAAAGAGAGGAAGAAGAAGTAATTTCAGAACGACATGTATCTACACGATAAGTTTCCCACTACACGTCGACATGTTCGATTTTATTTCACTAAAAAAATAACCAAAATGAGTGACAAGAAGACACTTCTATTTTCAGCCCCATGTCGTTGAAAGAATCATCAGAGTCAATTGAATGGAAATAGGATTCTAAATCAGATCTCCGCAGTTTTAGCTCGAGCAGTAGACAAAAAGAATAACAGGCGCCTGTGCTGACTGACAGATTATTAAACATCAAAATCGCTCTGAAGTCATTTTGGTAGTTTTTGTGACAATATCTAAGAATATTCATCAACAAGTCGATAAATCATTTTTCTTATGGTTTATGGTAATAAAATCTAGCTGCACGACAGATCTGGTCATAAAATTTGATGACCTTGACATTCTTGTCTCGATCGTCAAATTTCCTAGATCTGACAATGTCTCGGACCTAGATGTGGTCTTCAACTTGAAATAACTTCTGATGAGTGATGTATTATGTCTCCGCATTATTTTTGAGGAGCTCAAAACTCACTGGAGAAAGTGTTCTGCCAAACAATAAGCAAGCAATGATAAAGCCTGTTCTTGTTGACATTTGTCACTAGTAGTTCCTTGCTAATGAGCCAACAATGGCTCTGAGTCGAGATGTAGTGTCACGGAATGTGAATGGAAAGTTGAAAATTCGTTTTAGTTTAAGATAGGTTGGTTTAATGCTACAAATGCATACTTGTGGCCCCTTGGTAAGTCCATAGTCACTTCACTTAAAACTAGGATGTTATAGACCTCAATCCCCTTCCGTGCGGTATGAACTAACAAATAATAATAATAGTATGGGGGCACTACAGCTCGTAGAGGGTCAGGGCCTAGCTTCTCTGCAACCACTTATGTCGCGCGAGTTATGTAAAACAAACAAGTTTACAAAACACACATAACCAAGGTGATAAGAATTGGTTCAATCAGTAGAGACGCTATATCTTCGTGCCTTTCTTTGCTAGGTTTGTAGGTACGTAGTACCTCATTCTTAGTTGAGAAGTGAATGAATAAAGAGCTTTAAAAAGTAAGTGTTTCTATCTGTGTAAATCTTAAGAGCGCTGTCTATACATACACAGTAATATAACTCGCGTGCTATTGTTTTCCCACGAGTGGAAGGGACCTATAGTTTTATGCCGACTCCGACAGCCAAGTTTGAGAAGCTTTTTCTAGAGAGTTATTATTACTCTTTGTGAGTGACTCAAAAGAGGTGAGACCGTGCAAAATTATGTTTGCTCGTACCGGCCGGGAATCGAACCCAGGAAGCAAGGCTAAGTTGAGTAGGGGACGACGCACATACCGAACCCACAACGGCACGTTCACCCACACGGGTATGAACCAACTAGCAGGTTTTTTGATAGCGGTGGGCATGTGCCAATATAGTAGCCAACCATTTCTTCATTCTCCTCGTTCCTACAGCTAGCGGGGTGCCAATTCGCCTCATTTGGTTGCCTATAAGACATTGTCCGCCAACACATACCCACAATTTTACCCTCATGTGTCTGTCATGTTTATTGAAAGGAAGGCTATGGCCATTTTCTAGTCGAGCGAAGCCCATATTGCCGTTTTGCAGGTTTTCATTTCATTACATCTTCCGTTGGTGCTCCTGATCGCACCTGCAAGTAGTGAACTCTTAACTGTTTTAAAGGGAGGTGCGGTGTGTCTCAACTCACTGCCAGTGGTAGGCATGCCCCCTGTCTAGTCCTGCTAGTTCATCGACGGCATAGTTGCCTGAAAAACCACTATGCCCATGCTGGGTCCCGCATGAGGTAAAATTATATCTGTCCGAATGTTTGACCGTCTTCGAAGTCATGGCCGATTTTGCCACAAACTTAATGGCCGTTCCCTTGTCAATGTTGGATTTGATTCATTGACAGAATGCGAGCAGCCTCTTGAATAGCTACTTCTTCCACCGTCGAGATTTCTTAAGATTCCAACCCCAGCTCCCCCCTCCGTTTTAAATACAGCAGTGAAGACTTCGTGAGCGTCGAATAAACCAATCTCGCACAAAAATGTCAGCGCAAAAGTCACCGTGACGCGTGAGAAGAGAGTTTGCATTCTTCTTGGATTCGACTTCGCTTACGTTCTTCGTAATAATTATTCGTAACCATAGCTTACATCGAAATCCTCGTGAATGGGCATAAAGATCTGCTGATAAATTAGATCTGCTGTTTCATAGATATTTAATGACTTTTTCATTTTCCAAAAGCTTGTGTTATGTGCATCTTCAGCTGGAACACCAACGTTCTAGAACACATTACAAAGGCCCAGACTGGCTTTTATGTATGCAAGAGAGTGTGCGGGTCAAAGTGGGGACTGTATCCAAAACTAACACCCTTGATCTACAACTCTATTCGCACTGTTTGGGGTAGAAGTATGGTGAAAACCCCACAACATAATATCAATCCCAGCACAGCTGGAGAGTTCAACTTCTTATGACCAAGGTTTACACCTCTACCCTCGAAATAACATCAACTGCTTCATAAACATGATTTTATACTTATATATTATAACCCTGTACATCGTCGATTACAGGATGACATTAAAAGAAGCTCAACGTCAAATTTGGGAAAATGTGGATTTGGGTATGGGACTGCATTTCAAGTAAGGCCGGTGGAGAGTTGGCATTTGATGAGAATACCATGAATGCTCAACGCTATTTGAATAAACTGTGACTCATCTTGAAAATATAGTAACTAAATGTGGATACCAAGACAATGACCAGAAACATAAATCACATTTAGTAAGGATGTGGCATCTTTTGTTTGCCTTTATCACTGCTCTTGGGACCATAGGCCTTCCCCTTGGCATATCCATCTCATTCACTTAGTTGCAGCTGTCCTTACACTATTCCAAGTGAGGTTGTTGTGCAAATTTTGCACAAAAATAAGGGCAGTTTGTTTCCCTGGCGGTTTTTCTAGAACTTTCGACAGCTCATTTCTCGAGAACGGTGCGTCCTACGACAAAATTCCGGTACAATATTTTGTAGATTATGACTTGCTCTAGAGGATGGAATTTGAAAATCCACCAATTTACCTCTATCTGGGCAAATATTGCACAAAAATAAGGCAAATTTGTTTTTCTGGTGGTTCTTCTAGGACTTTTTACAGCTCATATCTCGGGAACGGTGCGTCCTACGACAAATCCGGTACAATTTTTTGTAGCTTATGACTTGATCTAGAGGATGAAATTGGAAAATCCACCAATTTACCATTATCTGGGCAAATATTGCACAAAAATAAGGAAAATCTGTTTTTCTGGTGGTTTTACTAGAACTTATGATAGCTCATATCTCGGGAACGGTGCGTCCTACGACAAAAATCCAGTACAATTTTTTGTAGCTTATGACTTGATCTAGAGGATGGAATTGGAAAATCCACCAATTTACCATTATCTGGGCAAATATTGCACAAAAATAAGGCAAATTTGTTTTTCTGGTGGTTCTTCTAGGACTTTTTACAGCTCATATCTCGGGAACGGTGCGTCCTACGACAAATCCGGTACAATTTTTTGTAGCTTATGACTTGATCTAGAGGATGAAATTGGAAAATCCACCAATTTACCATTATCTGGGCAAATATTGCACAAAAATAAGGAAAATCTGTTTTTCTGGTGGTTTTACTAGAACTTATGATAGCTCATATCTCGGGAACGGTGCGTCCTACGACAAAAATCCAGTACAATTTTTTGTAGCTTATGACTTGATCTAGAGGATGGAATTGGATAATCTACCAATTTACCATTATTTGGGCAAATTTTGCACAAAAATAATTGAAATTTGTTTCCCTGGCGGTTCTTCTTTTGACAGCTCATATCCCGAGAACGGTGCGCCCTACGACAAAATTCCGGTACAATATTTTGTTGCTTATGACTTGCTCTAGAGGATGGAATTGGAAAATCTACCAATTTACCATTATTTGGGCAAATTTTGCACAAAAATAAGGGAAATTTGTTTCCCTGGCGGTTCTTCTAGAACTTTCGACAGCTCATTTCTCGAGAACGGTGCGTCCTACGACAAAATTCCGGTACACTATTTTGTTGCTTATGACTTGCTCTAGAGGATGGAATTGGAAAATCCACCAATTTACCATTATCTGGGCAAATATTGCACAAAATAAGGAAAATCTGTTTTTCTGGTGGTTTTACTAGAACTTATGATAGCTCATATCTCGGGAACGGTGCGTCCTACGACAAAAATCCAGTACAATTTTTTGTAGCTTATGACTTGATCTAGAGGATGGAATTGGAAAATCCACCAATTTACCATTATCTGGGCAAATATTGCACAAAATAAGGAAAATCTGTTTTTCTGGTGGTTTTACTAGAACTTATGATAGCTCATATCTCGGGAACGGTGCGTCCTACGACAAAAATCCAGTACAATTTTTTGTACTTTATGACTTGATCTAGAGGATGGAATTGGAAAATCCACCAATTTACAATTATCTGGGCAAATTTTGCACAAAAATAAGGAAATTTTGTTTTTCTGGTGGTTCTTCTAGAACTTTTTGACAGCTCATATCTCGGGAACGGTGCGTCCTACGACAAAATTCCGGTAGAATATTTTGTTGCTTATGACTTGCTCTAGAGGATGGAATTGGAAAATCCACAAATTTACCATTATCTGGGCAAATATTGCACAAGAATAAGGAAGATTTGTTTTTCTGGTGGTTCTTCTAGGACTTTTTACAGCTCATATCTCGGGAACGGTGCGTCCTACGACAAAAATCCAGTACTATTTTTTGTAGCTTATGACTTGATCTAGGGGATGGAATTGGAAAATCCACCAATTTACCATTATCTGGGCAAATATTGCACAAGAATAAGGAAAATTTGTTTTTCTGGTGGTTCTTCTAGGACTTTTTACAGCTCATATCTCAGGAACGGTGCGTCCTACGACAAAAATCCGGTACAATTTTTTGTAGCTTATGACTTGATCTAGAGGATGGAATTGGCAAATTCACAAATTTACCATTATCTGGGCAAATATTGCACAAGAATAAGGAAGATTTGTTTTTCTGGTGGTTCTTCTAGGACTTTTTACAGCTCATATCTCGGGAACGGTGCGTCCTACGACAAATCCGGTACAATTTTTTGTAGCTTATGACTTGATCTAGAGGATGAAATTGGAAAATCCACCAATTTACCATTATCTGGGCAAATATTGCACAAAATAAGGAAAATCTGTTTTTCTGGTGGTTTTACTAGAACTTATGATAGCTCATATCTCGGGAACGGTGCGTCCTACGACAAAAATCCAGTACAATTTTTTGTAGCTTATGACTTGATCTAGAGGATGGAATTGGAAAATCCACCAATTTACCATTATCTGGGCAAATATTGCACAAAATAAGGAAAATCTGTTTTTCTGGTGGTTTTACTAGAACTTATGATAGCTCATATCTCGGGAACGGTGCGTCCTACGACAAAAATCCAGTACAATTTTTTGTACTTTATGACTTGATCTAGAGGATGGAATTGGAAAATCCACCAATTTACAATTATCTGGGCAAATTTTGCACAAAAATAAGGAAATTTTGTTTTTCTGGTGGTTCTTCTAGAACTTTTGACAGCTCATATCTCGGGAACGGTGCGTCCTACGACAAAATTCCGGTAGAATATTTTGTTGCTTATGACTTGCTCTAGAGGATGGAATTGGAAAATCCACAAATTTACCATTAGCTGGGCAAATATTGCACAAGAATAAGGAAGATTTGTTTTTCTGGTGGTTCTTCTAGGACTTTTTACAGCTCATATCTCGGGAACGGTGCGCCCTACGACAAAAATCCAGTACTATTTTTTGTAGCTTATGACTTGATCTAGGGGATGGAATTGGAAAATCCACCAATTTACCATTATCTGGGCAAATATTGCACAAGAATAAGGAAAATTTGTTTTTCTGGTGGTTCTTCTAGGACTTTTTACAGCTCATATCTCAGGAACGGTGCGTCCTACGACAAAAATCCGGTACAATTTTTTGTAGCTTATGACTTGATCTAGAGGATGGAATTGGCAAATTCACAAATTTACCATTATCTGGGCAAATATTGCACAAGAATAAGGAAGATTTGTTTTTCTGGTGGTTCTTCTAGGACTTTTTACAGCTCATATCTCGGGAACGGTGCGTCCTACGACAAAAATCCAGTACTATTTTTTGTAGCTTATGACTTGATCTAGGGGATGGAATTGGAAAATCCACCAATTTACCATTATCTGGGCAAATATTGCACAAGAATAAGGAAAATTTGTTTTTCTGGTGGTTTTACTAGAACTTATGATAGCTCATATCTCGGGAACGGTGCGTCCTACGACAAAAATCCAGTACAATTTTTTGTAGCTTATGACTTGATCTAGGGGATGGAATTGGCAAATTCACAAATTTACCATTATCTGGGCAAATATTGCACAAGAATAAGGAAGATTTGTTTTTCTGGTGGTTCTTCTAGGACTTTTTACAGCTCATATCTCGGGAACGGTGCGTCCTACGACAAAAATCCAGTACTATTTTTTGTAGCTTATGACTTGATCTAGGGGATGGAATTGGAAAATCCACCAATTTACCATTATCTGGGCAAATATTGCACAAGAATAAGGAAAATTTGTTTTTCTGGTGGTTCTTCTAGGACTTTTTACAGCTCATATCTCAGGAACGGTGCGTCCTACGACAAAAATCCGGTACAATTTTTTGTAGCTTATGACTTGATCTAGAGGATGGAATTGGCAAATTCACAAATTTACCATTATCTGGGCAAATATTGCACAAGAATAAGGAAGATTTGTTTTTCTGGTGGTTCTTCTAGGACTTTTTACAGCTCATATCTCGGGAACGGTGCGTCCTACGACAAAAATCCAGTACTATTTTTTGTAGCTTATGACTTGATCTAGGGGATGGAATTGGAAAATCCACCAATTTACCATTATCTGGCCAAATATTGCACAAGAATAAGGAAAATTTGTTTTTCTGGTGGTTTTACTAGAACTTATGATAGCTCATATCTCGGGAACGGTGCGTCCTACGACAAAAATCCAGTACAATTTTTTGTAGCTTATGACTTGATCTAGGGGATGGAATTGGAAAATCCACCAATTTACCATTATCTGGGCAAATATTGCACAAGAATAAGGAAAATTTGTTTTTCTGGTGGTTCTTCTAGGACTTTTTACACAAATTTACCATTATCTGGGCAAATATTGCACAAGAATAAGGAAGATTTGTTTTTCTGGTGGTTCTTCTAGGACTTTTTACAGCTCATATCTCGGGAACGGTGCGTCCTACGACAAAAATCCAGTACTATTCTTTGTAGCTTATGACTTGATCTAGGGGATGGAATTGGAAAATCCACCAATTTACCATTATCTGGGCAAATATTGCACAAGAATAAGGAAAATTTGTTTTTCTGGTGGTTCTTCTAGGACTTTTTACACAAATTTACCATTATCTGGGCAAATATTGCACAAGAATAAGGAAGATTTGTTTTTCTGGTGGTTCTTCTAGGACTTTTTACAGCTCATATCTCGGGAGCGGTGCGTCCTACGACAAAAATCCAGTACTATTTTTTGTAGCTTATGACTTGATCTAGGGGATGGAATTGGAAAATCCACCAATTTACCATTATCTGGGCAAATATTGCACAAGAATATGGAAAATTTGTTTTTCTGGTGGTTTTACTAGAACTTATGATAGCTCATATCTCGGGAACGGTGCGTCCTACGACAAAAATCCAGTACAATTTTTTGTAGCTTATGACTTGATCTAGGGGATGGAATTGGAAAATCCACCAATTTACCATTATCTGGGCAAATATTGCACAAGAATAAGGAAAATTTGTTTTTCTGGTGGTTCTTCTAGGACTTTTTACACAAATTTACCATTATCTGGGCAAATATTGCACAAGAATAAGGAAGATTTGTTTTTCTGGTGGTTCTTCTAGGACTTTTTACAGCTCATATCTCGGGAACGGTGCGTCCTACGACAAAAATCCAGTACTATTTTTTGTAGCTTATGACTTGATCTAGGGGATGGAATTGGAAAATCCACCAATTTACCATTATCTGGGCAAATATTGCACAAGAATAAGGAAAATTTGTTTTTCTGGTGGTTCTTCTAGGACTTTTTACAGCTCATATCTCAGGAACGGTGCGTCCTACGACAAAAATCCGGTACAATTTTTTGTAGCTTATGACTTGATCTAGAGGATGGAATTGGCAAATTCACAAATTTACCATTATCTGGGCAAATATTGCACAAGAATAAGGAAGATTTGTTTTTCTGGTGGTTCTTCTAGGACTTTTTACAGCTCATATCTCGGGAACGGTGCGTCCTACGACAAAAATCCAGTACTATTTTTTGTAGCTTATGACTTGATCTAGGGGATGGAATTGGAAAATCCACCAATTTACCATTATCTGGGCAAATATTGCACAAGAATAAGGAAAATTTGTTTTTCTGGTGGTTTTACTAGAACTTATGATAGCTCATATCTCGGGAACGGTGCGTCCTACGACAAAAATCCAGTACAATTTTTTGTAGCTTATGACTTGATCTAGAGGATGGAATTGGAAAATCCACCAATTTACAATTATCTGGGCAAATTTTGCACAAAAATAAGGAAATTTTGTTTTTCTGGTGGTTCTTCTAGAACTTTTGACAGCTCATATCTCGGGAACGGTGCGTCCTACGACAAAAATCCAGTACAATTTTTTGTAGCTTATGACTTGATCTAGAGGATGGAATTGGAAAATCCACAAATTTACCATTATCTGGGCAAATATTGCACAAGAATAAGGAAAATTTGTTTTTCTGGTGGTTCTTCTAGGACTTTTTACAGCTCATATCTCGGGAACGGTGCGTCCTACGACAAAATTCCGGTAGAATATTTTGTTGCTTATGAATTGATCTAGAGGATGGAATTGGAAAATCCACAAATTTACCATTATCTGGGCAAATATTGCTCATATCTCGGGAACGGTGCGTCCTACGACAAAAATCCAGTACAATTTTTTGTAGCTTATGACTTGATCTAGAGGATGGAATTGGAAAATCCACCAATTTACCATTATCTGTTCAAATATTGCACAAAAATAAGGCAAATTTGTTTTTCTGGTGGTTCTTCTAGGACTTTTACAGCTCATATCTCGGGAACGGTGCGTCCTACGACAAAAATCCAGTACAATTTTTTGTAGCTTATGACTTGATCTAGAGGATGGAATTGGATAATCTACCAATTTACCATTATTTGGGCAAAGTTTGCACAAAAATAATTGAAATTTGTTTCCCTGGCGGTTCTTCTAGAACTTTCGACAGCTCATTTCTCGAGAACGGTGCGTCCTACGACAAAATTCCGTACACTATTTTGTTGCTTATGACTTGCTCTAGAGGATGGAATTGGAAAATCCACCAATTTACCATTATCTGGGCAAATATTGCACAAAATAAGGAAAATCTGTTTTTCTGGTGGTTTTACTAGAACTTATGATAGCTCATATCTCGGGAACGGTGCGTCCTACGACAAAAATCCAGTACAATTTTTTGTAGCTTATGACTTGATCTAGAGGATGGAATTGGAAAATCCACCAATTTACAATTATCTGGGCAAATTTTGCACAAAAATAAGGAAATTTTGTTTTTCTGGTGGTTCTTCTAGAACTTTTGACAGCTCATATCTCGGGAACGGTGCGTCCTACGACAAAATTCCGGTACACTATTTTGTTGCTTATGACTTGCTCTAGAGGATGGAATTGGAAAATCCACCAATTTACCATTATCTGGGCAAATATTGCACAAAATAAGGAAAATCTGTTTTTCTGGTGGTTTTACTAGAACTTATGATAGCTCATATCTCGGGAACGGTGCGTCCTACGACAAAAATCCAGTACAATTTTTTGTAGCTTATGACTTGATCTAGAGGATGGAATTGGAAAATCCACCAATTTACCATTATCTGGGCAAATATTGCACAAAAATAAGGAAAATTTGTTTTTCTGGTGGTTCTTCTAGAACTTTTGACAGCTCATATCTCGGGAACGGTGCGTCCTACGACAAAATTCCGGTAGAATATTTTGTTGCTTATGACTTGATCTAGAGGATGGAATTGGAAAATCCACCAATTTACAATTATCTGGGCAAATATTGCACAAAATAAGGAAAATCTGTTTTTCTGGTGGTTTTACTAGAACTTATGATAGCTCATATCTCGGGAACGGTGCGTCCTACGACAAAAATCCAGTACAATTTTTTGTAGCTTATGACTTGATCTAGAGGATGGAATTGGAAAATCCACCAATTTACAATTATCTGGGCAAATATTGCACAAAATAAGGAAAATCTGTTTTTCTGGTGGTTTTACTAGAACTTATGATAGCTCATATCTCGGGAACGGTGCGTCCTACGACAAAAATCCAGTACAATTTTTTGTAGCTTATGACTTGATCTAGAGGATGGAATTGGAAAATCCACCAATTTACAATTATCTGGGCAAATTTTGCACAAAAATAAGGAAAATTTGTTTTTCTGGTGGTTCTTCTAGAACTTTTGACTGCTCATATCTCGGGAACGGTGCGTCCTACGACAAAATTCCGGTAGAATATTTTGTTGCTTATGACTTGCTCTAGAGGAAGGAATTGGAAAATCCACCAATTTACCATTATCTGGGCAAATATTGCACAAAATAAGGAAAATCTGTTTTTCTGGTGGTTTTACTAGAACTTATGATAGCTCATATCTCGGGAACGGTGCGTCCTACGACAAAAATCCAGTACAATTTTTTGTAGCTTATGACTTGATCTAGAGGATGGAATTGGAAAATCCACCAATTTACAATTATCTGGGCAAATATTGCACAAAATAAGGAAAATCTGTTTTTCTGGTGGTTTTACTAGAACTTATGATAGCTCATATCTCGGGAACGGTGCGTCCTACGACAAAAATCCAGTACAATTTTTTGTAGCTTATGACTTGATCTAGAGGATGGAATTGGAAAATCCACCAATTTACAATTATCTGGGCAAATTTTGCACAAAAATAAGGAAAATTTGTTTTTCTGGTGGTTCTTCTAGAACTTTTGACAGCTCATATCTCGGGAACGGTGCGTCCTACGACAAAATTCCGGTAGAATATTTTGTTGCTTATGACTTGCTCTAGAGGAAGGAATTGGAAAATCCACCAATTTACCATTATCTGGGCAAATTTTGCACAAAAATAAGGAAATTTTGTTTTTCTGGTGGTTCTTCTAGAACTTTTGACAGCTCATATCTCGGGAACGGTGCGTCCTACGACAAAAATCCAGTACAATTTTTTGTAGCTTATGACTTGATCTAGAGGATGGAATTGGAAAATCCACAAATTTACCATTATCTGGGCAAATATTGCACAAGAATAAGGAAAATTTGTTTTTCTGGTGGTTCTTCTAGGACTTTTTACAGCTCATATCTCGGGAACGGTGCGTCCTACGACAAAATTCCGGTAGAATATTTTGTTGCTTATGAATTGATCTAGAGGATGGAATTGGAAAATCCACAAATTTACCATTATCTGGGCAAATATTGCTCATATCTCGGGAACGGTGCGTCCTACGACAAAAATCCAGTACAATTTTTTGTAGCTTATGACTTGATCTAGAGGATGGAATTGGAAAATTCACCAGTTTACCATTATCTGGGCAAATATTGCACAAAAATAAGGCAAATTTGTTTTTCTGGTGGTTCTTCTAGGATTTTTTACAGCTCATATCTCGGGAACGGTGCGTCCTACGACAAAAATCCAGTACAATTTTTTGTAGCTTATGACTTGATCTAGAGGATGGAATTGGAAAATCCACCAATTTACCATTATCTGGACAAATATTGCACAAAAATAAGGCAAATCTGTTTTTCTGGTGGTTTTACTAGAACTTATGATAGCTCATATCTCGGGAACGGTGCGTCCTACGACAAAAATCCAGTACAATTTTTTGTAGCTTATGACTTGATCTAGAGGATGGAATTGGAAAATCCACCAATTTACCATTATCTGGGCAAATATTGCACAAAAATAAGGCAAATTTGTTTTTCTGGTGGTTCTTCTAGGACTTTTTACAGCTCATATCTCGGGAACGGTGCGTCCTACGACAAAAATCCAGTACAATTTTTTGTAGCTTATGACTTGATCTAGAGGATGGAATTGGAAAATCCACCAGTTTACCATTATCTGGGCAAATATTGCACAAAAATAAGGCAAATTTGTTTTTCTGGTGGTTCTTCTAGGACTTTTTACAGCTCATATCTCGGGAACGGTGCGTCCTACGACAAAAATCCAGTACAATTTTTTGTAGCTTATGACTTGATCTAGAGGATGGAATTGGAAAATCCACCAGTTTACCATTATCTGGGCAAATATTGCACAAAAATAAGGCAAATTTGTTTTTCTGGTGGTTCTTCTAGGACTTTTTACAGCTCATATCTCGGGAACGGTGCGTCCTACGACAAAAATCCAGTACAATTTTTTGTAGCTTATGACTTCATCTAGAGGATGTAATTGGAAAATCCACCAATTTACCATTATCTGGGCAAATATTGCACAAAAATAAGGCAAATCTGTTTTTCTGGTGGTTTTACTAGAACTTATGATAGCTCATATCTCGGGAACGGTGCGTCCTACGACAAAAATCCAGTACAATTTTTTGTAGCTTATGACTTGATCTAGAGGATGGAATTGGAAAATCCACCAATTTACCATTATCTGGGCAAATATTGCACAAAAATAAGGCAAATTTGTTTTTCTGGTGGTTCTTCTAGGACTTTTTACAGCTCATATCTCGGGAACGGTGCGTCCTACGACAAAAATCCAGTACAATTTTTTGTAGCTTATGACTTGATCTAGAGGATGGAATTGGAAAATCCACCAATTTACCATTATCTGGGCAAATATTGCACAAAAAAAAGGCAAATTTGTTTTTCTGGTGGTTCTTCTAGGACTTTTTACAGCTCATATCTCGGGAACGGTGCGTCCTACGACAAAAATCCAGTACAATTTTTTGTAGCTTATGACTTGATCTAGAGGATGGAATTGGAAAATCCACCAGTTTACCATTATCTGGGCAAATATTGCACAAAAATAAGGCAAATTTGTTTTTCTGGTGGTTCTTCTAGGACTTTTTACAGCTCATATCTCGGGAACGGTGCGTCCTACCACAAAAATCCAGTACAATTTTTTGTAGCTTATGACTTGATCTAGAGGATGGAATTGGAAAATCCACCAATTTACCATTATCTGGGCAAATATTGCACAAGAATAAGGAAAATTTGTTTTTCTGGTGGTTCTTCTAGGACTTTTTACAGCTCATATCTCGGGAACGGTGCGTCCTACGACAAAAATCCAGTACTATTTTTTGTAGCTTATGACTTGATCTAGGGGATGGAATTGGAAAATCCACCAATTTACCATTATCTGGGCAAATATTGCACAAAATAAGGAAAATCTGTTTTTCTGGTGGTTTTACTAGAACTTATGATAGCTCATATCTCGGGAACGGTGCGTCCTACGACAAAAATCCAGTACAATTTTTTGTAGCTTATGACTTGATCTAGGGGATGGAATTGGAAAATCCACCAATTTACCATTATCTGGGCAAATATTGCACAAGAATAAGGAAAATTTGTTTTTCTGGTGGTTCTTCTAGGACTTTTTACAGCTTATATCTCGGGAACGGTGCGTCCTACGACAAAAATCCAGTACTATTTTTTGTAGCTTATGACTTGATCTAGGGGATGGAATTGGAAAATCCACCAATTTACCATTATCTGGGCAAATATTGCACAAGAATAAGGAAGATTTGTTTTTCTGGTGGTTCTTCTAGGACTTTTTACAGCTCATATCTCGGGAACGGTGCGTCCTACGACAAAAATCCAGTACTATTTTTTGTAGCTTATGACTTGATCTAGGGGATGGAATTGGAAAATCCACCAATTTACCATTATCTGGGCAAATATTGCACAAAATAAGGAAAATTTGTTTTTCTGGTGGTTCTTCTAGGACTTTTTACAGCTCATATCTCGGGAACGGTGCGTCCTACGACAAAAATCCAGTACAATTTTTTGTAGCTTATGACTTGATATAGAGGATGGAATTGGAAAATTCACCAATTTACAATTATCTGGGCAAATTTTGCACAAAAATAAGGAAATTTTGTTTTTCTGGTGGTTCTTCTAGAACTTATAATAGCTCATATCTCGGAAACGGTGCGCCCTACGACAAAAATCCAGTACAATTTTTTGTAGCTTATGACTTGATCTAGAGGATGGAATTGGAAAATCCACCAATTTACCATTATCTGGGCAAATATTGCACAAAATAAGGAAAATCTGTTTTTCTGGTGGTTTTACTAGAACTTATGATAGCTCATATCTCGGGAACGGTGCGTCCTACGACAAAAATCCAGTACTATTTTTTGTAGCTTATGACTTGATCTAGGGGATGGAATTGGAAAATCCACCAATTTACCATTATCTGGGCAAATATTGCACAAGAATAAGGAAAATCTGTTTTTCTGGTGGTTTTACTAGAACTTATGATAGCTCATATCTCGGGAACGGTGCGTCCTACGACAAAAATCCAGTACAATTTTTTGTAGCTTATGACTTGATCCAGAGGATGGAATTGGAAAATCCACCAATTTACCACTATCTGGGCAAATATTGCACAAAAATAAGGCAAATTTGTTTTTCTGGTGGTTCTTCTAGGACTTTTTACAGCTCATATCTCGGGAACGGTGCGTCCTACGACAAAAATCCAGTACAATTTTTGTAGCTTATGACTTGATCTAGAGGATGGAATTCGAAAATCCACAAATTTACCATTATCTGGGCAAATATTGCACAAAAATTAGGAAAATTTGTTTTTCTGGTGGTTCTTCCAGAACTTTTGATAGCTCATATCTCGGGAACGGTGCGTCCTACGACAAAAGTCCAGTACAATTTTTTGTAGCTTATGACTTGATCTAGAGAATGGAATAGGAAAATCCACAAATTTACCATTATCTGGGCAAATATTGCACAAAAATAAGGAAAATTTGTTTTTCTGGTGGTTCTTCTAGAACTTTTGACAGCTCATATCTCGGGAACGGTGCGTCCTATGACAAAATTCCGGTAGAATATTTTGTAGCTTATGACTTGCTCCAGAGGATGGAATTGGAAAATCCACCAATTTACCATTATTTGGGCAAATTTTGCACAAAAATAAGGGAAATTTGTTCCCCTGGTGGTTCTTCTAAAACTTTTGACAGCTCATATCTCGAGAACGGTGCGTCCCACGAGAAAATTTCTTCCTAGTTTCAGGAATACCAACCGTCTGCAGGTGTTCTTGGGACAGCATCTGGCTCTTTTGCCTTGAGGGTTCCAATCTAACTCCTTTCTGGTAATGCTGTTGGCTGTTTTCCTGATGGTTTGTCCGATCCATTTTCAACACAATTGGTTCCTCTCTTGTAATTTCTAACAGATCCACGTTCCTTAAGCTATTTGGCCAGAATTTCCGACATATGGTACCGAGACATTGTAATTTAATTGTAATTTCTGTATGATGTTCGAAATCAACCACGTTCAACCATATATCAATATTGATTTAACACATGCGTTGAATATTCTGAGCTTCGTGTTTCTGATCTAAGTCTTCCGGATATTTATCTCCAATTCGGCGCATCGTGTTAGTCTTGCGAGGTGTTCTAATTTAGCTTGGATGTAGCTGAGCTTGTGTCAGAGTAGACAAATATCGTCCGCATAGTCTATGTCGTGTGAGACTCCAAGATTTTTAACGTCTCTGCACGCAGACTTCTCTCAAAATTTCCAGGACTATTGTGAACAGTTGAAGTGAAAGTGGGCATCCTTGCTGTACTCCTGAATTTGTAGAGAAAGAGTCACTGATGTTTCCGTTATGTAGTACCTCGAGATCCGAATCTTCGTACATTGCTCTGCTGATCTTAATTATTTTCTGGGGTACTCCTTTCTAGGTAGTAGGTAAGCGGGGCCACCAGCACGCTTAGACCATGTCGGTCCATTGTGATACCCACAGTCAGACTACTACCACTCATTGACCACTCCTAACGGCAAATGATGACTGGACCAGATTTGAAAAGCAGATAAAAGCGTATTTACTTTACTTTAACTGGGATTCGAAACAGGGATCCCGCTAAACAGGGGCAGGCACTTAACCAACTGCGGCATCCAGTCGCTTAATGTGTGTCAGGTGTCAAAGACCATCTGGAAATCGATGAACAGCAAGTACATAGATGTACGCCATTTTATAGATTGCTCAACTGCTATGCGCACAGTGTTGGCTTTGTCTACGCTGTTTCTATGTGAGCGGAAACGAAAGCCTGGTTATCTCGTAGATTTTCTTAGATTTTGTTTTGAAGTCTCCCTTTCAATTATGCAAGTATGCCTCTATACCCATGGATACAGACCTCACTCGACCTAAACTCCTCTTCGAGAAGAATTTCACAACCAGCATACCGCCCAGATCTTACTGGGAGTCTGAACACCAGACGCTGGAAGGTCCACTGCGAATCTTCATAGATGAATCGAAGAGGGATGCAGGTGTGGGTGCTGGTGTCTATTCCAAGGATTTAATTGTCCAGCTATCTTTTCGACTACCTAATCACTGCAGCCCTGTCTGATGTAAGGGTATAGCAGTTGAGCTGATTATAATTTTGGTAAAGTCGTAGATTTAGTCTTACATACTCCTCCCCAGAGTCCAGAAATGAACTCCATAGAAACCTTTGGGCACATTTAAGAACAAAATTTTCAAAACCATAGAACGCAGGAAATAACCATAACCTCGGATGTATTCACGTAAACGTTCATTCCAGCATCCCGAGAGAGCGTACCTACCAAGAACAAGTCTCAAACCGTACACTTGCGAATTGGCAGTCGCCTGTACATCCCCTGCACTCGCGAGAGGATATGCATCGCTCAACAAGAATGATTGCTGGAGAAGATAGACGAGCAGCGTAGATGGCTAGACTCAAATTCAAACCGGACAACAGCGCTACGAAAAAGAGAGAAATACAAATATGAACCCAGACTCGAAAATCTGCTGACCGATATAGTCGATTCTGCAACACATAATCGTGACGTAGATAAAAAAAAAACTCAACGATTCACCCTAGCTCAAGTTTTGGAAAACTAAGACAATGGAAGACTGTTTGGTGGCCAACAAATGAACGCATTCACTGAAGGCAAAACTATGAGGGCACACACTCGAAGTGTGCCGCCGTCTCCAAGATAACGTGCTGCGAAATGTTCCACAATGTTACACAACCAACTAATCTACGAAACAGATAAACTCCATTAAGTGACCACACACAGATTCGCTATTAGAACCATGTCCCACTGGCATAATGTTCAAATGTATGTAAACATAAATAATTCAAATTTTATGAATGTGCATTTTTGAAGGAATATTCATCGTTTGACGCCTCGCAGCTTTATAACCCCATCACTTAACAGTTGTGTTGATTTATGTCCCCAAATGGAATTCTCAAATTCAAGCGGCGACCCTGACTTTATGAATTTGCAATTTAAAACAAACGAAACCGTTGCATCACCGCCTTAGTCGTGCCAAATGTTTTGTTCTTCTCCTCCCATCTTCTTCCGCATCCGTCCAAAAGTGAATGATTGATTAATCTATCTACATTCTTGAATGAACTAAGGAAAAACAGACCGAATATCCGACTAGATATTGTAATTAGCTACTTCCTACTGCGTGCATACTTGTATACGCACACACACGCACGCGTGCGTTAATGCTCATACTTTCTTTTCAGAACTTTTTTTATGATTCCTAGAATTCGAATGGAAATTGTTTTATGTTTTTTTTTTTGAATTTTGCTGACGTTATTTCCGAAGACGCCGCGGCAAATAGAGGCATTCTATACAGCGTCCCACAGATACCCCCAGCAGCGTGGTTCTCTTGTCTTGTCGATTGTGGTGTATTTTATCCATGATCGCATGATAATCTGGAGCTTCCGACCTCGTTTCTTCTTAGTTTTGTTTGTTTGCTGTTTTTTCTGTTTTTTTTGTCTGTTTGTCTGCGAATCTGATGAGTGCCGATTGTACTGGTTTTGTTTCAGAGGCGAGCAATGGAGATGCTTGACCGTGTAATTGAAATGAATTTCATAAATTGCTTTAATTGTTGAAAAACATAATTTAGTGCTGTGTGTATGAGACGAAAGGAAGCAAAAGAGAGATGATCGTTAAATTGGATTATTGGTCAAGGTTTGTTGATGTCTCGTAGATCAAATCGATTGCAATGAGTCAAGTCGAAAGAATTGCCAAATTTGCACAGACGCCCTATACTCACCTTGAACAGACACGAAATTCCCAAGACTTGAGCGATGACAACGCAGAAGAGAGTGAACTCGTTTCAGGATGCATTGTTCGTTCACATTGACGTCACAAAAGTTAATGGGCTATCTGTCGGTCAGCTTAAGCTTTGTTAACGTCCGCCTTCGCAGTTAGCGGAGGTTATCTGATGTATGTGCCATCGGGCCTGGTATAATTCAACCGCAAAGCTGAATGAATGAGTTTCGGAATGATATATTTCAGTGGATATGGCGGTGAATGAACTCTTTGTGGATTAATTGAGGCGCTTACAATGAGGCTGTACGAGCCTGATATTCCCAGTCATTTTTACCAAGATACATGCGTTTAAGAAGTGTAGTTCCATCAAAAAAGGAATAAGTGGCGCATCATGCCAAGAAAATTCAGGACACTCAAAAGAAGGAACTAAACGAATACCAGGGACCGGAAAATGTGTACAATTCTAGTGCCGCCACGACCTGTGTTCGCACTTTACCCGCACTCAAAAAAGAGTAAATATTTAGATTCCACTAATTTTCGCGCTTGTGGAACCGTAACAAACCAGTAAACACATCTTCTTGTGCACACAGCACTGTGCACTGTGCTAATAAAAATGTATTCACTGAGCACAATGAAATGCATCTCAAATCAAATAAGACCCGGCCGCGAGTTTGCGTTTTGATGAGTGTACAGGTAGGCTGAAGTGACTTAAGAGTGCACTTGGACGATATCAGGTCCATCGTGGCGTCACGGGGATCGGCCCAGGGTCAACACACCTGTCTGCGGGAAACCAATTCGAGTTTTATATGAAGGGTAATAGCCTATCGACGGATGTGTTGTATCAGCATGCTCCCTGGTACTGACATCTGAGGGCCACCGGTGTGCAGGTACTCCGAAAATCCTTTTCGTTTTCCATTTCACTCTCATCAAGGACGCAACTTCTGCAGAAGTCATTAGTTAAGGCGCCGAGTCTATCGCATGAGGTCCTATTAGACGGTGTCCAGGGGTGACACCTTTGGATCGGAGATGAGATAGAAAGTTTCCGAGAAAGCCTGGGATTTAGCTTACTTCAGATCTTGAGATGTTGTGCGTAATGCGTATGCCTGCAGTTGTACTGTTATACATACCAATAACATTGTGTTCAAGCGCGAGTAGGACCACTTTCGCATGCCCGAGCAGTCTCCTGGGATCTCTATGGCCTTGTATCCAACATAGATAGCTGAACATTTCTCCTTTTGGCAGCAGTTATATATTGTTACTCTTCGTTTAAGAGTAACACTCAAAAAATAAAAAAAATAGTAAGAGGGGTTCATTTCTTCCTCTCGGTATTTCCGTTGGACAGTATAATGAATTACAACGCGATTGAAAGTCTTACTGAATGAAAAATTAATTATGAAGGGTTATTCGCAATGAAACACACACATTGGTAGGAAATAATATAAAATAGAATTTATTACAATTAATTAAACGAGGTGTATACAGGTGTACTTGTCAAACAATATTCCGCCGTGAACCTATTGTGCACTCCTATTTATTTATCTTTATTGTTTATGTTGCATTTCTTATCCCTGATCAGGTGTCAAGAGCAGCTAAACGGTTGTCTGGTCAAATTCACTGATTTAGCGTCTGGCGCATGAACTCGCCTGGTTCATGCATAACAATTACTACAACTTACAATATTATGGATATGATTTTCTTCTACTGAAACCCGCTGCAGTAGTCAGGAAGTACTCCTATCCATTACACACCCGTTCTTTAATTTTTGAAGAATCCTTTTTTATGTATTTTTTTTAAGACAATTATACCCTCTGGGCATTGTCAGTAAATCGAAAGAGCTGGCGTTTGTTGTCGTTTCGGGAATCGCAGCGGGAATCGAACCTATGAAGTGCGCACATTATTTTTTATTTTGCAGATTTTTTCATATACAGTGGACTCTCCCAAGTCGAAACTCTCTCTAACTCGAACTTTTTCGCCATATTTTACATACATTTCCTCAATTTTAGATACAAAAACCTCTCTCTAAGTCAAACGCGCTCTGACTCGAACAAATTATGGTATATCGTGACAATTCGACTTAGGGGAGTTTACTGTACTAGCAGACTAGCAAAATTAACTAACCATCATAACAAACAACGATATTTATTATAACTCTAAATACTTTCATTGATTTTATGAATCCAGAAAACGGACAAAACCTTGGCTTAACTTATCTAACTTAACCTACCTAAACCTAACATATGACTTAAGAAACTTAGATCTCATCTATACCTACCACGGACACGTGCTGCACGACGTTTATGTGATGTATAAATAGATAAGGTGACCCCTTGCACCAAACTTATATTTGCACAATCATCTGGGACTGGTAATATTATCACCACCGTATCAAATTACTTAAACTCCTCTCGCTTATTTTACATCTATGTCACCAGGGTTTGTAACTCCCTCCCAGCTCAAGTAAAACAATTAATTGCTGCAAAACAGTTAATAAAAGTGTTACAAATATTTAAATGATTATACATATTTACTCTCCTTATTTCCCTTCCTTTTCCTTGCCATTTTCACCACTCCACATCCTTCTTACATTTACCTAGTTTCAGATTAGTTTGTAGTATATTGGATCTTTCTATTTGCATATATTTTTATATTGTGCTATAAAAGTCAATAATATCTTACTTGTACGCCGAAATAAATTGAATCGAAAGAATGGAAAGAAAGGGCGGACTAAATGTGTTCAGTGAAAATTTATGAGAAAAATATAATTTTATAAAGAAATAAAAAGGTGGAAGTGATGTTGAGTGCATTGTTTGCAACATCGAATTCTATGTTTCTCACGAAGGAATAACATTGAATCATAAACGCCCGCAGGGGGGCTCATGGTGGGGCACTTGCTTCTTCCTGGCTCTGGCGGGTGCCTATGCATCGAATAATATTTTAAATCAAAACTGCAACGAAGCTTTGAGTGCTGCGTCAATGAATGACGAACGATTTTTAAAGTGTAACGCTAGACAAAGCCGATTTGAACATTGCGGCCTGCGGATATGTGTGGGCGTATGACGTACTCCGATCTAATCATAGATTGCCAGAGAATTCGGCCACATTTGATAGAGTTCTCTAAAGGCCACTGATAAAAACCGGTTGAGTATTTCAACTTTAAAAGAAATTTTGTACATTCAGTGTAACATAAAAATATCGTGTCCGTCTTGAAATGTCAGTTTTAGACGACTCAGCACAAAAGGCGTGAAGAAATATTGTCGTTCCCAATCAAATACTTAATTTTTATTTAAATTTGAATTCTTGCATTTACAATTTTTACATTCTTTAAGTAATTCTTTAAGAAAATGTATTAAATAAATAAAACAAGGATTTAACACAAATATATTTTCCTGTGTACCGAAATTGGCTTTGTGGAAGGTCGTGGTGCACTTTTTCCACTTTTTTCGTTTTTCTCCCTTATAACTACTTTAATCTTGTACATAAGTTGACCACGAAAGTCAACTATCTCGTCATTTTGAAAAGACAGCGGCGGTGGGAACTTTTCGTGTAAAGTAAAATTGGCGATCTTGAGCAAACTCTTTCTTACCTCGAGCAGAGATACGTCTGCTGAACCGAAGAAAATCTTCGTGGCTGCAAAAGGCACCAGATTCGTATTGAATTCGTATGTCCATGATCGATGCACATACCCACTACGCCATGGAGACCAAGATTATAAGACGGACAAAACCCACCCATTCCTATAAGCACTCGAACATGGGTATCTTTGATTGTTTAAGTGTTCGCGGATGCAAAGAACTGGAGCTTGCTGATTGAATAGAGCGTGCTCGAATAAGAAGCCAGCATTAGTGCAGGATCAGAACCTCCAGAAATAGTTGGACGCAGAAGTAAGAAAATTACCCTCGGGATCCCCAAAATAACGGACGTGAAAATGTAATCATCCCGTGCAGGGACTTACGAGAGTCGGATAAGAAAGTTAGCGGTAACAACGTGTTACTCAAAATTGTTGTATATTCCTCTGACTATCTTTAAGACGTTGGAAAGAAATCATTAAGCCACCAGAAACTCGTTCAATTCAAACCCACAAAAAGGATTCCGAGAATTTGGACAAAGATTCAATGTCGTTGACGTACACGTACCACAGCAGACGGTGAATGATGACAGATTATTCCACTTAATCAGAATGAACAAATGTCATCGATGTGAAACCCTTCTTTACCCAGATTCGATTTATTTTGTGAACAAAAGTCAACTGGATTTCCCTTGTGATGAAATCTTCGAGAGTACCCTTCGACGGATCTGACAAAGTAAATGAAAAGAAAGAAAAGTGGAGCAAGCAGGATAACGGAAACCAGACCCCTGGTGCGCTTTTGAAATTGTCTGAAAGGAACATGGATGACACGGTTTTCGCAATGTCCCGAGCCTGACACAGGGCGAATGTTCTCGGCCTGCTGCCCAAGAAACAATCGGCTATGTAAGTATGTTTTTGAAATGGGTTGGTGAGCAGATATTTAATCGATGGCGACCTCTCGGACCTTTGAACATCCCGTTCAGACACTACATTATTCCATAAGCCATATCAGAACACGTTTAGGCATTGTAGAATGTGCCTGAAAAACCTGCAATACATATATATTGTCTTGAATTCATCGGAGAACACCATCCAGCAGCTCTACAGATCAGACTTTTATTCCAGACTTACTCACTTAGTCCTGTTTAAGCGCAAGGCACTTTCTGCCCTCGCTTGATAGGCTGAACATATATTTTTATAATATTGTATAACAGCTTGTGAATAAATAAATATATCCTGTATACCCTCGCGGCCTACGCGCCACCGTCTGCGGTTTCTCGCACTGACTTTTAGCTCTGTCCAACTCTTCCCCATCTGTCGGGACTCCTCGTTTAAATGAAGGAATCTGGCATTCTGCGTCCCTTCACCCTTCGAGTTAAGGAGTGTCTTCACATTCCAGAAACCAATCTTTGTCCGGGTACAATAGCCAAAGGTCGTCAACGGGTAATTGTTCCTTATCCGAGGCGAAGTGTTGATTTCGTTAGCTTGAAAGTTTCGGTAACGTAGGGTGCTGACCTTGGTTACCAAGTCTGGCTCCACTAGACCTGTCGCACTTGCAATTTTAGCCTAAGGTATTTATAAGGTTTTATTCAATTAGTTACCAGGGACCACCACGGGTACGTAACGCAAATAAATCACCACGAACCTAATTGTTACGCTACAGGGTCAATGCAATCTTTGAGCAGTCAGTAGTAGCCCGATCAGTCGCAATGCAAATCCCCAAAGGCCAAAGAGAACTTGTAAAGGGTTCTTCGATACTTTCTAGGCAGAGAGATAGGGATAGTTGTAGGTTCAGTTGGATGTGCTGGCTTCAGAAAGGAGTCTAATCAAGAATAGGTGACTAACCTAAGTCGACATCTCGACTAATTAATCTAAGGCTGTTCGATAGGAATTCGATCCACCACTGAAGTATCGTAAATCTTCTATGATCATACCCAACGGAGGAAAGTGAAGGAGTGAACCGGAGAGTGTAGTCCCATGCATCTTAAGAATGTTGTCGTTGAACTCTCATCAAGCGAGCCCCTCTACATTGCGCCTCGGTGCGGACTAGCATATTGATGTGAATCCAGTACGCAATGCGCTTTTATCCGCACTGCATCGATTATTCCCTTATCATGGCTTTCAGAATCCAGTTTTAGGGCAACCCGATATCGTGCATGATTCTTCATTTGCTTCCCGCCACTTCTGAGCCCACATCTAACTTTGTTGCTAGTGATTACCTTGTATTCGAAGAAAAATTCACAACACGAATGAAAAGGTATAGCAGCACAGGAAATGACGAAGTTAAATGAAAACCGATAGGCAAACGAATGAGTCCGCGTTCATTTAAAGTGTAAGAGGCTTTCACAAAGCCATTATCAATTTTCATTTACTGCGAACAAAAGCCGGCAGTCGGAAGCCGAGGAACACCCCAATTCACTCGACGTCATCGCACACTTTTTTTTTATGAGCGTTTATCTCAAACAACCGACCTTCAATCGCAGCGCTTTAAAATATTCCCACAACCGAGAAGAAGTCTAAGAATAATTTTTATGACAAACAAACTCAAATTCAGACTACAGATACCGCAAGGCATTTATTTTTTATTTTCCATTTCAGGTGCCGATTAATAACGCTTGAAAATACTTCACACTCATAATTAGGTCATTCTGTTTTGCTACGTTTACACCAACAAATTAACACACAAGGGAACCCCGAACAAAGGTCTACGAACGTAAGCTGGCAAGCCAATAAAGCATGAATCAGAAGTGATATCGAAATATAATTAACACGCGCTCTGAAACGAATGTGTGATGTCGTAATTCCCTGAGATTGTGTATCTACGACAACGGGCAAAACTGAGGACGCAGAGCTGGGCTGAGGTTTTTGCCAAAAAACCAACCTAGACGCTGCATTGCGTAATGTTTGTTAGACTTCAAGGTAGCGGCTGAAGTGAAAACATCAGGGGATCTGAATGAGCTAAGAGGCTCTTCGGACAGCGTTTTGTTAGCGGCGGTGACTGGAGTTGCGAAAATAAATTCCTATCGCGGCGATCTATCTTAGGTCTGAAATTGATGACCATCATTCCCGTTCATTCTCGAGAGGTGATGAGCTGTTTTGTTGGATGGACGTAAACGTAAACAAATTAATTAACCCGATTCAAGTTTGTGGGTTGAAAACTGGTACTTAGCTGGTGGTTTGATGTGGCTCAAGGGGTGTGGAGACAACAATGCAGGCAAACAATGCCGGAGACGGGCTTAAACTTGTTTCAGCTCTTTATGTGAACAAGTGATGAGTGTTCGCGTTATGTGCAAGGCGCCTTTCATTCCGCGCAAAGCTGTCTGTGGTTTCCTTTATAGAGTTGCAAGTTTTGAAGCAGTTTCTTTTTCGCATTGGGGCTGAACATTTTGTCTTTATTGTTCAAGTTTTGACTGCGTAACACGTGTAGACAGCGAGAAAATGTCTAGTTTTCAGGTATTTTGGAGCAGTTTCACTCGTCATGAGAGATAACATGTTGTTAGTGTTGACAGTTTGTTGGACAACAATTGGAAGCAAAGGACTTGTCCTAGATTGCACCTTGCGAAAGGTCTAGTAAGAAAATACAACGTTATTAGAGAAGAGTGACATTAACTGTGGGTTAATTTACATCCTCGTGGCAGGCAGCAGAATGCATTCGTCACATGTGGGATACATAAATCCAATTTTGGTATTACGCCAATCGGATGATCTTCCAATTAAAACACACAAAATAGTATACCTGTTAATGGCACTATTTGGAGTTGACGGGAAATACGGTCGAACTAAATAAGATCGAGTGGTTACCGTAGCGTAGTGGGTAAGTGCTTCGACTCCTACGCAGAGGGTGCCAGGTTCGATACCCGATTTCACCACCTTTGATAATTCACGGCTCCACCTCTTTCGAGTCACTGAGTCGGCATAAAACTGTAGGTCAATTCCACTCGTGAAAGAACAATAGCACGCACAACGCGAGTAGTTGCTGAGAAGCTAGGCCCAGGTCCCAGGCCGGAAAGCAAATATCCGTGAGCTAACAAGCTTCATCATCCGATTCCCTCCTCCAATGTAGCAGGAAACTGTTGACGATGATGGTCGGAGCTGTCACTGGTCATAATCATCTGAAGTATCATGAACACAAAATGGGACTTACCCATGACACCATTTGCAGAGTCTACGGGGAGGAAGAGGAGATTGAGGATACATCTCACTATCTTTGTCAATGCCCCAGTCTATGCAAATTGAGACAAAGAACCCTGGGAAAATTTGTCTTCCATGACCTCCTGACATATCAGATACCCCACTAAAATCTCTTTGCAGGTTTATTAGGATCTCCGGATGGCTGGATAGAGGAGGACGATAACCAACAACCTTGAAGTCAGGAGGTTTTTCATCATCCGGCGAGTGGGGCGATAGGAAGGGTTTCACCCCATGGGCATACCAATGGGTCCAATAGGACCTCAGTGTGGTCAACCCAATAACCTAACCTACCCTAATGAAACTGTTGTGTTCTATTGCTATACGATCTTCACGATGCAGCCAATTTAGTTGATTGATCTGATAGCCAAAGATCACTCGCAGAACCAAAAGCGAGGTCATCTTCATTCGCTTTCTATATTATCTGTGTCGTATTGACACAAGTCCTTGTTTGAAGCGAACTTTTGAAATGGGATTCTATTAATATGTAAGTCATAACTTTAACCAAGAGTGGATGTCCACCCCGGTACCGAGTCGTAGAATTGTGACGTGGAATCAAGAAGATAACACATATGTATTGGGTTCTTTTCACTGCCATTTATCCATGGATATTTTGGACGTTTCCAATGTTCAGAACTGACCCACTGACCGTCGAATTTTTAAACCACATTCGCAGTTAGCATTGCATTCTGTTTTACCTGAAAATGCAACATGTTTGTAGAGATCTCCGTGGCAAGTACACAAAACGGAGATCTTCGAGCATGTCGCCTGTAACCAACAGAAAAGCAAATTATTGAAACATTGACGCATCGAGAGGGCACGTGGATGCAACCCTTCACATATCCCAAATTTAATACTTCTAGATGTACACTAGTTTTCGTTGTTTCGATAGATTTTTTCCGTGGTTAGGTGGAAATCTTCGACAAGAATCTATGGCGAACATTCGTGTGAGATTTTTACTCACTAAAACCACCTCCCTGTATTTTTTTAAAACTACAACTAAGTGAAGCACTTAATCAGTAGTTTGCATTTCATAATTTAGGTACTGATCGGCAGGTTAATCTCCAATGAAAGTTCCTGCTAACACCGCAACCATGCGCGGGTGTAGACTATCGCACGAGATCAAGGGGTCGTATCCTTTGAAGTCGGCGCAAGGCATTAGTTTCCTCAAGGATCTGCTGAACTGCAGTATTTGTGTGCTCTTCTAGGCGGCGCTTACGTTTATAAGCAAAGTTCTTAACTTCATCTTGGAGTGGTAATATTCCATGATCTCTGTGGATATCGTCGTTTCTGATATACCATGGTGCATTGACGATGGTTTTAAGCACCTTATTTTGAAAAGTCTCTATTTTTTCGATAGATAATGCGCATTGACGTGGAGCACATTTTCTACAGAGAATTATCTTCAAGAATACTTAAAGCATTCGAAGGCAACGTGACCTTACCCAAACTAACTATAAATCTATCAAAATAACTCGACATATCCACTCGCAATATACAAAACGTGCCAGCGCCGAAACACGAACGAAACAAATGATTGAGTGTTTCAAGTGTCAGAATATTTTTTTATGGGATTCTTCATGATCCTTGTGATTTATATTCAAAATCGCATTGAACTCGTAAAACTTACATAAGCACAGAGCACTCATGACATTGCAGACAGTCCCTTGTGTTGTGCACAATTGGCTGGGAATTATACTATCGGTGGTTCATTCACTTTCCTTTTTGGAAGACTGAACAAGTGACGCGCTCTTGTTGCAAGTTCATTTGACTCTCGTCACATTGCTAAAAATAAATCGTATTTCAGAATCTTAATTCTGTCCCCTTCATTGTTATTCTGGGCACAATTAAAGCGTTGCTCCAGCAATTCTGAATAATGAATTGGCTAGCATCCCCCTCTCTCCAGTTCAATGGTCTGGCTGGATGGGGCTTAAGAGGGTTCCAGATGTGATCCGGAAAAGGTTCATTTCCCCTTTTTCAGATTGAGCATTTAGGGGAAAATGTGTTGCAAGAGAGTTTTTTTTTCTGAGCACCTCTTTCAATTCACCGCCACAGTGAATGATTTTCAGATGACGTCGACGGACGGAGATTCTTTCCAAAACAAGACAGCACGCGCTCGTTGAAGGTGAAAGTAAAGTGCTTTACACTTTCTCTGCAAATACATGGCAGAAGCGAATGTCAACGTCATTTGCGAAAGGTAAGGCACCGAGCAGAAGAACCAGAGAAGAAAGATGATTATTGAAATGCACAAATCTTCAGCTAAATGTCTTCAAGGCACAGAAGAACCGTGGCGCTTCTATATTTATTTTCAAGGCATGATCCATGGTAAACAGTGATTAACTTTATTTCGTCATATTTCGAATTCAAATTCTTGTTAAGTTCCTCTGATTTTCGTCATCATTCGTTCGTACATTCGCTGATACACGCGATCTGCTACAAGCGAATGGGGACCTTCGCTGACTAAGACATTGTCGTTTGCTGAATGTGCGACGGGCCACCGGTAAGACGCAAAATCATCCAAAAAATGTTGTTCACAAGCGCGGTTGGCCTTGAACTCATTAGGCAACTCAGCGAAATTCAATTGAAGTGTTTGCTTCAATTGTAATGGCCACGGCTTAAGCAAGAATGAACGCAAAGAAGACTTAACAAGATCGTCACCATGGTCACCCACACAAGGACTTCGCCTACGAGTTCAGCTCAATCGTCCAACAAGCTGCGAACGCCTCCTGCCCACTTGAGTCTGATCACTGTTCACTTCGCGATCGAGGTGCGTCACTCTACCTTGACTTTGAAAAACGATTATAATCCAACTTCCAAATTAAAGAAGTCTCATTGATTCATGTCAATGAACTAATTAAAAAACTGGTTGTACCTATCCACATTGATGAGCAGAGACATTTGCTCATTCTTCAGAGAATTAGGTATACACAGCTGGTTAAGTCGGTCGGACAGAAGCGGTGCTTGCTTTTGCGGTCACAGGGGCAGCTGCCAAAGATCGCAATACCACGAGCTGGTGTTAAAATATTTATTGACCATTTGTCTGGTCTGATGGGAGCTATAAAAAACTATTTCTGTTATCGAGATCAAGTTTGAACGCGTTTAAAGCTGTTGTGAGGGGGTCTTACAGTTTTTGATTGCCGGCAAATTCCTGCCCGCAGGAGTACATCCGGAAAAGATAAATCTGCAGAACCACCAACAAGAAATGATGTGTATAAAAAGGAGTGTTTTACTATTGAATCATCAAGTCAACTGGGTAGCCTAGATACTAGAAAATTATGTTCGACTGCGTAACAGCCTGAGTCTAAGCAATAAGACGCAGAAGTAGTCTTCCTTTGTTTACCCTAACAAAGGAGCCGTCCAATGGAATGTACTAAGAGGTCACATTCTTCTTAGCCCAGGTGGGGACGTTGTCTTTGCATTTTCGAATTGTTGCCGCTGTGATTCTGGCACCGGCATTTTGTGTATATGAGAATTGGCTTGTTCAAAATGAAACATAGCAGACGTTTCTCGGGAAGACAAGGGTTTTACGTGATGTTTCCTTTAGTTCAGCGGATGATGAGTGGCAATGCACATTTGGTGAAAATCGTGACTGGGCCAGTTCACGCATTGTACACATGGCACGATTAGGGCATATAAGTTGATGTACATCAACTGTTCTATTCATGTGGAGAGATATCAAGAATTTAACTGAGAGCTACTAGCAAGCGACTAGGAAATTATCCTCCAGCAGTTCGTTTAGCTGTTAGCATACATGGGTGACACTGACGTGATTGGTGGATCGAAACGTCAATAAGACGTTTGCTAAAATTGAGACAGAAGTGACTAACATCGGTTTGGTGGTGAAGTGCCCTCCTCGAGAAAGGATATAATACATCGAAGTCTTGGACCAAGCATCACAATGGCAGCTATTACTTCTATACTACGTAAATCCAGAGCAATTTAGTAGGAGTATCTTGGCCAAGTAGAGGATATAAGCGACCCCGAGTCTATGGGATAACCTTAGGGACGCACACAAACGGAGAAGGATCTCAACCAAATTGGTTCACGCAATTGGAGGCAACTAGCCACAGATCGCACTAGCTTGAATGGTTTGTTGGTACAGGACTTGGTCAACTGTAGCGTCACACTAAGAAGTAGACGACCACATGAAAGTCGACGCTAACAAGTGGAAGATATTCTCTTTATGGGTTGCATTTTGGATAGATCTTGAAAGGAATGAGCTCGTCATTCAAAGGATATGAGCAAGGAGGGAGCATCGGCGGCCGGAACGGGTTATAGATGATTTAGTAGAGCAGCTAGAACCCAATAAAAATTGTGGTGTAATGGTACTCATTTGAATGAAAAAGTACTAAAGGAGCAGGACATGTGCGTCTAGAAGAACTTAGGAAATGAATCAGTTTACCGATGTTTTTGTAAAGAATACTCATTTGAAAACATGGTTTATTGTCTTTGTCAGAAACGTCCATTTGTGCGTGTCGTTGTTAGTGACACGTCGGCGTAAGCCCGTCGGAGGCTCTAAAAAATAATGTCAAAATGTATCGAACAGCCTTATTTTACTTGATAATAAAAGGATGTTGAAGAGAGGATATCCTGTCTGCAAGACTTACTTTTGTTCGATGATTTGCCCAAATGAACTGTAGGTTTTAAAGCACATTCTCACCTTCGTATCCATTAAAGAATCTCGGGTGTACGAATCCTCTGCGAACTCCTACTATTAACTCCTCGCATACAATACACTTGGAGCCCCCGAATTTGTCAAGACCAGCATATCCTTTACTCGTACTCAAACACACAGTCAGCTACCGAACATTCAGCACAGTTTTTGAACTGAGAACAGATGGACACATTCGTGCTGGTATCACAAGTTCGGATAAGAGACTCCTTGTATTCCTCATCCTTTGATGACAAGAATCTTATACAACGACACGATGTAATCTTATAACAGCAGGTTGTAATCAAAATACATCTCCGTCTTCGTGATACATATCCAAGACATCATTGTCTTCCCCATCACCGACCGGCAGAAATCAGCCTCTTTGAAAATTATTCCGTCGACCGGCTGCATTTAACCATTTCTTCATCATTGAACCTCAATGAAAACACATGCATTTTGTAAATAAAATTAATGTTTATATTTCAATATAACGGTATCAATACAAAAGTAAATAATTTAGTCATATAAACTCTACACAATACTAAAGGCTACAAGTGACTTAAATCCAAAACCAAACATCTCAAGAGGATTACATTTTTGGTTTGTTTTTTCTTTCAAGTTTTTTTTTCCATTTTTGTCTCTTCTTTGTTTTTTGGTTATCAAAGCAAATACACTAAGCTGCCGAATGAAGTATAAATATCTCATGTCTCTTGTTTAGTTACAATTGTGTGTATAAAATGTATCGTCTATTTATGTAAGTATTCAAATTGAGCTGAAAAATTCTATAATACTTAGTTCAAGAGAAGATGAAAAATATATGTAAATCTGTTGTTGTGCTTTATATCGAGTATTTATTTGAAATTGTATTTGTTTTTGTTTTTGTTTTCCATTTGTTCAACACTTATAAGTCAGCAATTGTTCTCTAGGAGGTATAATTAATATTATTTATAATTTAAATACACATGTATTAATAAAAAAAAGTGTAAAATTATTCGAAATTGGAGTACAATTTGCAGTCTTTCGATATTTTGATCGTTTTTGTTTGTTAGAATAGAATTTCGTTAGCATTTTTTTCTTGTTTTTCTTATTTACTTATTTAAATCCTAATATTCGTTGTATATGGACTTGGGACTCTTAATGATATAAATTAAAATAAATAAAATGAAACCGATGAAACAAAAATTCGAGACAAACTTTGATGAGAATGTGATCTTTATAAAGTAAGGTTATTTATTTTATTTTTTTCACTCAAAAGAGCAGAAGTCTCTCTTTGCATATTAAAATAAAGTAATAATAATCTTAGGCATTAACAAATTCGCCCATAAATAATCTATACGCTTTTGTTCGTTGTGTCGGCATATAAAGCCTTTCATAAAATGACAATATATATATATTTTAGTCAAAGCATAAATAACAAACAATTATATGTATAACTGCCATTTAAGCTATAAATAAATGTCTTAAGCGAAACTGATATGAATATGTGTGTGAATATAAACGATAAAAAATCGTATATAATGATCTAAATAATTCGTAATTACTCCCACGCTACAGAGGCCGGTGACAGCAGTGATACAAAGCAACGAAGAAGAAGAAAAAAAAAATAATAATATAATTCATAAGAAAAATAAGATGAAGATGAAAATATCGACTATATTGTCGAATAGAATAAGTGGCACGCGGATTGTGGCAATCTTGAAATTTATATTGGGCCAAAATAAAATTGTCACGGTTGTCATTTATTGTCTGTGTTTCCATCTCATGAACTTTGATAAATTTCGCAACAACGTGTCAAATGAATTTCAAAGAAATTCGTGAGAGGCTCGGACAGACCCGATTGTCATGCCCGTGGCAACTGAATTATGAACACAATCGCATACTATGTAGTCTACATCTTTGAAAGTTATTGAATTCATTAAATAATACACATGTTTGCTTTTAAAGCACAGCTGGGGCTAACTTATATCACGTCACTCTGTTCACTTGTGCATAGCTGGTTGCGGGGGTGGGATGAAGAATCTGATCAAATCTTTTTTGTTAGTTGGCAATTCATTGTACAAATGGTTGTTGATGTCAACACTCTCGCCGTCCATTTAGTATAAGCAAGTCAAACTCAATCCAAAGGAATTCCCTTGTCAATGTCAGAGAGTGTGATAGAGGAGGATGTGGATGAGCAAACTCATTGTGCAATGTTAATCGCCATTAGTTAACTACGTTTACTTCGTCTTAAGAACACTTATGTTTTTTAGCTTGTACTAAAATTGTATAGTAAGTCTTATATAAAAAAATTTCTCAAATACTTGGCAGCGAGTGGTTTCTATCTCCTAATAAAAAAGAAAACAAATACTTTCATAGCCTGCCTCTCACCTAGCATACGGTTTCCATCGGAATCTTTGTCGCATTGTCTGATGCCACGGTGTTGTTTGTTATGGTATCACCAATTGATGGCAGGCCATTCGATGAGCTTGAATGTTGAACAGCATTTGTCGTATTGGTTGCCTCTTGTCGAGTTTTCGTTGTCCAAATCCTTTTGACGGCGGCCCACACTTGTGGCTGGCAGCCGACAACAATAAATATGAAGACTCCTTGCAATGCGTTGATGAAATCAGTGAAATACCAGACGTACTTTGGACCTCCAATAAGCCATGACAGAATGTCAGCCATCCATGTCACACCCATCACTACCACAAGTTTAAGACATACTTTTCCTAAGGCAGTTCGTTCAGTCGTTGACTTGACGTCGTCACGCTTCCATAGTCCACAAGTCAATTGCCGAGCAGTGGAAGCAAAGAGAATCAGATTGACGCATAACAAGATTCCAATTGGTCCAAAGAAGAAAGCAAAAATTTCTAAATTACCCTTGAACCAGCAGTTCATGCCGAAACCGGGTTTCAAAAAGTCCGACTCCGACGTATGCTCGAGAATGGCAGCAGTTGCAGCAATAATCAATGACAGTCCCCACGCGTAGACCCTGAACAGCCTGAGTCGGAATAGTTCTTGATTTTTCTCCAATGACGATGGCCTGAAGTCTCGGAAAGTCCACCAAATATTGAAACACATTGTATTGAGCCAGAAAAACGCCGCCAAAAAGAAGAAATGTGTGCAAACAGCCAACACAATGCAAGCACTCTCGCTGAGGGAATCCCGGGATACTTGTATGATTGCCAACAGCAAATCACCAACCAGAAGGCAAAATATGTAGTAAATTTGGCACTGCCAATGTAGAACGTAATGGACGGATGGCATCAAGAATCCAGCAGCCAATGCAGCTGCTAAAAACATCACAGAAATGAATAACCCAGCTGAAAGTACAGCGAAATGAACTTCATCATTTCCATCACTCCACTCATCAGCGGCTGATGAAATATGATGGGAGCAGGTGAATATGTCCAACGATGCAGCGTCCTGGTCACCACCACCACCCGTCTGCTCCAAACAGAATTCATCCGATGATATCTCCTTTCCTGATGTAATCGTCAACTTTCCACTTTCAGTGTCGAACAATCCCATGTTGAAACTGCTAACAATTGCGTAAGTTGTATTGCATTCGGGAAAACCGAAAATTCTCTCAACATCTGTTGAATTAAAGACATCCCATTGATTCGATGACGTCCCGTTTGCTATCTGTGCATTGGAGTTCTGTTGATATATGCATGTTTTTTTGTGTTGGTTGTCATATATCGCATTCGGTGCACAGCACTTTCTCACTTTAGTCTTTTTCTTGGGGGCAGTTAGCGAATCGACGGCTTGTAAATGGCGAAAGCAAACTAGGGCAGCTTCACTGTCGACGCAGTAATCATCAATCCCTACCAGTACGGATTTTTCATACAAAAAGAGAGATCCATTTGAGAATATTACAATTTTGTCACTACCGAAGAACGAATCCATTTGATGGTCTTGGCATTCTTTTGGTCGCGTACTCTCTTCGAATGTTATAAAATTAGGGCTTCCACCTTTCGGACTGTAAGATATACCGCGATTTATCAAAAATATCAAAGGTACCCAATTCTTTGAGCTCCCAGCGACACACACTTGCGATCGATTCAAATACTCCCCGATGCGACAGCATTTGTTTATTTTCACTTTAGGTGGTGGACGACCAGCTTCAGAAACCAACGAACTGAATAGAATTATTCCAGCACAAATATGAACAAAATTTATATTCATTTTTTTTTTATTCTTTTTCGATTTTATTCGATTCGATTTTCGTTTCTTTCACACTTGCCTTCATCCGTGTCTATCAAGGTATGCAACTCACAAGTGAAGAAAAATACAATAAGAATCCGATTTTGAGTTTTTACTTTTAATATTTGCGCAAATGTACATATGTGGAGCGTTTTCTTTCTTTTCTCAGGCGTTGTTGCTAAATACAAAAGCTGAATGAATTCACTACGGTGCCAATACGAGTACGAGTACGAGATACTTTTCTAATTTCGTTCAAGATCCACGACAAAATGAAACTGCGGACTCAAGTGATATAAGAAAAAGAAAACGACAAGAAGGAGAACGTGAAGTAAGAAGAATGAACAAATAAACACAACTCTGAGCTGACGTTGATGCCAAACTGCTTGGGGTATGGAATGGCAGGTAATGCTGGCATAGGGTGTTCAAAAACATAAAAGAGAGGCGGCATTTTATTTAGCGATGGCGTGGCCATTTTCTTTTACTGCTTTTCAATTCTAGTTAGATTATTTTTGCACGCTTCTTTTGAATTTGAAAATAATCTACTGGAAAATTGTGCACTGCTTGAAGAGTTCGAAACTACAGTTTTGCTCTAAAGTTTTTTTTAGTCCACGTATGAATGTGAAGGCAAGGAAAGTGAAATATTTTCCACAGATCAAGAAGCACCACTTTTCGATATAAACATGTACGAATAAGATTGTTGTTGAATTCAAGATTTGTTCCGGTGGTACAAGAAGGTTTAGAGGAGACATTTTTAGGATAAAGATTACTTTTTGAATCTAGAAATAGTTTTAGGTCTATGAAACTTATGTTGCATATACAATAGTTACATAAAAGTCATCCAAAATCCATTGAGCACATTAGTCCATTCCATTTATCAAGTCCTGCTGAGTGACTTTTAACTTACATGCATTGAAAACAATGATTTATTAAGCCAGCGTTAGGTCCTAGCCCTCCCAGAGATCTTTTCTTTTTTCAAAGGAGAGTTGTTTAGACCGCAGGTTTTCGAATTCATCCCAGCTCAAGGTCAGACTCTTCATGGTTCGCAATTTGTCGTGACGATTTGCTTGATCTTTAATGTAGCAGAAAAGTCAAAATGTTTTGTCTACTGCAAAACAAGTCTGTCATTTCCTTGCGCGAGCTTTCACATTAACAATTTGGCCCATCAATCATGGCTGTCAAGGAAATCGTCACGACAAATTGCTCTGTCTAAAGTAAGTTTAATGTGCTGAACACATGAGCCACTTGCGACATCAAATTTCCTCCCAAAATTAAGGAAAATTGTGTTCCTCTTGTCATGCCAAAATTTGGGTATTTAATCTTATCAAGAAAATCTCCACAGAATATTAAATGACGATTTTTCTTCGCTTGCAAAGCACACAGTTTCGAAGACGCGGCGCATGTGTACAGGATTTAACTCCAAACCAACAATTCTACACTATTTTAATCCTAAACCACAACTCGACTCAACGCGGCTTATCTCACTCTCACTCAAATCAGATTTTTACTTTCATTTTCATTTTGAAAGCACTACTCCAAGTGCAACGTTGGTGTAAGTGGCACAATTGATTCTTGGAATTGAGAATGACAACATAAAACGAGCAGCTGTCAGCATTTACAAGTACACCCCCATAAGGTGTCGATAAACAACGTCTTCAGCAAAATTTTAACTTTTTAATTGCGCTTCTATATTGTGTAATTTTTTTACCAATTAATACTGTCACTACAATCTCTTCACAATGAATTAGTTATTGTCCAACAAAATATTTTATTCTATACAAATGTACACGTCTGAAATGGTTTTCGAGTGCCTTTAATTTAATTTGACACCCAGCTAAATATCTTCAGTGCCTACACACATACGTATTGTTCCGAAACGTTTTCAGGTCCACCATAATCTCAGTATTAAATGAGATAACAAATAAATTCCATTAGAATATATTCTAACAGACACACTTCAGTGGCTCACCGATATGTCTTGTTTCTTCAAGTACAATCAGGAAACCGAAGTGTACATTCCAAAGTTTGCAGACTCCTCAGCTGTTCATTATGAGATTCAAGTGAAAATTCATGATGTCGAATGGACGTTAGAGCGTAGGTACAGGGACTTTGATCAATTAAACGAGAAGCTCATCGCAGAGAATGCAATTTCAAAGAAACTCTTACCACCAAAGAAGGTTGGCATTTTTCACGAACGTTATGGTCGGCATGACTCATGTTTCTTCTCTCTCTTCCCTAGCTTGTGGGGAATAAGAACCCAACGTTTCTAGAGCAACGCCGACAACAACTTGAGAAATATCTTCAAGAGCTAATCGTATTGTTTCGTGTCACAATGCCAAGGTCATTGGCGGAGTTTCTTGATTTCAACAAGTATGACATAATCTATCTGCTGCAGGATTTGGCAAAATACTTCAGCGAAAGTGGGGATACACTGCTGTGTGTGAAGAAGGAGTACAGCTTTTCGGCTTTGGAGGTAAGATTGGTTTAGTTCATAGAATTGTCATTCGTTGATTTTGCTTTCCGTCGAGCAGCTTTTTGCAATCAGTGAGAGGCTATGTTTGCCGTGTCCAGCAAACGAAGAGATAAACAAATACGACTTCTCGCACGTTCTCGATTTTTGTTCTCAACTGGAGTTCATTAAAGCAACTCCGGTGAAGGTATGTGCATTGATGACCACTACTCGCTTTGAATTATATAAGTTTTCTTCTTCAGGACACTGGAATTATAGGCTGTGATTACAACTCAATTGACGTGCCTGTAGGGCGAAGCAATATCATCCCTAAAAACCTATACTTCAACTTAAATGCGTTTCGGAATTTGAAAACCTTTAAATTCTACGGTTTGTCCACGGAAAACATCATCGACATTGGTGGGTTCTGTTTTTCTTTCAATCCGTGATGGTTTGAATATCTTTTGATTTGCAGCTCTGGTTAAGCCCAGCATAAAAACAATTTCCGTGCACAACACAACAATCACGAGGATTAATCAAGTTCTCATGTGCGACAACGTTCACAAGGCGGACATCATTGACAGCCCGACGTCGGGCGACAGCAAGACCAATCTCAATTTGTGGAGTAATGTCACCGACCTTGATTTTTCCGGCAATCTGCTCACAACCATCGATACCAGTATTAAAACCGTGCCAAATCTTTCCACGCTCATCCTCGATCACAATCGGCTCAGTTGCATACAGAATCTCAACGAACTTCCACGTTTACAATCGCTCAATTTGGCTGCAAACTTGTTTATCGAATGCCTGAATTGGCATCTGGAATTGGGAAATCTCGTTACCCTGAATCTTGCTCAGAACAAACTGAAAAGACTAGACGGCCTTAAGAGGCTCTATTCACTTGTTAGCCTAGACGTAAGCTGCAATCATATCGACGACCTGGATGAAGTGGATAATGTTGCATGTCTTCCGATGTTGGAAGCTCTCCGGCTGACCGGCAATCCATTGGCGGGAAGTGTTGGTATGTCTTTTTGGTCTCTGCTTTCTTTCAGAATTTTCTCAATTGTTTGTTTTCAGATTACAGACCGCGTGTGCTAGCCCGTTTCCATGGCAGAGCTTCGGAGATTCTGCTGGACAGTGAGAAGGGCTCACAGAAAGAACTAGACACAGCTCTGGTGTTGTCCGCCCTGCATCAATCACGAATCAGCATGAAACTGCCACAATGAAGCACTTTGGTATTATTTTAAAAGGAAATTATTCAAGAATTGTATATTTTATTTTATTTGTGTATAATACAGTACGTGTACATAAAACGTAGTTTTTAGCAATTCTCACGGTCTGCGTCTGGAGATTCATCAACCGGTGATGTTTCATTCGATGTCCGCGGAACCGATTCCCCGCTTGCTTCAGTTTCAGCGATTTGTTCACCATCACGACGCACTAAACCTAACATATCCAACATATTTCGTTTAACCGTATTCTCCATGGCTGTCTCAACGCTCAGATACGCCGATTTATGACCACATATTGCTAAATGACGAGCCATTTTATTTCCAATCGCTGTTGAAAAGCCACAGATACAGTGCATCTCCTCTTCGGTGGGTAATTCAATGGCTCCAGGCAGATTGTTACTGCTTGAATTTTGACATACAGTCGAGTGCTGGAACATTGCACGTTCGCAGCAAGTCTTATATGCACACTTTGTGCACTTCAATTGGCCACTACAAGAAAAAAGGGGGCGAGTTAGAGTTTTTGCGAATTCTCTAATCGGATGAAAAGCTTACATAAAATGATCTTCATTGAGGATCTCTGTGTCACATTCGGCACAGATGCTACCCGACTTCAGGTAGATGTACAGATCCTTGAACTTCGTCTGCATGAGGTATGGGAGCTGCTCCTTGGTGTTATGTGCTCGCACCTAAAACACGAACGTTATCAGATTGTCAGCGCCATGAAGAGGAGTTGAGGCTTACCCGAGGAATTTCGATGAGGATAGAGTTGCCCAACAGCGGTTGAATGTGTTGTGCATGTTTTGAGAAACTTTGATGCTGGTATACTAGATGCATTTTCAGCAAACCTGTCAGAACAGAATAGAACATTGTAATCAATCATCCCTGTGAGACTATTGCTTTAACTTACCCTTCTCATGGAAGCTAAGAGCACACTTGGAGCATTTTTTCGATTCATGTCGCGGTAAATGCGCCCGCAGATGCATGTAATAGGCCTCGACATTTTTTGGCTTCAATTCGCCCTTAACCGAAATTCTGAATATCTAAAAGAGAAGGAAGAGAACAAATTATTGACTCTCAACAGAATTCACAAAATAACTTACACCCAAGCACAAAGGACATTGCAAAAAGTTCTGCTGCTTATGATCATCGTAGAAGTGTCTCACCAAGTCCCTATGCGATGACGATCGATACTCACACGCTTCGCAAGAGTATGGCAATTCGAGAAGATTGTGACTCTTCTGCAAGTGCACCGTCAACAAATGCAAACTGTTATGTCGCTGCTGACAGATCAGACAGTAGTATGAAGCCGATGATGAGGTTTTTGTTTCAGTTGGATGCCTAATCATGTTGTGCTTCGATAGAACGCTCTCACTGGGATATTTCTCCAGACAGAACAAACACTGGAACTGATGATCTTTCCCATCGATTGATATGTGCACCACCAAGTGCGTTTGCAGCTTCTCATTCGAATCGAAACTATCCCCACACAGTGGGCAATCCAAAGTCTTACCAACGGGAAATGGTTCGTAGTTCTTCTGTGCACCACTTTTGATGCCGTAGTACATCTCTTCGAGACCCTTCAGATCATCATCGATTTGTGATTGCTGCTTGGCTTTTGATTCTTGTGGTTGTTGCTTGGTTTTTGATTCTTGTGGTTGTTGCTTGGTTTTTGATTCTTGTGATTGTTGCTTGGTTTTTGATTCTTGTGATTGTTGCTTGGCTTTTGATTCTTGTACTTTTTTTGCTGTCACTGGTGTTGCTGCTGCGGCTCCTGCTGCCGGCTGTGGTGCTGCTGTCGATGGTGTAGTTGCAGCAGTTGCTTTCGGAGTTGATATTTTCTTTTCCACCTTCACCACATCTTCGGTGGTTTTGCGCTTGGGAAGCTCTTTTTTCTCGGTCTTTATCTTTGCAACCGGCGGCAAGGCGTAGTCTGCTTCGTTGATTGCTAGAAACCAAATTGGAATGGATCGTGCAGCGTGTTGGATGGTTTTTTTTTGTTTAATTTTTTGTTAAACAAATCGCATTCACTGTTTCAACAAAAGCAAAAGCACGCACAAGAATAAATCGGTAGAGCAGAGAGAAGAGACTTAGAAACTTGGAATGTTTTTTTTTTGTTTTTGATTTAACCAATACTCTCACAGTAAAAAAGGCTTGCAAAGAGAAAGAGCGAAAATGTTACAAAGAACACGCAGAGTTTAGTTTTCTTTCAAAAACTCTCTAGACGATGGCGATACGATTTATTCGTGAAATAATGTACGCTTTTGATTTTGTTGTAACAATAAATCGATTTTATTTTTTGCAAAATTATCCATAATTCCAGCAAAAAGATTTTTTAAAAATAATAAAGAAAACATCAGCACAGAAACGTACTTAGATTTAAAATGAAAAGTTCAAGATCTTATAGATTATCGCAAATTGAAAACAAGGCACAGCACCGTAACTCTCCCACACGATTGTTTTGTCTTTCGAAATGATGTCGAGAAGCAAGAGATGCGCGTGAGAGAGCGGCGTGCGTGTTTCTGTATTGTTTTGTGGAGAAAAAAAAAAAACATTAAGCCAAAACGGAGAAAATGTTTTTTTGTTTTGTTTTGCTTTTTTAACAAAGAGGAGGAGAACTACTAACGTTTTTTCAAGCGTTTCGGAGTGGTGGATGTCGAAGCGGGACTGTCGGCTGAGGATTGAATGACGCTCCAATCTCTGAAGGGATTCGTTGCGACCTGAAAATGCAACGTATTCGTGTGAGAAATCTTGTTTTCGTTAGTTTCACTTGATACCTACTTGATACAATCGTTGCGTCAACGTTTCGCCGGTGTTCATGCGAGTCTGTTCGGCCAGATGGGATGTGATGTTGGTGAATGCCTGCAGGGCATATGTGCCGAATTGCTCTCTCCAGACCAGCTCGTCAAGGAATTGCTGAATCATTTGACGCGACAGTAGGCTGAGGGTGTTCTGGAACATCCTCGGTACAATGCGTCGCAGGTAGTCCATCACTGAAGAGTTTGTGTGTTGTGCGGCGGAGTCATTGGCGGCAGCTTGTACAATGTTCTTGAATCCCATTTGATAGAGGGTCATTTTGTCGACGGTCAAGTCGATTGCGATGATGCTCTCCTTGTTCACCCACCTTGAAAGGGGCTCCAGAATGGTTTGGAAACGCTTTTTGTAGTTCCGATCTGCGTCTGAGACGGGCTCCACCGCACGAAGGCGAATCGTTTTGTCGGTGTAGTCTAACACACCGAGGACTTCGACTTTGACTTGTCGCTGCTGCCCATCTTGACTGGTGGTTCCAAGAGAAATCACTCCAACCTTGAACGGAAAATAGAGATCATGCAAATGTCGTCGCAAATTTCCAAGTTACATCCTACCTCAACGTATTTATCCGGTCCTCCAAGGAGCTTGCACTTCTGATGGATGGCCAACGTGCAGGCTGCCCTGAGCCAGGTATACACCCCTTTGATGTACACGTTGTCAACTTTGACCCATTGCACAACATTCTGAATGTTTGTTTGACAGGACCAGTGATAAATGAGCTTCAAAATACACGACGGCGGATGTGGTGCGCCTTCGAAGAGGGAACCGTGGAAAACTGACACAAAGCGTGTGGGACAGCATTCGCTGATCCACACATAGCCTCCAGAGTACGGGAACTTGGTTGCATCCGAATAAACACCTAAGCATGAAAAATAATTTTGCATAAAAAGACTTCGTCTGGAATTCTAGACTATGCTACACGAACCCAACTTCAGCTCATTGTTTTTATGGATTGTGCACCTCTGTTCCGACTTCAACAGACCCTCTTGTATCAGCCACTCTGTGAATTTGTTTGGTGTCAGCATCAACACCAGCTTAACTTTCGAGTCCAATTTGCTTCTCGTCGATGACATGTCCTTCACCTTCAACCAAGGCTTCGCAAGAACCACCAACGAGGGGAAGGTCTTTCCTTGCAACTTGCTCTCCTTCTCTGTCGTTGCCGCTTTGGGATCTTTCAACTCCGACTCAATGACAAGTCCACCAACTGATGTGATTTCCGAAGGACGGAAATTTTGTGAAGCCAGTTTGTCCTTGTCCTGGCTCTTCGATGTGGAAGCGCTCTTTGAAGTTCCCGGTTTGACTGGCAGTTTTTTTGTTGTAGCAACCGGAGATGATTGTCTCGGTGGAGGTGTAGTTTTCGAAATTGCCGGAGGTGAGGGTTTTGGTTGTGGAGTCTGTAGAACCTTCCTCGACGAAGGCGGCGTGAGTGCATTTTTCGGAGGACGGCCTGGTCTTGGAAGAGGTGACATAACTCGTTTTGCCAACGGAATATTATCCTCTTCATCATCTGTTGATTCCATATACAGAACATTTGCTGGTCTCTTACGACGATCTGTTCGGTCAACGGGCTTCGGCAGTGGTGAAGGTCTTTTCGGTACTGTGGCTTCTTTGATCTCCTGAAGAACCTTACCCTTAAATGAATATGCCGCAAATACTTCACCATTGAATAACTCTTTCCCTTCATTTGAACCCATTAGGTTTTTCAGAGAATTTTTGATGGCATTATGCTCGTTGGCCACTTTTTCATAGGCCGCTAATTGGGCGGGCGAAAGTTGCTCCACCCAACAATCAAGCTCTAGGCTCATATCGAATTTATTACTTTTCATTGTGTACTAGTACTACACACAAACTAACATTTGAATATTCAATTTTATTGAAACAAATATTACACTTGCACTGTAGAAATCTTTTCCTGCACTTGCTGGCGGTATTAGAAAAAATGGCGATACGCGTTGGTTATCGGAGGCAATGTAAACCAGTGCTGCCAAATCGCTCGGCTGCGTTGGTTAATATTTAGCTAATGTTTTATTTTATTCACTGCTTCATAATTAACACATTTTAAAACTCTTTTGACAATATTAGCGGACCCGCATTTATGTGGCGTATTTTATTTCAAATATATATATGTTCAATCGCGTAATATGTTTGAATGAAACAATTATTTACGTTCTAGGAAATAACCAAACATGCACTCCATTTATGTGACGGGTTTTCGAACACACCTCGCTACTGGCAGATAACCCAAATGTCAAATTTTGCCGATACATGTCAGTAAGTGTATTTAATTTGTAATTTTTGTCAATTGTGTTTTGGAAACAGGAAAACCATAAGTATTTATGTGAAAAGTGAAAACATGCGAGAATTAGATTATCGAACATCATCGCATCGATCTCGTCACACATCACGTTCAAAATCCCGAGATCGTGACCGTGATAGGGACCATTATTCACGTAGGAAGCGCTCAAAGTCTCGCTCTCGAACATCGAAATCAAAGAAGAAAAAATCCAAGAAAAAACGTTACCGTCGTAGTAGCAGCAGCAGTAGTTCCAGCAGCCGCAGTAGAGGTTCCACTAGATCAGCCGCGTCGAGTGTTCGCAAAACTTCACGCAAGACCAACACAGAAGATAATCCATTGCCAGTTCAAGCGCCAAGAGAATCAAGTATCAATGTTGATGTCCCAGAGAGGAGTACACTTGAAAAGATCGATGAAGACTCATTCACAGCGAAGGCATTCTACAGTACAGCGGAAAGTAAAAAAATCAGTGAGAAAGTTATCATAAATCTGAAGGATGACACGATATCGGTTGAAGGGAAAGTCGACGAAACCCCAGACACACCGGAACAGTCTGAAATATTCCACCCACATGTAAGTGTGAACAGGCGAAATACAAAGGCAACAAAATAAGTCTCAACATTTTTTTATTTGCAGTTCCTCGGAGACGATTCTCAGAAAATGGAGAAATGGGTCAAGAAACTCTACAACTACAGACAGAAGGCATTTCAGGATTAAGTGATGAATAAAATGTTATTAAAATATGTCAGAACCGGTTTTTCTTGCTCTCATGAGCGCTTCATCGGGGGTGAGAAGTTCCTCTGGAGATGGTTCCAATGGGCTGCCGTCTTCTGCCAGTTTGCCCGCCTTGAAGTCGTCAATCACTTTCTGTGCGTAGACTGCGTTGTAAAGGTCCAAACTGGTGAACTCTGATTGCACAACATCGGGAGCTTTGTATGAAACATATGGCTTGAGTTTGCATCCATCCAAATTGGGCACAATCAACTGGGGAATCATCTGTGGAATGGACACGAATTTTCCTTCCACATAACGACCAGTTTCACGGACACCACGTTTGTAGATCGGCACTGGGGGGTTAAGTGATGTCCGCTGGGCTTCCTTCAAGGATCGGGTGCCTCGCTTGTTGTAAGTGGGGAATTTCTTGAAATTTCGCTTCCCTGCCAGAGGTGCTGATGTGGAGATGGATCTTTGACCAGCGCGGACTCCCAAAGCGATGATTTTATTTAACTTTTCCATGTTTTTCAACTGCGGATGGTATTTTTTCTTTGAGGGTAAGGTTTTGACGTTTTGGATGTAATCAGCTGGAGGGTGGTGAACTTGTTTGTCAAGTAGGTGCGTTTTCTTTCGCTGTGGTTAAGTTGAAGCAATGCTCTCTGAATTTGCCCACTGTCGGCCCATAATTCATAGGCCTTCATTTTCCCTTTACTGGTACTCATTTAGATGAAATGGTAGCAATTTCAATTTTGTTTGGTTGTGATTGATGTAACTGTCTCAAAGGAATGGATAAACACGTATTTACATTTCGATAGTGGGGTGAATATGTTTCATGTCTCACCCCTATCAATCGCAGATATCGATAACACCAATGAAGAAAATCCACCACTTGTCATTTTGCCCAGTCGCCTTGCACGTCACATTTCATTCGGCTTGTCATTGAATTGTTTATAGTTTGTTGGCGATTTTTTGATCTCAAATTAAACATAGACAAAAAAATGTTCAAACAACTCAACAAATATCAAAAATAAATACACAATGGGTTTCCTTGAAGATTGTCTGATTGTTTTCGCATCCCAAGTAATTTTAAGATCTCTTGTATTTCACACATTCGATTAATTTGAAGAATTTTTACAGCTGATATTCTTTGCCGGTGGGTGGCTGTTTTTCGTGAAACAGCTCTTTAAGAACTATGAAATCCGTCATATATCCGTGCAATTGATATTCTCTCTTACATTCGCCCTTTCCATTACGATGTTTGAGTTGATAATATTCGAAATTCTGGGTGTATTGGAGTCAAAATCACGTTACTTTCATTGGCGACTGGGATTAACATGTCTTCTGCTGATGGTAATCGCCGTCATCCCATTGTACATTATCTATTCTGTCATTCATAGTATTACATTTGGTAAGTTGCAATACGCAGTGGTTTTGAATCTTTACTATTTATTGATTCTATTTGATTGTTAAGTGTCCGAAAAATGGGTACGAATCATGACAGTATTTTGTTACTTTGTGTTCCTCTATGGGCTTTGGAAGATCGGTGATCCATTTCCATTGCTTAGTGTCTCACACGGGATATTCACCATTGAACAGGTAACACGCAACAAACTTTCATGTACTCGACTGATGGTTTTGACAGAATTCCTCGTTCCATTTTAGGGTGTATCGCGAATTGGGGTCATTGGAGTGACCGTCATGGCGATTTTATCTGGTTTTGGTGCGGTGAACTATCCATATCAGAGCATGACATACTTCATCAAGTATTTTATAACATAATTGCAATCAATTCCGATTTCACTCCGATTATCTTCCACTTGCAGACCTGTGTCACAGAGTGACATCATCAATCTCGAACGGCGGCTGGCACTTACCGTCGATATGATAACGGCGAAGAAAAAGCGAATTGCACTGGAAATGAAGCGCAACAAACAGAATAACATTAAGCCTCGGCTGTGGAACATTTTGAGTGCTGTTCGCTCGGACTCTGGAGCAGAGAGTTAGTTGATTAAGTTAATCCTTGGAGGCATGAGCTATGAATGTGCATTTTTTTCTTTGCAGATATCGGTCAGCTTCGCTTGGAAATCGGTGGTTGTGAGGAGGTCTTGAGGCAGGTGTTTCTCGAGATTAGTTCTTTGAAGAACATGCAAGAGCGACAGAAGTGGTCGACTACCCTCAAGGGAAAGTACTTCAATGTGATTGGGCATTTCTTTAGCGCCTATTGTCTGTGGAAGATTTTTATTGTAAGTTCAAATGATTAATCGGTTAGAGAACTGCTTTCCGAAAGGAATTTACGCTTTATGATTTGATGGTTGGCTGGAGCAGGGGAAGTCATAATTCATAATTAATCACAATTCGGTTGTCATTCTTGATTTGAATAAGAATCGGAGTGTTTTTGGCCACGCGATAGTCTATTTCGTCGGATATATAACCCATCGAGGGTTTCCACTCGCCGCTTTGTTGCAATGACACCATTGCAAGATAATTTGAACAATAAGTGACTGACAATTGACGTGTCGTGTGAAGGGGAACAATAGGTTTTTAAGCAGAAATTGGGAAAAACCTTAAATGGTATGACGTGCCTCATCATTCTAAGAAACACACACCTTTCTCCTTTCTCTTTCCCAGTTCTCTTGGAACTTTTCGATCGCTAAGGTGAAAGACGTCTGTTCATCCTTTTCTGTCCTAAAGACAAAATTATTGTTTGCGTCGAGAGGCCGATATTCTAAGAACCAAGAGTATAGATTGGCTGTTAATTTTGCGCAAATCAATGTCTTTCTTGTGGGTCTCCGTGGCGTAGTGGGTAAGTGCGTCGACTCCTACGCGTGGGTGCCAGGTTCGATACCCGAATTTACCACCTCTTTCGAGTCACTGACAATGCTCAAAGAGTATTCCAGTCTAGAAAAAGCTTCTCAAATTCGCCATTCGGAGTCGGCATTAAACTGTAGGTCGCTTCCACGCGTGAAAGAACAATAGCACGCACAACACAAGTGGTTGATGAGAAGCAAGGCCCAGGTCCACCTCGGACTTTCGCTCCACCCATATTATATTATTATTATTATTAATGTCTTTCTGTATTCAATCTACTTGACGATTGGTCCGCCCTGCGTCATGGCGACACCACGCCAATGCAATCAGTGTGATTGTGAGAACCTCCTCTTCAAAGCTTGACAGTCAGACAATGGAATACAAGAGCAGTACTGCTGCCTGCACGGACGAAATTAATTAGAAGCATAAGTAAGATCATATTTAATCAAATCATTTGTTGTACGCTAATGCATGCCTAAAGAGACACTAAAAGGACTGAACAAAATAAGTTTGATAAAGTACGTGCCGCTATAACGGGAATTTTTACAAAATGAGTGCGAAATTAAAGTAACGGTACAGTAGTTGTTATAGCTTTTGTTAATTCTATTTGCAAATTTGTTTCACAAATGTATGTTAATAATGGGTACTTCCCTCTTGCTCCTGACGAGCTCTAAAAATTCTGCTAGGCATCGAATTTATAAGAGAGTGCATATATCCAGCATCCAAGTTCCCCCAAACACTTGAATGGATTTTTGTAGTTCATGGACTGTGAAGTACTGCCTCCCATTCATATAAACTTTTTTGCCATTATTCCCCATAAATGTTCTATTGGACTTAAATCGTGGCTACTACCAACGCATACAGATTGTACACCCGCTTTCAAACTTCGAGTTTGGGTTAAAAACACTTATCCCAGACAGAGAAGTTCGGGAAAAAGATCTGGTAAGAAAACCAGGCTACCTGGAACTCTACACAGGTGGCTCAAAAACAGACGAGGGCACCGGACTAGGAGTATTCACGATATCGCCAGACATATCCTTTTCCCTGTCTCTTCGACTGCCCAACCATTGTAGTGTGTTCCAGCAGAAGTTAAAGCTATCCAAGACGCTGCCCGCTTACTGTCGATGAACCCGATAGACGGGCTATCTATCGCCATTTACATAGATAGTGAGGTGGCCATAAAGGATCTGGATACACCATCAATTAAATCGAAGACGGGAACACGTCTAGATGCAGCCTAAGTCTATGCTGGGTATCTGCGCATAGTCGCTTTCCCGGCAAGGAAAGGGCCGACAAGTTAGCAAGAATAGGGGTGGGTCTGCCATTGGTAAATAATCAGGACACCCCATATCCCTCGCTCCAAGTAATATACACCCTGTTACTTACAGATGCCGTCGACTCGGGTGGAATTAGATACATGTAGGGCTTCAAGGCTTATTTGACCCTCACTAAATCCAAACAAAACAAATACACCTCTAAATCTAAACAGGAATGTAGTAAGGAACGTAGTGGGCATTGTCACCGGCCACTGCCTTCTCGGTAGCCATGCCAGAAGAATGGGAGCCCCCCCACAACGTCTACTGCGGAAGCTGTATAGACGAGGAGGAGGAAGAAAATTCGCTTCATCTCCTCGGCACTTGTCCAGCCTTTGCAAAAACTAGAAAAGATATACTAGGCAACTACTTTTTCAGAAACCTAGAGGAAATGTCACATTTAAAGATACAAGACATAATCAAGTTTATCAGGAAAAGGAATTGACTGTAAATCAGCACAGGAGTGGACTTGTCAAAGTAAACCTCTAGAATACCAATAGGCAGTCACCAGACTTATTTCATTTTTCGTTAGTGTAGTCCCTTTTTAAAAGGAGCCGGTAGCGATAGCACAAAGGATCTAAGTGGGCCACAGCTGCTACAGTGGTGGCAATCGCCCAAACCTAACCTAACCTAAGCAAAATCGTGGGATCGCGATAGGCACTCTAAAAGAGTTGTATTGTTGTTAAGAAAATACTCCTTGACAACTTTGGCAGAATAGGCCGCACCATTATTTTGTTGAACGATGAACTTCTTGCCTCCAAAGTCATGCGATAATTCATCTAAGATATATTCTCATCATCATCATCTTCTGACCCGCATGATCCACTAAAGAGGTCGCGGGGGTAAACCACGCACGAGAGATCTCCAGGCAACTCGATCCTCCGGCATCCCCTCTAACTCTCCATGCGTAACCAGCGTAACCAGGCGAGTTTATGGACTTGGGTCAACAATCTCATCCTGTGTCTTTCAAGCGGTCGCCTATCTGATGGAATCGCCTCGGAAGTCTTGATGGTGGGGACATTCGTACTACGTGACCAAACCAACGAAGCATAGCTCTTTCCGTTCGAAGAAGCAGCTCCTCAAATTTGAGATCCTATCCCGCCCTATCCCTTAGAGTAATTCCCACAACAGCACGAAGAAATCTCATCTCAGCAGCTTGTATTCGCGATCTTATTCTTTCGGTCATTACCCAAATTTAATGACCATAGGTGAGAGTTGGAACAAATACTGAGTTGAAAACTGCTAACTTGGCTTTTATACTAAGCTCGGCCTTCCTGATTACAGATCTCCCAAGCTGTGTCAAAACTGGCGCAGCTTGACCAATCCTACAGGAAAGTTCAGTATTACTCCTCCCATCACTCGTGAAGGAGACCCCGAGATACTTCAACTTTTCCACCTGCTTCAATGGGACTCCACTAACATGTAGAGTGCCTTGAACAGGCGTTCTGGAAATTACCATAACCTCTGATTTGTACACGTTAACCTTCATCCCAGAATCAGCACATACGGCCACACACCTATCGATTGCCAGCTGGAGTTCCGTCTGGGAAGATGTGAGGATAACTAAGTCATCCTCAAAAATACCAACTAGTGCATGCTCCCAACCAGAACATCGCCACGGGCCTTGAAGAGCTCTGATGGTAAGCCATCAGCCTGCGGATTTGTTGTTCTTCAGCCTTTTAATGGCTCTGCCGACTTCTTCAAAGCTGGTGGGAGGACTACTTCATCAACTGGAGTTGGGATTTCGTGATTCCCTTTCACTCTCTCCTGGTCAGGCCCGTTAAGCAGCTGTTGGAAGTGCTGCTCAAACACATCTACTATTCCCTGCGGGTCAGTAATCAGGTTACCCTCACAGTTTCGAAGAATCTGGGTGACTTTCCTAAAGCTAGCCAAGTTTGAGCAGCTTTTTCTGGGCAGTTATTACTGTTTAAGCATTGTCAGTGACTCGAAAAGGTGGGACCGCGAAAATTATTTCTCTTCGTACCGTCCGAGAATCGAACCCAGGCAGGGAGATTAAGTTGTGTCGGGACGCACCTACCCACACCGCCACGGCAAACACTATTTCGGAGTTAAATTTATAGAAACCACCGATTTTCAACATGCGTGATGGTTGAGCAAGGAAGTGAACATGGTACGCATGATCTCTTTTAGCACAGAAGCAAATATGAAAAAGTATCGTTTGGTTAACGGTCATTGTATAAGTAAAATTCTTTGAACAGAATTTATTAAAAAAATATATTTTTATTTTATTGAGGAGATACCTCTTTATTCATTCAAATCAAAACTTAAACTGTGCCTTAATCTACTGATAATTATAGAGCATATGGAAACGATGAAATGGGAATAGGATAGATACGCTACGGTGTCAAATGTTTAGTCTGCTGCAGTGCCAAATCCAAACTGATTCATCTGCTGCAGTGTAGGCGGGCTGTGGTTCGTGGCAGTCAAGTGAATGGAATGCTTTGCGAGGTTTCAGGTACACACTGCAGCTGAAACTTGGAAGTACATCGTTGGCCATGTGCGGTATCCAATGTCAATCGCCGGTTTGCTGATGCGTTATTAACTTATACAATGGTATATGTTACATTTATTTCGGTGCTTCTCTGGTAATCTCCCTTCAAAAACTACGCATGGCTCTATCCAGCGTTTCTTTGAACAGTTCCAATTTACCTCATTTGAAGTTAATTATGATTGACTTCTCCGGTTTTTCAATAAATCTAAAAAAAATCTCTAACTCACAGATCGAATACTTGTTGTCGAACTTCTCAAAAATGCATAAATCTTCCATTGTTTCAGTGCACAGTTAATATAATTTTCGATCGAGTGGGTCGCAAGGATCCAGTGACTCGTGGTCTCGAAATCGCTGTCCACTGGTGTGGATTTGACATCGATTTAGCATTTTGGAATCAACATATATCCTTCTTGCTAGTTGGCTGCATCGTGGTCACATCCATTCGCGGTCTCCTACTGACTCTAACCAAGGTAAGACCTTTAAAGCATTCCTCTTTTACAGAAAAGCCTCATCATTGGTTTCCTCTTCTCTTTCAGTTCTTCTACAGAATTTCATCCAGTAAATCATCAAATATTATAGTTTTAATATTAGCACAAATAATGGGAATGTATTTCTGCTCATCAGTACTGCTTATGCGAATGAATATGCCAGCCGAATACAGAGTGATTATAACCGAAGTGCTTGGCAGTCTACACTTTAACTTCTATCATCGTTGGTTCGATGTTATATTTTTAGTGAGCGCCCTCACAACGATTGTTGTGCTGTATATATCGCAGAAACCTTGGAATTACGATTCCAACATAGATTAAGAATGTTTATGTTTAAAGTTAATATTATGCTTTAACTGTAATGAGTTTTTATCCAAAGTTTTTTATTTTTAATCGAAAAAAAAGAAGAAAATATATCATACGTACATAGGAATGCTTACTTATTTATCCAGAGAAAGACATTAAAATATATTTGTTAATTACCATAGCTGAACTCATTGAAGTTTATTCTTTTGAGTTAATAGAGAGATGACGATGTAAGTAGGTGCCTACATGCAGTGTATGTGTCTAAATATGTGCTAGTTATTTATTATAATTCGTTTTCCTCCTCTCTCTCTGTGAGATTTCGATTTCATTCATTTGCGGGACCAATCAGACTAAGCTTTAACTGGATTGCATAATTCAGATTGCCATCGTTTCCTTTTGAAAATTGTAGAAACAGCGATACACGCCCTTTATAGAAGATTAGTCTGGCCACAGATGGTTCTTAACCACATATTCTGTACGCGTGTGTATCTGTACGCGTTGCTACATTCGCTGTAGCAAGTCTTCTAAATAAAACGAAATGGATATGTAAAGAAACAATAGTTTGGTGATACTATCCAATTACTACAAAGTTAGTTCTCATGGCCACTGCGGAATGTCATCACAATGGATGCCGTGGTCGTCACTGCTACCTACCTACCTAGCTAAGCTTCCTTGTGTTCGGCCATTAGATTATGTCAGATTAGAGCCAATGTAGGCCCGTAGTTATACCACGAGGATTCACTTGCTCCTATTCCTTAAACTAGCTGCCAGCCAGCCAGTGACAAAGTAGGACCCTAAGTATGATTCGCTCTTTCAAAATGAATTAACAGTGTTGCAGAAACGAATTTTATATCTTGTCAGTGCTTCGGGAACCAGGGTAGACAGGGTGCAATTTCATTGCTTCGACTATGGATATACAAGTATATCCACGGCCAGAGATAATAGATACAAAAAGAAAACGACAACGCAATCGGGATTCTCAATGCCGTTTTTGTCGGCTTCCTTCAAAGTAGAAAATGGTCTACAGAATGTGACCGAGGCGTTAATCCGCAGAAAATGGATATAGTGCACTTCAATGAGAAGTACACCGAAGGAGAAACTAATCTCTAGAAGTTTGGCTGTCTTTGCTGTGACTACATCAGTACCCAATTTTTTGTCTCATACTCATACTCATACTTGGATCGATATCCTGCCACGGTTCCACAAAGTATCAACTTAGAGACCCTCGACAGATGAATATTTACGAGCCAATTTTACCACAGCGTTTTCACTGCAGGTATGTGTAATCGTGGAGTACCTAGTGGGTTTGCTGTGTCGACTCCTACGCTTAGGGTCCCGGGCTCCAGTCCAGAATTTACCTACTTTCATGCTTTACGGCCCCCACTGCTTTCATGTCACTGATAATGTTTAAGGAGTACTCCGGTCTAGAAAATGCAAGCTTACAGAGTCATCCCCACCATGTGAATGTAACGTTAGATGAGGTAGGCTTCTGTTGACGCAAATGAGTATTTTGTTGGTTTTGAAAGTGCCCGGTGTGTAAGGTGTCCATCCATTTCGTGGGCGACTATGTTCAATTCTCGGCACGCACAATCTTCATAAATCACTGGTGCACCTCTACTAAAAAAATGTCTCGCTGTCCACTTAAAGCTGTAGGTCCCGCCTGTCATCACAATGGTCCAAGGAACTGAAGTGAGACTTGGCCAAAGCCCATCTGTCCTTACACCAAAGGCCCGCTCTACTAGAAGATAGAACCATTTTAATATGATTGAATGGCGTAACTCAAAATTTTGAACAATGCTCATATATCGACTGAAGTTATAAAGCTGAACGGCAAATGAGGGCAAAACGATGTATTTGCTGTCTTCAAGAAAGGACCCGGGCCATCGATAACTTGTCCATAGCCTCACCATGGTGAGACCCCTCTAAAGCTGAATTACAGATCAAAAATTCCTAGGTCTTATATTGGACACGAAGTTGGGCTGCAAGCTCAATATCCAGGAACGTGTCATGAACGCCTTCACGGCTCTTTACTGCTGTTCCAAAGCTATAAGGTGCAAATGGTGACTAAAGTCCCGCATGGCCAACTGGCTATTCATATCAGTGGGCAGATTTATACTGCTGTATGGAGTCGCGATTCGCGGTGTCCTGCCCTCGATAAAATCATCACCTGCATTATTAATATTGTTGAGGGTATATTGCATCACTTTAAATCAATTGTGTTCTTTTTCATACCTTTGCTCTTAAGAGCTCCCCTCACATGCAATTCTTTTCTCTTTCTTGTATTGAGGGTTATGCACTCCTGTTGGGCGAAGTCGGAATATGGATATGTTTTATTCCAGAGTATTCGCTCTGAGCCTTTAAGAATCTAGGAATGAGTGATGGGTATAGTGGCTTAATTTCTTCCCCCGATGGTAGGTGCTTGTCCAGATATCTTTGTGTTTTGTGGGCCTCAAAAAATACCAGTACATGTTCTTTAATTTCATTAGATTCTCCACAAAATCTGCACAGACCTTCTTCTGATACACCTAATTTTTGTAGGTGTTCCCTGAGTCTAGTGCTCTGTTAGGAAGCCAATTAGGATACGAAGGGTTTTCTTACTCATATTGATACGTGCCTGCAACCACTTTTGGTTATGTTCACCCAAGGGTTTCTGGTTCTGGTTTTCTGCATGCCTTGAGAGTTGTTCCAGCCTGCCGGTTCCTTCTTTCAAGTTCCCCGAATTTTCCGAGGATATGGTCTTCTACAGCCCAGAATGGTTACGGGCCGGTGAAAGGATCCGAAGCACATTTCGTAGCTAAGGAGTCGGCCACTTCATTGCCTTTTATCTCTATATGGCCAGATATCCAAATCTGTTTCTCCTGCTCAAGACCATAAGCTTCTGTAGGCATTTCCCCACAAAAGGTTGGATTTGATGAAGTAGGAATCTAGTGGAAAGATAGCGGCGCCACAGTCCAACGTTATTGGTATGGCGTAGTTCGTGTCATTCTTGTCAAGATTGATTTGAATGCATCTGTCTATGGCATACATTTCAGCTTGAAAGACCTGATTGTCATGTGTAACCGCTTGATAGAGTGCTGCGGATGACATGTATATGTACCAGCGGAGCGCAAAAGATAACCTCCTCCGTACCGCAGAACATACTCCTCAATCTCCCTTGCTGCGCATGTGAAAATAATTCCGTTCTGGTCACTCTACTATCCTAGGCACGTATAGATCTATACCCATAGACACCGATCTCTAAACTCCTTCTCGAGAAGGATTCTCAACCAGCGTCCCCCTAGATCCCCTGCGAATCTTCTTTTAAGTGGATCCAAAAGCGATGAAGACGGGTGCGGGTGTCTTTTTTAAGGATCTAAACATCCAATTATCTCTTCGGTGAACGAATGACTGTAGCGTTTTTCAGGTTATTAAGGAAGATGTCTTCTGGCTAAAAAGGAATGTAATATCAAGTTCAGATATTGTCATCTGTTATGACAGTCAGTTGGATATCTCTAAGACTTCTCTTAATGGCTGCCTATGCCTTGACGAGTCGGCCAAATACTTAAGCATTCAACTCATGTGGGTCCCGAGACACTGTGACATACCAGAGAACGGTTAAGCGGGCGAACTCGCTAGAAAGAGCATTAGTTCAGCACTCTTTCCGTATGGAGACCTGCCATCCATGCTTATTGCTACTGTAAGAAACCTACAGAAGCTCGAAACGATTGCTCATTAAACAATTGGCTCATGGAACAATTATGTCCTACTCTTCATTCACAATGCTCACTCTGAATGAGTGGTGCGACAGAACTTTAAAGGAGTGGGCACCGCGTCATAGGGATTTTCGCCTTAAGACCAGGGCTTCCTCACAATGACTTCATGCCTAGAAAATGCAGAGACTAGGAGCAGGAGGAGGAAAAAACTAGAGTACACCTACTCTACAATTGCAACACTCTCTACTCCTTTAGAAGAAGTCATCTTGAAGCTTAGGACTTTAATAGCCTGGCTGAACTAAGTAGCATCTGAGCATCCTGCGGTTTACTAAAAGCATTAACTGGTTCGTGGAGTAGGATCAAGCAGATCCACGTGGCAACACAATGGGCTGGGTTAAGCGCAACTGCTGATTAACCAGCTGTCAGTCACTTCAACCCAACCTAAGCCAGCTGATTACTGACCAAAGTAGCAATAGTTATCCGTCCTCATCCTGCAGAACGTTGTTCTGTACATTTTTCAAAGCTGTTAAAACTTTACTTTACACTGCCCGACTTGCTTTATGTCATAATATAGATCCGACCATGAAAAAAATAATCAGAATCACGCTTAAAATATATGTATGTATAAATAATAGTCAATTTTAATGCCTGCCAGACCGTTCTAGTGCCCTTCTCATAGAGGATAAGTGTCAGAATTAAACCTATAATAATCAATAACACCAACCTGGTTTATATCACCACATGCCAGACATAACTTCAAATTAAGTCCGTCATGCGTGCTATTAGAACACTGTTGGCCAACAGACGTCAGAGCAGGATTTTGGGTATTTCTTCTGCAGCTTCAGTATAAACACACTTAACGTGTCACGTTAGTATATTCAACTCAATCCCTAAAAGAGGCAATGCCGAATATTATGGTCAGGCAGCACTGTTTCGACAGGTTTTTTGAGGTTGAATTATTGGAACTTGTCAATTGGTGTTACAGCAGTAGACCCTAGAAGCCTGGCGTGGTACACAGACGGATCAAATTAATTGTGGAGTGGGGCCAGGACTTTTTGGATGCAACGCAAGTATTTCTGTAGCTATGGGAAGGAGTCCTATAATGTTTTAAACTGAAATCCACGTCATTGAAACCCTGATGAACGAATGTGAGAACAAACTTCGCGAAGACCTCTAGGCCAAGACCTTTTTAGTTAATCTAAACTTTTAATCAGGCCTCATTCTTATAAGGTAATACTCTTTCTTAATAAAGCATAAGATTATTAACGAGCTTTTTTACCGGCAATTGCAGCCTGAATTACCATCTTAACAAATTAAACTAAAACAAATTGTCGTCTTTGTCCGAAGAGGCAACATGTCCAGCTTCACAAAAAATATTCCAACTTTATATGACATTGGTTAGAGACTGCCACTATATAATCTGTGACTCACTTAGTCACTAGTGCTTTGTGATATCACATGATACAAGGATATATCTACTCAGTGAGTAAAGGGGCCAGAAACAAATTCCTATAAGAAAATAAATGCGCACTCAATATATTCTACAGTCGCTTGATTTTGTTTGTGACCGATTCTTCTAGGGTGTCGAATGAAAATTTACCCAAGCGTGGTTTTTGCTAGTGCGTGCAGAATATACACATATGCTGAGGTAATTAAATACCGTGTCCTCCTCCTCTTCATTTCTGCAAAAGTTATTGAAGAAGGCGGTGACAAGTGATGACTCCTACAACTATGACAGTGTTCATTTTTGTTCTGCTTATTCATTACCACACGTATAATTAAACGTTTTTAAGTGAAGGTCGGTTAAGCCCTCTTATTTGTATAATATGTGGATGTGAGTTTCTCTTATAGAATCACAGTTCCTTGATTTGTGGCTGTGGCTATTACAGTTCATGAGCAGTCATTGCTGTAAAACAATCCCTAAAGCATTAATGGCTATGAATCCTGAATCTATTTGCTATTATAAAGGGTACGGACAAAATTACGGTGCCAAAATAGCACGCAGACGCAAGTTGTCAGAGGAATATGAAATAGAAAATGGAGTAAGTCAAGCCTGTATACGTTTCTTTTGTGCTTCGTTCGGCTCAGTCTACAGGAAACGGTTAAATAAGACGGACTTTTTCGACCCACTTAATGCACCAATTCTATTCCGAATGTGAACAGATATCGGCTTTCCCATCGAATAATGAACCTCCATAAAATGTCATCATTGTTTAAGGCGTTAACCAAAAGTAGTCAGCCTCATCGTGAGCTTCGATCGAAAAGATTTCCACGTGAAAAAATTTTTTCTTCCCTTTTCACTTTTCCCCTATCATGACTTTCAGGCGGAAATTTGTTCATCTTCGAAAATCGTGTAATGAGGTTTTCGCGTGTAAAAAGTTCACTTGCTTTTTTTAGGGGAAGGAGAGAAATGAGTAAATGTAAATTGTTTGTTTATTTGAAATCAAATAAGTTGAAATCAAATAATTGGAAAATCAGAAAAACTTAAAAATAGCAGCAAAAAGATATTTTGTTATACAACAAATGCCAGATATTGATAGGGAATTTGTTCTGGAGAAAAATTAGATCGCTTTCCACCATGCTAAAGCGAAGCTGAATGCAAAAAAACATAGTTTTTTCTTTAAATGCATATAGAACAGATGTTTATTTGTACAATACATATTTACATGTATTCCATTAATGAAACCTATAACTCGTGCCAGCTTGTAATAGCTTTGAATACAAATTATTAGCAATTCTTCGTTCATCTGGCGTTGGCTAAGTTATCCATTGTACGCAAAGCTCCTAATTTTTCAGTCAATTTAATCAGTTTAAAGTTCTGCAACGCTTCCATATTTTTTGACAACGAACTTACATTGACCTATAAAAGCCTAGTTTTTTTTAAGGATTGAGTAATTGACTCGGCATCAGGTTCACAATGATTGTCTCCGTTGAACCGAATCCATAAAGTGAGTGCGCTTGCTTACAGCTCGGAAAATGGCGGCAGTTTTCTTAAATTTCTAACATCAATATTTTAGAGGGTTTTATGTGAGAAGCAGCAGCAGCGATACGCATTGTTATACGAAACACTGACAAGTTGAGGTGCAGATCTCGGACTGTAGCATTATATGAAGAAAAAGAAAAAGCTGTAAGGTTTCTTTAAACTAAAGGGGCAATTGAGTGATTTGTTCCAAACTCAAGTAATTGACCTTGATTTAGAATAACATCCCAGTTTGAATTTGTTTCAAGCACAGTGGTTGATCGTTTTGAGACATCAACTTTTTGTAACTTCGAACTTATTCCGGTTCTTATTTTAGAGTTATTCCTCTTCTTCTGGTGGCGCTACAGTCCGGGGTGGACCTGGGCCTCACCCAACAAGGCTCTCCAGCTGGCACGATCTTTAGCCAGCTGTTTCCAACTGCGCACACCAAGTTGGTTGAGCTCCTTCTCCGCCTGCGCCATCGGTTCCGAGGACGTTGTCCAGTTGTCCCACTGATTGGGAGACGAACACTCTTCAGGCTGGAGCAGTGTTGTGCATGCGCTCTACATGGCCTAGTCATCGTCGGCGTTAAAAACGTAGACGTCTGGCTAGGCTCATGTCGCTGTACAGCTCGTACAGTTCATGGTGGAATCTTTTTCTAAAAACCATAAACGCAAAGGGACCTCTTTGCTCTCTAAGAGAACAAGGGCTCCTTCGTCCGCTCTTGAGATTGTCCATATTTCCGCGCCATAGAGCACGACAGGGATGAACAAGGTCATATATAGTGTTAGCTTGGTCCTTCGAGAGAGCGCTCTACTATTCAATTGCATCTAAAGCCCAAAGAAACAGCGATTGGCAAGAGTTATTCTGCGTTTAATCTCGGTACTGATGTTGTTCATACTGTTTACTTGGGAGCCGAGGTACACGAAGTCCTTCACTACCTCGAAGTTATAGCTGCCTATGGTGATATTCTGGCCGAGTCGTCGATGTTGTCCGTCCTTCCTCGATGACAGCATTCACTTCGTTTTGTCCTCGTTCACCGCTAAACTCATTTTGGCCGCCTTCGTGTTAATGCCAGCTCTTCATTGACGGCTAGCTGTGTTCGACCAATCACAATCAATGTCGTCAGCGTATGCCAGCAGTTGTACGGTCTTTTGAAAGATCGTGCCTCTTGTGTTAGTGAGTGAGTTTTGCATGATGTTAAAAAAGTCACATGACCGCGAGTCGGCTTGTCTAAAACCATTTACCTTTTAGAGTTATAAGGCGTATAATAAGCAAACAAGCAATACAATATACTTTGTTGGATATTCTAATACTTCCCTACGTCGAGTTCTCGTATCTACGACAGTCCCATAGCCTATATCAGAAGTAGATGGACATAAATTAACTAGGAGAGACACCAGTTATAACTGGACAAATCACCTTTTTGATTCAGGTTGGTGTTCACCTTAAATAATTGCGAATCCACTGAGGTCTACTATTCAGAAAATAGTGCATCCATTTACCAGACAGCTAAGACGATCCAAATTTATTGATTTTACGTCCGTTACAACAACACGGTCTGTGTTCTTCGAGTCTGATGACTTGATGAAGATCCAGTTCGAGTAAGAAATTAAACTGAATGACAAGCGTTTGCGTCAAGAATTTGATGAATGAGCCCGGCAAACGGCATTGGAGCCATTATTTTATCTAAAAATAGTGTTCAGTTCCAGCCCGAAGGGTCTTCGATTACGCGGCAGTGGGGTAACGATGAAGAGGACACCCACGAAACCAGTGGCGCGCACAAGCGATGAAGGACCTCAGTGAAATCTACGTGCGCAATTGGAGGTAGCTAAAGACTGTGATAGCTGGAGTGGCTAGACGGCTGAGGCCCAGTACCATCCGTGACAATTCCTCCATAAATAGAAGAAGGAGAAGCCATGAGATTATAGAAAAAGTCGTTGCGCCCCAAAAAATGGACAGCTTGGCGCTTTCTATGAATGCAAAAAAATAGGTCTTCCGCTAATGCCTAAGGTCTTGTAAGCCATATGGCCCACTTCTCTTCAGCCAAAGAGACTCCGACAAGGCAACCGAGGACGCCTACATTCACATTAAACTTATACATGAGTGGGGGCGACTGAAGCCAACCAGCAAAATTTCGTGATAGATGAGGAGGCATTTTGGGTGAAGCCCAGTTTCATCACGGACCATAGCGTCACCCGAAAAAGGAAACGAAATATGTTTTTACTCGAACTGAACCATTTTGGTAAAGTTTCGAAATTCCAATCAACGCCCAACGAGCACTGAGCATACCAATGTCATACAGGTGTTTCATTTTGAATTCACACGCCACAAGAAATATGAAAACCGAAAAAGAACAAATTAATCCCATCAATAGCCGAGTTCCTCGTGTTTTCCTGTGTGTGGAAAATTGGTTCATTAACGTGTTTTCCCCTCTTTTCAACACACCGCAAATAAAACACAGGAAAAGGAAGACACGAAAAAACACATGAAAATAAATGAAAACAACAATAAAAAAGAAAGAAAGAAAAAAACGAACAAAATTATGAACCAACACAGGAACAGAACAAAAGAAGAAGTTACTAAGGCGTTGTCTGCCACCCAGTCCCAGAGTGTGACGCCAACCATTCCCCAACACATCCCACCATCACCGCCACCCCTACCCGCCCGGCTTTTGGCAGAGAGATGATTTCATGAAAACCACTCCGAATAATTTCACGACGAGTCTATACGCAGATCTCCACCAAAAAGGAGGAATATGTGTGTAATGGAAATAACAAACAAGCACAGTCCATGTCACTCCTTAAAATTTGCACGCTCACACATCTACATCGGCCGCCCGGCAGGACGATGTGATGCAAACGGGACTAACAATAAGCTCGAGTAAAGCTAAACGAGCACATTATGAGGACACGCATACACACAGTGCTTTTCTAGCTGCTTCTCCAAAAATATGCGGTTTGTACGTTGGGTTGGGTGTCCGTTGGGGGTTGCTTTTGGGCACGGGAGTGCGCAACCCTCAACAAGGCAAAAAAAAAAATAAAAGAAGTAAAAACAAATTCAAGCAAAAATTGAAGAAGAAGGAAGAAGAAAAAACAGAGAGCAAGAAAAAATAACACATTTTAACATGAAGACAACAATAAAACCGGGCGCCACTACGATCCCAAAGAAGAGGGCGCTGTTTGGGATGCGGGTCGATATCATCCGGAATTTACAATCATAGATTAAATTATAAAAAGGGGAAATGCTTCAGCTCCAGCACAAGGGTGTGTGTATCATGGGAGTGGAGCATGGAGCGTGGAGCGTATAAAGGAGCAACACAACACTGGCTAGTGGCGACGACGGGACTGAGGGCGGTGGCGGCGGCGGGAGCGACGGCAGCCGTGGTGACAGGCGAATAACTCTCCGAAGGGATGATAATACAAAGCTGTGCTGTACTGTGCTGTTTGCCGTATGCATGTATACATGTATACTCGACTCCACACAGAGGCAGACGACATTCCACACGTAGGTGTCTTACTCGGCAGGTCTGATATTCAGTGTGGCGCGCGCGAGAGATTCTTCTTAATCCGGCTGTGCAACCACACCAACTAACTAGAGACACAGTAGCATAGTAGACGTTGGATTTTGTTGTATATTTTACACACCAAGGAGAGGACATCGTCTCTTCGCCGACAAAAATAACCGAAGGATTACTTCGATTTTGAGTTAAAACATAAATTTCCGTACAATTTCTTTTGTCTTCAATTTAATTGTGGATACACTGCAAGAATTGCGATTTAATTTGAATTGTTTAATTCTGCATTTTGACGCGACGACGGTGGTGACGTGCATTCAAAGAGTTTAAATCTACAACCGTTCAAATGTGATTGTCGTAATGAAATTAATTAATTAAATTAATTACTCATTTGTGTGTGCATGTGTGTGTAGATGTATCCAAGTCCGTATTCCATCCAAATTCGAGTGATTGAAGAAGCCAGGCGCACGTGCTGATTCAATTGATTAAACTTTTTACATGTTACCCTGGTATTCCAGAGTTATTTATAGCCCATCTAATCATACATGAATGTGATTCATAGGATACAAGTGTTTTTTCGCTGAATCTATTCAAAATAAACAAATTTCATTAAAACACAAAAGAAAAGCAAACAAAACAGCGCAACAACAAATATTCTAACGTTCCACCGAGCAGAAGACCTCAAGTACATATTTAACAAAAATAACAACAAACTAAATTAATTTAAGCAATCTGTTTAGACTAGACCGTGCAAATTAAACAAAAAAAAAACAAACAAACAAACAAACAGAAAAAAAAAATATAAAAAATGGGTTGTAACACAAGTCAGGAATTGAAAGCAAAAAACGCCGACGATGAATCAGCCGGAGTGGGCGAGAAGACGGAAAATGGTGGCACCGACCAGCAGACTCCAGTCGTGAATGGAGATGCCTCTGCTGGGGATGGCGGGGACAGCAAAACACCACCACAGCAACCGTCAGAATCAGCAACAGTAACATCTGTTGAGGATAGTTGTGCAATACAAAGTGTGCCTTCTTTAAAATCATCAGGAACAACAACAGCAGGCTGTGAGAGTGAACAAAACATCAAGAACAATGGCATTCAAAGTAACAAGCAACAGTCCAAGTCTGCAGCAGGTGATGTCACCGATGGTAAGCATCACAGTGGTCTGGTGAATGGAGATATCAAGGATGATGGTCATAGAATAAAACTCTGCGATAAGGCCGAGATAAGCGAGCTGAATAATGTGGATATTGATGGGGACGAGGATGACAACGACGGCGACGACGACGATGATGATGAAGGTATGCATGCTCTCTGTTGTGTCTGCTATTTGTCTGCCATTCATGTTTGATTTCAGTGTGTGTTGACTTTCGTGGGATAATCCATGTGATCTTTCTGAAAGTTGATTGGGTGGGTCTGAAATGGGCCCCACCCCGTTTTTTCCATCGATGATTCCTAGAAATTTTCAAGCTTGAGTCATTCATTTTTGAATTCATCCATTTTGTGGGGTTGGGACACTTGTCGTTTCTCTCATGTTCCCATCTCCAGACTGAGATCAATCAGATGTCAATCATGCTTCGATGAATCGAATTTGGGCGTCTTTTTGGCGCTCGTTAATTTTGTTTTTGACGTTTCTTTTCAAAGAACCACGCGCACTTCTTGTCGAATGAGAACATCTTCCTTGGGATTGGGGATTTTTGACGTTTCAGGGACTGTTGTCTGTTTGAATAAATTCTTTTCGAATCATGACTCAGTGGGAAGCACTTCTGTTTAATTAATTTTTTCACTCACTCACTGAGTGGTTTTCTATTGTCGCTCTGGTCAATGGACTAAGTCCAAGTTCAGCGCCGGCCCGAGCCACATTCCTGCCCTTGTCCCAGTAATTCAATCATGATGATTTGCAAAGCTTTGTCGTTCTATGAAATAGTAACTCAAGACTTTAAATCATTCAGTGTACGTTTCTTGGATTTAAAAATGATTTCCCTGAACTTTAGATTTAGTTTTAGATGTATATACTTCTTAGTACTCACTAGGTTATGTTAGATCGGCGGACTACCTAAAAGGTAGCCACACATAGGCCAAAGGTAGGCCCGCTGTGCTACTGCAAAGATCTTGTAGATCCCTTGTACCCACTCACTTTTTATGTTTTCATTTACGTAAAGATCGGGAACATCGTCGAGTTCTGAATATTCAAATGGGGTACATTTTGCATTTTAAGGTTGCTTCCAATTTCAGGTCCTGCTCTTGGAGCTGAGTTCATATTCATGTCATTCTTGAGGTTGTCAAGCTTAGAAATTGATGCTCGAACGTTTGATTGTCTGCCCTTGCAAAGATACTGATGGGTTGATACTAATCTCATGTTACTTCTGAAAAAGTGAAATTCATATTCATGCACAGTGAAGTACACACTCTTTTTGGTACTGCGCCCATATGCTACTTGTGTTCGTCTGTCTTCCTGAAGTCGGATGGGCTGTTGACATCGACTGAAAAGTCCTTCGTTTTAATTTAAAGACCCTCGGGCACAACCGGTCAAGGTGGAGAGTAAACTATTCACCAGAAATGAAGTATCACAGAGATGCCCGACTTCTACCTCTCTTTGCCCTTAAGATTTTCGATAACTGTTTTTTATAACGTGTTCATACGTCAAATTGACCAATCAGAGGACGTCATTGACCTTATTTCGTGAATAACCGTCAAAAATTCATGAATATCTGTCAAAAAGGCACTCAAATTCGTCGATGGACTAGGGGCCAATCAGCTGTGAAGTCGGCTATCTCAGTAATACTTCATTTCTGCTATTCACGCAACAAAAATCAACAGAATAACTAGGACTGTCGATGTAATCGAATCTCCTGTCAGGAATTTGTTGAAGTTGTTGAAGCTGATGAGGCTTATACATCACTGAAGTTCTTTGTACTGGGCTTTGCGTGGCCAGATAAGTTGGACGGTATCTGTGGGAGGAATGTTTTACTGATCAAAGTTGTTCTCGAGTTCATAGTCAGACATGTTGTTTAAGACAAGATGAACGTATTCCTGGGACGATCGATTTGATTATCTTCATATTAGATCTTTTAGTAATTGCTTAACTTAATTTTGAGCAATCTCGTTCTATAATCTCGTTCATCCATTCCAATAATTGGCTAAGAGGTATACAATGTGTACACGTGTTCTCCTTTTTTACTTAAGTTGCAAGCCTGTTAACGAACTTTCCTCGTCAAAATGGTGAATTTCCTGTAAAGACATGATTCCATTTGCACTATCTGCAGGCCCATGTCCGTTGACGTGTAGCATTAATTTTGCATTCATTGGACCGATAGACTTTTTACCACTTTCGCCACACCAACCACTTGAATTGGATCATTTGCATGCAGTGTCTACTCAGCAATGCTCCATGAGGAATCGCGTACGAAAATGCCTGCATGCTTCACTCGACAGTCCACTTCCACTTTGATTTTGATTGTCTGCCGATTTTCGGCACATCCCAGCTGTCTCTCATCAGTTAATGGGAACACATAAGCTTTCATTGCCATAGCCTTCCATTCTCTTGTTAATGAAACGGGCACCATGGTCGCACCCTTGTGTAACTTCCAATCCATGAACTGAATTCAATTCAATTCCGTTCGTTCTCATCTGCGTACCTTTGACTTTGACGTGATCGATGATGGTCCCTTTATTTACTTAAAGACCTTTTGTTTTTTGCTGGGATTGACAGGAATGTTTGCTAAATGTTTTGCGAATCAGGAGAAGATTGAACAGGAATCTATTCTCAACGTATGTGCGGGCATAAGAGCAAATCTTCATTTTAGGCAAAGCGGCTACTGTGACAATTAGCTAAACTTATAGTTCTTAGATTCGTTGAGCAATACGTATTTAATAAAAGTCAGACGTAAAAGGCTGTCTCGGTGGGTCGCCGGGGCGTAGGGGGTAAGTACGTCGACTCCTACGCAGAGGGTGCCAGGTTCGATACCCGAACTTACCAGCTATCATAATTCACGGCTCCACCTCTATCGAGTCACTGACAATGCTCAAAGAGTATTACTGTCTAGAAAAAGCTTCTCAAATTCGCCGTTCGGAGTCGGCATTAAACTTTAGGTCCCTTCCACGCGTGAAAGAAACACAATAGCACGCAAAACACAAGTGGTTGCTGAGAAGCTAGGCCCAGGTCCACCTCGGGCTGTCGCGCCACCCATGTTATTATTATTAAAACGCTGTCTCGACTCATGTCCGTACAGTTCGTGGTTGAAAATATTTGACGTCATACACGTAGAGCATGCATTTCAAGATCCCATCACCTGCTGCACACCATGTTAGGAACCAACATAATATACAAAATTGTAGACTTTTGGTGATTCAAGCTCCTCCATAAATCTTTCGTCATAGAGCTTCTCATATTTTTTTTATATAATTTGCGAATGCTCAATTTGATTGCAAATACCCTTATCTGTCCGGGGTCAAGACACAGCACAGGCCGAAGGTACAGAGGGAGAAAGGGAGACGAGGTACCTGTGCACATTGGTCTTAAATATCTGCGGTCTGTGGGAAATATTAGGCTGGGAATAGTATTCCATATTCGTGCAGTGCGGCTGAAGAACGAGTCTCTGAATTTAACTGTGCATCTGAAAGTAGGATTAAGGGTATACTGAAAGGCATTCCTGGCAAGACGGGTATTGCGTTTGAATTCATGGAGAGGAGGAATGCAGTTGGCTAGCTCACTTGAGCATCGCTTGTTGGAATAACGATAAAACACGGACAGAGAAGAGACAGTACGTCGATGTTCGAGCAAGTCTTATGCCTCGATGTAATTTCATCGTCTCCAATAAGTTTTATCGCTCGCTTTTGGATTCTATGCAGTAGGTGCAGGGTGGTCTTGGGGGCACCAGAGTAGATATGAGCTTTGTACTCAAGCTTGGGGCGGATGTACGCCTTATAAATTAAAGCCAAATCAGAAGGGGTGAAATATTTCTTGCATCGATTGAGGAAACCTAAACATTTCGCAGCATTTTTGGCGACCTCAAATATGTGATCGTTCCAACTAAGTGTTGTGTTGATAGATATACCAAGGATGGAAAGTTTTCCGGTTTCATCGACACAAGCGCCATGCATGGATAATGGCTGATTATCAAGGGTTCGCTTGAATGACAGCAGACAGCATTGAGTTTTTGAAGCATTTAATTTCACTCTATTGTTTTTTCCCCAAGATCGGAATTCAATGTCATCGTTGAAGTTTCGCAGCTGAAGCTGGCTATTTTTATTTTGAAATCTCAGGTCATCTCCCTTCCACCTCATGTTGTATCACGGAAATATCCCTCTCAAGATAACGGTTTCTGTGACTTAAGGAAATTTAGAGTTTAGGTAGTATGGCGACCTTGTCAGTGGTATAAACATTTTACTACACTAATCAAGGTGGCAAAGCAATATATAATTTCCAGTTGTCATAGCTTTAGATAAATAAACTCTCACTTTTATTCTGGCAGCCGAATAGTTACGTTGTTTCATTAAGTAGTTCTCTAGAGAATTGTGGGTCATTACAATTGGCGACGAGGTGAAATCGAAGAAGAAACTGACTCGATTCAGTGTTACATTTAATTGTTAACCAAAGACATTAAATTGCAAAAGAAAGAAATTGCATTCAATTGCAGCATTGAGAGGAAATTTAGAGTTTAGATAGTTCTTTTCATCCAGCTCCTTAAGTCGACTTTGGTTGCAGCTCAATTTGTGTATGTTTTTAGTAAAAAAAAGTAAAAGAAGTCTCATTTCCACGTCATAAGTCAGATGCCAAAGTAGCTTCCTACACATGTCTCTGCCTGTAATTCACATAAAACTACAACACCAATGACCTCAAATGTGCTGAATTTTCCAGCATCTCTCCCAATTCAACCTCGTCTAAAACACACAATCCTCTTTAAAGAGAATCAAAATGTTTTCAAACATCCAAAGATATTCCCATGCACTGCCTATCTACACAAAAAAATCAAAGATTACACAACTCAAATGTGTATGCACACCATTATTCATAGCACTCCCTTTAAGTACACAAGCATTAATAATTACGAAACGAAGGAACTTAAAAACTTTTCGACTTCCTTACAGTTTGTGAATTTGGCAAAGTGACAACTCAAAACTTTACGAAAGAAATCCAAAGCACATTCACAAACATGAATGTGTCGCCTGTATTTGGTTTCAGTTCGATCCATGTTTTCTGGGTTGTGTCCTGACAAATGGAGCCATTGAACCAGCAGTAGAAACTGCCTTGTGCTTTATTATGTTCAAATAGTTGAAAAGGCTCGAGCGGCTTGCTTATGGAAAACTGATATGTGTACACACTCGGGCGTAAGCAGAAAATTAGCATAATTCCAATTAAGTATTCCTTTGGCTGGGGCGATGCCCATGCCGTTAGGCTTGCTCATCGCGGTGGTGGCTGACATATCATTTTCGGTTTGGGATGAGTAATTTAATGAAAAACCAGCTTAGGAGGGAAATGTCCTGGCGTATAGCTTTCCCATTAGGGATATATTTAATTCCCCTCATTTCTAATGTGTGCCCTCGTAAAGGGAGACGGGTGGGGCGAGCTGGGGGAGCTTTTTCGTGAACGAATGCGTGATTAAGAAACGTTTAGTCGCTTTGACGGTAATTAAAATGCTGCTCTTGACATAATCGTCCGAGTGGCCCATCAACAGTTGAAGAGTTGAGTGTTGAGAAAGTCATCGTTCGGCTGGATTGGAAGACGCGGTAGTGACACACTATTTGTTGGCCTATTTTTAGGTCCCAGCGCTAAATCTCAAGAGGGGTGGCTGGAGGCGAGAGATAAGCTTGGCAGTGGACATCACATTAAGACACTTCTGCTTGACCTGTGGATTCTGAAAAGAGTTAAGGTGTGGCTAAGAAAGTTACTTCATGGTTCTTTGCACAGTGGCTTATCAAGTACATTTTCTGTCTAAGTTCGCATGAAAAATTTGTCGACTGTTGATATTTGTTAATTTTGTTCCATTTCAAATAAACAACATTCATTTAGGGCGAAGAAATTTTTTGTTGGGTGACTGTTCTAATTTTCATTTATAGGTTACACAATGTGTTGCAAGTCCATGATTCCGATCTTAAATTTTAAAGAGCTGATTTTGATAGGCGTCTACAATTAACCTAAACCATTCAAAAACTCAGAAGATTTCTTTGGTATTTTAGATGAGAAAGAAACACGATTGGAGTTAAAAAGAAATCTTGAAGACTAAGCCCTCGACAGAGCCAGTACTCGCTAGCTTGGCCTGAGCATTGGAGCTACGATCATGTTTCTATGGTCGATGCTGAGCTGTTCAAACCGCACAATGGCTTTTGCAGAAGCTCCAGAGATGAGAAGAAACAGATTCTATTCATTTGCGAATGCCCAGCCCTAGCAAGGAAAGGGCGGCAGTTTCGAGGAAATTACTTTTTCATAGAGCTAGAGGACTTGGACGGTGTGAACTGAATCTCCTAAGATTCGCACACGAATCTGGCTGGTTTAAGGACTAGGTTAGGTTATGTAGGGGGGCTGCTAGTGTATTCACTAGCACACTTAGACCATATTGGGCCATTGTGATACTCAGACTACAACCAATGATTGACTATTACAGTGATAGTGCCGTTAATTTGATCCGAACTTCCTTAACGCCTCTCCTATTATGTTTTTGAACATAGGAGATTGATTGAAGGATCCTCAAAATGTCTGTACGTATTTGTAACGCATCATCAGGGGATGGGCCTATATTCTTTTGTGCTCTGTTATACAATTTACCGCGGCAAATGGTAGACCAGACTAGACCATGACATGAGAACTATGTAGTCTTTATACCCGTTTAATGCACCGCAGCATGGGCACAATGGACCCAACACGTTGATCTAAGAGAACCACGTCCACAAGCCAGTCAGGCCACCCAACTACCTACTTACCTACCTAGGTCCTGATTTCAGGTATTTCTTACAGAAGCCAGAGCCACATACCTAGCCACATACCTTGGTCTTAAGGTGTAGAACGGCGGTAAAATTGTTATTGCTCAACTAATTTCGTCGGACAGGTTAAACCAAAAAGTTCACTTTCAAAATAATTATGGTTTTTATTGCGCATCTTGAATAAGGATGATTTGCAATAACGAACGAACGAGAGGTGATGATGATTGAAGAAGATAAGCTCACAATGAAATACTCGCTCTGGTTCTAGCGAATATAAGTAACAGTATAAGTAACATATCAACGACTGGCTCACGAATGGCAATAACTCTTTCTTGTTGAATGAGTCCCTTTGAGTGTCTGAGCATGATCAACGCCTTTCCTTTTAAGCTTATCCTAGCCATTAGACGACTGGATGGCGCAGTTGGTAGAGTGGCTGCCCCTTAGTTAGTGGTAGAGTGCCCGCCCCGGTTCGAATTTCAGTGAAAGCAAAGTTAATACGCTTTTATCTTGTTTTCAAATCTGGTCCAGTCACCATTTGCCGTTGGGATCAAATTGTCGCCACTATCACTGGTCGTCAATTAGTGGTAGTGGCTGGACTAGGGGTATCACAATGGACCAATATGGTCTAAGTGTGCTGGTGAATTCACAGCAGACCCTAACCTAACCTAGCCATTAGATGAAGATAGGGCCTTCCACGCCCAACTTTTCAATCCTCGTGCCGCTCGAGAATGCCTTTGAATGGTCGAGTATTATTCGTCGCCATGTGGGAACGATCATCGCGTCCTTTAAATATTTCGTGTGCTCCATTACTTCCTCAACTCCTCTCCTATTATGTTTTTAAACATAGGACTTCTGAGAAACAAATGTTACTGATTGAAGGATCCTCAAAATGTATGGATCCATAGTTTTTTAAATGCTTCATCAGGGGATGTTAGTTAGGCTTTTATTCTTTGTATGTCCTGGTGTACAAGTTACTGATGTCCATCTCACAGTATACATTATGTCAAGTTGTCATTGTGCAGTCACAGTAGAGACAACCAACATTTAGAGACGATTTTTGCATTATAAATTAATTCTTCGCGTATTTATGCAATGTAAATATCGTCGCTCTCTGTTAGATTTTCATTCCCGTCTTAATTTGAGAACACAGACTTCAAAAGCAAATGAAAGTTTAACAAGCAGATGCTGGACGGTCCTTTCTGAGTTTTTAACAAAGTCATGATTGGGTGGGTGTCTACTTCAATGCTCTCAACCTTACTATATTCATGGAACTCCTAATTGTCGTAGCATATTTCAAGCAGGAGTCGCAGTGGCGTAGAGGGTTAGTGCGTCGACTCCTACGCAGAGGGTGCGAGGTTCGAATCCACAATCGAGGCTTCCACCTCTTTCGAGTCACTGACAATGCTCAAAGAGTATTCCTATCTAGAAAAAGCTTCTCAACATCTCCCTTTCGGAGTCGGCATAAAACTGTAGGTCCCTTTCACTTGTGAAAGAACAATAGCACGCACAAGACAAATGGGTGTTGAGAAGCTAGGCCCAGGTCCGCCTCGGACTCTCGCGCCACCAATATTATATTATTATTATTATTATTATTTCAAGCAGAAACCAAAGCGATTATAGAAACACTATCCTCTTTCAAGAACAATTTGATATCGATTAGGGGTATAAGGCTAGGTTGCGAGCAAGTTCTTGGATAATTTAATTTACTACTCAAATGCATGTCTGTCTAGAGATAGATCTAACTGTGAAGAGATAGCTGAACATACACCTCAATGAAGTCTGGAACATTGTGACACACTGACCAATTGCGAAACCGATGAACACGCTTGGTGTGGTACGAACTGTTCCCTCTCTCACATAACCTCTCTACCTCTCTGCAGCTTACGAACTTCTAAAGGAAGGAAAGGCAGGTACACAATCAAGAAACCAATCACAAATTTTTGGCAGGCATTATCCCAAGACAATTCCAACCTCAAAGTTGCTCTCATCATCATTTTGTCTGCTCAGACTAAGTAGGCCAGTACTCAGGACAATCACCGGCATCACAACTAGACAATTGCCATGCACGTTGGATGGGTTTCATATAAAATGAGTCCTGTAGAAGCTTCATGGATGAGAAAGGAGAGACCACACATCATCTCCTCTGCCCGTACTACTTATTTGAGCCATTTTAATGACATTATTGTAAACCAGCTAAATTTCTCTGTAACAAGCAAGGATTAGGAGTTATTCAGTCGACGTGTTGTTAGAATGGGCCCCTGCAGATTGGGGATGTATGATTTTGGCAAAACATCGATGTTGATGTCCATGGCTTAATATCGATGACCTATAACAATCGAACTCAAAACATCGATTTTCGTGAACATCGAAAGAATACACAAAATACAAGGAAACTCAAGGCATTCTTTCTACGAATGTTGGGGTCAGACACAAGTCCAAACAATCCATGAACTAATTCTAAGAACTCTCTAGATCAGTTTTGTTTCTACGAAATGCCTACACGATTATGATGAAATTGCAGAAAATTATTTAAAATTCCTAATTAATAGTGGGTTTTCTTTTGCTAACATCGAAGACCGATGTTTTGTTCAAAACATCGATTATCCGATCTGTGAAAAAAGTAAAAAATGATATGTGATCTCTGAGCATCAATGTCTTGTGAACTTCGGTGAACATCGAACATCTCTACTGCAGACAACCCACAAAAGATCATACCGATCCACAAGAAAAGAGAGAGTGCATCTGTTGACAGAAGCGACTTTCAATATTATGATATATTATCAGAGCGAGAAACAGAAGAAAGCCTTTTGAAGAAAGGGTTGGTTTCCAAAGTTGTCTTTCTTTGCAGAATGTAAATCCATTTACTCACCCATAAGTCATTTCTAGTACAGTGATACAGAGAAATTACTTTGAAATCATAAGTGGTATTGAACTCAACAAACAGGACCTTTCATTCCAAGTACAAACTATCTGTTATCACTCACTCTCTTCTAAAAATTTAATTCGAGGTCGTATACGTAACATTTTTTTATTTTATTTCTTTTTATATCATTCACCAGCGCATAATCAGTCCTAGTCCTTCTAAAATCCTCGCAATATCAGATTCATTGATTTCCATCATTTTGTTGAAACCAATGGCCCTAGTTCGTTGGCTGACCTAGTTCCATGCCCCCTCCTCCTCTCAGAACAACTCATCCCCAAATAATGACAACACCATTTTTTGAAGAACTTATCACTTATCAGGAATTGTCAGAGAAATCACGGTATCACCGCAACATGAAGTGGTTATTTATTACATGAGCGCTATGTGGTGTCTGCAGTTTCTCATGCTCAGTCTTGCGTGCAGAAGCAATTCAATTATAGAAATAATTTTCATAATCACACGTGAAGGTTGGTTGGCCTTAGTCTATATTTATTACTCGGCTTAATAAATCCACACGGAAGGTAGGGCAATCCTGTTGAAAATTGTGTGCAGGGATGGCTGCAGGTGGAATTTGTGTGTATTTTGTTGGCACCGTGGTAGTGGATGTCACTGTTGACAGGTTGAAACTCAATTAACCATAATTTGCGTGCTTGGATTGGAAGTGTATAAAAGGGGAAACCAGATGTTTGTTTGTTATTTTTTGATAATCAGAGGATGAAGTGGAATGAGAAACTGTGCAAGGCAAGGTCAAAGTGGCGTCTTCTTAGGAAGAATGTTGGAGTAATTTATTTGAGTGCTTTTCTCATATCGCAATCGTTTCTACTTGTACAAGGTTTATGGAAATATGGTTATTGTAACGTGAATAAATGCATTTATTCTCTTTGAATTGTGCCATAGTTCAGACCTTAACTAAGTGTTAAGCGGAGTCTCCGAACAAACACGAAGGTAACGAGAACCAAGTGGAACATATTTCACAATGTTTTAGACAAACGTGAACCGGCAATGAACAATTCCCTTGCTGATGTTCAGATTCGCAGTCGATTTCTGGAGCAACTGTACTCTTTATGCGTCTGCACAAGGTAGGTAGGTAGGGTGCATGGAACTAAGTCCACTGAAGTAAAGTGAACTTAGTTCCCATAAACTTTCTTATGGGAACTAAGAACATACTCAAAAGTCCGCAGAGGAAACTAACTTCCAATAACTGTAATTTAAAATCTCCTTAAATTTAGCCTTATTTAGTTATTCGAATTAAGACCAATCTTCTTCTTTATTTGGCGCTACAGTCCGGGGTGGACCGGGCCTCAACCAACAAGCCTCTCCAACTAGCACGGTCTCTAGCTGTCTCCAGTGTCGCAGGCCAAGTTGGTTGAGGTCCTTCTCCACTTGGGTGCGCCACGATGCGGGCGTCCTCTGTTGCGTTGTCCCAAGGGTTCGGAGTCGAAGACTCTTTGGGCCGGAGATGAGTTGTCCATACGTTCTACATGGCTTATCCATCTTAGGCGTTGGATCCGAAGACGCCTGACTAGACTTATGTCGCTTCACAGCCCGTTCATGGTTACATCTTATAATAATAATAATAATATTTGGGACTTGGGCCTAGCTTCTCAGCAACCATTCGTGTTGTGCGTGCTATTGTTCTTTCACGAGTGGAAGGGACCTACAGTTTAATGCCGACACCGAACGGCGAAGTTGAGATATATTTTCTTGACAGGAATACTCTTTGAGCATTGTCAGTGACTCGAAAGAGGTGGAGCCGTGAATTATCAAAGGTGGTAAATTCGGGTATCGAACCTGGCACCCTCTGCGTAGGAGTCGACGCACTTATCCACTACGCCACGGCGAATCCTCCATAAAGTCGTCAACGCAAACATGACCAAAGATTGCACACAGAGCTTTTCTCTCGACGAGGCAAGGACTTCTCATCCGCTTTTGAGATTATCTATGCCTCCGCGGCGTACATCAGGACTGAGGTGATCAAGGTCTTGTATAAAGTCAGCTTGGTCCTTCGAGAGATGGCTCTACTGCTCAATTGCCTCTTGCGCCCGGTCTTGTATAAAGTCAGCAGCAAAGATGGCTCTACTACACAATTGCCTCTTGCGCCCATAGAAATAGCGGTTGGCAAGAGTTACTCTGCGTTTGATCTCGGTACTGAGACGTAGCCGAATTCCTTGACTACCTCGAAGTTATAGCTTATAGCTCTCTGTCCAAGACGTCGATGTTGTGTGTCCTTTCTTGATGACAGCATATACTTCGTTTTGCCCTCATTCACCGCTAGATCCACTTTAGCCGCTTCCATTTCAATGCCACCGAACGCCTCATTGGCGGCTAGCTGTGTTCTGCAAATCAAGTCAATGTCGTCCGCGTATGCTAACAATTGTACGGACTTCTGGAAGATCGTGCCCCTAGTGTTGGTGTGTGAGTCTTGCACGATCTTCTTCAGTATGATTTTAAAGAAATCATATGAAAGCGCGTCACATTGAAGGTCTCGGTGAGTTCATTTTACCGACCTTGATGGAGCAGCCAGAATTCTAAATCTTCATCCTGCACAACCTGACGAGTTTGGCAGGAATATCAAAACTAGATATGGCGTTGTATAGCTCGTCCCTATGCACGCTGTCATATGCGGCCTTGAAATCGACAAAAAGGTGGTGGGTGTCGATCTGCATCTCTTGGGTCTTTTCCAGGGTCTGCCGTAGTGTGAAAATCTGGTCGATGGTGGACTTCCCTGGTCTGAAGCCACACTGATATGGACCTATCAGGTTATTTATAAACGGCTTCAGGCGAGTACACAAAACGACAGAGAAGATCTTGTAAGCAATGTTCAGGAGACTTATCCCTCTATAGTTGGCGCAGTCAAAGGGGCCTCCTTTCTTGTGGATCGGGTAAACGATACTGCGATTCCACTCATCGTTAAGATCAATCCAGGAGTTTATTTAACAAACAACGCACATACCCCATCTCGTACATACCTTATTCTATAATGACCTAAGCAGGAGGGTTGCAGCGTGCCCCCTTACACATACTCCCCTAGGTGACTTGAAATAAGTCCCAATGAAATAATACCTTTTTTTATTTCGCTATGAAAATAGAAATAAGGGCAAAAGGTTTTTATTTCCAAATCGAAATAGGGCCAAATATAGGAAAAAAAAAAAATGTTGTTGACATACCCTTAGCGCAGCGACGAAGTTGCGTGAGGGGGCTATATTCTGCGAAAAAAGGATTAAAAATTCGTTAGCGAGCAGAGCGACCCACCCACCTTATACTTTAAATGTAGCAGACTTGCTTAAAGGCTATCTTTCAAATTTGGCCCTATTTTACTCGGCGTTTTAAAAGTGGGAATTTATTTCACACTTAATGGGAATTAAAACCACACAGTTTTTTCTGGAATCATATTCCCTCATTGTAATGGGAACCAAGTCCTTCAGTGGACTTAGTTTCCTGCACCGGTAGATAGGCGGGGTTGTTGGTGAATTCACCAGCACACTTAGACCATGTTGGTCCATCCATCACTCCAGTGATTGCTTGATCCCAATTGCAAATGGTGACTAGACCAGATTTGAAATCCCGATAAAAGCTTATTAACTTTGCTTTCACAGGGATTCGAACCGGGGACTCCACTAACTATGGGCAGGCACCTTACCAATTGCGTCATCCAGTCGTCCTGTGTATATGTAAATCTTAGCAAATTTTAATTTAGAGATTAGGAAACTCGATATCTTCGTGCACGCGAGAGACATAGTTGCTAATATAGATAGATATGATTGTAGATATGATTGTCAGATTGTCGAGGACCTTGGCCTAACTTCTACATTAACTATTGGTGGTGTGTGTGCTTCTATCTATCACGAGTGGATGGGACCAACTTCTCCTAACGGCGAAGTTCGAGATGCTCTTTTTTTACAAGAATACTTTTTGATCATTATCAGTGACTCGATAGAGCTGAGCCTGAGGTGATCTTCGATATGGTAATACCCATAATATACATATTAGCTGTTATCTCTGTCGTCTGGGTGCATTTCCAATCATGTGTCAGGCAGTTGTGATCTGAACACCAGCAAGTGTGGACGTCCTGGTGAGTCGAAACTACAGGTATATTTAATAATTCGAGGATTTATAATAATGTAAATAATATAATAATAATAATAATATAATATATAATATGGGTGGCGCTAAAGCCCGTAGTGGGTCAGGGCCTAGCTTCTCAGCAACCACTCGTGTTGTGCGTGCTATTGTTCTCTCACGCGTGGAAGGGACCTACAGTTTAATGCCGACTCCGAACGGCGTAGTTGAGAAGCTTTTTCTAGACAGGAATACTCTTTGAGCATTGTCAGTGAAGAGGTGAAGCCGTGAATTATGATAGATGGTAAATTGGGGACTCGAACCTGGCACCCTCTGCGTAAGAATCGACGCACTTACCCACTACGCTACGGCGACCCATAAATAATATATACAAGTAAAATCTTAAACACCCGAACGGCCTTGTATGCATCATCATTAGCATCACTGGCAACTCTTCTTACGGTTAGCGTACGTTTCTTTAGATATGCCAAGTAGTCAATGAATCTCATATATGTATATACCCGTACAATATCGACATCTCCTATATTTGACTTTAAGCTTCCGCAGATGCTCTTGTTTTTAATCCGAGTTAAAACACCATATATGTATGCTTACGCCGTAAGTAGAGTATATAACTTTAAAGAGGAGTTCCTCTTTAGACCTCACAAGGCCGTTCGATTTTTTAAGATTTACTTGTACTATTTACATGGGTGCCCGTTGAACTTCTATGCTGGGGCTTCTATTTTCAAATCCCGGTCACACAGATCCATTACGATTATTTGGTGTGAAATATCTCGAACAAATTACACCTGTTTTGGTATTAGCGCAGAAAAGACCATCTCTATTTTTCAATATCCGAATCTAATTAAGACATACTACTATTCAGAGCTGACTGATTTGAGGATCCCTTGCAAGATTTCTTTAAGTTAGACCCAACCGTTGAAGCTTTTACCTAAGAACATTGAAGCGGAAGATATTTCCAACTTCAAACATAATCTGAAGGAGCTAGAGATTGCCGATGATGACGCCATACTATGCCTGGATTACAAACGACTGTTGTAGCTAAATTGTGTTAAGACATTATAAATATTAGATAGAAAAAGAGTACAATATTCTGAATCAAGTTAAGTTCGTAGACGGAGTGGCGACATAAAGGGCCAAGCATCTGACTGCGCTTTCAGGCCACTTTAATCCCTCTGTATCTTTTGCCATTCTCACCGTTGAAACAATATGTAAAGGTCTTTGAGTGAACATTTGAAACAGTTTGTCAATGAACGGGTAGGTCGTAGTGGTCCCAGGCCACACAAGTTCATGACAGACAAGGGTAATACAAAAAAAGTGCAGATAGGCAGCAACCGAGAGACTTATAAACTCTCTAGAGACGAGACGGTCGGTCTATGAACGCCCACCGAGACCTTAAATGTCAAAAAAGGTTCTAGACAAGGTGACGCGCTGTCATCTGACTTTTTCTACATTATCCTTGAGAAGGTGGTGCAAAACTCACTCGTCAACACAAGACACACGATCTTCAAAAAGCCTGTACAATTTCTGGCATACGCGGATGACATTGACGTGATTGGCAGAAACCAGCGAGCCGTCAATGAGGCGTTCGGTGGCGTTGAAACAGAAGCGGCTAAAGTAGGTCTGGCGGTAAACGAAGGCAAAACGATGTAAATGTACACTGTCATCAAGAAAGGACGCACAACATCGACGATTCGGCTAGAACGATACTGTAGGCAACTATAACTTTGAGATAGTGAAGAACTTCGTCTAAATAGTACAAACAACATTAAAACCGAGGACAGACTTAGATTAACTCTTGCCAACCGCTGTTTCTACGGGCTCAAGAGTCAATTGAGCCCCAACTCGGAAGATTAAGTTGACTTTGTATAAGGCTTTGAGCAAGACGGGCATAATTGCTCCACGGCGCAGTGACATGGACTATATCCAAAGCGGATGAAGGGGCTCTTGGTCATTTTGAGAGAACAGTTTTGCGCACAATCCTTGGTCCTCTTTGTGTTGATGACATTTGGAGAAGATGGGTTTTGCGCACAATCCTTGGTCCTGTTTGTGTTTATGACATTTGGAGAAGAAGGTTCAACAACGAACTGTATGGGCTGTACCTCTCTACTGATCCATCGCCTAAGATGGTTAGGCCATGTAGAGCGTATGAACAACTTAGCTCCAGCTTGAAAGGCATGTTGAGTGAAGTCCACCCCGGACTGTAGCGCTCTAAGAAGAAGAAGAGAGCTATACAGCCCCATGTCAAGTTTGGCATTCCTGACAAACTTTTCAGGTTGTGCAAATCAACTTGCAAGCTAGACAACTCCCACTGTTCTATCAAGGTCGGTCATGTGTTCACTTAGACACTCGATGTCACGTGATTTTTTCAACACAAGTTTTGAGAAGATTCTGCGGAACTCACTGGCCATGATTTTTCGAAAGTTTCTTGAACTTCTAGCGTACTCAAATTATATTGACCTGTTTGGTCATCATCAGGATGTCCCTGTTTAAGATGGCACATACAAGCCGATAAGGTTTTCAGCCAATTTTATGTGCGAAATCGAAAACAACTTCAAGAGTACGAGATCGCGCTAGACACTAAGATACGGCCATCAAACTCTGTCTTAGTCAATTCCTCTCAGAAGGGATAGGTTAGGTTCTTGACGAACTTAATGTCGAGCCATCTTTATATTTCGTTGACTCGTGTCTTCGTCAGTCACGGTTTTTTCGCGGAAAATTTAGTAACAACAGAGCAGTTCCTCAAAAACTCTTGAGTACGTAAGTCTGACAATGGATGGATTTGTCTTACTCTCAATCGAACAACGCGACAATTGTAAATCGAGAGAGCTGTCAAACATCACACGCATCTTACACCTCATTTTGCCTTAAAAAAAAAATGTACCTCAAATAAATTCGAACAGTTGAGAGCTCATATCATCTTGCATGCCTGGAATCCACTTTCTACCCAGTGACCGTACACGATTTGCTAAAAGTGTCATGAAATTGAATCAATAAACTCGCTTCAAACAACATACCCGCTTCTTACCACTTCCCTGTCATCGAGGGTGGAATCCATGACAAGCGATAACAAATTTTCTGCCTAGCACATTCAAGAATTCACAATGAAAAGTGCTCCATGTCACCACACCTTCACTACGAAAACCCAAACAGAATAAATATCCGTGTCAGATACCTACAAAAGGTATGCTCTTTTTGCCCAAACCATTCGTTGCTCTCCTTTCCTTTAGCTTAGCGATGCTCTGTCTCTTTTCAGCACAAATAAGCTTTGAAAATGTTTTTCGTATAATCTCATTTCGGTGCCACTCCAGCCTGAGAGTCATCATACACAATCCCCGGAATACGAATATATCAAAAAGCATGAATCCTTTGTGCAATTAGGGGATACCAACCGACCTGAAAGCTCTCCGAACAACGAGGAACGAATGAAACTTGACGGTGGAGTAAAGCTTCACATGCGTACACCGAGCGCACGAATCGAATGCATTCTCAAGCGGATTGTGTTCATCTCTCTCTCAATCGTTTAACGGTTCAAATGAGAACATCTCTTCTCTTCACTCAATTATACCAATCGTCGCGAACTTCATCCCAAAGAGAGCAAGGGAGACAATTGCATTGCAATGCATTCCCTTCCGTTCCTCTGACTTGTGGATACGACCAGCACGAGACCGAACTAAGAGTGAGTGAGCATGATTCCAACCAACTATCCACCCATCTACCACCACCAACATCACCATCATCAGCCACAACAATTGGGATTGTGAGAGTGAAATTCTGGGAAAATCTCGGGCGCTCATTCGTAAGCTTCAATTCGTCTACAGCGGGACACAGAACAACGCCAAGGCGAATTCTCTTCTGGTGTTTAAATTCAAAATTGAATTCGGTACGAACGGATCTGTTACACTGTTATTGTCGCACTAGCTGTTCGAGCATCCAAAACAAGTGCTAGCAACGGTCGAGTGTAGATACTTTAATTTTCAAAATCCGAAAAGAAAAGAAGGACATAACAAGAAATTCAGTGAATTTGTGAGTTTGTTAACGAAAAGGTTTGGTGATCATTCAATTTGAATTGTGCAAAGCTAACGGTAAGAATTAGAATTAATGTGATTTCTCTGTGACCTTCTAGGATACATTTCTTTTGACTACTTTTGCATGTACATACATACATACTTCTCAGCGTCTCCTTGAGGAGAGATGACACCTGAATCTAATTTTCTCCTCTTATATAACGGTGTGAAACTAAAAAAAAATTAAATGTATATACCTACACACTGGAAGACCATCTCTTCTTAGGCATTTCCCTTGAGGAAAACCATTCATTAGGAGAAATTTCGCAAAGGATTTCATCCTTTGATCCATTCATTGGCGCCAACTCGTATGGTCCTTGTCTTTTCCAGTTCTCGGGAGATTAAAAAAAGCGAATGCAATAAAGCAAATTCGTGCAACGTACCCTTTCGCCTGAGAGTGCACTTCAACCATCCATACATACACGTGTGTATTCCATATTTCGTCACGTTCGATTTGTTTTTCTGGTCTTGTGCTTGATTGAATTGTGTTTTTTCAAAATCCCACACACACAATAGGGGTGGTGATGGTGGTGGACAAGCAAAGGCTTCAATGGGCCTTAGCATTATGTTATAACCTTTTCAAAACGCTTCGAAGTGGGTGAAGGTTATTTATTTTTGTACCTCGATAAGACTGAAAGGAATACACTTTTTCTTTTTCTGTGCGCTTTTTGTGCCTGTATGGGGTATGGGGGTGAGCGATGAGGTGATGGAACCAATCTTGATGTTGTTGTTGGGGATGTTCGTCTCTTGGTTCTTTTCACGGACGTTGTTCAGGAAATTAATTTTAATTTTATGATGGTGATCGTCTATCAAATAGCCATTGGGGTGGAATTGATTTTTTCCCTATCACATTATTTTTTTTTGTATTTCTCTGGCCTTATTTATGGTCAATTTTCAAGGGAATTAAGATGTAAAGGGATGCGAGATAAAGAGATGAAGTTTGGTCATTTTGAGAGGGAAAATTGTAAATGTTTGATTTTTATGTTTTCTGCCGAGGACTAATGATATCTTGATTTGCATTTTTTTTCTTCTCTTATTGCTATCGAATGATGATAACTGTTGTGACTTCCGATAGTATTTGCATTTTTTGATTAAAAATTGTGTCGACTATAAAATCGTTACTAACGATGTTCTTTGACATCAGCTGAGGGGCTCAAGGTCACAAGATTCATCGAATTGACTTCCATTATTAGAAAATAATTAATTCTACGAATTTTTCTATTGAACAAATATGTCTGTTCCCCCATTTAATTAATCGTCTCAATTTTCAACGAATGGGGTGAAATTCTTTCGTGACAAAGTTTATTTTATCAAAAACTGTGAAATGTTCAAGTTGTTCTTTGTTGAGGTTCGGCCATTCGCAAACCTCAAGCAATCGATTTCAAGGAGTACATCAGAGAATGTATTTTGAAAATTTCGGTATTAGTGTTCGAGATATTAGCGAAAAAAACGATAAAATATTGTTATGGTAATTTAAAAAATATGAAAACCTTGTGTCTGTTAAAAATGTTCAAAGTTGTTAAAATTTGGCATGCAAATTGGAAATTTGAACGTATTCCGATATATGTATCTACTAGTCATTGAAAATGTTGTTCAATGTCTGAATGGTTCCTCGTGTTTTCCTAAATACAAAAAAACAGACTCGACGGGGAGACTGGTATGAGTAGCGAATATGTGTGACACAAATATGTAGTAAAAATAGTATTAATTGAGGTGCGAATCCTTCGAAATGCGAATACAACTTGCACTTAGCTTTGCCACATGGGCGGAGACGAACAATGGTTTGATGCAAACAAGCCTGCAAAACTTATATGATTATTTTATCAATGATCTTCTGCTTCATCGTCTTGAAGAAGTTAAAGATCTAGGGGTCATATTAGACTCAAAATTAAATTTTTCTCTACATTATGATTATGCCATATCTAAATCCAACTCATTGTTAGGATTTCTAAAGCGCAATAGTAAAGACTTCCAAGATGTTTATAGCCTTAAAACTATATACAGCTCGTTGGTCAGGCCTCATTTAGAATATTCTTCCATTATTTGGGACCTCCATAAAGTGTTCAAGAACAAAGATTCGAAAGAGTTCAAAAAAGAGATCATTGGCTGGTAAACCTTAAGTTTCATGCGGAGGGCATCTTCAGTCATGTTTATTCGTGACATAATTAATTATCGTATAAATTCACCAGAATTGGTTTTGCTTATAAATATATATGCTCCCCAAAGATCTCTTCGGGTTAGAAATATACTTTTCGATAGAATGCATAGAACAACTCATGGTTGCAATGAACCTATGACTAGGTGCATAAAAACATTTAATGAACTTTGCAACGAAATTGATCCAAGCTTATCTCGATTGGAATTTAAAAATTGTGTTTTTTCTTTGGGTTTGGATTAAAAATTAAAAATTTATTGAAGTAATCTGTGAGATGCAAATCGGTAGATGATCCTAAGTCGAGCAACAAACGTCTGTTGTGGAAAGCGCTACTGAGGGCATGCACTAAGAGAACGTAGTGTTTTGTGCTTGCTCATAAGGAGTGTGATTTCTGAAAAAATGGCAACAGAATCAATTCAAATTCAAACACAAAACCAGTTATTTTATGTTACATTTACCACTGATTATTATTCTCCATTATTTCCATTTTGTAGGAGTTAGAAAGCAATATAGTGTATATTCGCTGTATGTGTTGCAACATTGTCTTTTAAATCCGTACATCTGTTAAGTCACGCCACTTTAACGTTTAAAACGACTGTACATACTTATGTTTGTAACATGATCTGCTAAGCCTAACTTAGCAGTTTGCTCATTCACTGTTTTTGTTCACGGGAGCACACTTCTCATATAAAGAAATAAATACATCCTTGTTTTTATTTTAATCTTGTCTCTTTTCAATTTCAAACACAGTTACATTGTAATTTCGATTTTTGCAACTTATGAAAACATGGATTGTTGCAAAAATCGAGAAGTTGCAATAATTGAACAGATATTTAAAACAGATTTTGTTCCGTCCTCTGGAAGCTTATTGTAAAGCATTTTATTACGACTTCTATTTTCACATTGGACCATTTCCGCTTTATCATCCGCAACATCTTCCAGTCGGGCTTCTCCCTTTTGTAGATTTTTGGATGTCCATTCAGAGATGTCATCGGTGCCTATATCGTAATGTGAGATCTTTCTAGTTAAATTTGATCTTGAATCAATGAATCTTCTTCCTTCCAATGATCAGGGGCCTATTTCACAGAACATACATCTCATACATTGTATGATTCTGACACGTGTGCTGTATAATTTCTGGTTCTCAGATTTGTTGTATGAGCCGCTGTAACACAATATGTGTCACCTAAAGTTTGCACTGGAAATATGGGAAAGTTGTATGATTCCGTTTCACAGAAAAATATCATACACAACATACAGCAGTTTTTTTTTTCAAATTTGAACGTACATTTCATACAGCACTTAAAACTGCTGTAGTCAAATGAGAATATACACAAAAATAAGCATTTTTGGGTTTATGATTTTTGAATAACGAATTGTTCATCTTTTTCTTAAAATTAGACATATAGGAACAAGAAATGCTAGTTCTTCAACAAATTTTTATCAAAAATCATGTACTATTTGGAAAAGTTGAATTAATCTCAATAATTTCGAATTCATATTTTTCTTCATTATTGAGGAACTCCATAATTAAGTTTTTTGCTTGTTTGTAATCCACTTATACGGTGTTTGGGTTTAATTCACGACACTATTTAGTTTTCAATGAAATTTGTTATTCAAAATTAAGCGTCAAAATAATACACATCATACAACAATGAACATATCATACAATACTTCCAGTGGAATCTGTGAAACAGAAAATTGTATGACGTGTATGATGTATGACAGTTTTGTAAGTTGAGTGAAATGTATGTGATGTATGATCTGTGAAATAGGCCCCAGGAGATCTGATTGAACTTTTTTTCCAACATTTAGCGATTAATAATTAATAAAAGCGACTACTCTTAACTCCTTCTATGCATGAGCCAAACATTTTGTTTATATAGATAGTGACGCAAAGGACTATGTCTAGACAATTTATGATGATGTCAAAAGTTCTCTTTGCTCTAATATTGGATAGTAAAGTGTAAACATGTACGTATATGAATTTGGGTATATATTTTCAGTCGAATTTCAAAAATTTATCTCGCTTTCTTGCAAAAATCGACAAAAGTCTATTACATTGGTTCCAACAATCGAGCGTCGCAAAAATCAAGACTGCACTGTTTTTTTTGTTTTTTCTTTGCGTTGGTAGGTGAAAATCTTCAAAAGACACTATGGTGACCGTTCGCACATAGCAAACATAGCAAAAAAAAAACACCTCCCCTCAATTAAAATAAATGTCCACTACAAATAAGTTTTACACTTATCCAGCAGTGGTTTAGACGCATTTGGCAAGAGATTCTCCATTGAGAGTTTTTGCTTACACCTCAGCTAGGCGCGGGTTGAATTCACCGTGCTAGATCAAGGGGTTAGTCCTTTGAAGACGGCGAAAATAGTTTCTTTCGTCGAGGATTGGAAGGACAGACTGCACTGTAATAACTCTTTTCATAATGTTCTCCTTACAAAATTCGTGAGAATTCCATACTTCCATCCAGCTTTCATTGTCATTCATTCCAACCTCCTTGTTTGAGTTTTCCATCTTTATCTCGAATTTCATTGATCTTTTTATCCTTTTTGGATAACCGAAGTGATTTTGGTTTTAACACGATAACTTCATCATTTTGCATCAGATTTCGGTGCACATTTCCTCGTCCTTATTTCAATTAAAAACTGACAAATTGATGCTCGGATTATTCGTCTTTCAATCGTCCCTAGCTTACACTTGATACATCGCATGAAGGGAATTGGTAGAATTGTCATAATTTGTTGACACACGTCGTTTGAAGCTCAGCAGAGATGATCGACTTTTACCTCTCTTGTATCTTAAAATTGGTGACAATTATTTTAACAACTACAAATTGACCAATCAGAGAACGGCATTCACGCTACTTCGTGAATAACCGTCAAAAATTCATGAATATCTGTCAAAAAGTCACACAAATTCGTCGATGGACTTGGGGGCAATCAGCTGTGAAGTCGGCTATCTCTGTAATACTTCAAATCTGCTCAGTACTTTACAAAAATCAATCTTCCAAACAATTTGTTCGATTAGTAAACGTTATTAAAGCTTTGTCTATTTTTATAAACCTATCTCTGATCGATGTGGATCAAGAGTGGGATTGTAAGCAATTTGAAAAAATCTAAGAATGCATGCATAATAATGTATCCCTACATTTATTGTGTCACTGTTGAATTTTTATTTGCTTTTAGTTCGATTACTTGAATTCGATACTTAAAAAGGGTTAGATTAGGTAGAGGGGCTGCTAGTGAATTCACCAGCACACTTAGACCCTAATGGTCCATTGTGATACCCACAGTCAGAATGCTACCACTGATTGACCACTCCAGTGACTTCCAAGGGCAAATGGTGACTAGACCAGATTTGCAAACCAGATAAAAGCGTATTAACTTTGCTTTCACTGGGATTCTTACTGGAGAACCAGGGGCAGACCTTAACCAACTGCGCCATCCAGTCGTGTGATACTTAAAGAAAACAAGTTAATCGTAAATAAAAGAAACAGATCGAAGTCACTAAATCATTCCTAATGCGTTGAATATAGTGGCAACTCCTTGAAATCCGATTCTGATGCAGCTGATGCATCAACAAATTTTTGAATATTCTTGACGACGATGATGTGAAGATTTTCCGTTTTATGGAGCAGATTTACAAGGCATATTCAAATATTTACACTTCTGAAGTGCTCCTTTCAGGTTTCATCAGAATCCACGAGATGCCATTGAATCTCCTTCAAATTGTCCTTAAACGAGCTCAAAGAGTGTTCTCAAGTATAATACCTCCTTCGATAGCACATCAATTTTATCATGCGAATTCTCTTGCGTACTCATCTCTTCGAACTGGAAAGTCAATATCATGTCGTTTCTATTAGGCAACAAAAGAACTCTTAAGGTGCACTTAAGAATATTGCCTAGTACTCGATGGCAGCAAGTGCATTGTTTTTAAAAATGTATTTCAGTCTAATAAAATGTGCTGAACTCTAATAAACGAACTCTAAATAACTATCAACTATTAACGCCTCGGAGCAGAATAAAAATCGAAATTTTATACAATTATAAAAAACTGCAAAGGTCGATTTTTATAGTCAAAGAAGGGACATAATCCAATTATTAATTTCGTGTGCACATTCTGTTCTCTTGTGCGGGGACATTCTGTGGCTGATACAACATGAAATTAATTTATTTTGAATGTGAGGCATTAATTACTTTTAATAAATGTGGTGTATCTATTGAACAGTTTGTGTATTCAATTTGATCAACACACATTGGTTTCAGCAAATGAGCATGTGGGTTGAAGTGGCGGTTTCAAAGTGGAAATCCAATTAGTACTAGGTGTTGTTTTGTTACAACGAGTGTGTTGGCTGGTTGTTAAGGTGTCTATCCGACACTTTCCTGAAATCATCCTGTGGAGTTTAAGAAAGTCGTTATTCCTTTAATTGTCACTGGAGAAATATCGTGAAGACATCTTCTGGCCGTGTGTGAGTTTGCAATCATTTGGCTTTTATTTGCCATTAGCAACCAGAATTGTGTTTTAATTATGTGACAAAATTTAGCTGTTGCACGAGTTTGTTGAGAAGGTGGTCATTTATAAGTGTGAATGGAGGTATATTATACATCCAATGAAAAAACAATTAAGGGACTTCGTGTAAAATGCTGCTAAATAAGGGAATGCCAAAACTGTACAAATACTGAAAAAAAACCCCTTTTATGTGAAATTCAAGAACTTGGTGTTAGCAACTGTCATTAGCTTCTACAAGCCAGGAACGTTGATGAACTAGGAGATACACTCAAACGCATACAATTAAGTCACATATGCGATAATGAAGTACCTGCTGTCTCACATCTACTTCCGCCGTTCCGCTCTATATTCTTTGTTTGGGTTATTATAGGTTATACTGTCCACTGTTCGAAAATAAGCTATCTTTTTTCTCTTTCGTAGCTTTAACATATTTCAGCTTCATTCATTGCAGCAGTAGGAATTGCTACGGCAAGTACTTCCTTTCGCATATGTGGCTTAATTGTATGAGCATGAGTGTAAGTAGATTAATTTCCAGTGTAAATTCCACACATTTTAAATTGATTATGCAGACATTAGATACATATTTATCTTTCTTCTGGAATATTATGACTAATGTTTACAATTTGCAATCATTTGTGAATATTTTTTGAAGGAAAAAACCTTCATAAAATGTTTGAAATGTGTATATGTACATATATTACAATGAGCCACGGTAATAAATAAAAAAACAGTAAATTAATGAACAAATTAACCAGTAAATAACAAACAAACAAGAATAAAAATAGGCCAACTATATATGTGGCTAGTTTATAATGATGCTGCGCTACTGAGGTGCCGCCTCTGTAGTTAAATTAAGTTTCCTTATGAGTGCCGAGTTCAAATCTCGATAAGAATCTAAGATAAATTGATGAACAAATATTTACCATTTTTATCAAATTTTATAGGTTGAAGAACACTTCTGGGTTGGAGACTTAACTCAATACTGAAGTAATACTAAATAATTTCTGGGACTTTGACATGAAAAATATTTTAGTTCAATCAATTGAGTTCAGTGATGGGACTTGGGAAATGAATAATGGTTGTAGATAAGCAGAAAAAAAAGTGATAGAAAAGTGGTAGCAAAGACAAAAAAGGTGGCATGGTAATTGACTTATTTATTTGATGATGATATATGATATATGAATATGAAACTGTACACTAACGCTGAAGTCTGTATGCTGCTTTTTTTTAAATGCAATATCTACCTTTGACCATCAGATCAATCCAAATTCACTTTTGTCTCACCGGACTAATGATTATATTATTATTATCCTGTTCTTTTGATAAGGACCGGCGCTACTCTGGACTACATCTTCCTACTCTACTACTCTTGCGAAGAAATTTTGCTCTTCAAATAATTTTTGTATTATTGGGGATTAGACTAGTAAGTTTAACTTAACCATAATCTCTGTAACTGAATTGAAAGGACTTTTCATGGGCAGACCTTTAATTTGGTTATCATCTATTAGCAAAGTTTTTCGTGGTGCACCTTATGGTATTTGATATTTTAATGGCTGTCGGGCATTAAAAATTACTTCAAAAATAAAATAAAAAATAACCCGACACAAACCAAAAATGAAACACAAGGTCTTACTATTTTGTCGGCACCATTTTGTATATCGATCTCGTTTACTGAACAATTCTTTCTATCTATTCATGCTTACATGATATCCTTTTTGCTGAGAACAAGGTACCGTAAAAAAAAATTTGCAACATGCTTGATGCAACACATTGCAGGGATCTTAGGGATAGTTTTCCATACCATCTTTAATAATTGTAAATAAATCCCATCAGTCGTTTCTATTATTTATTATTCACCTATAAATTTCATCCAGTCTACATTAAGATCTTCAATATTCACTGTGTTTTGTGAAAAGAAATCTGATAAGTCCAATAACTGGTGACATTCTTCAGGCTATATTTCATAAGCTTTTTTGCCTTTTGGATTTAAGATTTTAATTTTATGTTAGGGAATTGACGAGCAATGGGAAAAAGGTGGAAGATATAGAGTTAGGGTTGGTTGGTTTTCAACAATGCAAGAAATACCACTTAAGTGGTAGAAGTCCCATTACTGATTGAGTGTAAATCTTATCGCAAAATGGAAAACTTGCATCATTAAGAAAGCCAAATCACAATGACGAGTTCGCGGTTGCTTTAATATGTTTTGGTATGCGTTTTATAGAGTCTAACAACAGACCGCGGATGTTTTCCATGTAAAATACATTTTACAAGAAAGAATATGCAACTATTGTGTCCCCTCCGCCCGCCGAAAAATGGAAACCACAATTTAGTAAGAGAAAATTGTTATTTTTTAAATGGCCGAGTAAGTAGAAGTAGCTCCATCTACAACTCGGGCTTACGAAATTACAGTCTATAAAATATCAAAGCGCGACCGCTGCATTGTATCATGTTTATTGGATTTGCATATATCCTACTTAAAATATCCGACTTCACTAATTTTCTTTAAAGTCGTAGAGATACTACACAATCACATAAAGGGCCGCATCAGGCGGCATCAGTCTTAAACATAATTAACTATCACGACTTGGAAACATTGTGTATATAGTCCGAATTCTTAAATGCAAAAACGTTGGACCAAAACCTCGAAATGTCCGTCTTTTTGCTAGACATTAATCGATGGATGGTTGGTTCAAAGGATCATTATGATTTATATTAATATATTTATATTAATTCGATTTCTATTTCGTATGTGACTCAAAGTTGTAAAATGAAATTGGTGTAAGATGGAAGAATTTAATGTTATTATATAGGAATATGTGCCAATGTGCTGTGAAGGGTTACAGAAGCTATAATGAGTATGCAATTGTTGAAAAGAAATCGGTTTTGTTTTTAAGTCTGTGGAAAGTATTTGTCTGTTTGCTTTAATTCTCTGCTGACATAAAAACTTCCTCGATGCAAAGTATCGTTTTGTTTAAGTCAGTCTTTTCGTTCTGTGCAGTTTGCTGCTCCGATAAGTTCATATTAAAAGCAAAATTCCAAAAATTTGTTTGCACATGGATTTCAGATCTAGGCTACTTCCTCTTGGTCTCTTCTTGATTATTTTCCGCTGTGTTTGACAGACTAGTAAACGCTGAAAAAATTGTTTTGACAATTGAAGAAGCTATAAGCGTCAATTGGTATAGAATGGGTGTGAAGAAATACTAAGGAAACACTCACGAGTAAAGAGTTTTCGTTAAAGGAAACTCTTACTTACTTATCAGGCTGATGACCCAAACAGAGTCCGAGCCTGAGCGATAGCTGCTTTCCATTCTTGACGGTCCTGGGAGCGCTGCTTCCAGTCATCAAGACCAAGTTGTTTTGTATCCGCTATTACTTGGTCTTTATACCGGAGATTCGGTCTTCCTCTCCTTCTCGAACCAGGAGGCTCGGAGTCGAAGGCCCTCTTAGCTGGAGCATTGTTGTCCATGCGCTCGATGTGGCCGAGCCAGTGCAGATCTAAGGAAACTCTTAATTCGGTGTGAATAAAAATGTTTTTCAAAGTGGGTTTTCCCTCGAATTGACCTTTCAAAACTAGAGTTCTTGGAATTTAAGGTGGGTGAAGTTTGGTGCAAAGTATATGCAATAATGTTTTTAAACAATCAAACGCGAAAAATAAAGAACGATAATTCGTTCGCGTTTCAGGGATCATTTCAAGAACCTCTATAGATTCGAGTTTCATAATATGGAATGATTTCTATCTGATATTCCTGAAGAAACCCGTGGTGGAGCTAAAAAATTGAGAAGATGAGTCCTTCGAACATTGGTGACTCGGAACTTCAAATTGGAGTTGGTGAGGGCACAGAGTTGTGCTATATGTGCAAAAGCAAATCAATGTATGCATTTCTTCTTCCACAGCTTCACACACAAAATGTCTTTAGTTTGGGTTTTTTCCAGCAAGCACGGATGAAATTGTGAACATTTTATGAATTCGTCTTCTTCCATTCCAGGCTTAATTTTCTTGAAGGTTTTTCACTTGAACCGTCAAAGTATTCCTGTTCGAAAACAGAATTTTCGGTTTTTTTGAAATTTTTCTCTCTTGAAGTTACCTTCAATGCACACTCAACTTCTTTAAGAGGTCACACAACACATTTCAATGTTCTTCACACCAAAACGAAGGTAACACTCATCTGTCAAAATAAACTTAAGAAAATGTACTTTTATTCACGCAGTGCTCCCTCCAAAATCACACTAAATTTTTATTCACTCCACCCATTGAGTATAAGCGTTTTGAAATTAGGAAAAAAAGTATGTCAGAAATTAAGTATTACAGAGATAGCCGACTTCACAGCTGATTGCCCCCTAGTCCATCGACGAATTTGAGTGCCTTTTTGACAGATATTCATTACTCTTTGACGGTTATTCACGAATTAGCGTGAATGCCGTCCTCTGATTGGTCAATTTGGTTTAAGTAAACGTTATACAACAATTTTAAGGGGCAAGAGAGGTAGAAGTCATTCATATCTGTAATACTTCATTTCTGGTAAATATATTGTACTGAAGTCGTAAATTAAAAACCCGACTAATATGGGTTTTGTTGAAATAATTTTGAAAACTATATTGAGTGATTCAAAATTGTGTTTGGAGTTGCAAAATGCCCTAGCATGACGGATTTTGCGATAAAATGGCAACACTGTCCACTGTTGTCAAAAGCCCAGTTTAGCCATAATTCACTTCCTTGACTAATGTAGACGTAGTTTCGTACGTCGGAATACAATCTATACACAATCATGACGGTTTTGCTTGCGAAATGGAATAGGCCAAATCAAGAAGTTTGACTAAGATCCAATCTACTCGATCTGATTTCCTTTTCACAAAAAACCTCATTTTTTTCTTCAAAAATATTTGACAAGAGTTGATTTACCTAAACCTTGCTTCATTTCTAACTTAACCGCGCAAATCATTAAGTTACATTTTAAAACCCATAAATGTGGTAATCGCACGTGTATCCCCATCGGATAGGCATCACATACACCTACGTTTCAGTTATCACATCCTCAAGCATCTGTCAACCAATTTGAAGAAGGGTGAAAGTATGTGATAATTTCGTTCACGTCCCCAGCCTGTGCAATCCTTTGATTATATTCACAATCATACACACTCCTGTGTTTGCAGTTAACACACACAAGGATTGGCTCATCCTCTGCCAAGGAAATTGGAAAAAAGCAAGTGGAGCGGGGAATAACCTTCTCGATTGAATGAAGATGTCTCTCTTTCTGCCGATTCCTACTTTTTCCTTTGAAATGATTTGAGAGGAAAAGAGGAACAAAAAATTCACTCTCATGAATTTATATTTTTAAAATCAGGAAAGTTTGTCGAATCCCTCCTGTAGAAGTCGTCCCTTGCAGCTTATACATTTTAATATCGCCTGGCCTATTTCTCGTGTTGGATTCAAGGTGTCACTCACGAGCATTTCCAGCTAAAGTTCAAGCGACAGATGGCTTGTCTATGATTTGTTGACTGATTATATGATAATTCAAGCTACTGGCTTTAGAAACTGTTTGGAAGTGATGGAAGAGGGAACGGGCAAAATTCAATGAGATTGGGAGAGGCATGCCTTGAGATCTGTGACAGAACAAGTTTTCTGTGCACACAATGTGAAGTTTTAAGCTTTGGAGGATTCCAAAAGAGACGTGCCGATTCACAGTGTTGTAGATTTGTTCCTCTAGGCAAGCTCGGCCTGTTTTTGGGGATAAATTAGAGTCAACATATTGCATGTGGCCATTACAAGGATATGGTTTAACAATCACTCAGTTGACTTCAGCTGGAAAGCACTTGGCCTACACACTTGCAAGATCAAATTGACTCAAGAACTGGAATTTTCACTTCGTGGTTGGGGACAAGAAACTTCGACTACAAGGTTGAGGTGAATGACGCAATTGTAGCAGTTGTGATCCACTTAGATCCTGATTGGCTCCATTGTGATAACTAACTTCGACTCCAAGCCCGATCGATGTTCTGGTGTCAAAATCCGATCATCAACTTTCGTTTTTAGGGCACTACCTCTTAATCACAGCCAACCACTTACTTGTCTGTTGTGTGAAGCTCCTCAAATCTAGCTATTCCGAATGGCCATTAACTTGTCGGCCTTTCCACTCAAAGAAGAACCACGCATCCAACACTAGTCGTTTCTGAAAAATGTAGCTCACCCAAAGTAGCTCCACTCCACCTCCACCCCAAAATGTAGCTCCACCCAAAGAAAGATTGAAGAAAATTACAGGATTCCACTGAAAAAAATCAATACCAAGAAGAAACAACGAGACAAATCAAAGTTAAAAAACTTATTTTGATCTTAACTGTCGCATTTCACGAAAGTTTATCTCATTTCGAAGCAATTACCAGCCATCCCTATGGCACACGTTCCCATCAAAACTACCACACGCCCTTTCGCTATCTACCCACCCAAATTTTGCCAATCCCTTCAATTCCCCCCATGAGGTTTATCGAAAACCGCACGCATTTTTCTAATATCCCTTCCCCCGTGAAACTCCTACGAAACTTGTCTGTAGATAAATCTCCCCTAATTCCCTGCTTATGACAGATGGTTTCCCAAAGAAGTTTACTTTCAAATAAGCGGTTCATTGGTTTTGGATGTGCTTTGTGGTACTTACACGATTTCAAAAACGTCGTCGAAACCCACTCTCCACATCGCTGTGGAACATGTGTGGACATACAATTCAGCGATCCAATCGCTTTAAAGGTTGTACATGAAAATGGAATTTAATTCCGCTTGAATGATGCTCTAAGCTGGTTTAAGTTAACGAATTATTGGATTTCTGAAGTTCAAGTGATTTGATTTGCTATGTGATCTACAAATTTCATGTCTGATTTTATTTGCATTCGTTCTTGAGGACGGTTTGCTCTTGATGGTGTTGCAGGGCACACCCTTTCCTTCAAATGTTTATGTCTGTCCCACGAGGTTAGACTTCGAATATCTTACAAGAGCTCTTGTTGCATAAATAGGATATGCTTCTTCATTTAGAGCTTGCAACTATAGGAAACTTTGATTTAATGCACTGACCATGACGGAAAACATTAATTATGCTAAGATTCGAAAGAACTCAAAAGTTTATGGGCTTATCTAGGCGGTTGTTATAGTTACGATCGAAAAACTCAATTTCATCTTGAACTCCTATAATTTCAAGACATCCTTGAAGATTGTCCTTTCTCTTAAAGACATACACCTAGTTGCTTTGAAAAGGTTACTTTACGATTTAGTACAGCCCTTGAATTACGGGCGTAACTCAGTCCTCATATTAAACAGAATTAATTGCCAAATTGAAAATTGTCAGTGTAACTTTTAGTCAATAGTTTTTGCGTGATCATGATGGAGCTTCAACAATGCTTCTAAATGTTTAACTCTCAGAGTACTTACTTACTTATTTCCTTTAAACCCTTCGGTGCCATAGTGCGTCAACCACGCCGACGCGCCATCTCCTTCGAAGTTCGGCAACGCGTTTGAGCTCTCTACAGCTAATTCCTAAAGAACTCAATAACCTCTTCAACTGTTCGTCACCTTTGCCTAGTGCGTCTCGCTGTTCTCCCTGCCTAGATAAGCGAATTCCACTGCGTGGAGTACTTCTCAATATACTTGCCGTACAGTGTATCCAATGACAGCCGATTGCCACTTTATTCGTCGTATTGTGGCTTATTCTCAGTAACAATTGCTCGTTGGAGATACGGTTCCTTAAGCATATGTTTACGAAAGATTGCAGCTTTCGTTTTGTAATGGTTATTCCAAGTCCAAGTTGCTATTCCAAGTTGGAGCGGGACAGTCGCCGTGCTTGCACTCAACATAATCGATGAGACCGCTACTCACCGTCGCTCGCACAAGGTTGTCTTTGCAAAATGCGGGAACACCGAAGACACAAATTGAGGCCACCTTTTCAGTTGATATTGCATTGGATGATTTCAAAATCAACTGGCATTAATTCTGCTCTCTTATCCGATTCAACGGCATGAGTGTGGAAGGTACGTTGTTAGAAGGATGACGCTAATCAATGTCTGTCAGTCGAGATAGATACAGTCATGCACTATGAAACTTGTTCGTATCGGGAATACAACGTGCAGTCGAATGAGTCGAACCACCTACTCACTACGTCAAGACGGTCACTCAATCACAGTCAAATGGCACAGTTCTTGTGTGTGGCCAACAATGGCGAAGGCTTTGCCGAGTAATGTGGTTGAACAAACGTATTCTTGTTCATTGATTTTATTCGAATCGATAACCTCGGAAGTGTCCAAAGGATTGAATTACTTTTCAATGGTTTAATAAATAAGCAAATTGATTCTCAAATGCTAAACTAACGAATTTCTACCATTGTAGGATTCACTCTTCGTCATGCGATGAGTGTTGAAAGATTATAAAAGTCGATGATTGTTTGTATTAAGCTTATGTTTATTAGATGTCAGCACATCCACGAGCATGTCATGCATTTATTACGTATGAGTTTGAAGCACTTTTATGTTTTCCTTCATGTTTACATCGTTTCCAAGTTGTGAAGACCGAATTCGAAAGATAATTCGACTGACAATCGATTAATACAACATCTCGAGAACATCCCGAATATCAAAAACATTCAAAGGACGCCCAACTTATTACTAAATCGAAAAGTTGAGTAACACATGAGTTCATTTCCTTTACGTTTTTCGCAATCGGGCGGAAATAAGACTCCTTCTTTACTCAAATTCGAGATTTGAAGCGTTTATTTCTAGATGATAAAGGATATTTTTAAGTATAATATATATGATTGTAAATAAAATTACCTTGGTTGACGCTCCATTTCGGGCTTGCCTCGAGCACGATGGCAAATGAGCAAGGAAATTCAAAATGGCACCGCTTCGAGTCTCAACCTTGGTTTGACCGATTCCTTTTTCTTACGAATGACAAATAGGAGCCGCTAAAGGCGCTTAAGGATAACAAAGCTAATTTATCAGAGCGCTGAAGGCTCCTAAGGATAACAATACTAATTTATCACAGTTATAACTTATTTAAATGTTTGACTTTTTACATAATACAATCAATGTTGCAACTTTTAATTTAAATTAAATTAACTTAAATTAATTAAAACAGTGGACTCTCCCTAAGTTGAAACTCTCTCTCATCCGAACTTTTTCGCCAGATTATACATACATTTCCCTAAATTTTCCGTACAAAAACCTATCCTTAAGTCAAAATTCCTTTGACTCGAACAAATTTTGGTGTCCCGTGACAATTCCACTTAGGAAGAGTCCACTGTAGTTGGAATCTTCACCTAATATTTCGTATAAATCCTTCTGAAACATCATACTAGTCGAATTTTGTTGAAACATAAAAAACATAATTGATCCTTCCTCTCATCTTTTGAATATTCGTTAAAAGACTAAATATTAGAAAATATAGAAAAAAAAACACAGTTGTTCCAAAACGGATAGTGTTTCATGGGCTTACTTTACGGACATCTTCTTCACAGTATAAGTTTAGAAAAAGTAGTATTGATGTATTTAAATTATCAGTCCAACATTAAATATATCAATTCTTCAACATAGAACTAACAAATGTGTCAGTATGAATTTTTTCAGAACTTAGAACATGTTTTTTCTCGAAATAAAGACATTTTCTGTAGTCTTGGTAGGCACTAGCCTTGTGTAGTTCACGTACGAACTAGTTCAAAAGGTGCTCTTAAAAGTGAACTGAGTGAACTAGTTCACAATGACATTTTATTTTAGTTCATTTAGTTCAATAGTTCAACAAGCTTAGGTATACCTTACTCTGCATACATGTGATTCTGTAAGAATAACTGAACTATATGGAACCGAACTGAACTGTGTGTATGGGCATAGCGCACATCAAGCCTACTATGTTTAACACCTGCAGCACAAGCAAATCTAACAGCGTTGCGTTTCTGGTGGTGTATGTGAAGGGAATTTTGTGTGCACCAATGTATGTTCACGTGTGCGTTCTATGCTTTTTGAATCGGTTTTCTGACGCGATGAATGGATGAACAATTATAGAGACTTTTTTAAGGCTTTGTTATTTTATTTTTGCGCTTCACTCAATTCATGCATACTGATAATTGGTATGGTAGCGGTAGGATTAGCGCCGTTATTTAAGACGATAATATGACGACCAACCGGCGAAATCGCACAAGGCTCGATTTCCTGAGCAGTAAATTACATTGAACTAAATGATCTGGAGTGAGTCGCCGTGGTGTAGTGGGTTAGTTCGTCGACTCTTACGCAGATGATGCCAGGTTCGAATCCCCAATCTACCAACTTTCATAATTCACGGCTTCCACCTTTTTCGAGTCACTGACAATGCTCAAAGAGTATTCCTGTCTAGAAAAAGCTTCTCAACTTCGCCGTTCGGAGTCGGCATAAAACTGTAGTAACCCTTCCACAACACGAGTGGTTGCTGAGAAGCTAGGTCCATGTCCGCCTCGGACTGTCGCGCTACCAATATGATTATTATTATTAATTGACCTGGAAGAACGAACTAGTTCTGTAAACTCTTTTGAACTAAACTGACCGCTCTCCGAACTGAACTAAAATGCATAAGCCTTGTAGGTACATATGGTGTTGTCAAAAGTTCGCATTCAATACCAGCTAGAATCACAACTTTGATTTCGACATTAATGCACTTAGCATGTTGGAGGCGAAATACTCTGCAGTGCTGTGGACTAGACTGAATAAAATACAGACAAAATAAGAAACACTTCGTTACTAAACGAACTTCAACGAGGATAGCCTAGTCCTGGGAGAGGAGGTGAAAACATTGTCAATCTGCCTTTACTTCGATTTCAATACAGTAGAGTCGTTATAATGGAACCAATAACCAAGACGGGATCAGTTCATGTCAGCTTTCGTGAACTCTCTTTAATTCAGCTCCACTTTAATTAGTGTCGGAAAATGAAATGAGCCCCATTTATTCAAATTTGGGCCTTATTTCATGTCACCTAGCAGGAAGTCCGATTTTAGGTTTCACCTGAATTCGCGTACATTGCACACTGCACCCCACATTCAAATGTAATATACTCGCAAGTAATCAGACACGGCTACACATACACAGTACTCGCTTGAAGAGTCCTCTCACGAACTAAACCCCCAAAATACTCCATTCCGCGACTCTGTGTCGTGCATCGCAGTGTGGATGAGGAAAAATGTGTGGCATGCTTGACGCATTTCTCTACTCCTCTGCAGGAGCATGGAAATGCAATTGTCGACCACAAAAGTTGCATATTTGGCATAACTCGGTGGTTTTCATAAATTTCTTGTCTGGATCAGTGATTAAAAGTTTAAAATGCCAGTTGAAAAGTTGACGATTCTTTTCATGCATTACATCATGTGTACATTTAAGCACATTTTTGTACACAATTTCTACACACGCTCTTTCAAGCAGATCCAACGAAAGGTGAACATTTCTCTGTTCTCCAACAAATGCAACAACATTTTAACGACTTTTGTTTTATGTTCCCTCGAAATCATAAGCCGTGCGAACATTTGGGAAATGCAATTACAAATCATTGTCACAAAAAGAAACACGCAATCAAATATTCCTTATGACACAAAATAAATTCATAATAAATCCGTCATTCCAAGACACGAGTAAAACATGTGGGGACAATTGTAAATGAAATATAAATTCAAATAAGATCGCTGGCGATTGCGTAAAATCATGTAATATAATCCTACGCGATATGTTATTCCGTCCCTCCCTCAAATAATTCATGACACCGAAGTGTGCAACCTCAGATAAATCCAAAAGCAATATGAACAAAAAACAGGAACACCACACACACGATGAAGGAAAACAAAACCGTCAAGTAATGCTTCATTTTTATTTACGATTATTTTGGTAGGCTCGGTAAGCACGTTTACTGCTCTCCATTATGTCTATCTATATAGTACACATTCTTGCTCTAAGCAAAGGGAAATTTATTAAATATTCAAATCGAAATGTGCGAGTGCGAGTGTCGTAAATTTGTGACGGCTCAAAGGGGGGGATGCTGGATCCTGCTTATGGCCTGTTTGTCTCTTTTATTTTGTTGTTGCTGGCTTGTACCCCCTTCTTTTGGTAGGTGGGTGGGTAGTGTACAACGGAGAAGGCTCACATCAGAGATGGAAACATTCATACCACATGCGGCGTGGAAAAGTGAAAAAGTGAAAAAGGGAAGAAGTCACCGAGAGATATGCGTTGTCTACCTCTCTGCTCCAGCGGGAGCTTCTTGGGAATTTATTTCCAGGGCATATTCGGCTTACCCCCTGTTATCTCGGGATAAGGCGTTAATCTATACATAGGCCTGATTACAGAGATATCTGACGCTGCGTGATATTTTCTGTCTTTTTGAAATATCCCAGCAACTTAAAGCCTTTTACTTCACCCTCTCCATCCGTTCAGACGTCACACGCCCACAGGCACACACGCATGTGATATGGTTAAGGGTAAATAATGAAAATAAAAGCGAGAAAGTCGTCAGGGCATTTCGCATTCCTTTATCCGGCACAAAGATTTTGATTAATGACATAATCAAGAGGAGAGGAATGCAAGTTTTATAAGAGCTAACCATTCCATTTACGGACGCACAACCCCTACAATTTGTGCGTGTAGCCTCTAATGGATGCCTCCGGTGGCTGAAGTTTGTGTGTGGAGGGATAACGTAATAATTAATTAAAAACGCTTTTGCTCCTCTTCACTGGGATGTAATCCAGATGACAGGTCCTTACTAATATTAATCTGTCACCAAGGAATTTCGTTTTATCTGTGTATATGTCTTCTATCCATAAGTCCTTAAGTCATAGGATAAACAACAACGTGTCTCCAAGTGTCTGTGAACACAGAGACAGAGAGAATTTTGTGTACATAGTCTTTGTGTTTGACAGTCTAAAGGGAGACTTTTACTATGAGAAGGACTTACAAGTGTTGGCATGGAAGTTACTGTTGTAAATTGAAAATTCATTTTGACGTCATTTCGGGAGAAATATAAATTACTCCTTGTGGACTTATTCTGAACAACATTATATATACATAGTTACATGGAAACATGGACGGATAGAGAGTGCTGCTTGAGTGCTAGGGGAGGCTTCACATTTGCTAAGGGAATCAGCAACACTGATGACCCATCGTGAATCCTAGGGGACTCCTTTTGTCGATCCTTTTGTTGAGGATATTGCATGAGAATGGGGCATACGAGCTGCCCTTTCAAGTAAAAATTGTTTGATCCATTTAAGGTGATATTTTCGGGTAAAGTGACCGCAATTTGCTGTCCAAAATGTTTGGCGTCACTTCCCCTTTTTGTGGAAGTTCGCCAGGTTGTATGTTTCCTGTTTTAATGGCAAAGCTCTTCTAGTTGACTATAGAAGATTTGACTTTAAATTGACTACAGGGGATGTTTAAAATGTTATCCGCTCTAATAGCCATATTTCATTGGGACTATACGGGATCTTTCTAGCATGTCTGCACTTGTTTATATAAAGCTTCTTTTTTTCGAGGGTAGTTGAAAATTTTCAAAGGACACTATAGGGACCGTTCCCACATAGCAAACATAGCAAAAAAAAAACACCTCCCCTCAATTAAAATATATTTCCACTACAACTAAGTTTTACACTTATCCAGCAGTTTTATTTTCTTGGTTTAGACGCATTTGGCCAGAGATTCTCCATTTAGAGTTCTTGCTTACACCGCAGCTAAGCGCGGGTTGATTCACCGTGCTAGGTCAAGGGGTTTAGTTCTTTGAGGACGGCGAAAATAGTTTCTTTCGTCGAGAATTGGAAGGACAGCAGAGTTTATGTGCTCTTCCATGCGACGAGCAAAATTCGTAACTTCATCTTGAACTGATGAAATTTCAAGATCTCTGTGGATATCGGTTTTTCGTATATACCAGGGTGCGTTGACGATGGCCCTTAGCACTTTATTTTGGAAAGTTTGTAGTGTAGACAGCAAAAAGAAGTCAAAAAGAATGAATAAAATTCTAAGAACCAATTTACAATGTAAGAGCTGCCGGTGATCTGTTTAAATTGTCATCGCCAAGCATGCGGCGAATTATTCATTTTAACTAGAACTCATATTCATTCGATGTCAGGAGCACTTACAAACGGTCGCAAATTAAACCTAAATTTCTTATTATTTAAAAAAATTATAAAACTGAGTTTTATTTCTGGTGCTTATATGTTTCATAAATGTTTCAATTACTTTCTTTGGTACAACCCCATAGTTGTATACCATACGTCCAGACGGGTTTTAGCACTTGCTTGTATATAAGCCATTTGCTGTCAGTACTTAGCTTGGAATATTTTCCAATAAGCCAGCACATGTCTTTGTATCTTAATTGGAGCTCCTCACGTTTCTTTTTGATGTGCTCCTTCCATTTAAGCTTTACTTCGAGAGTCATTCCGAGGTATTTCGCTTCATTGCCGAAGGGTATTTGAACATTGTTTATAAAAACGGGCAGTGCTCGTCCATTCGTGTATCCGCACTGTGCCTACGTCCTGCGGTATATCGCTGCTATACAGTATGTAAAGTAGGGGACCAAGAACACTTCCTTGTGGTACTCCAGCTTGTATAGATTTAAATAGGGAGTATAATAATAATAATATGGATGGCGCGACAGTCCGAGGTGGACCTGGGCCTAGCTTCTCAGCAACCACTTTTGTTGTGCGTGCTATTGTTCTTTCACGCGTGGAAGGGACCCACAGTTTAATGCCGACTCCGAACGGCGAATTTGAGAAGCTTTTTCTAGACAGGAATAGTCTCCTACCTTAAACAAACCTACAATTGAACTCGACCAGCATCGAGTGGTCTGAAAGCTGTAAGTATTTAGGAGTTACTTTCGATAAAAACTCAAATTTGAAAAACATATATCGAGTACGGTTTTAGTATTTTAACTTAGTATTGATAATAAACTTACTAATTCTCAAAACGATTTTTGAACCAGTCTTAGGGTACGGTGCACCTGTGTGGGCCGATTGTGCCAAATCTCACATAAAAAACTACATATATGTCAAAACAAGGTGCTAAAGCTAATGGCATTTCTTTACTATGGGGCTTCATGAAAAAGAGAATGTAAATACCATATCACATCTCACAACGCATTGATAAATTACACCAGCGTTTTTTAAACAAATGCTCTCATTCTGAGAGTGAGCTGATTCGTAACATCTTAAATTAAGGAAAAATCAATCATATCTTAAAGCTATAATATTATACGTAGTTACATCGTTCTTGCATGTTGCATAGTTGGGCCTAGATGGAATTTAGCTATAAGAGTCATTAGTTGTAAGAGTCATAATAGGGGTTTATGATTGTAGTGTTTTTTCCCTTAACTTTTCCTCTAAATGTATTAAATGTTTCTTATTATATATACTTTGAACTATCATAGTTGTAAAGAACTTTTGTTCTGTCTCCCTAAAATAATACATGTTAGATGTGACTAAAACTGTACAAATCGAACTACAAATAAATTGTACTTTGAACTTTGCTCCATTGTATAATTTCCTCTATGTAGTATTTCTATATAATTGTAAGTAAGAGCGAATAAGTACTACCATTGCACCTCGAATACACAGAGCAAAGCTATCGGATCGTACCAACTCATATGAACATAATTGGAGTTGGGTGCAATGTGTTCTTGTTGAGAGCGAATCGGTCATAGGCTGTGAGTCGTTCAACACTCTGTTTCTCATACCTTTTTGATAGCAACCGCCAAGTAATGCACATCGTCGCCCTTTGAATTCGAGTTTTATTTTGCATCAAATTTGCAATCTGAAACAAATTGGTTTGAATTCGAGTTTGCTATTTTTCTTTAAATCAAAACAACGGGCTTTAATATTTTGAGCTTTACTTTTTTCCTTCTGGTGCCACATTTTATAGCTCAAACAGCTCTTATTTGTTTATTTATTTATTGGATAGCTACAACACAATTAAAATTGTAGAGTAGCTTTTGTAGCCAGAGATCCAAGGGCCTTATGTTGACAAAGAGCTCTTTATGAGTTTTTTTTTATTTTCATTCGAGGCCATGAACCAATGGTCGCCCTCAATCCTTCTTGATTACGGCAATGTTTTTCCTTTCATCTACTAATAAGTAGTTATTTCATCCGCGATGGTTTGAAGTTCACACTACAGGCCTCTCTTTCCCCTTCTTCTCGATTCTGGAGGCCACACAAGATAGACTGTTCATATCAACTTCTCTTAAAACGCGTACTTACTGATCTACCCTTGTGTGCAGCACATCAGTCTTGGACAAAGCTTTAAGATACTCAGAGGATCAGTGGTCGTGTTTGAGGATTGATTGTGCCACTGCTGGCTGAGAGATCTTCGCTTCACCTCTGTGTTACTCATCAGTTATGACAAGGTAGATAATTAAGCTTGGTTAAAGATTTGCTTGCTGGTTAAGATCATTGTGGCAGATCAGAGTGACACCCTAAGGCTTAACAGTTTCAGTGCAAGTTAAAATTGCAGACAACAACTAGATTTCCTAGAAGTGTAGCCACAAAGAACATCGCCTTCGTATTGAGATGCTCGTACTAATAAAGATCAAAGTCTGCTTGTTTCGGTAGCCGAACTTATCTGTTGTTACTCCATTCATTCATTGCATCCATTAGACCTTGTTCACGCTTCAAGTTCTATGTGCTTTAAGCACGAAGCATGAACTGGACCACAAACTATAGCAACTAACCCAAAAATAGCCTTTAGCTCAACCAACGAGCTCAAACATTCGTTGAGATGATACCTATCCAGCGAGGTTCACAGAAAATGCAAACAGAAACTCTTCGCTGCAAAGTTTCGAAAGAAAAACAAATTTGAAAAGCCCGCAAACCCCCTGAAACAAACTTGTAATGTTCTCCAAATTTCAAAATCATTATCTCAGCGACTTGACACTGTTTCAAGAAAATTTTCCATCAAAATGGGCGGCCGTCCGCCATCGCAAAAACTTCCAGACGCCCAAAACCACTCAGATTCCCATGCTGCCGTCTGTTCGAGGCGCACAAGAGCCACATGACAATCTCGGCAAATCTACCCAACAGATTGCCTTTACAGTTCACTCGCACATAGTTGCCACAATGTCATGGGGATAAGTCTTGCAGATTGACGTGTATGGTTAGGCGCCTTGAGGACATAATTACGCCACTGTATTGAACTATGGGAACTGAACAGAAGTCCTTTTGTCCATGGCAGCGAGGCTGAGTGGGTGAAGTTTTTGGAAATTTCGCAAATGCCCCTCACGGTGTCCTCCGGTGTCGATGCTTTGAAGTTTTCATGGATTAAGCAATTTGGGAGGACACTCCATTTGTCAAGGATAATTCAGTTTCCCCAACTGAATCAATTGTGATTGGATTGGCAAGGAGACACTGAGGAACTGGTGAATCACCAAATTTAATGGAACCTTGCTACTGAACGAAACCCCATTTTACGCCTACGCCTTAAAGGCTTAAAGCAACCCCGCGGCTGGACCGTCGTTTCATCATCTTTGAGGGAAAATTAAAAGAAAAAACAATCGACTTCGACATGTCTCTGGCAATTGGACATTGGCCCGTCCTGGGCGATACTTAAAAAACTTTTTATTAACTGGAAATGTAAAAAGTTTTTCTATTCCATAGTTAGCTCGGAGAACGGAAACAACACCCACAAAAGAAACATAAACAAGTCTCATTTCACTCACCCCTCGGTCGACGTTCTCAATGGGTATGCTTTTGCCTTTGTCAAAAAATGTGTCTCATTTTGTTGAGTGTCATATTTGATTGAGTTGTGTGCGGAGGAATGGGGACACAGGCCCCTTCGAATGATTACCTCACGTTTTCGGTAACAGAAGAGACTCGATTGGTGAAATCGATAAAGTCAGAGGTGCAGACAAGCGTCGGAACGTACCTGTCGTAGGGTAGTTTGGCATTGAATTATACTTAAGGATTTCCATAATGATTTATGACCACCGCCGGTTGGGGGTATCAAGACGATTGAGTAAAAACGACATTAAGTCGTTAGTGTTGAGCGCACGGAAGTCTTGTCGTTCGAGGAAATTGTGTTTCGTGCCTCGAAAATGGATACAACTCGCGAGAGTGTTCTTTTGAGGCATTCACACAGTTTGATGATTTCTACTTTGAGTAATCGACGAACGAAATCATAAGAAAGACACTAGAGGACGCATGAAAATAGATTGATAGTCAAATGACTTTGAGCTTGTCATGGCATGAGGTTGGGGATTTTATTTGAAAAATTGTCGGGTTGATTGTTTTGGTGAGTGTCCTGCGAACATTTTCGTTTGGAAGTTGATTTAATGAGCTTGTGATGACAGAGTTCGATAATGGATTTGACGCACTGAAGGGCGTTATCTTCGCAAGCAAAGTTCTCATTACAGAGTACACAAAATTCTACGTTCTCAGTGTTTACTTACTTTACTATTTAAATCCTGTATCACCTTATGGGGCCTAGGGCCTCTACTACTCCTACGCGATCTCAGTCTTTACTCGGCTTGAACAGCAGATGTTTGCCTGGCGATTAAAGACCCTTTAACAACTTGGCTTCCAGCTATCAGTTCGATTATCCATCATCCACCACATCATTAAGCATAAATACAGCCAATTTTGAATGAAGACACTCTTGATAGGTTTGAAAGAAAACTTATGCTAGCTTTATAATTGAAGGTTCATTCACGAGACATGGTGGAAGTTATCTTTTTTATGCGACCCAACGTCTTCTACCAAAAAGCCTCTCTGTACAACACTAAATTTTGTCTATAAAAATATTTGTTAACTTCAAGATCACACTCTGAGCCTCCCGACTGCAACCAAGCGTTCCGAACACTATAAATGAAGTAGACTCATCTAAGACGTTCGAGCTCTGCTTAGATTCCTCTTGCTTTGCAGACTGTATTGCTCATGTTTCAATCTGATCTTCGATTCGCCAATACAACATGGAGCGAATCCCATGAATGGACATAGATGTGGTATCCATTTTACACTTTATTTCAATTTGATTGTCCTAAATTACTATTTGCGCTTGGCTTACTACCCGTGTGACTTCTGGCTATTACCTATGATTATGTGACAGCTTCGGGAACCCTTTTCGACACGACACAATCGCTGGAAGCATTAAATCATGATGAAAGGCATTGAGGTCTGTTAGTAGAGTACATTGAGGGCGATGAAGTAGATTTAGGGGAATAAGTAAAGGCTTGTAAAATGTAAACCAATATCACCTTATTTTTTGACCAAAGTAATACTCCTGTGTTAGTCCCCAACGCAGAATACTCTTCTTCTTCTTCTAATGGCGCCACAGTCCGGTGTCTGGGCCTCAGCCAACAAGGCCTCCCTATCTAGCTCGATCTTAAGCCAGCAGCCTCCAATTTCGCCCGCCAATTGGCTGAGGCCCTCGTCAACTTGTGTGCGACATCGGTTGCATGGGCGTCCTCTCATCCATAGACTCTTCGCGCTGGAGCAGTATCGTCCATGCCCTCTACATGGCCTAGCCATCTTCTGTGTTGAATCTTCTCCAAAGTCATCAACGCAAACAGGACCAAAGATTGAAAGCAGACCAGGACTTCTCCATCTGATCTTGAATCTTGATATTGTCCAAGCTTCCGGGCCAAAGAGAAGGACAGGGTTTTTGAAGGTGTTATATAATATTAGCCTGGTCCTTAGAGAGAGGGATCCACTCTTCTCAACTGCCTCTTGAGCTCAAAGAACAGCAGTTAGCCAGAGTTATTCTGCGTTTAATCTCGGTACTGATGATGTTCTTTTTTTGTCATATGTCGCCTTGAAATCGACGAATGGGTAGTGGTTGTCAATCAGCATCTCTTCGGTTTTTTTTTCAGCATCAGCCGTAGTGTGAAAATCTGGCCTGAAACCGCACATATAAGGACCTATCAGGTTATTGACGAACGGTTTCAGGCGCTCACAAAAAACGGAGAAGTTTTTATAAGTGATATTTAGGAGGATCATGCCGGGGTAGTTGGTACAGTTGAAAGGGTCTCCTTTTTTTGGTGGATATTGGGAGATCTCTTTGTACACAGAATATTAGTCATTTCTCTTATTAGCTAAATTATTAACTAGGCGCTAAATCAGTAACGACTGGATAGCGCAGTTGGTAGACTGCCTGCCCCTGGTTAGCAGGGTCCCCAGTTCGAACACCAGTGAGAGCAAAGTTAACACGCTTTTATCTGGTTTTCAAATCTGGCCCAGTCACCATTTGCCGTTGGAATCAAATTATGGGTCTAATGGGATGGTGAATGCACTAGCAATCCCCTTATCTAAACTAACTAGCCGAAATGTGCGATTATGCCAGATAACCTAAACGCCCCTAAGACCCCAGCCTCTGTATATCAATCGCACTAGCTTGAGGAATATTTTATATCTTGGATAAAAAATGTCCAATTGACTCAATACAATCGCGTTCAACAAATCATCTTTTCTTATAAACATAGATAATTTGTTTGAATGTCAAATCGTTTAGTGAGGTTTTCTTCTTAGAGTTAGTTCCATTTTTCTTCGAAAACAACAATATAAAATATGTGTCAGTTAATGGACGTCGCTATTGAGGCATGATTACTGCTTTTTTTTACGTCCTATCTTTGCCGTGCACAAGTCTCCTTTATTCGGAAAAATACTCGCCCAATGCCGAATTGGAATAATTTTATAAGGTCTACAGAACATCTTCAACAGGATAATACCACGTTACAAACAGGTCATTTTACGAACTTCATATTGTAAGAAAATCTCTTCTGCAGAGATATACAGTGGCGAGAAAAACTGGATACATCATTTTAGCTTTTGTGGTTTTTCATCAATAAAATTGTTTCCTTGAATGTATCTAGTCTTGCAATTTCTATTTTATGCTATATTTCATCATCATCATTATCTGAACTGCATTATCCACTTAAAGGGTCGCATACGTAAACCACGCACGAGAGATCTTCAGGCAACTCGATCCTCCGCCATCGACATCAGGGGTTATGCCCAAGCGTAACCAGGCGAGCTTATGGTCGCCTACTGATGCCAAGTGGTCGCCTACCTGATGGAATCGCATTCAAGGCCCGCCTCGGAAGTCGTGATGGTGGGGACATTAATGCTACGTGACCAAACCAACGATAGCTCCTTCCATTCGGAGAAGCAGCTCCTCAACGTTCCTCGCGCACTATCTTCGCTATATTTCGTCAGTCTAATTTTGGCATCATACTGAGCGGTAGCAGCGACAGTCTAATTGAAAAATCAACTTTTGATTTCTAAATTTTTTATAAATATAATTTTGAAACATAACGTAAAGAAATATAAAAAAAATATGGAGAACATGTAGAACACAGAATTTCGATCTATGCCATCGCACCGTGCATATGGTACGAAAAGGGAAACCAAATTGTGTGTGTAAAGGTGGGTGCACAAAACAAGAAAATGCTTGCCTATGGTATCGATGAATTAGAAATTACCTTTCGAACCGTTCAATTCAAGTTGTTTTGGATGGATTCAAGTCTGAAAATAAATGCTGGTGTTCCCCAAGGCTCAGTTATGTCTCCGACACTCTTTCTCATTTTTATAAATGTCTGCTACTTCAAATCCAATCCATTCCTTCGTTGATGACAGCACCCTTAGCTTTTCATATTCGTTCCAAGAGTCATGACCCCGCCCTTCGGCCGTAGATTTGCAACCGCAGCGTATGGTAAGCATTGAATTCCGATCTTGATATCATAATTAACTGGAGAAAAACAATACACTGGCATTCAATGCTTCAAAAACTCAATGCTGTCTGTTGTCACTCAAGCGAATCCTTGATTATCAGCCATTATCCATGAATGGCGCTTGTGTCGATGAAACCGGAAAACTTTCCATCCTTGGTATGTGTAACAACACAACACTTATTTGAGGTCGCCAAAAATACTACGAAATGTTTAGGTTTCCTTAATCGATGCAAGAAATATTTCACCCCTTCTGATTTGTAAAGCTTACATCCGCCCCTAGCTCTGAAAATCCAGAAAAACTGAAATTATGTATTCAGTTTTGCTCGCCACTGTACATTGAACAAGATTGAGTTAGTTACACATGTGTATATTCTTGAAGCAACCAACGACATTAATTGTGAAGGGCAACATACAAAATGTGACTGCTGAAATAAATCTGGGAAATGTTTTTATCCAGATGCGACTACTTGTTCGATATGAAATGCCACACAAATTCACAGAGCATTGTCCCTAACTCTAAGAAGGTGGAACCGTGAATTATGGATGTTGCTCCTATCGGGGATAGAACACTAAAAATTCAGTTTTAGGATAAACGTTGGAAGAGTGACGCCATGTTGGTGTACCAAATGTTAATCGAAAGACAGGGGCTATTGAAACGTTACATTTTCCATGCGATTTCGCATTCAGCTGAATGAGATGTTGATCCGATGAAGCTGAAATATTCTCTAAATTCTATCAAACGGGAGGTCAGATGCCGTTCGATGCCCGTGAGCATACGAACAAGTCCCATCACATTGATAGCATGTGTTGTGCACTCACAGAAATTTCAATAGATCTCAGAGGACCTTGGGAAAAAATAATGTTTAAAATCTCACATATCACGTAGCCACAGTCGGTAAATACTCTACACAAACCACAGTGGGTCGACAGCAATTTAGAGAATATCCCCAAAGTCACACGTCAACCCCATATGCGCCCCCATCCACACAGTTCGAAACTGTCAACCCCAAACACACAGTCACCCAGAAAGGTTTTCGTGCATGCCAGTCACGGACAGGGGGAAAATCTATAAAGTCCGTTCATTAATATGTGATGGCAAAATTGAATTTCTCCTAATTCTGTGAGCCGTAAATATCGAAGGCTAAACTTTGTACATCACCAAAAGCTATACATCCATTTATGGGGGCCGGAAAACTAATTAGCATTGAACTCAATTAGCCTGTCGATGGAACCACACCCCAGCTGAACGGGGAAAATAAAATAATCACGAGAATGAAAATCAAAGGAAAACAGGGAGGGATTAGGTGATGAGTGGGTGGGTGGTGATGACGGGGAGAGAAAAAAAATCACAAAACCCCTAAAGACACGAGGACGATCGGTGTCTGATTAAAATTTGCATACTCAGTGAATGCAAGCTCACACGCTCACGCAAGGGTTGGTGATTTTTTTTGTATTTTTTTTTTCTTCAGGTTCGCCGATTGGCGCTGTCTGTGTACTCACGTCTCTCTTCGTCTGCATATATGCATTGCGAGACAAATTGGTACCCTAATGATGCGCAATATCTCTCCGTAACACCGTGCCACCTCCACTCCACTCCCAACGCTCAGCGTGTACCCACAGAGCTCCGCAGAGTGTGCGAGGTGTATGGCAGGCACATTGCTTCCTTTCCACTACAAGACATGCTTGTGTTTGCGAATTAAGGCATCAGCATTATGTACTTAGGATAAAGGATATAATGAGAGCTTTGCCAGGGATAGATGGGGATTCGCGAAATGAAAATCGGGAAATGTAGATATTCGGTGGGAAAATATTTGAATATTATACGTTTAGAGGCGTTGAAACGCTCTCTGTAATGGGGGCTGTTTTTCCATCGAGACGAAGCAATAAAAGTTCGTATTCCGAGAATACCAATTCAATCGCCAGTTGTGGAGCTTACCAAGGCGGGCGTGAACTACTCAAAGGAGCAGGAGCAGGAGCAGAACCAGCAGGATACACGTGAAATGAATGCCAGAGGATTTCAATTGAATTCGTGATCTTTTCTGTTCGAATGGGATTATAAAGGGGAGGAGAACTGGGCAAATGGATGTTATTTGCTTGAAAGGAAAATTGTCTGTCAATTGAGGTGAATTGATTGAAATTTAAGATTCACTTCGGTTTTTCTTTGTTTTTTTCTGTATTCAACCAATCTAGAGGGATGTTCAACATTGTGTGTCATTTATTGACGACGACGTTAATGTGTTTTTAATGGCAGGGGATCAAATGTTCAATTTGAGGGTCTTCCTGGACCGCTGAGTGACCTTCAAGATATGTTTTTGTGGAAAATTCGTTTTCTAAACCGTGACGATTGTTGATAATTACACTCGTTAATAAGTAGGCTGGTAATTATTGAAGAGCGGATGAAATTAAGTTGGTAGTAACATTATGGTAGATTGTGGTTGTTTGTTATTTTGTTTATGAATTGGTGTCTGTCAGTGGTGTCCAGGTTGAAACCTAGAAAGCCCGAAAGTACTCGGATAAGATCGACAACGTAAGGCATTGTTGAAGACTTCTTGTAAATTCCATTTCAATAATGAGCCGAGCTTACAAAAGTGTAACTTGTGATGAAGTGTGAGGACCATGACTACGTACAATCGCCATTGACACTGGGCTCACTGTCATGTCGGGCCATTGATTGACGGACAACAAGCCGCAACAAACAGTTCATTTTTCGGACACCCTAAAGTTCATTGACATTTCGGACAAAATTCAGCAGTAGCTGAAGGCACTTTTCGATAAAAAGCGTATTCAGGCCCACTCACAGATAACAGTGGTGATTCGTATACTTAGCATACAACACAAAACTAATTTATATTTATAAATCACGACCCAAACTATAACTGACTGAAATTTTAGTTAACTTTCCGGAATACTTGGTTGAGGGTAAATATACAATTTTACCATTGATGTGTACAAAAATCCTTTTAATTTTAGAGATTACTTATAAATCTTCAAAATTACGAGTTGTCAATTCTCCTAATTTATTTTGTTCTCCTATTTTCTTTTTAGTGCTTTTGACCTATTTTATTGTGTTTTGTTGTGTTCTCCTATTTTTTGTGGTCAATTTACTTCTAAAAGTTAAAATAACCCAATAAAAAATCTAGAAAATAAAAATCTAAAGGTAATTTTGTCCACTACAAGTTAAAAACAACTTTTGGATTTTTCTCTTCAACTTCTAGATTTGCTTTCATTCACTCAAATTTTATGGTTTCAACTTTTAATTTCCAACTCATGGGCTTATCAACTCCTCATTACTTCAACTTACGGCAATTGCAGGAGTTAAGGGGTGAAATCAGGGATTTTGCTTTCTCATTCTGTCTTTTCTTCCATTATCGCAGTCGGTTGCCTGCCTGCCTATCTGCTTGTATGTCTACAAGATGAGGATGATTGTGACTTCATTTATCGTTTTCGCTTCTCAAAGACACAGAAATAATGGTGATCGAACTAATACAGGATTCCTTGCCATGAAAGAAGATACTGGCCCGATTTGATTTGAAATAAAGAAGTATTTGATAGATTATTTTTCATTTGTTAACATTGAATTACAGGCAATTACACACTGACCAATCGTATTACAATATTATGCGCTCGGATCAATCCATTTGGCGAATGCAGGCTTTATTATATACAAATGTAAGCAAAGTTGCTAGTGCTGTTTTCAAATTTCAGTGTGATACTGTCTTTAGTTTTGTTTTGACAGCTGACTGTTGTTGACGTGTTTGGAATCTGACCCATTGAGTCTCCTTTGGCAGCTTTGTAGAAATCGGCTCGAGCTTCAGTCCATTCCCGGGCACTCATTCTGTTCTCTGGTGTGTAATAGTGGATCCAGGTTTCATCAAAAGTTGCCAATCGATGCCAAAAGTCCACCCGATTCCGAATCAGCAAGTCCGAACACTCTTTCGAAGTGCTCTCGCGTTCGTGTTTTTGACCAGAGGGGGTTGCGCGGCACCCAACGGCAGGGTAAATTTTTCATATGCAGAGTATTTCCCAAAATATGGCGTGTGCGCTCAGTAGTAATCCCTGTGGTATCTGCTACCTCGCGCGCCTTCACATAGATATGTAAATAGATTTCAATTCTCAACAACATGAGTGGAGTGATGCATAAACTGGGCCGCAGCTTGCGAAGACCATCCATTGATACAATGTTACCCTATTTGTATGGTTATAACGAGATAAATCTCGGCTTATTACAAATCCAGGACAAGTATTTAATTCAATAGTCTTAATTTAATTTAATATAATATGTGTGGCGCGACATTCCGAGGCGGACCTGGGCCTAGCTTCTTAGCAACCACTCGTGTTGTGCGCTATTGTTCTTTCACGAGTGAGACGCTTTTTCTAGACAGGAATACTCTTTGAGCATTGTCAGTGACTCGAAAGAGGTGGAGCAATGAATTACGAAAGGTGGTAAATTCGGGTATCGAACCTGGCACCCTCAGGAGTCGACGCTCTTACCCACAACGCCACGACGACCCACTTTAGACATTATCAAAAATAAGATGAATTTGTTTCTAGCTTTTATAATCTTTACTTATCCAAGTCAACATCATAACCTTTTAAGTACTCCCCTCGATTTACAATACACTTATGACAGAATCCAATAGTTTCTCCAATCATTGAAATAAATATAATCTCGATTTTCGGAATGGTCCAGTGTCCCCGTTCCCAAATCAGGCTTAATGGTGGTTGTGTATTGATATAAGATGACTTTGGACGAAATGGTCTCAAATAACCTATGTAGTGTGAGATGGTGCCTTGTCAAAATGGTCTGAACTGCTTCAAAAGAAATGTCAAGCCAGGTCTCTTTTCGATTTTTTAGCATCAACTCGTTAATTGCCTTGACGTGCTGACTTGATATTGATGGCCGCCGTTGACGAATTCTTTTTTTAATCCTTTTTCAGCCGTCTTTGAATTGTTCGTGCCACTCATAATCATAGTCTGTTATAGCTTCGCCACCGAAGACTTCTACAAAAATCTCAACATTTCGGCAGCAGAAATTGTTTCCGCAAACAATGAAAGGAACACTAATGCATGCAAAAGATATGTGTGCGTCACATAACTATTGAACAAATGCTGATTTTGACATGAAATGTGACGCAGATGTCAGTGGCAGTACTACCTACCTTCGTACACCACTTGAAGTTGTGGCATCATTTCGAAGGATATGTCCTTTCAAGACTCGCACTGTTTCGACGGGATAGCGTCTGTTTGCGAAGTAACTTTGCAATAATTCCGAAGGTTGTTCATGCGTGTCGTGTCACAAAACGTAAATAACGTAATACTGACGATAACATAAAACGACAAGGATTCAAAATTAAACCAAACGGGAGGTCTACATATTCCCTTTCCATGGAATTTCTATCTGCCCTGAAGTCTGCGTTTGACTGCCGACGTAGATAGTACGCTTTTTATTTCGTAGCAGACTCGCAACTTCGTTCAACCAATTTTGAATAGTCAAGTAGTCGGCCTTGGCGTTCGCTGTTTTTTTTATTGATTTCTTAGTGAATAGCGTATACAGCTAAGCTTTCTTGTCCATCATTGCTACCAATGTTATTTCACCCAGAAGCATCGTACAAATACCCTCTGGGAAAAGTAATAACCCAAAACAAACGACTTTCGCAACTCTTTCCGCCCCTTCGATCGATACTCCTGCCAGGGGCCGTGGGCCGAAGTCCCACAACAATCTTGTGAATACGATTCCACTGTAATGGCATTGATCCTCCGCCCGCCACGCACACCAGAACCTTGACTCTTCCCCTCAAAGGAAACCCATGACGTTCTGCTTTGCCATCATCAAAAATGTTTATATAATGCAAATGACACCGACACAAGCATTAATATGGGCGGAGCACTCAAAATAAGAAATTCCAGCATCTTTTACGCCATTCACTCCGAACCGAACATCGTGCATGGGAATATTCAACAACCTGCCATTAGTGCCAGGTGAAGGTGTTTCAAAGCGTCACGCCGCACGCCAATGGGGTACTCATGTGAAATATTCGCTTCATTTATTTTTATTTCAATGTTGCCTCTTTTCAAGAAAAAAAAAACGGAACTGAAAATAACCCGAAATTGCAATGCATTCGGGATACACAACAAGACGTTGAGCACGGCCATAAAGCTATGCAATCTTTTAAAATTACTTCAAATCTGTAAATGTTCTCGGCAAGGAAATTAATTACGAATCATTTTGAGAGAACGCTGAATGGGATTATTTGAATAAAATATGACTTGAACGTCGTGTTGTTTCAGAGTCATAACTTAACGTAGGCTCCGCCTAAGGAAGCCGTTAAATATTTGGGTACTGATTTGTGTTTCGGGATTTTCGACGTCTTAACAATAAGACTTCGTTGGCCTCCCTCAAGACTCCTCCAAGCCTCCTCCAAGCCTCCCCCATTCAGACAGGCAGTATGAGTGTGTCTTTCTTGTGTTTCAGACATTCAGTAATTTTCTTAAATAAATTTAAGAACGTAAAAAATTATATTTATTGCTGAATTAGCAAATTACGTTAAAACAAATACAATGATGATGATACGACGGGTATGGATTTAAAAGAGAGGATTAACAGAAAAAGTGGTGAAGAACAATGCAGTATTTGACATTAATGACACTCCCTGTACTTAACCATAGAGAGCTCCATAATTGTATGGCATGAGTGGAAACTAGACGCAATTAATTAGCATAGTGGTGGGGGATGTAATTACAGCATGTTTTCTAAGAGAGCGCGTATGTGAACAGATACCCTAGAGCTAACACTACGATGTGTTATGTATGAAAATGCAATCTCTAGCGTGGAGAGGATCTTTTCATCGCAAACAAGAGTCTAGTAAAATGAGCTATGCGGTCGTATCTCCGTAACATACATACATCGTTACTAGGCAGCGTTAACGCTACGGGAGTGCAAACACTGGAGCAGTTCACATAGCTTAGGTCATACAGAGATAATCAGAAATGCGAGTCTACCAACGCATACAGATTATAAAACAGCCGCTTTAGACTTCGAGTTTGGGTTCAAATATTCCACTTATCCCAGACAGAGAAGATTGGGAAAAAGATCTGATAAGAAAACCAGGCTACCTGAAAATCAACGCAGATGGCTCAGAAACAGACGAGGGCACCGGACTACGAGTATTCACGATATCGCCGGACATATCCTTCTCTTCGACTGCCCAACCATTGTAGTGAATTCCAGGCAGAAGTTAAAGCTATCCAAGAGGCTGCCCGCTTACTGTCGATGAACCCGATAGACGGGCTATCTATCGCCATTTACATAGATAGCCAGGCGGCCATAAACCATCAATTAATCGAAGAGATAAAACTTTGCTTAGAGGGATAGCGGTTAGATGCAACCTAACCCCATGCTGGGTACCTGGGCATAGTGGTTTTCCAGGCAACGAAAGGAGCGACGAGTTAGCAAGGAATAGGGGTGGGTCTGCCCCTGGCAAATAATGAGGACACCCCATATCCCTCACTCCAAGTAATATACACCCTGTTAGTTACAGATGCGGTCGACTCAGCTAATCGGAGACGGGTGGAATTAGATACATGTAGGACTTCGAGGCTTATTTGGCCCTCACTAAATCCAAACAAAACAAATACACTCCTAAAACTAAACAGGAATGTAATAAGGAACGTTGTTCTCGGTATAAATGCCAGAAGAATGGGAGCCTCCCACAACGACTACTGCAGAAGCTGTAGAGACGAGGAGGAGGAAGAAAATTCGCTTCATCTCCTCAGCACTTGTCCAGCCCTTGAAAAAACTAGAAAAGATGTACTAGGCAACTGCTTTTTCAGTAACCTATAGGAAAAGTCTCACTTAAAGATAAAAGACATAGCCAAGCTTATCAGGAAAACTAATTGTCTGTAAATGAGCACAGGAGTGGACTTGTCAAAGTAAGCCACTAGAATACCATTAGGTAGTCTCTCTTTCGTTAGAGTAGTCTCTTTAAGTGGAGAACAAAGGATCCAACTAGGATGTAATGGGGCCACAACTGCTACAATGGTGGCAATCACCCTAACCTAACCTAACATACATCGTTATTAAGTGTCACTTGCAGTTTATGTTGTAATATTGAATGAGTTTTACTCTAGATTGAATACGTAGAAAATATAATTTCATCTCAACGATGAAATCTCATCTCAACATCTCAACGAGGAAGTTGTACAGTTAAAGCAAGTTTTCTTTAAATGCATAGATCCTTAGTTTAAGTCGAAAGACATAGGAAAAGATTAAGTTTAGCTTAGAGTGCCTGCCGAGGGCCAGTAAGTTAGAAATAGTAGAAATGTTAGTCCAACTAGTTTTAAGCATTTTTGTCTAGTATGTAAGTCTTCATGAATTCCGAAAATAAAAATTAATTAAAAAAAAAAACTCAACGAGGTATTATTGGACATAACCTAGTAATGATCCATTAAATTACGTAATGCTTGTGTATATGGACCTAAATTAAGTAGAATCTTCCAAGCTGAACTCGTTGTTACTCAAAAAGCAGCGGCGAGTTTAATGAACCACCCCAAATCTGATTCGTATACAGTCAGGCAGCTCTGTAAGTTCTTCCAACTAACAAAATATAATCAGTAACAAGCTGTTTTTCAAGTTTCTTTATACTTCTTCACATGCGACGGGAGTACCGTGGGGAACGATGTAGCTAACGAACTAGGTAAGCAAGAAGTCACGATCCTGGCTAAAAGCTTGCAACTATTAGCCATCAGCAGTTGTTCACTGCATTAGAAGCTGCATTATAATAATAATATGGATGGAGCTACAACTCAAAAAATGTCTGAGTATAGCTTCTACAGCACTTACACTCGTTTTGTATGCGCTTATGTTCTCTCACGAATGAATGGGACCTACAATTTTATGCCGACTCCGAACGGCGAAATTGAGAAGCTATTTCTAGACAGTTATTACTCTTTGACCATTGTCAGTAACTCAAAAGAGGTGGGACCGTGAAAATTATTTTTGGTCGTACCGGCCGGGAATAGAACACAGGCAGCGAGGTTAATGCCTGAAACACAATAGTGCACTGCGCTAGCCGACTAAATGTTATGGAGAGAGTGCGATGACGCTGATGTAAATGACGTTGAAATAAATACTCAATTTATCAGCTGTCCTCTCTCTCTCATCTACCAGATAAAAAATATTGCCGCTTTTCTGCATACACTCATTTGAACTGAATTTTTCTGTTAAATTATTTTTAATCAGCTGTTTTCATTTCTCAAATGACAGTTGACACAAAATACTCTCAATTTGGGAGAAAATCTCTTTCACAGCGCACCCCTCTATCAAAAAATATTCAACACGTTCAATAATGACGTGCGATGGACTTACGTTTTACGTTTTATTACGATCCGATTACAGGCCGACGCTGTACTTTGTGCATGGCCATTGAATTGTGTGCGTTGAAAGCCAACGCCAGCGCAAACGCACTATTGTGTTTCAGCCATAACCCTCCTCTCATCCTCAATTATGCGTAAATTTCTACCTGAAATACCACATTTTAGTATGTTTTCCATTATTTTTACATTTTTTTAAATCCACCAATTTACCATTATCTGGGAAAATTTTGCACAAAAATAAGGAAAATTTGTTTTTCTGGTGGTTCTTCTAGAACTTTTGACAGCTCATACCTCGGGAACGGTGCGTCCTACGACAAAAATCCAGTACAATTTTTTGTAGCTTATGACTTGATCTAGAGGATGGAATTGGAAAATCCACCAATTTACCATTATCTGGGCAAATTTTGCACAAAAATAAGGAAAATTTGTTTTTCTGGTGGTTCTTCTAGGACTTTTGACAGCTCATATCACGGGAACGGTGCGTCCTACGAGAAAATTCCAGAACAATTTTTTGTAGCTTATGACTTGATCTAGAGGATGGAATTGGAAAATCCACCAATTTACCATTATCTGGGCAAATTTTGCACAAAAATAAGGAAAATTTGTTTTTCTGGTGGTTCTTCTAGGACTTTTGACAGCTCATATCACGGGAACGGTGCGTCCTACGAGAAAATTCCAGAACAATTTTTTGTAGCTTATGACTTGATCTAGAGGATGGAATTGGAAAATCCACCAATTTACCATTATCTGGGCAAATTTTGCACAAAAATAAGGAAAATTTGTTTTTCTGGTGGTTCTTCTAGGACTTTTGACAGCTCATATCACGGGAACGGTGCGTCCTACGAGAAAATTCCAGAACAATTTTTTGTAGCTTATGACTTGATCTAGAGGATGGAATTGGAAAATCCACCAATTTACCATTATCTGGGCAAATTTTGCACAAAAATAAGGAAAATTTGTTTTTCTGGTGGTTCTTCTAGAACTTTTGACAGCTCATACCTCGGGAACGGTGCGTCCTACGACAAAAATCCAGTACAATTTTTTGTAGCTTATGACTTGATCTAGAGGATGGAATTGGAAAATCCACCAATTTACCATTATCTGGGCAAATTTTGCACAAAAATAAGGAAAATTTGTTTTTCTGGTGGTTCTTCTAGAACTTTTGACAGCTCATACCTCGGGAACGGTGCGTCCTACGACAAAAATCCAGTACAATTTTTTGTAGCTTATGACTTGATCTAGAGGATGGAATTGGAAAATCCACCAATTTACCATTATCTGGGCAAATTTTGCACAAAAATAAGGAAAATTTGTTTTTCTGGTGGTTCTTCTAGGACTTTTGACAGCTCATATCACGGGAACGGTGCGTCCTACGAGAAAATTCCAGAACAATTTTTTGTAGCTTATGACTTGATCTAGAGGATGGAATTGGAAAATCCACCAATTTACCATTATCTGGGCAAATTTTGCACAAAAATAAGGAAAATTTGTTTTTCTGGTGGTTCTTCTAGGACTTTTGACAGCTCATATCACGGGAACGGTGCGTCCTACGAGAAAATTCCAGAACAATTTTTTGTAGCTTATGACTTGATCTAGAGGATGGAATTGGAAAATCCACCAATTTACCATTATCTGGGCAAATTTTGCACAAAAATAAGGAAAATTTGTTTTTCTGGTGGTTCTTCTAGAACTTTTGACAGCTCATACCTCGGGAACGGTGCGTCCTACGACAAAAATCCAGTACAATTTTTTGTAGCTTATGACTTGATCTAGAGGATGGAATTGGAAAATCCACCAATTTACCATTATCTGGGCAAATTTTGCACAAAAATAAGGAAAATTTGTTTTTCTGGTGGTTCTTCTAGGACTTTTGACAGCTCATATCACGGGAACGGTGCGTCCTACGAGAAAATTCCAGAACAATTTTTTGTAGCTTATGACTTGATCTAGAGGATGGAATTGGAAAATCCACCAATTTACCATTATCTGGGCAAATTTTGCACAAAAATAAGGAAAATTTGTTTTTCTGGTGGTTCTTCTAGGACTTTTGACAGCTCATATCACGGGAACGGTGCGTCCTACGAGAAAATTCCAGAACAATTTTTTGTAGCTTATGACTTGATCTAGAGGATGGAATTGGAAAATCCACCAATTTACCATTATCTGGGCAAATTTTGCACAAAAATAAGGAAAATTTGTTTTTCTGGTGGTTCTTCTAGGACTTTTGACAGCTCATATCACGGGAACGGTGCGTCCTACGAGAAAATCCCAGAACAATTTTTTGTAGCTTATGACTTGATCTAGAGGATGGAATTGGAAAATCCACCAATTTACCATTATCTGGGCAAATTTTGCACAAAAATAAGGAAAATTTGTTTTTCTGGTGGTTCTTCTAGGACTTTTGACAGCTCATATCACGGGAACGGTGCGTCCTACGAGAAAATTCCAGAACAATTTTTTGTAGCTTATGACTTGATCTAGAGGATGGAATTGGAAAATCCACCAATTTGCCATTATCTGGGCAAATTTTGCACAAAAATAAGGAAAATTTGTTTTTCTGGTGGTTCTTCTAGGACTTTTGACAGCTCATATCACGGGAACGGTGCGTCCTACGAGAAAATTCCAGAACAATTTTTTGTAGCTTATGACTTGATCTAGAGGATGGAATTGGAAAATCCACCAATTTGCCATTATCTGGGCAAATTTTGCACAAAAATAAGGAAAATTTGTTTTTCTGGTGGTTCTTCTAGGACTTTTGACAGCTCATATCACGGGAACGGTGCGTCCTACGAGAAAATTCCAGAACAATTTTTTGTAGCTTATGACTTGATCTAGAGGATGGAATTGGAAAATCCACCAATTTACCATTATCTGGGCAAATTTTGCACAAAAATAAGGAAAATTTGTTTTTCTGGTGGTTCTTCTAGAACTTTTGACAGCTCATACCTCGGGAACGGTGCGTCCTACGACAAAAATCCAGTACAATATTTTGTAGCTTATGACTTGATCTAGAGGATGGAATTGGAAAATCCACCAATTTACCATTATCTGGGCAAATTTTGCACAAAAATAAGGAAAATTTGTTTTTCTGGTGGTTCTTCTAGAACTTTTGACAGCTCATACCTCGGGAACGGTGCGTCCTACGACAAAAATCCAGTACAATTTTTTGTAGCTTATGACTTGATCTAGAGGATGGAATTGGAAAATCCACCAATTTACCATTATCTGGGCAAATTTTGCACAAAAATAAGGAAAATTTGTTTTTCTGGTGGTTCTTCTAGAACTTTTGACAGCTCATACCTCGGGAACGGTGCGTCCTACGACAAAAATCCAGTACAATTTTTTGTAGCTTATGACTTGATCTAGAGGATGGAATTGGAAAATCCACCAATTTACCATTATCCGGGCAAATTTTGCACAAAAATAAGGAAAATTTGTTTTTCTGGTGGTTCTTCTAGGACTTTTGACAGCTCATATCACGGGAACGGTGCGTCCTACGAGAAAATTCCAGAACAATTTTTGTAGCTTATGATTTGATCTAGAGGATGGAATTGGAAAATCCACCAATTTACCATTATCTGGGCAAATTTTGCACAAAAATAAGGAAAATTTGTTTTTCTGGTGGTTCTTCTAGAACTTTTGACAGCTCATACCTCGGGAACGGTGCGTCCTACGACAAAAATCCAGTACAATTTTTTGTAGCTTATGACTTCATCTCGAGGATGGAATTGGAAAATCCACCAATTTACCATTATCTGGGCAAATTTTGCACAAAAATAAGGAAAATTTGTTTTCTGGTGGTTCTTCTAGAACTTTTGACAGCTCATACCTCGGGAACGGTGCGTCCTACGACAAAAATCCAGTACAATTTTTTGTAGCTTATGACTTGATCTAGAGGATGGAATTGGAAAATCCACCAATTTACCATTATCTGGGCAAATTTTGCACAAAAATAAGGAAAATTTGTTTTTCTGGTGGTTCTTCTAGGACTTTTGACAGCTCATATCACGGGAACGGTGCGTCCTACGAGAAAATTCCAGAACAATTTTTTGTAGCTTATGACTTGATCTAGAGGATGGAATTGGAAAATCCACCAATTTACCATTATCTGGGCAAATTTTGCACAAAAATAAGGAAGATTTGTTTTTCTGGTGGTTCTTCTAGAACTTTTGACAGCTCATACCTCGGGAACGGTGCGTCCTACGACAAAAATCCAGTACAATTTTTTGTAGCTTATGACTTGATCTAGAGGATGGAATTGGAAAATCCACCAATTTACCATTATCTGGGCAAATTTTGCATAAAAATAAGGAAAATTTGTTTTTCTGGTGGTTCTTCTAGGACTTTTGACAGCTCATATCACGGGAACGGTGCGTCCTACGAGAAAATTCCAGAACAATTTTTTGTAGCTTATGACTTGATCTAGAGGATGGAATTGGAAAATCCACCAATTTACCATTATCTGGGCAAATTTTGCACAAAAATAAGGAAAATTTGTTTTACTGGTGGTTCTACTAGAACTTTTGACAGCTCATACCTCGGGAACGGTGCGTCCTACGACAAAAATCCAGTACAATTTTTTGTAGCTTATGACTTGATCTAGAGGATGGAATTCGAAAATCCACCAATTTACCATTATCTGGGCAAATTTTGCACAAAAATAAGGAAATTTTGTTTTTCTGGTGGTTCTTCTAGGACTTTTGACAGCTCATATCACGGGAACGGTGCGTCCTACGAGAAAATTCCAGAACAATTTTTTGTAGCTTATGACTTGATCTAGAGGATGAAATTGGAAAATCCACCAATTTACCATTATCTGGGCAAAGTTTGCACAAAAATAAGGAAAATTTGTTTTTCTGGTGGTTCTTCTAGAACTTTTCACAGCTCATACCTCGGGAACGGTGCGTCCTACGAGAAAATCCAGTACAATTTTTTCTGGTGGTTCTTCTAGAACTTTTGACAGCTCATACCTCGGGAACGGTGCGTCCCACGAGAAAATTCCAAAATTTTGTAGCTTATGACTTGATCTAGAGGATGCAATAGGAAAATTTGCCAATTTTTTTGTAATTTGGCAAATTTTTCGAAGTTCGAAGATGGATGCAGGTGTGGGTGCTGGTGTCTATTCCAAGGATCTAAATTTCCAGCTATCTTTTCGACTGCCTAATCACTTTAGCGTCTTTCAGGCTGAAACTATAGCGATTAAGGAAGCCCTGTCCTAAAAACCAATGTAATAAACCGCGGATGGGTACCAGGCACAGGATGCCGCATTACCAAACAACTACGGCCTATGATCGATCCCAAGCGATCGCTTAGCTTAATCAGATCAAACAGGCCAAACCTTAGATCTCTTATTGGCGTTTGTGCCTTCGGAACTCACGCCTCTAGACTAGGCCTTTCCTATAATGATTTGTGTAGAAGCTGCATGGAAGAGCATGAGGAAGTAACCATCGAACACTGCTGCAGTGCTCATCCCGTAGATACAGACTTCTGGGGACTCATTCCTTTGTTAATTTGGCTGTACTGAGCAGCATCAGAATCAGCCCTCTTCTTCGCTTTATCAAAAGCACGAATTGGTTTGCGGAATAGGAAGCCTAAGATCCGCGTGATAACACAGTGGTCCTATGTTTGGCCTAAGGGTGTGGTGCTGTCCGTATGCGCGGCAGTCAGCTACCTCAACCTAACCTTATCCAAGTTCCGTAGTGGTCGACACACATACCCACAATGTGACGGCCACCCACAATCTGTATTACTCAAACAAAAGTTGTAAAATTGCTGCAACAATAAGTAAATAATAAGCAGTTCATTGAAATGGCCAATCAAGACTTTGTCGTTTTGTATCCTTTTATAAGAGCCGTATATACCTCGTTTTCCATCGTTCACTATATCCATTTGATTCGCTTTCCTTTCAACGCTAAAAGGACTAATTGACGGCTCGCCTGTTTTCGAGCAATCACTTCAATCTGATGTGTGAATGTTAACAGTTGAGCGGACTTCTGGAAGATCGTTAAAACCTTTTTTTTACATTGAAGGTCTCCGTGCGTTCATTACCGACGTCGATGGGGCTGTGAGAGTTCTCAAATGGCGTTTCAAAAATGAACATGGGAGTGTTTGGTTCGTCTCTATGTACCCACGTTATCCCATGTAACCTCACATGTGACCCTATGCTCATAACATATGCGGCTTTGCCATGGATACCCTTCACAAATTAATTTATTTTAATTTCATGAAAACCAGATCCTTGTCTGGGAAATTATGCGGCAACACATTACCATATACTAGTTGGAATACAAATTGAGAATGTAAAATGAAAGTTTTATGAACTTTGACGAAGTGGAGCACAAACGGGGGTGGTGGTTGGTTGTGTTAACATTTGAGATAGGAATTGGAGGTGACTTTTAACTTAAGTGTAGTCCATTTCTGTTAATTTTATTGCATTTATAAGCTGTCATGTACATCTATACTAATATTAAAAAGCTGCAGAGTTTGTTTGGTTGAGCGCGTGTTGCAGCAGCCTCCATTGAGATTATTGAGATTATCTGTAAAGAGAAATTTATTAAGATGTACACTGTTTGAAATACATGTACTTACCACGTTCACCAACCGACGTCCTCCTTCTCGACACTGAAGCTATCCGCTTAGCTTGCTGTAACACGCGTTAATCTCAATTCACTAATGGTTTGAATTGGAAATTTTTTTTTGTGTTGGATAGTTTATCGATGAAGACTTTAGACTTTATAATACTGCGACCAATAGTAGCGAAGAAAAATCGGGAACAAATTATTTTTTTTTGAGAGCTTCCGTTGCGTGCGGCGGCGTAAACGGTTTAAATTAAGCAAAAACCATGTGTTTCGGAATTGTTCCTCTTTATTTCTAAAAAAAGTCCGTGACAACATATGTATGTCTTTTAAGATTGACTCACTATAACCGTTTTATGGTAATTAAATTTATTCCAAACTATTATTATCTATCACTCGCATGAAGTCGCGGAGAACAGCTATTTAGTGGTTACGACTAGCAGCGAAAACCTCTTATTAAGTACTCCAAAATCTCCTCAAACTAAACGCCATAGAACACTTTTAAATCGGAGGGCTTCTTAGAAGAGCGACTGTTACCTTTTCCGATGAAGTCTTCTGCAAACTCTTCAAAATGTCGTGTTGAGTTAACAACTGATTTCAGCGAAACATATGCAACAAGACAAAACAATTTATATTTTTTTTAGTAGAATAATATCAAATGAAAGAAACGAGCACATACGTACATTTACCACAAAGAGAGGATTTCCGGTTAGATCAGAGTAGGATAAGTTAATATTAAGCACAGTCTGTGAACAGAAAGAGATCGGTCGACTGAATAAAGTGATACAACGAAAAACGGAAAGTGTTTAAATTCAAAAGAGAGTATTGAAACGAGTGATTAACCGAAATTGTCTAAAGAGTGGACAGCTTAAATTTATTTATGGCCGAAAAGAGGAGAGGTGTGATTCACGAAAAAGTGTCAATGGTTATGTAAGAACTAATTTATTTTACAAAGCTGGGGAACTCGGTGTGGAGTGCTAGCTAAAACCTGCAACATTGAAAAATTTCTTTTTCTTTTTGTGGAGGGTGATAAACCTAAATTGTTGATGCACTGTATGCAGAAGCACATGCACGAGTTACGTGTCGCAACACGTCCCAGCTTCTGCAACATGTGCTGGCAACATTTTCCTCTTTATGTTTCACATTTTATTTGTTTATGTCTTATGTCATAGCGTCGTCTGCAAATGTGTTACACCCCCATTTGCTTACTCGTTTGTAATAGCGTCCTTTTGCTTATTTTGTCTCCTCCTGTTTGTCTTCGTCGACCGTACAGTATTGTTGTTGTGGAATGGGTGGAAGGGCAGTTGATCTTAGACCACCGAAGGACTCGGGTGGTGGTTATAATGTGAATAAAAATGTTAATTTCTTCAATTATAATGTTTAGTGCTTTATGTATTGTGCGAGTCGCTCCCAACTCGTAACTCACGCACATTTCTTTGAAGAGAGCGTGCTAGTGATCGCCAGTGTCCACTACCCATGCTTCGTGTGTGGCTACTGAAAGACAACTCTCATATCAATGGTGATATGACAAGGACAAGTATGAATAGTATAATAGGATTTATTAGGATTTTAGAAATCCTTAAAATGGGCCACAGTCTTCTAATGATTTAGAAAACATGTGTGAATCCAAATGTAAACTAAAAGGTGCGCCCCATTAAACTTAAAACATGTCTCTGCAAAGACACATACTCGGAAGCTCTCGTAACTATATACAACAATGGAGTAAACAGGTCACCGTGGCGTAATGGTTTGGTGCGTCAACTCCTAACCCAAGGGTGCCAGGTTCAATCCCTGAATTTCTTTCGAGTTGTCGAGTCGAAATTAGTCCCAGGAATGTAGAAGCCTAGGACTAGGTCCACCTCGGACTGTCACGCCAATCATATTATTATTATTAAAATTCTACAACGAACGAACTCGTTTAAAATCCTTTTTCCTCGACACATTTTGGTAGTCTTTTGTAAATAAATCCGAAACACATTTTAGCGCAGATACTAGAAAATGTCTTTTACTCTAAAAGGTTGATGGAGTTTCATATGTTGACGCCTTCTCTGTGGAGGGGAAAGTAATAGAATTCGCGAAGGTTTCGGTCGTTGACGAACTCTTAAAATTTCGATGGAATCATCTGCGGTGTTTGCAAGTAGAGTCATCTGCGGTGTTCTTATAGAATTTGGGAGTCACGATCATCTCTAGAGGCTTTGTTCACGTTTTTGCTGGCAATGACTGAGTTGACACTTATTGCTTAAATCGAGAACAAGAAAATCCAGGAAGTCATTTAAAATTGACGGTGGAGGATACTATATCGGAGGAGAAGCTTGCTGAAGCGGCTACTTATACTCTATTTATTATGCTTAAACGATGGCCTTAATTTTTCCATTGAAATTAAAATAAATAGGAAACTTTAGAGGTGTGACTTGAATGCTAATTCATCAGGTAAGGCACTGGGCAGTCTTGGAATCGCCCAGAGATCCCTCGTATGTGCGATGGCACGGTCTATGTTCGCTTTGAGGGACACCCCGGTGGTTATGGCTTATTCGCATAGACCTGTGTCTTCAGAAAACCCCACAAGAAAAGTCCAACGGGGACAAATCGCAGGATCTCGGTGGCTACTTCACATTACTTCCACGTGAGATGACCATTACCCCGGAACCGCTCGTGTAGGATTACCAAGGTGGCGTGAGCTCTGTTGCACGTAACGCCGGCCCGTTGAAACCACATGTCGTTGGTGTCCATATCATAAAATTTAGGCCAAAATAAGTTGGTGATGATCGAACTATAGCTGGACCGCCGACACCGCCAGCCCAAGATTCACACCAAACAGTGACTTTTTCGGGATGTATTTGACGCTCTAGGATCTTATGTGGCTTTATATCGTTCCAAATTCGCCATTTTTGTTCCAGAAATGGGTACACAATCAATAATTTTAGGATAGATGATAATTTTTGTACCATTTGCCCATGTTATTGAACGTTTTTTGCGTCCATGGTGATTTGGAGCAGCAGACTGAATAAATGACAGCCAAGTCGACAGTTGTAGATTCAACAACATGACCGATATCAACTGTCAAAGTTCGGAAGTCTCTATCGGAAGATCCTTTCTGTACAAAGGCTGAAACATGATAGCTTATGATGTTCCTAGGGTTCAACAATAAGTTTTTCTAAATGCTACTGCACTGCGACACCTCAGGAAGGTTAGGAGCTTAAAGGATAGAACTCTAGCGTTTAAGCAGGGATGTTAAATAATTTTTGCTTGCAAATTGATCAGATTCTGAGACCTGTTTCAAAGCTTCTCCTCTTTTCAGGGTTAAGATAGAGTTAATCTGGGATGTTATTCGACACTGAGTGGCATGATATGCGCAATTTCTGCAATGAATAATCTTCAGAGCATATTACACCAGAGCACCAACCCAAAATGTCTTCAACTTGGAGCCTATCGGACTATAAAGCACTAGATATCTGACACTATTCTCACCTCGAAAGGACCCCAACTCACATCCAAAGTGCAGACATCTAGAAAGAGTTAACGCCAGCAGGAGAGGCTCGGTGGTTTCTTCTTCTTTATTTGGCGCTACAGTCAGGGGTGGACCTGGGCCTCAAGCAACAAGCCTCTCCAGCTGGCACTCTCTGGCTAGCTGTCTCCAGTGTCGCACGCCAAGTTGGTTGAGGTCCTTATCCACCTGGGTGTACCAGCTTAAGCGCGGGCGTCCTCTATTGCGTTGTCCCACGGGTTCGAAGTCGAAGACTCTGGGTTAACTCCCAGATTCAAGACTGTAGCTTCATCCTAAGAAGATGGAGAACTTTAGTTTTTAATCAAAGACAGCTTTTGTTATGACGTTTGACAGTTTTCTGAGAAAGCCTATTGGGTCTTGGAAATAAACTTGACATAAAGATCAGTGCGAAAACAGCAACGACTCCGTGAAGCAGATAGAACCGCTAAACGACGTTATCGACATGTAATGGCCGATATTCCAAACATATAAAATTCAAAAAGAGATTTGTTTGATTATATAATTTACTTCACACGAAAGGAGTATATGAGCTACCCGATCGAAAATCATCACGTAAACAGAAGTATAAACATTTATTTTTATTTATCTTGCCATGGACGTCTCAGCTATTCATCCGATTATCCGCGCCGAGCAAACAAATAAGCCTGCATGCGAAATGGAGTCGCATGCAGATGAGAAACGACTATATAACCATTTCGTTCATGAATATCGTGCGTGTGTTCGTGTTAATTTTTGCTTTTCATTCGATCCACTCTTGGAGGGATACGGAAGTTATGCTGATTCGATTCAATTTGCATAATGTTCGGGATGGGTCGTCGCTCGGGAGGCCTGTTCGAATGTGAACACCCCCACAATTCATTGGTGGGGAGTGGGGTGTAAATAATTGCTCATTCAATCCGCCCCACGCCCATCGAATTTATGGTGTGAACAAGACACGACCTAATTTCAGAATTTCGCTTTTCCTCTTTCCCCCTATCTCTCGGTCTCTTTGAGGGGCCAGCCAACACAAAACAGAACAAGCTTAAATCATGTGAAGGTGTGGAGGGGTGGAAAATGGGCATTAATTGTTAATTAATGAAATACCACCAGCAAAGAGAAATTAGCAACTTCCGCCTCGCAACATGAAGAGAGCGGCTGAGAGAGATAGTGGAAAAAAGTGTGAAAAATGCGCACCATGGACGATACATTCACAACAAAACAAAATCATTATCATACATTATGTATAGGTGAGGCGCATCTCGCTGCTAACGATAAATGTATCTTCATACATCCGCATACAAAATGCGGGTATTATCCGGGATCCGGTCCTTGGGCGTATCGCATCTACATATCTAATGGGCAATAATGGCCAACAACTTTTCATTGTGTGGAGTTTGTTTCTTTTGTGAAGGGGAACATATCTGGACACGGTCTGTGTGTGGGTGGGTGGATCGAAGCTCGTTACAAATGAATTTATTTTGTAATTTCAAGATAAGCGAATCCTTGGCTGGATAATTATGTACCTTACTAGTGCGAACGCAAATACAAGAATGTAAAAGGAAAGTTTTGTGAACTATGACGAGGTGGAGCGCCGACGGAGGCGGTGGATGATGAGGCGTATCTGTGGAATGCGGAATGAAGACCCTCATAAAACGACGGCGCTGAATGAAAATTAAACTAGGAGGAGGAGATTTTTTTTTGAAACGCTTCGTGGGGACTTGTATTTTTATGAATGTGGTTGTTTGTCAAGAACTGGACGGCATTGGGAAGACAAAATTTACATGAAATTTGAAATTGAAAGTGATGTAAAAAATTAAATGATGTTGGGGTGGAGACTCATGGACATAAGATAAAGTTGTTCCAGAATTGAAAGGGCTGTCCCATTTCCGATGACAGTGGTTTAAATTAACATGTAATGCAGTCCGTTGCATGCCTCGGCTGAGGGACACATGGGCAGCAGAATAAACGCCCCGGCATCCCCGATCGGAGTGACAAACACATCATAAATCGGGAGTGCAACCATGCGCCCACAAAGCCCAACAGCAGTACGGAAAGACTGGCAACACATGCCATAGATCACGAAGGCAGTGAGGTAAGGATATCCTCCTGCCGGCACTCATGAATCATGATGGTCTAGCCATATCATCAGTTCAGTCGCTTTGTTCAATTCCATCGTCTATCGACGAACGGGGGTTCTGCCAGTATAAACAATCAATTACAACCCCATCTCTGATTCGTCTATTGTCATTTAAAAACACATATTACATCAGCCTTATATTTGGTAACCAAACGTCCAATGTCCAATGAAAATTAATATGGAGCAATGAGCTAGTATCAAGTTTTAATTAAAGTTGTAAAAAACTACACAAGAAACATTCGATTCGATGAAAAACGTTTACGGTGAACTGTTTCTATCTAATCATTAAGCGATGGTCGTGAGGACACAGAAAATGAACGCTTACTGTTGCCGAGAATCTCGAAGAATGAGAATGTCAGAAAAATTCTGAACTCTGGCCATTGTGTGTCAGCGGGACTTATTAAGGAGATGACTCCTAAGAGTGTGGCGCATCGTATTCTTACCAAAGATTTGGGAAAGAGAAAATTTGGTCCACATTTTCTCATGGACGAAAGAAAAACGACATGAAAGTGAGTCATTGCAACGACTTAATATCTCGAAATAAGAAATGCACTGCTTGATCACTGGTTGTGTATCGAATACAGGCCACTCACCAAAAGGCAGAGCCTGATATGGAAGTCCCCAGATGAGTCGAAAAAGAAGGCAGTGCGGATGCAGAAGAGTCCAATCAAGACGATGCTCTTCGAATCCGAAGGACAATGTCCATAAGATATTCATTCCACAAGGCCTGACTGTGACTGCTCAATTTTCCTCGAAACAGAATTCATCGTCTTCAACCGAAAAACAAGAAAGTTCGCGGTTATTTTCTTTCGAATGACAATGCGCTAAGGCAATTATACCCTTATTTTAGACAAAATAAGCATAACAACACCGCCATATTCGCCTGACCAAAAAGACCAAAAAAGCCATATGGCTGCTTCTTAAATTCAAATTTGCCTTAAATGGGAACCCCTATGGAATCAATCCCACCAATCATACATAAGGCATAGACCGACATCCGCTAATCCTCAAGTTCCAGACATGCTTTGACAAGTTTAATGATCGGTGTATTGATATGATCGTGTTCTTCATTACTTTAGAGCAGTGTCATGGGACAGAGTTGCGCCAGTATTCACACACAATCAAGAAGCTTCGTGAACGTGCATAACTGCTTGTCGTATGTGCCGAGCTCTATGAGCTGAAGGCAAAGATAGGCTAACTATATTGAGTCTCTTCTCTCGATGCATGAATTAAAATGCTAAGAGCTACTGGTTCAAAGAAGATGATCGATGCTCGGAACTAGTGTTAGCGGACGCAAGGCAGCTTTGTCTTGACAACAGGTGGCAGGTGCAATCAAGGGTTCAAGACAGGCTTTAGATCATTGAGTTAAGTACAATAAATACAATGGAACAAATCAATATATTGGATAATTACGTACTTAGGTGAATGAAAACTGTTAGACTTCATCATAAATTCGCTTATGCTATGATCCCACCAAACAAAATCTCAAGGTTTCATAAATTTTGTCCAACGTTGCAGGGTTTCGAAACAACGCGCTTTGGGCGAGAGCTAGTTTGAACCAGAAATTAAGTATTACAGAGATAGCCAACTTCACAGCTGACCCCCTAGTCCATCGACGAATTTGAGTGCCTTTTTGACGGATATTCATGAATTTTCGACAGTTATTCACGAAATAACGTAAATGGCGTCCTCTGATTGATCAATTTGGTATATGACCACGTTATAAAAAACAGTTGTCAAAAATTTTAAGGGCAAAGAGAGGTAGAAGTCGGGCATCTCTGTAATACTTCATTTCTGGTTGGAACCTCTTTGTATTCGTCAGTCTGTGAGAGGTTGTCAAGCTGGACAAGACTTCAGCGTGAATTCAGTTTATTTTGATTATTTTGGTGTTAATTTTCTCCCTCTCTACCTCTCCTTTCTGGTCCTCTTAGCGCTATTATTTCCTTTCAACAGTTTGTTTTGTTTTGACGGCAGCTTCAAAATTGACAGCTGATGACATTTCAAAACACTTCAAATTGGGGGGAAATAAGCGTTTATCCAAATTTCGCGATTTCGGTACGCTGGAAACATAAAATGACACCAACTGGAAGCATTTTATTGTTAAACAATTTCATGAAACGTAAGTAACGTAATGGTTATCAAAATACGGACTTAAGGGTGTACATTCTACGGAAAATTCTAAATAATGTTAGTAATCGTATTTAGCTGGTGTTGATATGAGATTTCACTGCTCCAAGTGGTCTCTCATTTGATAAACAGCTGCAGTACCAATCAATCGTATTGTTGTACATCATTAAAACACGTCAAGGCCTAAGCATACTTAACAGATTAACGTTTTGCATATCGTTCGGACCAGACAAATTTTGATTTTGAACTTTGTAACTCGTCTGGAACTCCCTAGAGCGTGGCACGTCCTATATTTGGGCGAAAATTTCAATTTGTTGAACTACATCGGGTTGGATCCCGCGTGCTCACACTTTCCTGCTTACGGAACCGAAACCGAAAAAAGCCCGTGTGCACATTTTTGCATGTACATGGCAAAAATTCAAAATTACAAAAATCTGGCCGCAGGACTCTTCCGTTACGAAGTTGCTTTCCGTGTCGGCCCCAGGAACTTTCACTAAATCCACCAAGAAGATTCGCTTAAGTTGTTAAAAATTGCCGTGGTCTTCGATTCATTTTCTTGTCAGCATTAGCCGTAAGCTCATTTACAAATGATAATGGATAATCCTTATTTTACCCATTTTACATCACCATCCACGAAATTCAAATTTCTTAAAGTTTGAAATCCGTCCGGTCGTCCGATCGACCGCCTGCAGCGTATTTCGTAGGAAAATGATGAAAACTGCCCTTGATTGCCGAAGGTTCTCGCATCATATTTCCTTCATTTTCCAATTTCAAATCTATTTTTGTTTTCCTTTTGTTTATTCCTTCCGAACCAAATAGAAATCATTCGAAAAAAAAACAAAAAGTCCCTATCTCGTGCAACAAGAGCCGGCTGCTGGAGTGATATCAAAGTGAGAACAGAACACTGGGACGGGGATTAATGAAAACCGAGACGAGTGGTATTTGTCCAATCCTTGGGATATTGAATGCCAAATATGTATTGGCCCGGCATGTGGCTTGCGTGTGCTTACATTTGACATATCCTGTGGCAGTGTTGTGATGGGAGACTTAAAATTGTATTCAATATGAATCGGGAATTGATTGATAGAGGCGGTGAAATTGAATGGAATCATGAAGCGGAGAGCGGAACCGATCAGAATCTCTTGAATGGGAGTGTAGGTGCTATTATTGCGTCAATATCCGCATGAAATGAATCCGTCATGGGAAATCAACAAGCAATCCTAGATAATAGTAGAAGATGCTTTATGTAATGCCTGAGTGGTCTCTGGTGCCAGATGTGGAACGATGGAAATCAATTAAAGCTGACAGTGTAATCCCTTTAGAAGGGTAATTCGTGGTTCTAATGGGTTTACTCTTGGAACGAGATGAGTATGATATTAAATCAATGCATTTCGGAATGCATTCCATTGTCAAGAGGAACTTTGAAGCGTATAGGACTAAAGAAAATTCCTAGGGAGCATAGAAACCGCAAGAAGATAAGAAGAAAGGCTGAGCTAGCGACCCAAATGGGTGTACGCAAAATCGAACAAAAAATAACTGGAAGCATCATCAATTGCCATCAAAGTGTGGTGACTTTTGCTTATGTCTTTAAAAAACTTGAGAAAAATTTGAATATCGACTGAAATTCGATTAAGAAAAAAGTAACGAGTTTGTTGTTCTTACGTCGACTTAAGTTGATTTACGAAATTTATTTCTCAAACATACATACCTTAAGTCGTCCTAAGTGTTGAAACAATTGATATTATATATAGCGTTACGAACCATCATTTACAGATTCGAACTTGAATTAACAGAAATCATTGGATTCCGAATGACAAAGCTTAAGGTCTAGAGATTTGAGGTCTAAGGGATGAAATTGCTCACATAGATTTGTCACTTTTATAAATAAAATAATGGATTCTCCAGATTCAGACCTCATACTTGAAGCCCTGCCTTGTACTGCAAGCACTTAAAAAAGCGTATATTAATTAAACTTGTTTATACACTATCGCAATTTAGTATGGCAATTTGATAATCACTGTCATAAGCACACCCGCTCTTGACATTTGTATTTTTACTGCCATCAATACTCTGGAACTGGTTTCATGATACAAACTGTTTTTACAAAAAGTAGCAAATCCTTTTAACCAGCGACAGGTGGACAGTGCCTCTTTTCCAAAGCTCCGATCGATAGTACGTGTCATCACTGGAAGGAATAGGAGGAGAAAGAAACGGAAAACGTGTAAGACGTTCACCCCTATTCCCAAATCCGCCGGCGGGAATCGTCCACCGATATCGAAAATTTTCGATTCCGAAATCCTATCGAAGTTAATCGTCCGCATGTCGGTAATGTGAATTGAGATTCACTGCATTCTTAAATCCGATCGAATCGAAACACTCCATACAAACAGCTCCGCATCAAAATCGTTGCGGATTCCTTTGAGATTACGTAGATTGCTGGTAAAAAAAAATAGATTATTTGTATTCTGTTTAGCATTATTTTAATAAATGAAATTGTAGGAAGAAAAACATATCACGACATAGCGAAAAACATGATAAAAATTCGTCATGAAGAAGATTGTTGAGAAAGTTTGCGATGAAGTTTGAGCGAAAAAGCCTGAATCATAATTTTTTCATTGAAATATGCTTGTATGTAGGTACAGTGGGTGTCATTAATATTCGGTTTTTTACTCGAATGTGTGAAAAATTGCAGTTACAGGTTGAAACTAAATGGTTTTTAACCCAATCTTTTCCTCCTCGGTAAGTTCCTTAATTTTCTCTTGCCATAACCACAAGATATTGAATTTGCACGCAAACACGCAATATTCGGTTTTTTAACTTTTTTTATTTAATTTACATAATAAAAATTAAAATCGAATCGAAAAAGTCGAACTCTCCTTAAGTCGAAACTCTCCCTTACTCGAACTTTTTCGCCATATTTTACATACATTTCCCTCAACTTTCCATACAAAAACCTCTCTCTAACTCGAACAAATTTTGGTATCCCGTGACAATTCGACTTAGGGGGAGTCCACTGTAATCCCAGAAAAAGAAAATTCTTAATATTTCGTAGCGTATCCTTTATTCTCCAAAACTTGTTATAATCGCTTTGGCATGTTTGCAATCATTTTTTTTTAATCCGGACTTATTTTGGTCCATTCTTCCTGCAACCTAACCTTCAGAGCGTTTACGGAAGAAACAGGGTTCTCCCGCACTCGCCGATCCAATTCAGTCTACAAATTGAGGTCAGGCGATTGAGCGGGTGTTGCTATAACTTTGGGACAATTGTATAGCAGCCATTCGCGGACAATTTGTGCTTTATGTTTAGAATCATTATCCTGATAAAATTTGAAAGACCTGGAAATTCCCATTTTTTCAGCGCATTCTTTCAAATTTCCTCTCAGAATCCTCAAATAATGCTCCTTATTCATGATCCCATCTATAAAGACCAAATTGCCCACGCCTTTAGCCGATATACACCCCCACACCATAACATGACCTCCCCCATGCTTCACCGTTGCCTTCAAATGATCGCTTTTTAGCTCTTCATTCTTCTTGCGCCACACCATAACCCTTCCATCAGATCCGAAAAGATTGAACTTGCTCTCATTTGCGAAAATTACATCTTCACACCACACTGGATCTTTTTCTTTGTAATCTTTAGCAAATTTTTGGCGAATATTCCGCTTGCGCAAGTTGATAAAGGGCTTTTTACTAGCTACTCGACCGTTGAACCCTTCTGATTTGATAGTTCACGAACCGTAGACTCAGAAACACGCTTTCCGCATTCAACCAACAGCTGACTTACTATCTTAGGTGCACTAAGACGGCTGTTATCTTTAATTTTTTTATTATTAGTAATGAACCTAAGCCACCTCCTTTACCTTAGCACAACGTTTAAGGAGACACCCGCACTTAATCATTCCATCAAGGTGGCCAATTCTGTTTTGTGGCTAAATGGGATCAGGTTGTTTCTTTGCACAAGCTTCAAAATTTGCAAATAAAAGCAACAACTTTCAGGTTACATCCGTAACGTTCTGCTACGCACACAAATCAACTAGAGACAGATGTGATCCCCCCAATGTTTCATCATTGCTTGCAATAAGATTTATGCTTAAATTCAAACGCATTTGGTGACAATCCGCTGTCACCATTTGCGTCATCTGTCATGAGAGAATGAATACCAGGAAACACGTACAAATACCATTTATTTGGTAATGGGGTCATAAACAATCATGTCTCTGTCGACCATCAAAATAAACTTCACACCATGTCGTAGATCGAAAGCTCTTCAGCATTAAGTGCTCCCTTTAAACGTCTTTAAAGAAAATAAAAACGGAACGAAATTCTCCACAAGTGGATCAACACATAGAGCCAATTGACTCATCACATTTGCAACACATCACGCTTTAGTGGGAAAAAAAAAGAATTCACTCGCTCACACCCGTCCCATGGACGTGTCATTCGAAGACACGAGGAAAGTTGAATAGCAGCACGTTTATCATAAAACTGTCATAAATCAATTACGTAACTATTCAACGTATAGAACGTTGAGCGTCCTTTCCCGCTGGTGCATATGATTAAGACTTTATGACAAAAGATTAGCACGGAATTCCATAAACTGGCCTGAATGATGCCAATGGGTGGACAGTAAATATCTGTCTGACCACAACTAATGGAAGGACTTCTTGTCTGTTTTTATGGTTCATTTTGTATCAAAATGATTTCGGAATAATCCCTGTAATCGTCATCGTCCGTCGTAAATATTTTAGTGCTTGGCTTTATCGAACTTAACGGTGTAATGTTCCATGTGGGCTATTGATGGGACTTCTTCCTGCTCTTGCAGATTCCAAATAGAAGAACGTAATTGTAAATTGTGGACGGCCATAAATGGTAGGAGAAACAAAAATGACCGATAAAATTGCTGAAACGTGTAAGCTTTTGATATGACCGATGGAATGGGAATTTAGTGTCTCCTTGCGGCGTGGGTGGTCTTGGAATAATAGTTTATCGATTATAATAAATTTTGAGATCACAAAAAAAAAGGGAAACGCTGTCCCCATTTCATGGAAATATGCGATGGATGGCTTTAATCGTTCCGAGTGGACAAAACTTTTTGAAAAAAGGAAGACGTCTCAATGAATATAAGCTGTTCAGTGACATCGGATCGATAACCATCAAATATAGGGGGTGGCGGAAGTAGCCAAGGAAATCTAGAAAAAATGTCTACTCAGGTGCCCCAAAATGTGCATTCGTGTGATAAATGTTTGCGGAATTAAATGTGTTATTAAAATTAACATCACCAACAACAAGTCAATCGTGATTTATGTCGAATGTGTGTTCAGAAAAGTTGTCTACGTCGCTATTTTTTTAACAACTTTTAAATAAAAAACAATGTACAGTCAATATTTTATTATTTGTGGGATAACCGATCGGATTCTTGGGATTGCCTAATGTGTGCCTTCGACTCATTTTTCATAGCAGCTTTTTAGACTGCTAGTGTTTCTAAAACACGTTAATTTTGGTTTTGGTTTCTAGAATTTTTCCTTCAGGTGTGTCCACATGGGTATATTATATAGTATTGTTCTGGGCTCTAATCGCGTACGTAATCGTCTCGCGCTAGCGTTTCGACGATCGTTTCGCTTAATGTAAGCGTCAAAAAACGATAGCGTCTGAGAGATGTCGTTTTGCCTATTTTGCATAGACTGAAAGCTGTCATTAACTATCGTCTCGATGACTGATTTTTGGCGATATTTATTTCAGTATCGTCTCCTATTAAATGAGAACAAATTGTGTATTCATATCTTGTTCTAAACTCTTGAGACATTTTTAGAGTGATACAACGTGACAAGTGATGCAACGCAATAAATGGGACATATGGCATGGCTTCCCATTGAATGCAATGACCGTTAACATAGCGGTATTTTTTATTTGCTTTTGTGCTAATGAGATCGTGTGTACCATGTTCACTTCCATATCAGTTGTCGTGATCAATCATCACGCGTGTTTTTGAGAAAAATTGTGGTTTTTATAAATTTTACTGCGAAATTAATATAGAGGCGACTACAATTTTTCGAAAAATATCAATTTTTGGGTAAGTTTTTCGGTTACAGTTTAGCAGAATAGGTATTCAGAGTTATTTAGAGTCATTCAATTTTACACTACGGACAGCTCAATAACTGTTTTAAAATAATGGGACGTGGAAAAAAGCTCACTCAAGAGGAAAAAATTGAAGTCCGACTCCTAAAAGAAAATGGCTATTCCAACCGGCAAATTGCTGTTAAAATTGGAAGATTTGCTGTTGTAGACCATTTTATAAATTTGGGTGAGAACTATGGAACAAAAAAAGCAAAAGAAGCTCCAAAAAAGGTGACAACCGCTAAAAAAAAACAAATTGTTCAAGAAGCTCGCAAGAACAAACTCTATGCTTCCCAAATAAAGGCGAAATTAGACCTTAAAATTGGTGCACGACGTGTCCAACAGCTATTGCAAGCAACTCCAACATTGGTTTTCACCAAAAAACTGAAAAAACCTGCACTTACTCCCGGGCACATGGAAAGTCGACTCTTGTTCGCTAGAAATCACATGTCGTGGAACACAGAATGGAGACAAGTGATTTTTAGTGACGAAAAGAAGTTCAATTTGGATGGACCAGACGATTTTCATGTGGGTCGCCATGGCGTAGTGGGTAAGTGCGTCGACTCCTACGCAGAGGGTGCCAGGTTCGATACCCGAATTTACCACCTATCATAATTCACGGCTCCACCTCTTTCGAGTCACTGACAATGCTCAAAGAGTACTCCTGTCTAGAAAAAGCTTCTCAAATTCGCCGTTCGGAGTCAGCATTGGTCCCTTCCACTAATATTAGCATGATTTGCGGGATAAACCGGAAGTGAGAATGAGCCGCAACTGTGGAGGAGGTAGTGTGATGATGTAGGGAGCTTTCAGCTTACTTAATTATATTTTATGCTTCTATATTAATTTCCCCCAGTGTAGGTCGCATTTGTATTAGTTTTGTTCGTAAACTGAAATGAGAATGTGTTAGTGGAATTCGAGAGGAATTAGAGTACAGACGTCAGTTTTACGTGAGAGATATTATTATCAGAGCACTCAAACTGTAACGATAGGCGAGACGATAGTGAGTGCCTTACATGAAGCAAATCATCGACGATATCATCGAAGAGTATCAAAAGGACGATTGTCGTCTGAAAAGTTACGCGATGAGAGCCCTAGCAATCGTCTTGCAAAATTTGAACTGTCAAATCAAAGGTACAGCGTTGGTGGATTAACAAATTATGCAGTCCTAATTGAGCTTACCTTAAAATAATTGTCATGCTTTATGGTCCGGGGGTATAAGTATTAGTTATTTGCTGGGGTTTTTAGTTTACACTAATCTTCTTTCATTCTGTAGTCCATTCTTCTGTAGTTATACGCTTTGGTTAGGTTATGTAATGGGTGGTGTGAATAAAAACTGAGAAAACACTCCGAGTAAGACCACATGAGTCGAGTATTTGTCTTAAAGAAAATACTCATGTTGGTGTGAACAAAAAATTTCCTCAAAGTAGATATCCTCCCTTCAGTTGACGTTTGAAAACTAGACTTATCGGCTTTTAAGGATGAGTGCAAAGTCGAGTAAAGGTGCAAAGTATATGTAATAAAGTTTTTAAACGCGAAAAACAAAAATTATTAAATTATGTCCTTTCGGGAACACAGGGGATAGTTTCAAGACCGTTTATAGATTCGAGTTTGATAACATGGAATGGTTAAGTACTCATTTCCTTTCCGATACTCCTGAAGACCCCGGCTGTGGTGCCATACCTTTTATTGTTTTTCGTCTTTTAATGTAATGGGAAGATTGCCCGTCTTTTTCTTATCGCCTTTTGTTGTTTTTCTTTATCTGCGATATGTTCAAATTAAAGCCATAGATTTTTTTATTTCTTCTTCCATAGCTTTCAACGCCGATTGCTTTTTATTTTTCATGTCTGAAGCTTGGCTTTTTTCCAGCAAGCACGGATAAAATTTTAAACATTTGATGAAATCTTCAGGATTAATTAATGTTTAATCAGTCAAAGTACTCCTCTTCCGAATCAGCTTTTTCCATTATTTTAAATTGTTTTCACTTTTTTCTCTCTTCAAGTCACCTCCTATGTACACTCAACTTCCACAAGTGAGCTCTCCATTCATTCCGAGAATGAATCCATTCAAAACGTAGAAAAGACTCAGCTGTCAAAATATGTGTGCGGAGAGGATTCGTTAAACTTAACGAAATAAATTTCTATTCACACCAGATGGAGCATTTCCTCCAAAATGCTAAGGAAATGCTCACACTCAGTTTTTATTCCCATTCACACCAACCAATAGCTCACTGCTGGTGGACGGCAGTCATACTTAGGCACTTTGTGTCACCCCGTGCTTTTGGGAAATTGTTTGGGATGAGTGACACTAATGCTTCTGAGCTCAATAGCAGGGTACGAGAGAGCAGGCGAATTGGCCAGACAAGGATCTGAAATTTACATCAGCGAAGAAGACACATCACTGCAGCCACCGTTTGTACACTACTCCGGACTATAAGTGACACCATTCTTAAAGAAGACAACTCGTCTTGGCTCGCAAGAGATGACTTGCACGTGACAAGATGAACGTGACCAGAGCTCAACAACGGAAAAACAAAGAAGCTCCTGGCATTGGACCGCAACTCAATGCGTGGGCTTTTCGGAGTGATCACAATGCTCCGAAAATGGAATGTGGAATTTTTTTTTCGATCCAACATCTGCTTTGCCACTGCCTAGCTCTCCAGAACCGGCACCTTACTTCGCTGGGCCAAAGATTCTTCACAGAGACTGCGGATCTAACGAATGCGGATATATTGGATCTTATAAGATTTGTAAAGAGCACAGGGTGATTCAAGCCATCACGTGACACAGGATAGGTTTATTCAGAATGTGTACTCCACAGATAAAGGGATTCTTTAACCTAACCTAACCTAGTTCATTCAGTTTATTAGAGCTATCAAGATTCTAGGTGACTTCTTGGGGAAGAAAGAGCTCTGGAATTACATTTGGTTACGAGGATTGGCTTCTGTACACACACAATTGTTTACTGTATGAAATAAGACGTGAATATTTGTAGAGTTGTCTGTAGTTGATATCTGTTATTTTGCTAGTATCTACAGATTTTCATAAATTGTTTAGAAATCTTTTTTTAGGAAATCGAACTATTAGTTATCTTGGCAATGTTTCCGATTTCGATCACTACGAAATCAACAACTGCTTGTCAAACGTAGATTAACACAAATTCCTTTGTCCTTCTACAGCAGCCACGCGTACTGTGTGAGCTATTATTCTCTCAAAAATGGAAGAGACCTTCAGAGTTATACCGACTCTGTATGGCGACGTTTGAGGAGCTTTTCTCAAACGCGTTTTCCAGGCGGAAATAATTTGATCAGCGAAGCCTTCTCCTGACTGAGGTGGAACGTGATATCCGCCCGTGATATCTGCATCTTTACGGATAGCCAGGCAACAATCAAATCCCCAACATCGTTCTCTAAAAACTCAAAAATAGTCATAAGCTTTCGCACATCTCTTGACGAGATATCCAAACAGTTTCGAATTCGCCTGTGTTGGGTCTCGGGGCCATAGAGACATTATGGGAAACTGCGAAGCTGACAAACTCGCAAAAATCACCACAACACTGCCAGATGAAGGATCCTTCTGTAACTTAGGGACTCTTCTAACTTCCTTTAAGTTACAACTCACTAAACAAAGCATGCTAGAATTCAATGCCAGATGGGACACAGGGAACATGTGGCAAATTACCAAACAAACCCACTAAACAAAGCATACTAGAAGTCAATGCCAGATGGAACACACGGAACACGTGCCAAATTACCAAACAAATCTGGCCCAGTCTTGACCCCAAAATATCTGTTCTGTCTGATATCAGTAAAAATACCCAAAGTTAGCGCGGCAGTTGGTATAATCACCGGACACTGCCTTTTGGGATGACACGCGAAAAGACTAGGACTATTCTCTAACGAGACGAGGAAAAATAGGAAAGCTTACAAAACCTTCTCTGCAACTGCCCGGCACTTGCCTCAGCTAGGGAAGCTACTCTTGGCTTCTACTTCTTCAATAATCTAACTGAAAGAGATGAATCGCTATTAGAATTCATCGACAGATCTGGCTGGCTGTCGTAATAACCACGCTGGCCCATCCCCCCTTTCTTTTCAGACAAACCCATGTGGCAGTACAAAGGGCCTACTTGTCCAAAGTGCATCTAAGCCACCTACTACCTACCTACCAATGGGAGAAGTACTCGCTTAAGAATCAAATCCCGGGTGATTAATTCATTTTGCTTTTGAAGATGTGAGTGCATACATCTAATATATATGCATATAGGTAGTCACTTCGAGTTCTTATTTCATCGCTATGAATCAACATTTGTTAAGGAAGATTGATGGATTTAGATGTTACAGAATCTCACGATGTCTTCAGTGGCCCACATGATCCACGAAAAGGGCCGTGAGGCAAGGCATGCAGAGGTCTCCAGGCAACTCCATCCTCCGCCATGCACTTTAACTGCTTTAGACATACGCCCAGGAGCAACCAGGCTAACTTAAATAAATTTTATTTTCCAGTCCAGCAAATCGACGATATGATCGAAATCTCATTAACCTATAAATCTCAATACTAATAATATGCAATACATAATATATTGCATGCATACTTTGACGCCAATAAATTGATGTGAGCTATTGATTCTGCTTAACCCAAGGGCTTACGCGATTCAAAAGTTGTGTCCCGATTAGTATTTGTTACAGCTTAAGACAAACAACCTCCATTGAATCCCTTCAAAATGATCCTACCCACCATCCCTGAGAGGTATAATGGACAAAATGTATGGAAGTGACAACATAACTAATCTCACTGGAATTTGCACAAATGGATGAAACATGCTTTCTTCGGTGACAGTTGGCATTTATCTTTCATTCAAACGAAAAAGGTCAACCCGCATTCACATTTCTATTCATAGAATAATGGTTCGCATCCCCTTCTCATGTTCAGAGCGTCGGCATTATTACCTATTCAGGAATAAATCTACTCACTGAAACTTCTGACTGAAAGAGGTGAATGAATGATAACTTGTAAACGTCTTTTATCAGTCTCGTGAAACTGAATTTAAAAACCAAACACGTCCCCCCGTCGCTGTCGTAGTATGAATTAGTAATGACCCGTCAGTCCATTGTCCTTGCCAAGTTGAAATTCCCTGTTATCCTTGTAAAAAGAAAATACATATTCAATGAATCTGCTAAGGCACATAAGAACAACCAAGGAACACAAATTAAATTATTGATTCAGAAGTCCTTAGTTGATTCTTTTCAGCGAGCAGACTTTAAGCTGCATCATAATCCCCTTGCCTCGTCAGTGAAAATCCAATATGCCTTACATAACCTCTCTCGTTATGCATAACTTCCTTCCGCATGCTGACTACAATTTATCTGCTGCCTGAGAAAAACACTTAATAACGCCGTCGTTCGTCAGCGGAACGGACCTGTGGATGTGCCTTTATGACTCCCCTCTTTCCTGTTCAATCTTTTAAAATAGATTAACCTCTCCCGGGTGCGAATCGTCTCTCTCGTGCCGGAGTCCGGCAATATGTGCCAACATGACCTGCACGACACGACCATAGGTATTCATCGCACTGACATCGACACTCGACGGGTGCCGCAAAGCATATAAGAGGATATTCAGAATTAAAGTGCACAAAAAAAATAACGAGGAATCCACTTTATCGATTTGCGGAGCACTCCCTCACATGGCCTACCCATCGAGTGGGGCATATGCATGCGAGGGGGTCACGTATCTGCTTTCATATTCTACCTGTGCACTGGGGGAGTGCTTGCTGTACAGGCCTGCGGAAAAGTTTTCAGCTAGTTTTTGAATAGGGAAATTTATGGACATTTTAAATGTACGCTGGCAGAGAATTGGCCTTCTGGAGTGGATTTTTTTCCATTTTCTCTCGAAGTTTTCCTTGCAAATCTAAGGACGAGATATTTTGAGCTCACATGAATCAGTAGCCCAATTCTTAGAAGAAGTAATTTGCTTGGATTTACTGAAAACTACAAGAGCATGTATCAATCGACGCCGCGCCGTGTATTTATATAGCCAAGCCTATAGCCAAGCTATAATTCAAGGAGGCTGTGAGCAGTTCTTTTCTGCCATCTAAGAAATTGAATCTGTAGGCATCGAAGTCGGGTAATTCAATTTTTTTCCTCAGTCGCTGTTGATCCATATGCTTATCCTTAAATGCCGTGTAAATCTCTAATAATTCGCTGATAGAGAACGATTTGTTGTGTTCGCACTTGAAAGCAAAATCTCTCGCCCAGAACTTGAACTCATCGTATCAAATTCAAATTTCCGCGTGTTCCTCAGATTACGGATGGAGAGGTCTCCATTTCACGACACAGCAATCATTGGGCGGGACTTATTCTGCATTTGATCTTGGTGCTGCTGAAGATTTGTCGAATTGGCTTATAGCTGCTAATGCTACTATTTTTGGACCCACTGACAGGACATTTATTTAATTTTCCGTGTATTCTCCTGGATTCACTCTAGTCGCTATAGTCATGAGTTATCCCTATTTTTGACGCAAAAATGCCAGTTTATAGGTATTTGGTTGAGTCTGCGAGGAATGTGAGTGGACACATAGGTTATGTTAGGTTAGGTTGTAATGACTGAAAGCAGTCACACTTAGAGCAAAGTAGGTTCGTTGTGATACCATGTGAATTGATTTCCCCTAACAGTTGGTGCTTGTGACCAAGCGATTTAGCTGCCTAATGCTGATGCTATTTAGTTCATTAAGATTATTCAAGTATTAGGCTCCTGCAGGTGGGCCTGGGGCTGCGGGTATGTGCGTCAACCCCAACGCAACTTAACGAACAAAAATAATATTCACGGTCGCACCTCTTTCGAGTCACTAACTAAAGAGCAATAACTGTCTAGAAAAAGCTTCTCAAACCTGGCCATTCGGAGTCGGAATAAAACTATAGGCCCCTTCCACCCCTTCCACAATATCACACACACCACGAGTGGTTGCTGAGAAGCTAGGTCCCTGAGTGGACATATTTACGTATCTATAAATTCTATAAGCTGGAATTAATGAATATGGATGCTTTTTTCGACCATTCTGTCAAAGTTACCAATGACATCCTGCTGTCAAAATATTCAGCAATGTTTGCAATGTTATCATGCATCGTTGCAGCTCCGGAAATCTATCAAAATTCCAGTCGTGAATCGGTCAATATGATGGCTTGCATGTGGAATCGTGGAAAAGTTTGAGCATAAGTACACTGTGCTACAAGCCATACAGAGATTAGTGCGAAATGATAAAAACATAGCCGCGGTAGCGGTCAGTATCGGAGACCCAGATACTGACTTTTCTTTCGCTGCAGATCAGCTGAAATGGGCTTCGCCAAATTACCAACCGGGTTTATTTTGCGTTTGGATTTTGGCCCACTTCCGTCAAGTTAATGCTGACGCAAGAATTGACGGCAGACGGTCATAGAAAACGGCGTGAATTCGCTATTTGGGCTCTGGATATGTTGACTGGAGATCCGGAATGAAGCAAAACTGCCGATATTGGGAGTGTTCAATCAATCATCACGGGCACCATACAGATTGACTCTTTGGTACGGTTAATGGCATGGCGAAATCATCGGACCTTATTTGTTTCGAAATTAAGAAGAAGGGCTACCGTCAATTATATCAGGCATAGAGAGCTGTCAACCGACTTTCTGTAGCCAAGTTTACAGCATCTATATATCAGAGCTGTGGGTCCAACAAGACGGTGCTATATGCCATACTATCGACGTAAGGCCCGAAGTAGTGAAGAAGAAATTTGGCGTCTGCTCATCTCACGGCGAGCGTTCATCAACTGCTGGGATCATGCGGCTTGTAGCTGAGAAGCTAGGCCCAGATCCACTTTCGACTGTCGCGCCACCCTTATATCGTGAGCCACATGATAATAGCCTCACGATATAATATGTTATAATAAATGTTGGCCTACGTGTTCAAGGCCAAAATTCGAAACGCTATTGCCGAAATAATACCGCACATATTGGACAGAGTCATCAAGCATTGGACCGACCGCTTGGAGCAGTGTCAGCGAAGTCGAGGCGGCGATTTGAATGGTGTGCCATTCCATACATATTGGCACGAATGGAGAGTCAAAATAAAGCCGGAATCCTTTTTATACCTCAAACCGTTGTTGTTTTATATACAGTCATTTTCCCATCGTTCTCATCTGGGCTGGAGAAGATAGTGCGGCGGCCAGCTGTAAACACGGAAGGCACTATATTCTAAAAGTCAGTCCAACTGCTGGGATATTCAGACAACATCGACATCGTCGTGCGTTCCCAACGGGCCGTAGTGGAGGCATCTACGGCAATTGAAGAGGAGGCGAAGCGAGCTGGTCTGCATTTCAATGAGGATAAAACAAAGTGTATGCTGTCGACCAAAAAAACATCGGTCACACACCACCTAGGACAAAATATTACAATCGACAGCTACAATTTCGAGGTATTAAAGGAGTTTTTCTACCTCGGGGCAAACGTAGACTTCACAAACGACATCACTATGGAGATCCGACGTAGAACCGCATTTGGCAACCGGTGTTACTTCGGTTGGTCAAAACAACTGTCCTCACATCTCCTGACTCGAAAGACTAAGGTCATGCTCTACAAAACCCTTATTTTGCCAGTCCTGCTATATTGAGCCGAAAGCTGGACGATAAGCAAAACTGCGGAGCTAATTCTTGGTGCCTTCGAAAGAAAAATTCTACGTCGGATATATGGTCCCGTCTGCGAGAAAGATGAATGGAGGACAAGAACGCGAAACGCGTGATTGTAGTCCGGAAGGCAAAATTCCGACGACTGCACTGGCTCGGCCATATCGAGCGCATGGACAACAATGCTCCAGCTAAGAGGGTCTTCGAATCCGAGCCTCCTGGTTCGAGAAAGGAGAGGAAGACCGAATCTCCGGTATAAAGACCAAGTAATCGCGGATGCAAGACAGCTTGGTCTTGATGACTGGAAGCAGCGTGCCCAGGACTGTCAGGATTGGAAAGCAGCTATCGCTGAAGCTCGGACCCTGCATGGGTCGTCAGCCTGATAAGTAAGTAAGTAACTCACTTGGGCACCCTGAAGTATGTGGATGTCGATGATTACATTTTTTTATTTTAAAGTCTATTTCCTTTTCAAGTTATTTTGATTTTTAGTTTTTGTCTTAAACTGAAATCTAACGTCTGGAGGGCGCCTACTCCTGGTTAGCGGGGTCCCCGGTTCGAATCCCAGTGAAAGAAAACTTTTTAGCACGCATTTATCTGGTTTTTAAATCTGGTCCAGTCACCATTTGCCGTTGGGATCAATTTAACGGGACTATGACTAGGGTGGTCAATCAGTGGTAGTAGTCTGACTGTGGATATTACAATGGTCACCAGAAGAGTGCTGGTGAATTCACCAGCAGCTCCGCCTACCTACCTACCTATATTCATTCAATATAATTGTAAAATTATCATGCATCTACAAAATGCGGTCACTGCACATGCGAGTGCCGTGGAGAGCCTCACACCCCTGTGTGCATTCAAATGCTTGTTCTTCGTGACTCCCGTATAATTTCTTATGCTACATATAACTCAGTTTTATAAAGTCTCAGCGTTATGCGCACGTAGATGGCAATTTCATTGACTGCCTTAGTAAATCTCAGAGCCTCTGTTGGTTTTCACATTTGAAAACATGAAAACAAACTTTTGCTTGAAATCAGTAGACATTTGAATTTGAAATTATTATTCTCCTTTTCCCTTGCCAAAAAAACTTACTGAAGGATGAATATTTTTGTGTTCAATAAGGACATTCCTTTGGCGGTTCCCTAAAAGACTCATTTGCTCATTTGTAATCACATCAATCATGTTGCGTGCCTTGGCTTTGAAGAGGCATGCTATTCACATTTTTCCTCAGAACAATCTAAGAGACACGCGATTATGTAAGGAAGTCATGAATTAATTTCAATTGGAAGTACCCTCACGCATTGTATTTTACGTGATAGAGAACACACCTACAAGTAATCCAAGGTACTGTGCCTTGAAGCACGCAACGTGCTTATGAATTTTGATAAAAAAAAATCATAAAAAACAATTTATTCCTCCCAACCACCATTGTACACACTCCTTGAATCATTTCAAACACTCCTTTTCAGTGCAAGGATGCAGAAATCAGCGCACATTTTCACCAGTTCAGCGCATCCTTGAATGCAGAACTTTATCAAATGATGAAAGGACTTAAATTCAAACAAAACCACATCATATCACTTTCGGAAAATTGAAAATTCAACCAATTACCACGAGGGAATGGCCTCATTCTCACACCACCCCTGCCCGCACAAATCCGGAAATGCAAATTGCACAAATGTGCCCTCACTTCCGCTGTCTCTGGTGCAGCTCATCAGCCTTAATTCACCAGCATATACACACACACGCCCTGCGGTGACAATATTCTTTAGGCTTTATTTCATTCGATGGAACCGGCGACGACTTAATTACGTTGCATTCGCATGCAAAAACCGGAGGGGAAGGAAGGCGCAGCACTTTGTCAAGACTTTTTAATTTAATTCTAGTTCCGCCGAACATGAAAGACTGCTTTGGTTTCTGCTTTATTTTTAGGGTTTCCTTATTCTGTGCGGCATCGCAATTTTCGGATCCAGATGCTTAATTGGTTTAATTAGTGGTTGAAGGAAGTTTTGTGGATTTCTTCCCACAAGAAGAGGTTTTCTTTTTCATAAGTCGGTTCCTTCTGTCATAAATTGTTGGATGTGCGGAAGTTTGAGGTTGTTAAGATGCACAAAAGATCTTGAGCCTTAAGCTGCTTATTCCTCTCTTGCAATCGCGAGACTGGTTGTTCAATTATTTCAGTCTGAAACAAATGAGATGGCTTATGAATACCTAAATATATTACAAAGCTTCATAGAATTGTGCACATATAAGGATGCGGGCTCGTTGTGGGAATGGGTGTGTAGTAAAAACTCACCTACTTATATTCGATAAGTGATATCGGGGGTGTAACTCACATCCAAGGGCGATTCCACAACATGAGGGACGTATGCGCTCTTCCTACCGACCTGGCTGAAGAAGACTCCATTAAATATGATTTCTATTATCTCTTACTGTTTTTTCGGAGTACGATACTACGTTAGGTTAGGTATGGGGGCTGCTAATGAATTCACCATCACAATTAGACCACAGTCAGACTAATAGCATCGATTGACCACTCCAGTGATACCAGATTTAAGTTTCCAGCCTCTGGTACAGAGCAATGGAGGGCGGCTTCTTCCTCATGAACATTGCAACAGCACGAGAAACTAAAGGAAAATGGGTATCATTGAATTTTCCGCCAAATAAGTTGATCATGCGCTCATCGATGCAAGGTCTCCGTTGAAAACCACTGATGTGCCAACATTCCGGGGAGCAAAGGTCTAATCCAAAACTTTCTCCATTCAAAGCTTAAACCTCCGATGTCAGAAACTGCAGGAGCCAACAACGAGGGATTTCAACAATGGATATAGGAAAACACTTGTGAGCCTCTACGGTATGCCTACATCGAACAAAACCCTTCAGGAAAAATATGCGGCATGTTTGAAATTTTGGGAGTAATCTTGCCTGATAGCAGGGAATGGAAGCTGCTTAACGAGCATGAGTAAGAACAAGAACTTGAAACGACAGTTATACTTCTGAGGCCTTTGTCTATTTCGGAACAAACGTGAACTCCAGAAGCAAAACTCATATTATGCTAGTCCTTTTATATTGATCCGGAAGTTGTAAGATAAAGAGAACTTTAGAGCATTTAAAAAAAAGTTACGCCTGATATTTGGTCATGATTGCGGAGAAGGTGAATTGAAGAGGATTAACTAAGAAAGACTAGGTATAAACTTGTAATGGTTATTCTACTTCTATTATTTATATCTTCCTGGACAGGAGCAGAGGTTCCAAGCATATTCTCCAGAATTGAAGAGACAGCATCATGTAACAAACCTATTCATTCCTATTAATGTTACTTCCGTGGAGAGCAAAATTTTTGCGTGACCGAATCGATTATCCGTTGCATAGTTTTTTCCCGAATGTCTGTGCGATCTGCCACAGAGTTGGACTAACTTGCGATTCACAGTGATTTTAAACCTTGATTTCAAACTATTTTTTTATTGTACTGCTATGATGGAAATTTGTTATCTCTTTGCTACCTCAGGCACATGTACGAAGTTCAAAGATTTACCAATATTATCCTATCCAGAAGACGCTCTGGATTGCCGCAGAATATTTTACAAAAAATGGAACAACACCAAATTGAAGTAAATAAACTGTAAAATTAACAAAACATGGGCGAATGATGAACTTGTTATTCAGACTTTACTAATCTATTTGCTGTACATTACGCTTATAAGAAACTCCAAGGTGCCCGAATTTTTTTTCTTTTAACCGAGTTTGAATGCAAAAAAAATCGTTCTTACACGAAAAGAAACGCCAGTACTGGCAGTGGAGTTGAGAATTTCTAACACAACTGCAAAATTGCTGCTCTTATTTTCACATTATTTTTAATTATCTCGAATTATTTGTTAATTACTTTAAAATATTGTTTATAACTTTGTCAAGCATTGTTTATTTTGCAGCTACGTTCCTCTTTATATTTCAGAGCTTGCATTCATTAACGTCTTTAAGGTTTCTCTTCTTCTAATTTTTTTGTTGATTGGATTGGCTTTGTGCAATTTTATATTTTCTGCAATTTTCATTTCTACTCTTTCCAAATTTTATTTCTCGTTTTGCCTTTAATATTGTTATTCTTCAGTCCCGATGCAGAAACTCAGACACTCAGAGCTCACCTATTTCCTTAAAGGCTCGTTTATAAAATTTCTTCTTCTTCTTCTGGTGGCGCTACAGTCCGGGGTGGACCTGGGCCTCAACCAGTAAGCCTCTACAGCTGGCACGATCTCTAGCCAGCTGTCTCCAACTGCGCACACCAAGCTGAGTGCCAACGGTTCCGTGGGCGTCCTCTATTGCGTTGTCCCACTGGTTCGGAGTCGAAGACTCTTCGGGATGGAGCAGTGTTGTCCATACTCTCTACATGGCCCAGCCATCTTAGACGTTGAATCCGTAGACGCCTGACTAGGCTCATTTCGCTGTACAGCCCGTACAGTTCGTAGTTGAATCTTCTTCTCCAATAACCATCAACGCAGACAGGACCAAAGATTGAACGCAGAACTTTTCTCTCGAAAAGACCAAGTGCTTCCTCATCCGCTTTTGAGATTGTCCATGTCTCCGCACCATAGAGCAGGACAGGTATGATCAAGGTGTTATATAATGTTAGCTTGGTCCTTCGAGAGAGGACTCTACTTCTCAATTGCCTCTTGATCCCAAAGAAACAGCGATTGGCAAGAGTAATTCTGCGTTTAATCTCGTTACTGGTGTTGTTCGTACTGTTCACTTGCGAGCCGAGGTAGACGAAGTCCTTCACTACCTCGAAGTTATAGCTGCCTATGGTGACGTTTTGGCCAAGTCGTCGATGTTGTGTGTCCTTTCTCGATGACAGCATATACTTCGCTTTGCCCTCCTTCACCGCTAAACCCATTTTGGCCGCTTCCGCCTCAATGCCAGCAAACGCTTCATTGACGGCTCGCTGTGTTCTGCCAATCACGTCAATGCATCCGCGTATGCTAGCAGTTGTAAGGACTTCTGGAAGATCGTGCCTCTAGTGTTGACGTGTGGGTCTTGCACAATCTTTTCCAGGATTATGTTAAAGAAATCACATGACTGCGCGTCGCCTTGTTTGAAACCTTTTTTGACATTGAAGGTCTCGGTGAGTTCGTTACCGACCTTGATGGAGCAGCGAGAGTTCTTCATCGTCATCCTGCACAACCTGACGAGTTTGGCAGGAATGTCAAAACTAGACATGGCGCTGTATAGCTCGTCCCTATGCACGCTGTCATATACGGCCTTGAAATCGACGAATAGGTGGTGGGTGTCGATCTGCATCTCTTGGGTTTTTTCCAGGATCTGCCGTATTGTGAAAATCTGGTCGATGGTGGACCTCCCTGGCCTGAAGGCTGATAAGGACCTATCAGGTTGTTGACGAATGGTTTCAGGCGCTCACACAAAACGGCAGAGAGGATCTTATAGGCGATGGTGAGGAGACTTATCCCTCTATAGTTGGTGCAGTCAAAGGGGGCTCCTTTCTTGTGGATCGGGCAAACGATACTGAAATTCCACTCGTTGGGCATGCTTTCCTCCGACCATAGCTTACAGATGAGTTGGTGCATGTACCTTACCAGCTCATCTCCAGCTGCCTTAAACAGTTCCGCAGACAGTCCGTCTACACCAGTAGCTTTATTCGACTTTAGTCTCGATATCGCTTTCTTGACTTCGTCTAGGTCGGGGGACGGAATTCTCGTCGATCATCGTCAATTGCATTAGAATATTCTGCCTGACAGCGGTATTGGAGTTTATAAAATTTGCTTTACGGAATTTATAAAAGAAACGGCTATTATTCTTTTTTCCGTGTTTTTCTGAAAAGAGTTTTTCTTTTAAACGATGTATTTTACATTGTACATTCCAACCAAAAAAAAAAAGAAGGGACATGGTGTTTTATTAGCGTTTCTTTTAAGCGAGTTTTTTCAATAAGCGTGTTTCTTATCTACTACTGTACATATAAAAAATCAATGTTTGTTTGTCCCTTATAGACTCTTAAATGGTAAGAGATAGAGCACTGATGTCTTTCGCAACTTTGTTCAGAATTCTGTGAAAAAGGTCTTATTACCAATTTTTTTAAATATGCGTAGCAACACGCCGCGGCTACAGCTAATGGAATATATAAGGGATAGAAGATTACTATCGCCATTAAAAATACCAACGCCAACCCAAGGCATAGCATACTAAAATTTTACACACAAGCCCAGTATTTCTTTCGCTTCTATTACAGTTCGTAACGTCAAGCTTTTGTAAATTCGTCTTTTTTTTATCGAACCGCGGATGTAGTTATGAAAAATAACAACTAAGGCGTTGTTTGCTTTGAGCAACAATGATGAGTCAACTTGGAATATCTTTCTGAATAATTTTCTGACCCCTTACCACTGCTGGGCGAAGCCAACTTGCTACACAGGGTTATTCCAATGGACTAATTTTTAATTGCGCAAATCTTCGTTTATACTACAAAATTAGCTTACTCTACAATAATTTTTTAATTACATAATTGCTTATCCTACAAGTTAAATTTATTTTCGGATAGAAAGAAATAGGAAGCGACAGAGGTGCGTACAAGTGTATGCAAATCTAGTGCACTGAGGGCTAAATATGAGCAATTGTGCTGTTGTGCGCTGTGTGTGTGAACGATGTGCTGTGTGCTAGATGCGATATGAGCTGGCGTCATGAATCATTTTTTGTGGTTGATCACAAGAGGCGTAAAATTATACTTGTAGGTAGAAGTAAATCGTGGTATTCCGCAGGGTAGTCATTTAGTTTTTTAATGACGCTTACGAAATATTTAATGCCTTAGAAGTTCTAACGTTCGCGGATGACTTAAGATCATCATTTCCACCTATAAAGGATTAACTTACTCACTTACTTACTTATCAGGCTGACGACCCATGCAAGGTCCGAGCCTGAGCGATAGCTGCTTTCGATTGTTGACGGGCCTGGCCACGCTGCTTCCAGTCATCAGGACCAAGCTGTCTTGAGTCTGCGTTGACTTAGTATTTATACCGAAGGTTCGCTATTCTTCTCTTTCGGTCTTCTTCCCTTTCTCGAAACTGGGGGCTCCAATTCGAAGACCTGGAGCATTGTTGTCCATGCGCTCGATATGGCCGATCAAGTGGAATCGACGGAATTTTTTCCTTCCGGACTACAGTCACGCGGTTCGCGGTTGTCTTGTCCTCCATTCGCCTTCCTCGCAGACGGGACCATATATCCGACGTAGAATTTTTCTTTCGGAGGCACCAAGAATCAGCTCCGCAGTTTTGCTTATCGTCCAGCTTTCGGCTCAATATAGCACAGCTTTCGGCTCTATATATCAGGATTGTCAAAATAAGGGTTTTGTAGAGCATAATCTTAGTCCTTCGAGTCAGGTGTTTTGACGCCAGTTGTTGTGACAAACCAATATAACACCGGTTGTCAAAGGCGGTTCTACGAGTCCACGTTTGCCCGAGGTACTCCTTTATTACCTCGAAATTGTAGCTTTCGATTGTGATATTTACGTATAAAGGATGTAGTGACTCTATTGCCCGATTTCACAGTGCAACCTTATCTGCTGGATTAGGTAGGTGTAGGATCGAACTTAAAATTCACTAAAGAATATTTCGTTTTTACACTCAATATTTAGGGGTGGTCAAGGTAAGCTATGGATTGACGGGCATTGTGAACCATTGAATCCACCAACCATGTTAATCATGAACAAAATAGTGATTGTGATTGAACACGAACAGCACTCTGCTGAAAAAAGGAAAAGGCAACATACCAATTCAACAAGCGAATGATTATGCATGTAAGGATATTGTTATAATATTCATGCATCATCTCTTCTGTTCTCTACAGTAGCATTGCCAGACAAAATATTTGGTTGCTTATGAGGGTTTTCTCCTTGTATTTTGGGGTTTATATTATTTTAATACACGAATTTTAATTATGATTGACACCTTAGCCATGGCTATCAGTGACTTAGTTAAACAACTATTTAAGTAGAATTTAAGACGACTGGATGGCGCCGTTGGTAGAGTGCCTGCGCCAAGTTAGTGGGGTCCCCGGTTCGAATCCCAGTGAAAGCAAAGTTAATACGCTTGTATCTGGTTTTCAAATCTGGTCCAATCACCATTTGCCGTTGGGATCAAATTAATGCCACTATCACTGGAGTAGTCAACCAGTGGTAGTACACAATGGGCCAATATAGTCTAAGTGTGCTGGTGAATGCAGTAGGTAGGGGGGCTACCAAACCTTAAGTGAAATCTCTCACTTAACTTCCCCTGTGAAAACGAAATTTCTATTGATTCTGAGCTTAGCGACGGATCGACACTTAGGTTCACTCTTTGACATCAGGCAGATACGTTTTCAGTCGGATATAAATAGGTTGTGAGGATGGCTGATGTAAGCAATAGAGCTAAAAATACAAGAAACGAGAAGATAATAGTTACAAACTGCTATTATGATTGTGAAGAAGTAGCAACTTAGTTCTTTAAACTGCAATTGATAAATCACAACTCAATATTATTCGCAGTTTATGTCATAATCGATGGTAGATTGCGTTTGCGATTTTTCAATCACTGTGCAAAAATCCAGTGTCTTAATGGCTCCCCGACTGTGCGTGAAGATGCTTATACAACGCGCCATGACAGTGCTTCGTGAATAGCCATGCTCAGTGCCTGGAAAACCCTACAATGTTTTGGGAGTCTTTGGGAAAGAAAAAGAAGATCCAGTTGCTTAGAAAAATTGTCACTTCCAACTTCTGTCTCTTGAACGAGGTGTAGTTGCTATCTCAAAGGGACCTGTCAGGGTGTCAACATGTTTGTTGGGAACGAAACATAGAGCCATGTGATCAGTGTTGCTGGGTAAGGTACCAAATTTTAAAAGATTTCCTTGTGCCCTAGACTCTATAAAGAGTGTAGCCAAAGAGGACCTTACGACCACTGGTCGTCCAAGCAAGTCAAGTGGACTTGGGTTGAGAATGAAGTCAAGTCCATCTGAAAAAGTAGTTTTAAGTCCACAAAGGCAGATTTGATATTTAACTTGCTGGAGAGGATTGTGTTGAGCAGTCTTGTCTAGTAAGGGATCCCAGGCAATTATATACCGTATGGGTTGCACCACTGCGATGTGCAGCCCGTCAGTTATTTGCCGTTGGACACTCCACTTTTTGGCTTCGAGCACTTTATACAGATGTAGAGTGATAATGTCGCTTTCCTTATCCGATTATTCAGATTTCCAGCTGAGTTTGCCGTCCAGAACGAGCCCTAAGATATTAGAGCCCTATTTAGGGTCGGGGATATTTTACATTCTGGAAAAAATGGATGACACTTGTTAGTTGGTATTTGGCAGTCGTAGGAAGTAATGGATATCAATTTGTTATTCAGGCGTTTGTTCTCTCTTGTGAGATACCCATCAAAAGAGATTCATTCAGCAATTTCTATGAGTCAAGGACCTTCCTCAATTTCCCATGAGTTTCCTGCAAATAACAATCATGAAGCGGTTTATGTGTTCTAAAATGTATTCAACAGTCATTCAAATCTCAAGTGCTTTGCCCGCAATTAACACTCAACAAGCTCCGCAACGGATTTCATGTCTTCATTTCAACATAAAATCTCCAAAATGCTACAAGTTTAACGCCGCTTTGCTTAACTGCAATGGACACCATTACTCGGGGCAATTGTAAAACTTAAGATCCACTAAAACAACACCAGCAATTACACACCATGTTGTTTCTTATCAAATTAAGCTCGCATCGTTTTTCACGCCTGCACCTTCGGACAGCAAATTACAGTCGTAATTTGACACCTTCAAGTCCATTTCGCAGCACAATCAATGCCATGGTCCATGAAACTAGCGAATATGGTTATGTTCAAGTTTTAATTTTTCACCACCCTCCAAGAGGGTCATAAATCTTTTATGTGATGTCATCGCATCCAACCCATGTCAAAGTTTATTTCGGTTTCCCTTTTTTACGATTTTGACATGTTGCGTGGGACTCTCGGAGCCATGCTCGTTAGAAGGATCTCCTCTAGCTTTTAAACGACCCCGATGAAAAATGTTTTCGCAAAAGGGAGTGTGTGTGTGAGTGTTCCATCGGAGTGTTTGGTGGTGTACCTTCGTTTTTAGGGTTATTGCTTTCAATCCTTATGATGCATGCATTCGGGGAAATTCTTATTTGGGAAATTTGTTGTTTTTAAGCCAAGAACCCTTGTCTATCTGAATAAGCATTCACCCTGTGGGTGGTCATTAACTTCCAGGGTTTGTTCGAGTTATTTTGATGTGTAGAGCACTTAATGTGTCGAAATTGAGAAACGAATCAAAGGGGATAGGGAAATGTTATTTTTATAAATGTCGGCTGAGCTTTGTGTGGTTGAATGCATTCATAAAAATCCCAATTTGTGAATCTACCTTCATACGTCATTGTTGTCAATAATTTTTATGTTCCATGTGGCCATGAGGTAGGAAGAAGTTGCTACCGCCCACGTTGGAGAGACGCTGGAAGATTCCTTGTTCTGGTATATCCGAGGGATCAAGTTATGAGAACCAATTAGACGAAGCGGAAGGTGCTTATAACAGGTCTTCATTGAGTTGACCACTTTTCAGTCCGGGTCAAAATTTAAAAATCAGTGTTTAAAAGTCAGTGGGTCGCCGTGGCGTAGTGGGTAAGTGCGTCGACTCCTACGCAGAGGGTGCCAGGTTCGATACCCGAATTTACCACCTATCATAATTCACGGCTCCACCTCCTTCGAGTCACTGACAATGCTCAAAGAGTACTCCTGTCTAGAAAAAGCTTCTCAAATTCGCCGTTCGGAGTCGGCATTAAACTGTAGGTCCCTTCCACTCGTGAAAGTACAATAGCACGCACAACACAAGTGGTTGCTGAGAAGCTAGGCCCAGGTCCACCTCGGACTGTCGCGCCACCCATATTATTATATTATGTTTAAAAGTCAGTGTGTCAGTTATGACACTTTCTGCAACGGTTTAGGAGAGTACTTCTGTCATGTCATGCAACCAATTTCTTCACATGGGTATATTGTTGAGGGTATGTTGCACCGCGACCCTTAGATTTATTGTGCCCCCTATTTATACCTTTACTCCCTTAAGAGCTACTCTCCCATGCAGCTCTTTTCAGAGTTGTATTAAGTGTTATATGCTCCTTCTGCGTGAAGATGGAAGAGATTTATCCTAGAGTATGCTCTTTAAGCAAGTTTCCTTTAGGAATCTGAGAATGAGAGCTGGTTCTAGCGACTTTAGTTCTTCCTCTGATATTAGGTGCTAGCCCAGATATCTTTGTCTTTTGTGGGCTAGTGCCTCACAAAATCCCAGACAATTAACTCACTGTCAACAACCAGCCTGAATGAATTTGTGTACACGCATTCTCTCTCTCTCTCTCTCTCTCTCTCGTGGAATTCGCATAAAACATCTGTACTCATTGTAATCGTCGTCTGTAACGACACCCAACATTGTATCAATTTTGTTATCTCTTGACGAAGCCAACTGTTGGAGGGGATACCTACATAACACCCAAAGCCCTTGATTCCCCACGTTTTGAAAAATGTATAATTTCACAATCCCCAAGCACATAAATCCCCAAATCCAAAAAACACTCACCGTCTCGAATAAAGAATGAAGGGAGTTACGTTCTCCACCTCTTTGGACATACCTGACTCTTGGACTGACTAAACAACTGCGGATAGTGCCCGCCTTCCCACTGTTGGGCTTGGAGTTATAAGTTATCCGAGAACAGAAATAGTTAATTCTTTTATCTTCTCTGTAAGTTTCGGCGCTGTCGCAGGGAATGCTTGGCTTAATTCGGGGGGATTTTTGCCAGATTTCAAAACTCCCTGCATTGACGTTGTTTCACGGAAAAATGTGAACTTTTATTTGAGGATTGAGAATTTTGGGAATCTCGAAAGTGAAAATATGGGATTTGTACTTGGGAATGGAAGCAATCAGCTGTGAAATTTGTTAACTCTAGAATAATTAATTTATGATGCCCACTACACTGTTAAACATTTACCTCCACTCATCGAGTGATAAACTCAATCGGCAATAGATGTAATTAAAGTATGGACAAACAGAGTACACAGCAATAAAGGGTAAGCGTTTGAAATATACTTTTGAAAACGCTAAAAATTAAAAAGATACAAACTAGTTCATACCCCCATAGTCCATCCACAGCTGAAAAGTTAAATCTTAAATCCATCGCACAAGATTTGGATTAACAGAGTTGCAGCTCTTTTTCCAATTACCAATGGAAGCCTTAAGAAAACTGTCCACCAGGAAAGAGCCTTCAAACTTAATGAGTTTCTGATCGGTTAAAAAGAATGCCTGCGATTGGTTTATTTGAATTCGGGTATTTCTTTGACATTTTCACAAGAAAGGAGACCCCTTCAACTGCACCAACTACCGAGGTATAAGTCCTCTTAACATCGCCAATACGATCCTTTTTACCATTTTGTGGCGCTCACACACACTGAAACCATTCGTCAATAACCTGTTAAGTGCTTATCAGTGCGGTTTCCACCATTTCCATTACGGCACATCCGAAAAAAAACCCAAGAGATGCAGATTGACGCCAACCACCTATTCACGGATATCAAGGCCGCATATGATAGCGTTCATAGAGATGGGCTATACAATACCATGTCTAGCTCGTCAAGTTGTACAGGATGGCGATGGAGAATTCTCGCTGCTCCATCAAGGTCGGGAGCGAACTCACAAACAAGGTTTCACACAAGGCCTCGCGCTGTCATGTGACTTTATCAACATCAATCTTGAAAAGGTCGTACAAAATTCACTCGACTACACAAGAGGCGTGATTTGTCAGAAGTCCCTACAATTGCTTGGATACGCGGATATACGACATTGACATGATTGCTAAAGAAAATCGGCCAGAACGTCACAATAGGCAGCATAACTTCGAGGAAGTGATGGATTTCGTTTACATAGGCTCCCAAGTAAAGTACGGACAACAAAAGTACCCAGATTAAACGCAGAATAACTCTTGCCAATCGTTGTTTCTTTGGGCGTGTGTAGTAGAGCTCTCCCTCGAAGGACCAAGCTCAACGCCTAAGATGTGGCTTGTTTGTTAAGGCCAAGGTCCACCCCGGACTGTAGCGCCACCAGAAGGAGAATAAGAAATTCTTTGACATTTATCTTTGATTGTCTTTTATTTGAAGATGTTGTGGACACTATTCCTCAAATTACATCAAGACTTGACAGATTTTGTAGTGGGATGTATTAAGAGGAGACGCAAACCATTATGAAGCAGTAGACTGTTACCCATTTTGGAACATATATTTAATACAAGCTCAATTGAAGATGGAGAAGCATAATTTGCCTTTACAAACAAATTCCTTAAGTGACTCGATTCTCGGAATATTCCAGTCAGTGGCCACAACTGTTATAACTTTTCTATGATTTTTTCAGCGAATCGGTTGTCACATACCACATTTTCCCGTTGTTTGCTCTGAGTTCTCTCAAAGGAGTCCTGCTTAGAATTCAACCTATGAATAATAAAAACGAATGCACATGTGAACACTGCCATTTCGTATTTCCTATTCCTGGGAATCCGTCAGTTGTGAACTGACATTATGTGTGTCACAATTATGAATTTATTATACGAAACCAACACTTGTTAGGAGTTCTTTCCATTCTCAACGTTGATAAAAGTTGTTCCTTTTCAAAGTGAAAGAAATAAAAGACAAAACAAAATTGAAACACATGATAAATAAATTCTGCAGAACTTTGTAATTGGCTTCAAATCATTTATCAGGCTATGCTCTGCTGTTCCAATGGTTAACGTTGCGATAGCCTACAGCAACCCAAACTTCAGCTGAAGTTACTAATTGAATTCCATTGTTGGGAAATGATTGCTCATTTTTGTTCCAAAGGGAGCCAACAGTATGTTGCAACTGGTTCTCATTGAATTCTTGCTTCAAATGCAATTTTAAAAATGGAAATAAAGAAAATGGGAGAACTGCTAGTGGGTTCCAGTTCATTCGACCGTTGTACGGTGCACGTATGAACAATACAGAACAGATACAAATGTATGTGATGTTTAAACAGTGGTGTACAAAAGTAAAATTTTATGAAATAATTGTTCAGTCATGTTGTTGTTAATAAGTAAAGAATGTAATCGTAATAATAATATGGGTGAATCTATAGGCTGAGATGGACCTGGAAAGCTTCTGTAGCTTGGTGTTATTGCCCCCTTTTGTCAAATATGCTCTCTGAATATTATAAATCGATTAGGGTGGGGTCGACCGATAAAAGGGGTCGTTAAGCGAACCCTCCCCTCTATTCTCGGTTTCAAATAAATAATTTTTTTATTTGAAGACTTAAAAAAGAAGAAACAAATTTTACATTTTTTTTGCTGTTTCTTTGTGATCGAACAAAAGCCCTTCTCTTCGGCGGCGCATGTAATTTCCGCTCACTGGAACATCTGAAACCAAAAACTCCAACGGGATTAGAAAGAGTACATGTTTGGCTCTGGTATGGTACCAGGATTATTAATTTTGCACGAAAATTAACACAATGGCGGACCCTTGACTTTTTTTTTTTTGAAAATCGCCTGTTTTCAGCCGCGGATCAAGTTAAAAACTAAAGAAGATCTTCACCGATTTGATTGATCCTAGTTCATACCATAGCTATATACGTATAGAATAACGTATTTTGGAAAAGATTTGAATTAATAGTGTTTGAGTAACCTGATATGCCATTTGTAAAAACACTGTTTCGAGAAAAACGGGAATATCAAGAGTATTTGAATTTTTTTTTTACAAATCTATTTTTGAAACCCTGGGGGGGGGGGGGGAGAAAGTGGGGCATATCTTATGCTTATGAATATTAAACAGAAGAAATAGCTACAAGAAGTATACATAAGTCCTCTGACTTATTATTTGCGTATTTAGGACAGCAACGGTACCGATCGATAACGTCGCCGACCATAAGGCTACGAAGGTTTAGGCCTACTTCAGCTTATGTGTGGCAACGACTTGTTGTTTTACTCCTTGGTTATTGCAAAGCAAAAAGACAAGAAATGTTAAAATAATAGAGGCCACAAAATTATTGTATTGACTTTGTAAATACATTTTTCGGGACCTTGAAATCCTTAGTTTATAATTGTGCTACAATTCGTTATAGTCCTGGAGCTGCCTGAGGTGGTTCCCCACTTGTATTTCTCAACTTTAATTTGTTGTCTGATTTGTAACATTTTCTTCTTATTTTTTAATCAAACCCGTAACTCTGGGAGTCGTGAGGTCGATATGGAGTATGGAATTCCATCGCATGATCAAACGACACTTCAAAAGTCGAACATGGCTAAACGTGACGTGTGGCGTTTTAGGCTCTAATTCAGACAGATATAATGATGGTTACGGCCTTGCTGGATTGTTTTCTCAGTTCACACTTGCCTATGGTTCAAAAGCTAGAACTTAATTTTCTAAGGAAGACGGTGGGCACTACTTGAAGCTGACTAGATTTCTAACCATAAAGTTCTGTGGTGTCACTGTAGACTAAGCAAACTCAAGAAGCAAATACACAGATGGGATCTCGAGAAGGTCCTCAACGAATTCTTTCATTACACCCATGATTTTCCAAAAGAAATTCACTGATTGAGATGAATCCCCAAAACCGATCATGAATAATCAGATCGTATCAATATATCAGTTAGTATCAGTGTGTCTTCAGAGAAGTTCTGCGATATGGCAAAAAAAATAGATTTAGGATTTGGAAGAAGCTATACATCGCTAACCATTTGATATCCTACCAAAGCCATCATGCAAGAAGGTGATGGCTCCATTGCTCTCTTTTCAAGCAAGATTGTTCCAGAAGTAATCGATTGATAGGGGGCAGCAAAAATGTCTCCGTTGGCGTTCAATAAGAGCAGGACGCAATATTAAGCTTCACTACAATATCGATGACTTGCCTAGAACACCATCCGGTCGTGCTATATGGTCCAGAATTGTGAACAGAGGTGCTGAATACTCCGGTATGGGCACTCCAGGGGAGGGAGGGACGGTTGGTTTACATCGATATTTCAAATCAAAGTAGAATTTTGGGTCATACCACACCAATTTTATTGCATATCGCATATTTTCCTCATTTCCCAAGGGCCGTGTAGCGATCTACCAGACCGAACCACTTCTTCTTCTTCTTCTTAGGGCGCTACAGTTCGGGTCTCACTCAACATGCCTCTACAGCCGGCCCGATCACTCGCCAGCTGTCTCCAGTTTCGCACACCAATCCGGCTGAGGTGCCCCACGGTTTAAAGTCAGAACTTTTCTCTCGAAGAAACCAAGAGCCTCTTCATTCGCTTTGGATTTAGTCCATACCCCTGCACAGTATAGCAGGACTGTCTTATACAGGGTCAACTTAGTCTTCTGAGAGAGGGCTCTTTTACTCAATTGCGTCTTGAGCCCACAGAAACAGCGATTGCCAAGTTATTCTCCGCTTGATATCGGTACCGATGTTGTGCCAAACCACTCTGACCCTGAAAACCTCCCAATCTAACCCAGCTGGAGAACGTTATAGGGACTAATCTGGGCTACAGTGCGGATTTTGTCGTGGAGTAAGAGCCGTTTCGCACACGAACTATTTGTTTGTATCAACTTTGTTCTCTAATTAATGCTTCCTTCTGTAAATTCTACATCAACCACTGGAATTGAGAGTGCTATTGTTCTCTCACTAGTTGGGGAGGGGCATGTAATTTTATGCAAAGCTTTCCATAAAATTAGGAAAGCTTCCTATGACAGTTGTAATCTGGGAATGTTGTCACTGAGAGGTGATGCGTGAAATTAAGAATCGTTGTTTACCACACTGAATCGATTCAAATCGGGGGAAATTAAGATGGAAGTCGACATGCCACTCCGCCCACCCGATGTGAAGTGAATGAATTTAAATGTTAACTCGTCATTTCATTACACTGAACCTCAGGTTGTGGTGTTCCAATCTGTCGTAACTGACATGTCCACCAGTGTGTATTTTATTTATTTTTTCCCCATGCCACGAAGGCAATGACACCGCGATCTATTGTATCGAAGGGATGAAATTAAGCCAAACGGTGCACTATGTACTTCCCTCAAGAAAAATAATAGGTCCTTAGCAGTGGAATTCCTTAATTCCGCTGAACTTAGTGTCTCCCTATGGAAGTGACGTTTCTTCAACCCGGTTGGTGACAGACATGCACGACGGAAAATGCGCTCGTAAGTCTCATCCTCTTCGAGACAAAGCCGACAAACCTTGTCTTGACACAGGTTTAATTTGTTAATGTGGTAATTCAGGATGTAGTGGCCTGATTAATGGTTTGGATTGCCTGAGGTCATCATCGTTGGTCCATTACTCTAGGCGAAGTTTGTTTTCCCACAAACAACGCTCCAGTGAGCTAGCCAACTGCATTCTTCCTCTCCATGTGTTCACCCGCAATACCCGTCGTGCCAGGAATGCCCATCAGTATACCCTTAAGCCTATTTTCGGACAGACAGTTAAATTCAGAGACTCGTTCTTAAGCCGCACTGCACGAATGTGAAATGCTCTTCCCAGCTACAGACTACAAACCGCAGATATTTAAGACCAATGTGCACAGGTACCTTCTCTCCCTTTCTCCCTCTATACCTTCGGCCCGTGCTGTGTCTTGACCCCGGACACATAAGGGTATTAGCAAAAAAAGGACGGTTGGGGACCTTGAACGCAGATTACAAGCCACCCCTCGTCTGCACATTTGTTGCCTACAATCCCCCTGTGTCCAGGGAGCCAGCTAAAATTCACTTAGTTGTGTGATTCACTTGTGTCTAGTAAGGGATTGTAGGACGTCTTGTTGTAGCAAAATTTTACTGTCTTGGAGTCCATTAGATCGGATGATAGTACCTTTAGTGCTTCCTGACTGTCTGCAAATATTTGAATTCTATTGCCCTTTATAACTTTGAGGAGATTTTGTGTGGCGTGGATCTCGATGGTGTGGAGTTCGACTTGGAACACTGTAGAACTCGACTCCAGATATACAGTGGACTCACCCTAAGTCGAACTCTCCATAAGTCGAAACTCCCCCTAACTCGAACATTTTTGCCATATTTTACAAAAATTTCACTCAATTTTCCATACAAAACCTTTCTTTAAGTGAAACTCCCTCTAACTCGAACAAATTATGGTATCCCGTTTTTTTTCCCGTGGGTAGGTGGAAATCTTCGACAAGACAAGTGTGAGATTTTTACTGACTAAAACCACCTCCCTGTACTTTTTAAGACTGCGACTAAGTGAAGCACTTAAGCAGTAGTTTGCATTTCATAATTTAGGTACTGATCGACAGGTTACTCTCCAATGAAAGTTTCTGCTAACTCCGCAACCATGAACGGGTGTGGACTATCGCACGAGATCAAGGGGTCGAATCCTTTGAAGTCGGCGCAAGAGATTAGTTTCCTCAAGGATCGGGTAAACTGCAGAGTTTGTATACTCTTCTAGGCGGCGCTATGTTTATAAGCAAAGTTCTTAACTTCATCTTGGAGTGGTATCAGTTTACGAGATGCGTGGTGTATGTGAAATAAGACTGTGCGTCCAATAGGAGGTGGCATATCCTCCGTGATTTAATTTCACGTGAATTCACTACTCCTTGTCAAACTTAACGTGATGTCCGCTGAATTATGCTTCTAGGTGGCTGTACACGTCATTTTGATTATGAATTGGCATTCTGCAATTTTCTATAGTAAAATCTATTACAGCACAGTAGATCGCTGTTCAACATACCCTCAACAACAAGAATAAGAACGCCAATCAGCACTTCACAAATCACATGTTCCTGCTGTTACCCATTTTATGAGCATACATCCAAACCCTATCCTTGATATTCAGACTGAGAATTCTACTTTTAAGTTCACATATATGGAAGTTGTAAACTTTAACCCAGTATTTGCCGGACAGGAAAAGTGCAGCAAGCAAAAGGATACATCAACTCAATTTAGTGGGTTCCAAACTGACCACGATCACTGAAGATGACAGGGGATCACCAATGAAGGCCCCATATGACAGATAAAAGCCTGGGATTTATTTTAAAATCCACTTCTAAATGATTTTCTTGCCCTTAGAGTGTTTTCTGATATACCATAGTGCATTGACGATGGTTCTAAGGACCTTATTTTGAAGAGTCAGTGAAAAACAAAGTAAAAAAAAAAAGTGAAACTCATATTACTTGCTTTGGTACAACCCCAAAGTTGTACGCCATACGTCCAAACAGGTTTTAGGACTTGCTTGTACACAAGCAGTTTGTTGTCAATACTTACCTTGGATTGTTAACCAATTCATGTCAAGTTCTGCTCGTTTTTTCTAAACGTGCTCCTTCCACTTGAGTTTTACGTCAAGAGTCATCCCGAGGTATTTCGCTTCATTGCCAAAGGTATTTGGACACGATTTAAGAAGACTGGCAAGTTATTAACTTGCCTATAAGTGAAATTAATCTGGACAGAATTGCTTTCATTAGGGACAATTCGCCAGAAGTTCATCCATTCGTGTATCTGATCTAGTGAACGTTGCAATTTTCTCTTCAACTCTTCAACCATTTTGGCTGTTACTAAAATGGCTGTGTCGTCAGCAAATGTGCCTAGAACAGTGTGTTCTTCTTGTGGTAAGTCAATAGTATACAGTAGGTATAGCAGAGGGCCAAGAACACTCCCTTGCGGTACACCAGCATTTATATTTTTATAAGCAGAGTATTCATTTCCATGCTTCACACGGAAGATCCAATCAGAGAGATAGTTCGCTGAAATACTATACAGTTTCCGCGGGAGGAATCGCCATAGTTTATATTTCAGGCCTTCATGTCAAACTTTGTCAAAGGCTTGAGAAACATCGAGAAATGTGGCTGAACAAACGAGCTTTTGTTCAAATGCCTTTTCTATTGCATCAGTTATACGATGTAGGAGGAGGAGTCCAATGTATATACGGATATCCTTTGGTTGGGTCCAAAAACTCTTGCCCCAGTCCATCTGTGATCCGTCTGCGTACCATACCAGACTTCTAGGTTCTAGTCCTGGAACACCAGTGGTCCAGTTTCCGGGACCCTATATTTCAAGTTCAAATGGCCCTCCGAAGTCACAGCACCTGTATGATGTAACTCCACTCCTACGCGTTCATAATGCACTGCTCCATCTCCCGGGGGCCATTGACAATGCTGAAAGATTGCACCTTCCCAGAAAAAGTTACTCAAAGTCGATATAAAGTTATGTGCCTCCACCACTCGTGAGCGAACAAAAGCACGCACAACACGAGGGGAACCTAGGTCATGCTTCGCATAAGGCTGCAGCACCACCCGAATTACATTATTATTAGGGTACCTCAACAACTGTCATCCAAACCCGGTGTTAATGGAAAGTGTGTGTGTCATTTCTTCCATTTGCCTTAGGAAATAGAATCAATTTCTCACGTTCGGCTTTATTTCATGTCACGGCAAAAATGTTGGCCATACTTGTTAAAAGGAAATCAAGCAAGGTGCCACAGTTTACTTAATTTCCCGTCAATTATACCCAACTCAATCCCTGAGGACATTATTCGAATTTTCCGTGAAACCTTTTTTTGTGGCTTAACCCCCTAAAGAATTGATCCCTAAATCCCTTTAACACATCCTCGTATTTCCCAACGGATTTGAGGATGCTTTTATTACGCAATCCCTTAATCCATCCGCAATTGAACTCACCCGAAAGCGAAAACAAGGTATTGACAATGGCGCGTATCGTCTTTGGACAAGGGAAATACGGTTCTCTCGGCTCCACAGTCTCGTGCGATTTTTGCTTTAATTTTCCTGAGTGTGTGAAATTGAGAACGTGACCTCAGCGTATCCTTTTGTTTTTCAAATGCATCCAATCTAGAGTCAAAAAGTCCCCCAAAACCACAACATTTCTCACATCCACTGCTACGCGTCAGTTCTTTTTTGCCCCAATTTGGGTTTTTCAGCCTTCTCTCTGTGAACTCACTCGGGGTTAAGACACCATTTGGGGAAATGTATAAATCAACATTTTCACGTTTTCACGTTTTCCGGAGCACGCTCGGCACAGCCTATCAAGGGAAAACTGCCGCGCTGCCGACCGCCACAACCACCGGGCCAAAGCGTTTGATTAAATTTTAAGATTATCATCAAGTTATTCATGGCATTTTCAAACAACCTCACATTGCAAACAAAAACGTTTCTCGTTTAGTTGAAAATTATGTACACTCCCGACGAGTATATGTATATACTGTGCGGGCGGTGACTGGCGCTGGGGAGGTTATAATGAACTACTTCAGTCGGAGAGTTCGTGTGTGCTTCCCTTGCATCTCCTCCGCGAATGGGGGTGGATTCACCGATCGATAGATTCAGAACCTTGTTTCATTGATTGTGCGAACTGAAAATACAGTAACCCATCCATTCGTATTTATAGAATGTAAATGCTTTCTGTGGAGTATATAAATTTATGCGATTTTTGTTTTTTTTTTTTGTTTACTTGTAGCTAAGGCCGCAACAAAAATCCAAGCCGCTTTTCGAGGTCATAAGGTACGAGCAACCATGAAGAAATCCGACGACACATCAGCTGCAGCAACTGCCTCCACCACCGCCGCCACCACCGCAACCAAAAACAATGCCCCAACCGATGTGGGAAGTGAGAAGTCGATGGCCACAGCAGCGGCGGAAAATGTCGATCCAACCAAAGAGGAACTCGAAGCGGAATTCGATCCCAACGACAAAGGTATGAATTACTTGTATCTGTGTGTGTGTAAAGTGTCTATGACACAAACAATGCCCCCACACTCGGTGTCCGTTTCGATTCAATGACACAAAACGGAAGTTGAGCCATGTTAATGCATTATTAGAGAACACAACCGGATACATACTTTATGACACCTATTATGCCTTGCGAGGAGGCTCTGATGCGAACGCAGGAACACACAGCGATTTACCGATTTCCCTGTTAGTGGAACCTTATCCGTGTCCATCAATCTTGCGCCAATCGCTGCTGCTGCGACAGCCCTTGTTTGTGAACGTCGTCGCCGGGTGAAATGAGGTGAAAAGGATTCATCAAGCAGAATAGGCACGATATTGAGATTCATTTAGAGATTAGAGCGCCTCAAACTTGATGACGACCGCAAAATATTTGCGAGGTTGCGAGCACGAAGGGTGCACATCCTCCGCTGATTCGTTCTTCTTGATATTCTTATTTTATTTACATATTTACTTCTCCTTTTGTTTGCACCCTCCCCCCGTGACACATGATATAATTTATTTTTTATTTGTCATGCGACAAAATGTCGACACACAAAGGTGAAGAAGACTTCCACCTCAAGGGTTTCTCAACCTGGAGCACGTGGTGAGGTGGGGTGGAGGTGTGCATGGGCTGTTGAAGGTGGAGGAGAACACCACGATGAGTTGAGTAAATATTTTATTTGCACACAAAATGTGTAGGTGTGTGTCAAACTCAGAGGGATGGGTAGAAAATGGAACCAGAAATAGAGATTTTATGCTAAGAGTTGTGTCCGAGTAAAGACACACTTACCCCACACCCACTCAACCAAAAAAGAAAGAAAAACGTGCTGTTTGCGTGAAGGTTGCGAGTTGTGTTGAGTTGATGGTTGAGGGTTGGTTGGTTTTTCGGGATGACGAAGTAAATGAATTTCCATTTGTTTGCATGAATTTGTTGCTGTTTTCCGTGAGACTCGTCGCATGACGACCAAAGGCTCACATCAGAGAGTGTTTAACAGCAGTATTTACAAGGTTGTTTAAGGTGAAAAGTGGTAAAGAACGACGTTTCATTAGGCTCTATTACAAACTCCACAAAAAAGGCAAGTACACACAGAAACCTGAGAAATACGTACACAAGTACATGAAGTAATTAAAAGAGCTTCTTTTTTTTTACCGCACGACGAAAATTATGCAAATAATGAGGCAGAGAAGAGCCTTAATTGTACTCCTTGTTGTCGTTGGGTTGTTGGGGTTTTTCTCATTATGCTTCGTCTACTAGCGGTGAGTTGCTCGGAGGAATTAGGTTGGAAGGTTTAAAGTTTTGAAGATATTCAGTTGATCCTTAATGAATTGCTCTCGGGGGTAGAATGCGAATGAAGAAAAAAAGAAACGAAGAAAAAAGGAGGAACGACGAATAGGGAGTGGATTAAGATTGAATTGGAACAACCTTAGCATGCAAATCACTTGGCGTCGTTCACTCATTTTCTCATGCAAACGAATATAAGATTGTTCCCTCTGGGGACGCCTTTTTCGTGTCAGGCTTTTCCCCTGCAAAAAGTGTTTTGCTTGGTTTTAGAATAGTCCTAGAGGTGGATGCCGTGACCTTACTTATTTGAAGGAACTTCAGGTGTATAATTAGGTAGAAGAAGTGCTGCGTGCCCATCACCACCAAGATGCTTACACAAAGAAGGTCGTTCGCTGCGAAGAATAGGGGCATTTCAATCCAAGCAAGGTTAAGGTGTGACTTACAAGGTTTGGGGCACGGAGGTATTGTTGCTTTCATTTCGCTCTGATTGCTTATTTGAATCAAACTGCTGTGAAGCAAGGATATCACAAGTGTCCCAGTTTTCTGACCAAAGGATTATTGCTTTGGAAATGAACAAAATTAAATGTATGTGGCATGCTTATGAGTAAGCTGTAAAGTGTTAGCTGCAAGTGTTTCGCGCTCCCACTCAGCGACGTTGAAGCTGCCTTTGTTACCCCGTCTAGCAGTTGCAACAAACCTATCACAGTTATAAGCACGTTGCATCTAGGTATCCCTCAAAGCGGAGTCGAAAAGGAAGTATAATTCAATCGATATTTGCTCAACAATTTTCTATCTCTAACAACAAGGACGTGCAAGGTGGGTCGCCGTGGCGTAGTGGGTAAGTGCGTCGACTCCTACGCAGAGGGTCCCAGGTTCGATACCCGAATTTTACCATCCTTGATAATTCACGGCTCCTTTCGAGTCACTGTCTTGATACTCAAGACAAGTATTCCTGTCTAGAAAAAGCTTCTCAACTTCGCCTTTCGAAGTCGGCATTAAACTGTAGGTCCCTTCCAGTCGTGAAAGAACAATAGCACGCACAACACGTAGTGGTTGCTGAGGAGCTAGACCCAGGTACGCCTCGGACTGTCGCGCTACCCATATTATTATTATTACATTAACAACAAGGACAATGCAACACCTTGACTAAATCTTTTGGGACGAGCCTGAATATTTGAGTAAAGTAAGGCCTTGCACAATTTTTTAACCCAGCAAGTCATTTGTATAAGTTTACTAGTACAAACTCCGTATGTGTGCTAAGATTACTCAAGACAAAACTTACCCATGTGCAACGCTTACATCTGGCGAGACTTGGCAGCACTAAGAAGAACTTGTAAAAGTGTTGCATAAAGGAGAAAAGATGACATTCCTTCTTGAACATTCCGAGCGAACAGTGATTTGAATGCAAACAATAAAATAAGAAGAGCTTGTTCTTTCTTGATATAATTACTTGTTGGCGTCAAACATGTTTGTTCATGGAATTTAATCATAAAAATGCGTAATAGCCAAACAAGAGCGCATTCGCAAAAAAAGGAAAGTATGGACTGGACCTCAACGTTGCCATAAACAAGGACGCCACCAATTTAAAGATCTCATAAATAACCTGGTATAATTTAAGCAGTCCTGCGAAATCCACATACGACGTATTGGAGTTTTGGGAGGGATGGTCTACGAGTGATTATTATCGATCTCGTTTAAATGAACAAATTCAATCGGTAGCCAAACGGACTGAATTTAGCCGGTCGACAATGTTTACAATGATCAAAGGAAGATTCTTTGGTCAGCATAAGCTAAATAAAAAGCGTATGTTGTCAAAATCCACTTTTAAATGAGAAGTTGGTTCCTCTCGAAGCAACCAAGGGATCAACTGGTTTCATCCCCATTTATTTAAAAATGAGTAGCAGGGTTAGTGAACATGATATGATGATCCAATATGCAAATTCATGGTGGCATAAATTAAATCATCCGGGATAGAGAAATATTGTTATAGATGCTCGTGTCTTCAAGAGATTGTAACTACAAATGAAGAAAGGAAAGCTCTCGACTCATTAAAATCGGCTGAAAATTTAAAATCTACATCTTCTTCGTACATTTCGTGTTGGAAGTGGGCGAAAACCAAATATGCTCTGTATGATTGTGTCACCAACCATTTGATGAGAATGTCTTAAATTATACTTTAAACTTAAAATTTGTAAACGTCTTACTTTTCGATTAAGTGTTAGCTAAAGTGTTAAAGATTAAATTCCGTTTTCATTTCTGCTCGTCAAGAATATGACAGAAATTATCTTTCAGAAGGAGGCCTCTGCTGTAGGACATGTGGTAACTAAACCGCAACTAAATCAGGGATGACCTCTAGAATGACACTGAAAAACAAAACTTAAATTCGCTTTGAATAATTGGCTGAAGTCCTTTTTCACTGCTCCAGCCAAGTCCTACTTAAAAAAGGCGTACTCACAGGAGGTACCCAACAAAAAGAAACCTGCAGAACAGAAATTAAATTCATACTTTCCATGAACGTAGTTTTCTCTTAAAAAATCGCGTGCTTCTGTCGTCAGTTTGTATGTTTCTAACATAAGTGAAGACCTTGATGAACAACCCTCAGCACCAACTCCAGCTGTATTTTTCGCCACGCGAAACCCTAGTGAACGGCAAGAGCTATTCTTCGTTCATCTGATTTAGCCAACCAGTCGAAGTGAACAGTCTCCTTAACAACTACCCAGTTGGAGCTCGTATTGATAGCTCTAACCCCTGCTGAGCTCACATGAGTTATGTATATACAATGAGACCAATGATGTCAATAGTTTCCTTTTTTTTTCTCATAAATATAACCAGTTCAGTAACAAATTTAAATAAAATGTTTACACTAGCTTTCATTAAAAGACAACAATTTTTTTAAGAATTATTTTTCAATTATTTTATTATTTTTTTAATAAATCGTTTTATTATAATTAATTTTCAGACCAAAATACTTACCCAAAACACTAAACCAGCTTAACTATCTTAACAAACGTTTTTACATCTAACCTTTTGACCGTATACGGGGACTGTAAGCTGATCTAATCTTGATTAAATTGTGCCTTTCGGTTTAAATTATCACCCCTATTGCGAGTGTCACATACCAATCAATTGATGATTGATAAATTTGTCAATCAAAACAGATTTCGGTATGTGTAATTCGGTTGATAAAATGTCTGGCTATTGTGAATAAATTAACTGTGACATTTATTTGACAGCTAAAAACAGCAGAAATGTGCACTTGTTTGTTTATGCGTTTTGTTTGAGTAGTGTTTTCGTCGGAAATTGTTTAAATAATGACAAAATAAAGAAAGGGAATCGAATTAATAAAAATGAGTTCAGTGGAGTTGTGGTTCGATGACGACGATCAAGATTCAAGATTTTTGGAAATTTTGAGCAGGAGAAGGCAACTAAACAATGCTTCCAACCCTCTAGAATTAAAGAATAATATGTAGGTGCATATTTCCTTAAAAAAAAATTATTTTATAGCTGTTCCTTTTCAGTTGTGTAAAAAACTTCCGTTTATGGAAGGCAGCATTTTATTATCTGTTGACTGAATTGGAGGGGAAACTGGCTGTAAGATCTATATCAATCCCAAACGCTATCAAACTAGCAACTGCATTGCGAATATGTGCACATGGGTCGTACCAGTTAAGCCTTGGGAATGAAGATTCCATTGGCCTTGCGCAGTCAACTGTCTCTCTGGTTCTGAAAGACCTTTTAAACGTACTCGAAGAACATATTTGACCGAATATTAACCATGTATATTTAGTATATTTTTTCGAAAGAAGGATTTTACAGTATAGTATATAATTAAACAACTAGTCTATATATATTAAATATATATGTATATTTGTATTGTAATGACAATTTTTTCGAAGCATCTGCCTTTGTCGTCCACAAAAATGCGAATGACTAAAAAATTGACAGCAAAATTGATCACAATTGACACTCCCAATACCACTTTGGCTCCATTCACAATGCAAATTTGGTAACTATCAATCGTTCGTTGATAATTGACAACCGCAATACCAAGGAGTACATTTTGTTGATAAGTATCGCTTATCGTTTATTTTTTGACACTCGCAATAGGGGTTATGTATTTTTCTATCACTGTCTTGTGGTCAGTCTTATTAATTTTTTGTTTATTATTTGCCCAAGAAAACTGTACAAAAAAACTTTACTCACCTTAAACTAACTTAACCTAACCTAAAACTTTAAAACCATCTTAACTATGTTCGTAACTATGCGGTGCACCAATGCGTGTATGTGATGTATACATATACCTAACATATATAATTTATGCGCCGCCGTGGTGCACATTTGTTGATTTTTTCGTTATATAATTTGTTTTGCAAATTTTGTTTTATAATTTTTATTTATGAGTTTTTTTTTTTAATACATAATTTCTTCTTATTTGATTTTTTCTCTTATAATTTTTTTTTGATTTCTTATTTTGTATATATATATTTTTTTCCTGAATCCTACTTTGAATGAAAGTTGGCCACTATGGTCAACGACCAGTAAAATTGCCGTTCTTTGGCGGACTCTTTCCTGTCTCGAGCAGAGATCGCTCTACTGAACCGGAGAAGATCTCCGCGGCTTCGAGCGATATCCCATTTGTATTGGAGTCCATGGTCGACGCATATATTACGCCACGTAACACAAAGACAACAATTTATAGTCGTCACAACCATTTGTTCTGTTGTCACCAATCCAAATGAAAATGTTTTTTTTTTTTCTAGTTTTTGGTACAGGAACAATTCGACATTTGAACACAATTACTTCTGGAGTCAAAGTAGAGAAAAGATATTTTTGCCTTCTGGACTAGACACTTGAACTTTAACCACTCCACCCCTATTTGATATTTTCTCACCCTAACGGTCCTAACGGACATACTTGGCTCTGAAGCCAGCACAATCTTTTGCCAACCTCAAGTTCCAGGGACAAATTGGTTCATTTCCATGATTTAAGGAAATGAGATGCGCTAAACTTTCTAAAACGGATTAGTTTTCAACATTGTCCTACTCACTACAGTTTCTGCAATCTTTCACTGCACATTGTGGTATTCTCCTATATATTCCCAAAAATAAATGAGTTAAATCCTTTCATCTGACATCAATTTGCTCATTTTTTACTTTTTGTACACTTAATGGAATTGTAATGTAAACTTATGTCCAGTGTCAAGAACGGACCCTGAATGAGGTCACAAAACGTAGAAATATGGCGGTTATGACGAGCTGTCCAACACAATTTATTTCCTTGTACCATGTTACAAGTCCTTCTTTAGTTGTTTGCGCTGCTTTATACATAACCTTATGCATGGTGGTCCTCTGTTGTAGTTCAAGTCTACCTCAATTTTCTGACAGTTTTATCAACACTCCTCGATTTTTATTTAAATATTTACTTGACAGACAGGTTGTCCCTGGGATAAGTTTTGAACTAGCTCTGTTGAAAGTAATTGCTTTTCCAAAGTCCAAAGTCCGCCTGTAATTCCTTCTGACCATGAACAAAACAGCAGAAGTAACCATGATGTGGGTGCACCTACTTTAATGAAATCGTACTCCTTTTCATTTACAACGAGCGAACAACTTTTAATTGGATTCTGAATTAAAACAAAAAAAAAAAACTAAAGAAACTAACGCCAAGGGATTCCTAAACTCTTTCAATTGAATTTCAGCTCAAAGACTTGAAATGGAAACCAAAGTCGTCAGATGGGTCACATTTGCACTTGTCCGAAAATGCTCGTCTCAATTTTATTTCACCCTCCTCCCTCCATCATTCTCTCCCCCATCGGGGCTGTCAGTGGATGCATGGCTGAGATGGCCGTGAGGATACCAGTGACAAGTTCCATGACGTTGACAGGCGACACACAATGGAGAATATAATCGTTAGGTTGAGTCTTGTTCTTGACCCATTATTATCATGTGAACGTGTCAAGATAGAAAATTGAGGCTTCTCGAGGAGGTAGATACATGCACGAGCATACGTCTCTCATTTCCATGAATCCCTCGTTATGCTGGAGGGGAAATCACTTTAAATGCAAACAAAGAAATGAATAGACAAGACAAAATCAAGCAGAACAACAGCAACAGCAACAACAAACTACTACATCAAGTGTATTCTACTTCGTTAAAACTTCTGAAACGGTTGACAGAACACAAAAGAAATTGGAAAAAAAAATGCAAAAAAAAATAAACCGAAAGGAAAACATGCAAGATTCTGGTTGTCGTCGTTGTAGTTGAAATGAATTGACTTGGAACGAAGCGTGTTTTTGATTCAGTCCTTTACTGCTGGTCTGGTATATAGTGGAATCCTTTTCATTCCCACACAGAAAAGGGAAATCAAAAGCCTTCCGCCGGATAAAGCTCAACTGACAGCAGCTGTTGGTGGTTTCGTTTCTTTTCCTTTCTCTGTCTGTTGTTGTTTTAATTTTGCTACAACAGAACGGCGCGACTTTAGTCTCCAGCTTTGTGCACACTTCCAACGTTTTGTATACAAATATCAATTTCTTTTGTTTTCCTGTCCTCACCTTGTGCTTCTCCCCATCGAGGCGGTGATGATGATGAAGGCTGTAAAAAAAGGGAACAATTTCATCCAATTTTGTACGCTTCCTGTGTTTAGGTTGCACGAGATAAATTGAGTTTCCCCATGAACCCTCATCATGGTGAGGCGAAGCGAGATGAGTCAGCATTATCTACTCGCCAGGAGCCTCAACTCAACCTTGCTAGGAGATGCCAGAGGACACTAATTAATAAATTGTTCTGGGATCCTCGGGCAAGGCTACCGTTTGTGATGGGCCGGAGGCATTGGGCATTGGCGTACTGTCATATTTCATACTTCTGTTGTTCGCCTGAGTTCTGAAGGGAATGGATTGGTTGCGCCTAATGGATTGGTTATTGGATTTCTTCAACTTCTTGACGCAACAGTGAATAATTGGTATTTGAAATATCCCAATGGTCGTGTTATCAGAACAACTTTTGAAGGATTTCTATTTCAGTCTTCATGAGCTCATGAGGGGCTGGAAAATGTACATTCTCTGCAAATTTAATTAAATTTATTGAAACTCTCACTTCACTGGGGAATCATTAAACGTCTTTAGCTATTTAAAAGGATGCATAGCTATAGCAACAATCTTAATTGGATTTCTTGGATGGACGCTCTGGATATTGTCCATGCCTAAAGTGCGCAATCGCCCCTTCAAGCGAAAGAAACTGTAATTTGCTAGTGTTATTCCCCGTCTGATCTACTTTGGATCATGTTCTTCTTTCTCATTAAATCCTTTGGGTCAGTTTACAAAGGAACGGTGAAGGCGTCTAGCCACCTCTTCTTTTCATTGATTATATGGACTGGATGTTGCAGCGATGCCGAGGCGTGGAACGTTTCACATTGGGAGAGTTGAGAGTAAGTCATCTTCTTTTTGCAGATGACGTAGTTATTCTCACATCTTCCCGGACTGAACTCTAGTGCTACAATCGATAAGTTTGTGGCCGTATGTGCTGATGCTGGGATGAAAGTTACCGTTGTGGAGTCCCATTGAACCACTTGGAGAAGCTAAAGTATCTCGGGGTCTTCTTCACGAGTGAAGGGAGGAATAATGCTGATCTTTCCTGTAGGATTGGTCAGTGTTGAAACAGCTTGGGAGATCTGTAATCAGGACAACCGAGCTTAGTGTGAAAGCCAAGTTAGCAGTTTTCAACTTAGTATTTGTTCCTCTCACCAATGGTCACTAAATATGGGTAATGATCGAAAGAATACGATCGCGAATAGAAGCTGCTGAGGTGAAATTTGTTCGCGCTGTTGTGGTAATTACTCGCCGGGATAGGGTGAAAAACACGACAGTGCGCGAGGAACTCAACGTTGAGCAGCTGCGTTTGGTCATGTGGCACGAATGTCCTCACCATCACGACTTCCGAAGCGGGCTTTGAATGCTATTCCATCAGGTAGGCGACCACTTGGCAGACCTAGGATGAGGTGGTGGGACCAAGTGCATAATCTCGCCTGGTTACGCTTGGGTATAACCCCTTATGAGTTCGAGTCGCAATTGACGATGATCGACGAGAATTCCGTCCCCCCGACCTAGACGAAGTCAAGATAGCGATATCGAGACTAAAGTCGAATAAAGCTGCTGGTGCAGACGGACTGTCTGCGGAACTGTTTAAGGCAGCTGGAGATGAGCTGGTAAGGTACATGCACCAACTCATCTGTAAGATATGGTCGGAGGAAAGCATGACCGACGGGTGGAATCTCAGTATCGTTTGCCCGATCCACAAGAAAAGAGACCCCTTTGACTGCACCAACTATAGATGGATAAGTCTCCTTAACATCGCCTATAAGATCCTCTCTGCCGTGTTGTGTGAGCGCCTGAAACCATTCGTCAACAACCTGATAGGTCCTTATCAGTGCGGTTTCAGGCCGGGGAAGTCCACCATCGACCAAATCTTGTTGGGCAAATCCTGGAAAAAACCCAAGAAATGCAGATCGACACCCACCACCTATTCGTCGATTTCAAGGCCGCATATGACAGCGTGCATAGGGACGAGCTATACAGCGCCATGTCTAGTTTTGACATTCCTTCCAAACTCGTCAGGTTGTGCAGGATGAGGATGAAGAACTCTCGCTGCTCCATCAAGGTCGGTAACGAACTCACCGAGACCTTCAATGTCAAAAAAGGTTTTAGACAAGGCGACGCGCTGTCATGTGATTTCTTTAACATAATCCTGGAAAAGATTGTGCAACCCACACGTCAACACTTCCACGATCTTCCAGAAGTCCGTACAACTGCTAGCATACGCGGATGCATTGACGTGATTGGCAGAACACAGCGAGCCGTCAATGAAGCGTTTGCTGGCATTGAGGCGGAGGCGGCCAAAATGGGTTTAGCGGTGAAGGAGGGCAAAGCGAAGTATATGCTGTCATCGAGAAAGGACACACAACATCGACGACTTGGCCAAAACGTCACCATAGGCAGCTATAACTTCGAGGTAGTGAAGGACTTCGTCTACCTCGGCTCGCAAGTGAACAGTACGAACAACACCAGTAACGAGATTAAACGCAGAATTACTCTTGCCAATCGCTGTTTCTTTGGGATCAAGAGGCAATTGAGAAGTAGAGTCCTCTCTCGAAGGACCAAGCTAACATTATATAACACCTTGATCATACCTGTCCTGCTCTATGGTGCGGAGACATGGACAATCTCAAAAGCGGATGAGGAAGCACTTGGTCTTTTCGAGAGAAAAGTTCTGCGTTCAATCTTTGGTCCTGTCTGCGTTGATGGTTATTGGAGAAGAAGATTCAACTACGAACTGTACGGGCTGTACAGCGGAATGAGCCTAGTCAGGCGTCTACGGATTCAACGTCTAAGATGGCTGGGCCATGAAGAGCGCATGGACAACACTTCCCCAGCCCGAAGAGTCTTCGACTCTGAACCAGTGGGACAACAACCAGTCAACCAACTTGGTGTGGGCAGTTGGAGACAGCTGGCTAAAGATCGTGCCGACTGGAGAGGCTTACTGGTTGAGGCCCAGGTCCACCCCGGACTGTAGCGCCACCAGAAGAAGAAGAAGATGACCGATGTCACCAAACTGGAAGCGGTGAAGGCGTAGTTCATGGTAGACAAATTATGTGTGTTATTTGATGGCTTCGAGAAACGTTTACACAGACTCAGAATGTAACAGCAAAAATGATGTCAGCACGAAGATCAAACGTAGCTCTAGCCAATAAATGCTTCTTTAAGTTTAAGCGGCAGTTAATTAAACGAAACCACTCTCTAAGGATCAAGCAGTCGTCTTTCCAGACGTTCTCTACAATAAAAGGCAGGAAAAATATGGAACTCGAACAAATACGCCTTTAGGCTTTTCTCCCTAAACTACGGGAATATGTGCCCCATGTTTCTATTTACATTGGAAGAATAAGATGCAATCACGAATAATAGAAAATATAATGCAAAATGGTATGAGTCCTGAAGAATCTTCGACGCCGAGTATGCAGGACAGGACTACAGACGACTTCCAATATTGAAATAGCGCATACGAGGACGTTAACCATCTTGGACAGTAAAACTGGAACCAACAAAAGTTTATTGTTTCAGATACAGGGCTACGCCAAACTGTAACGACATAATAGGTGATTGTTTTTTGAGCGATGAAGCTTATACCTTGATGAATGGGTATGAGTTCGTTGCTGAGAAATTGGTTTCCATGCAATTATGGTGGACGTTATCAAATCACTCGGCCAACCGATAACCCGTGTCACTTAAAACCACAGAAATGTGTTATTAGCGACATATAGTTAGAAAAAGTGACACAAATTTGGGCTGAAAAATTGTTATGAACCACTTTAAACATAGTCGTGGTAATTCCCCCTTATTCTCTTAGTTGTGTCACGCAATACAATGTGCCATTTGTATTCTCCTGGACACTTTATGTAACTTTTGTAACTCTTTCGACGATCACATTTCATGAAATGGATCACCATGAGGGTGACAAAAGTCTCACAAAGTGACAAAGAGGATTCCAATTTTACAAAGTGACTTTTGACAGTTGAAAATTGCTTAAAAAATCACCCTTTATAAGGAAGATGATGAAACAAAAGAATTATCTGCTCCAACCTAACGACTTCTGTAGAAGTGGGAACAAATTGGTTCGCATGCATCAACTACTTAAACTCCTCGTGAGACTACTTGAACTCCTCACGAGAATAACGAAAAGGAACAAAGAAGTTGAATCTCGAATGCGTTTACAACTGAATAAGTACTCTGTACTCCTTATTGGCTGGAGAGGAGAGTGAAGGAAATTTGTTGTCGAATTTAACATTAAATAACTCGAAATTTTCATATACTTAGATTTAAATTCGACAGATGACAGAGCTACTCATAAACTGATACTAATACATTAAGTCATGTATGTCCTTGTTCATTACTAAACCCTGTAAGAAAATGTGAAGAACTGTCGCTCCTTCTCCAAGATGCATCCACTCGACCGACACATTATCTGGAAAACAGCGTGTGAATAAAAAGTACCAAAGGTATCGACCATACGTTCGAACCAATACCACCGTGCAAAGAAGACATTGATTGATGAGTTGGAAATAAGAAGAGAGAACGACATTAGCCGCACTGTACCGTAAGTTGTTAATGTATACAATGGATGACTTAGCACAAAGCATCGTTGAGATAATTAAGGGCTGTGTCTGGTCTTACATACGGTAGATTTGGCATCAATTTCGTTGAAATTGAAATCAGAAGATATTCTCCGAATCTATCCTTTTATAAGTCCTTTATTATCCATGTCTCCACGACAACACAATGATGCAGAGGAAGGAATATAATTTGAGGATGTAGGAGGGTAGGGGTTAAAGTGTTTTATTTTCCATCAATATGATTTGGCATCGACGTATATATCTATCGCCCGGGTAAGAGTACAAAATAACAAGGCACTATATTTTAATCATACTGTCTTTGGCAATCTGGGCTACGTGGTAAAACCAATGATAGTCGATAAACGTCAGTCATCGACTTCAAGCCAACGCTGTACCATGGAATAGAGAACGTCCTCGTTTAAGAATGGAAAGAACTGAGATCAAACTCAACCAACTTTATGTGTGTGAATGGAGTGTACCTGGAAACTTCTTTGAGACCAAGTTCCACCCTAAAATGAAGCACAACGCAGAAGAAGGAATGAGAAGTCGTTCGATGTGGTTTTTATGTTTCACTAATTTGACCACCATTTTTCTTTAAAGTGCAAGAAATTTATTACAGAGAAGCCATCGTCGCAAGAGCATATTAAAATAATTGAAAAATATTGTCTAAACGTTTGTTATTATTATTATTAATAAGCATTCTTTATCGATTTGCTATATATGTATGTAGTTACAGTAATTAATGTACAAAAGATGAGTTAACATGGCAAAAAGCCGTCTGTTGAGTGTTGACATCGCTTTCATAAATATACAATACAAAAGTAAATGGCTATTTTAGCCAATATCTAGAAGTTCAAAAAGACACTAAGAAATATTATGAGCGCGGCACTAATTGAAGCTATTACGGTAATTCAAGATAGAAGTCAGAAGTTCAGTTCTAGCCCTAATATTACGCTTGGCTTGCTGAAAATTATGATTTAAAATAGTTATTGGGCCCTAGAGTGGGGTTCCGAAGTTTATAGACAAGCCTCGAAGAAGAAGATTTGGCTCTGTTTATACAATCATTATACACATTTTCATTGCGTTTCTTTATGCATTCATAAAGTTTATCTTGCCATTCATTGACATTAGCCTCTGTGAGACCCAGGTCAATGTTATACGAACATGCGAGCTCATTCCATTCTTTGAAGGGTGATTGATTGTACTGAATCGCCGCATTAAGAAGCCTCTTCTGAAGACTGTTTTTCAACCTGCGCACAACTTTAATTATATAGTCCGAATTTGCTTTCAAATTTCTAACGTAGATTTCAGGAAGATCAGATTCGACGTTGATGGCGTGTGAAGAGGTTGCCGTTGGGAGTTTAAAGACTCGCTTTAAGAAAACCCGTTGAAAGGTTTCACACCCTTCAAAGTATTTATAACCAAACACTTTGTTAGCGTAGCATTCACGGTGGCATTGAACACCTTGAACTTTGAAGCACTGCCGATTCGTTGGTTGCCAAAGAAACTTCGCCACATTAGGTTGATGACTGTTTTAGCAGTTACTGATTTTTCATGAATATGTGCATTCATGTCAAGGTTCGACTTAATAAGAAAACCTAGATAGCTAAATTCCTTCCTAAACATTTATTAAATTACGTATAAGCGGAAAAAATCGCGTGTAAAAATGAGTACTTTTTGGTCCGATGGCACCAGTTTGGTTGGGACACTTACATGTATGTTCGAAAACTGCTAACATGCCAGAAATGTGCTAATTGTTACTTATTTGAACAGATAATCCCAAAATTATTGATGTAAGTTCACTAACTGCATTCCGGGTCGAAAGGGTTGAACGAATTTTTTGAGCAAGTTGAAGGAAGTGTTGCTCCTGGCAGTCAGGGGAAAACCTTACTATTTTATTTACTTACCTAACATGCACCTCCAAAGTGCCACATCGCATGCAGTGTGCTTGTGCACGCCAGTCTTACTAGTAATTGTTGCCGGTCGATCGACGAATCCACGATTCTCTGAACCGACCTTCTTCGAGACGTCTGCATCTAGAGACGTTTGAAGAAAAACACCGTCATTAATAAGCGATTGCCCAAGATTCTCCCAGCTTATATCCATTTTTTACAAGACTGTCCGTTTGTTCGTTTCTTTGCATGGCAGTGTGCATTGGCACCCAACATAAAGTCACCGTGTTCACCAAGGAGATATCATTGACGCTTTGTCTACCTGACCCGTTTCGAATTCCATATATCCAATGCTACGGCCTTTATTACCGCTTGGCATTCAGAAAAAATGATGATCGATTTTTTGGTTATGTTGTGTTCTTTCAGCTTAAGAGCCGCCACTTGAACTTGAGAAACGCTTTTTGTGCCTGGGGTTCTTAGAAATGTTGACAGAAAATTCCTGCGCTTGTACCCGCACTCGTTTCTTAGGTTTCAGTGTAGATGGAGACTTTCCCTTGTAATACTACCAATTATTTCTGCCATTGTTTTCTCTTTGGAAGACGTAACCCAAACCCGAGCATTGGTTTAATGAAATATTGTCTCTCCGATCTTACAGCCTATGAGCCTGCTGTTTTCCGACAGAATAAGTAGAGGCCAGGCAGAAACAGTGCTTTTGTTGGGGTTGCTTTAAGACAACTTCAGTATTCTAGGCAGGCCGATGATTTATTTTTTTTAGCTGCGGTAGAATATATTTCTTCTTCAAACCTTTATGCTAGACCAGAGAACCGTATGTAGGGATGGGTCCTACTATCAGGGTGTACAGTAAGTTATGGCCCGTGGTTTAAGGCCTCATATTTTCCCGAAGGCACTTCTTACACGGGTGACGGCTATTCTTACACGGGGTACATCAGTTATATTCGTTTTAGCTTTCTGTGGAAGTGTTCTCCTACCCCTGGGTTCTTAAACCGCAAGAGTTTTCAGAGTTCCGCGGCTATATTGAATTAAAAATAGTAAAACACAGAAATCCTCTCCAATTGACCGATCGACCTACTTGCGGATAATTTTGGTACCATGCATACGTGATGGATTCTGAGCTGTCAGAACTGGGATAGGAATTTATGTGCAAATGGCGAAATGTAGTGGGATATTAAAAAAAATTAGAAAAAATATTAAATAATTATATTTTATTCTAATAAATGTTTTAATGCCGAGTTAAATGCAGAACTTTTGATTTAAGGTGTTGTCAAGTGTCTATTTGTGATAGTTTTTGAGGAATGCTGCTTTAAAAAATGCCACTAGGGGGTGCTGAAGTCAAATGACGATAGGTCAATCGAGATTGTTCAAAAAAGAGTGTAAAGATATTGGAAGTCAGTACGAATCACTTCTTCTGCACACGTTCATAAATAAGATGGATTTCCAGAGGAAAAGCTTTATTAAGATAACTTCAACTTCGTGGTGAGTTCATAGTTTCACAAAAATATTCCTTCATCTGCAAAGCTTTTTGAAGTATTGTACGATGAGTTATGGATAACAAAATTAGCTCATCTCGTAGACGTTTTTGAAAAATTTTACGAAATGCTACTGCGTTCCTTTGGAAGGAAAATCCATAACAGAATTTTTTTTGGGAGAGACAAACTGACAGCTTTAATAAGAAAAATTAGATTTTGGCTTATCCGTAAACAGAAGAACAGTGTTGAATGTTTTACAGTTTTACATCAACTTCTGTAAGGAAACGTGCTAGAGCTCAGAGCAGATATTGGCAATATGATCGTTGGACTTTTAGTAAGTCTACATACGAAAACTGTCAACGAGTGGGTACAAGATTCATTTCTAATGAAAACCCTTAGCATTCCGGCAAACGAGTCTTTTATAGATCTGCAGAGTTCTTCTTCATTAAAGCATGTGTTTGATTCGGTTTCATTGGCCGAATTTTGGGTTGGTACTGCCCATTTAGGTTTAAAAACTCTAAAAAAAACATGCGAGATGTTCAATGAGTATTATTTGTAAGAGATATTTTGAATTTCAATATTAAGTCGGATGAATTACGCGCTTTAGTGGCGCCGTGGCGTAGTGGATAAGTGCGTCGACTCCTACGAAGAGGGTGCCAGGTTCGATACCCTAATTTACCACCTATCATAATTCACAGCTCCACCTCTTTCGAGTCACTGACAATGCTCAAAGAGTATTCCTGTCTAGAAAAAGCTTCTCAAATTCGCCGTTCGGAGTCGGCATTAAACTGTAGGTCCCTTCCACTCGTGAAATAACAATAGCACGCATAACACGAGTGGTTGCTGAGAAGCTAGGCCCAGGTCCACCTCGGGCTGTCGCGCCACCCATATTATTATATTAATTACTCGCTTTAATCTTGGTGCGTACCAGATAAACAACTATGAAATAGAGATGAAATTTCCACCTTCCCACTCTTTGTACTAATAATGGTCAATATAATCTTATTAGTCGCTCTCTTAAATTATATAATTCTGTTTCATCGAAAGTCGATATTTCAATGACTAGGAACTGTTTTAGAAATGTTGTTTAAACAACGTACATTTCCCGGAATTAATTAAGAAAATAGGCTTAATTAAATCCAGGAAATGTACTTTTTGAATTTCAATAAAATTAATCACCAACATTTTTGTAATCAGCAGATTGTAAATCCATTGATGATAAATAAATAAATAAATAAATTATTAGGAGTGCATACCCTGAACTTGCCAAACAGGCTGTAGAAGGCTTTTCAGCGTATACTTATGCAAAGACTATATACTGACGGAGGTAGAAGTTAAATTAAAAAAATATAAATCAAACAATGAAACAGTTTCATTCTTCACATTAACCTTGAAAAAGTATCTTACATAAAAAATTTATTCTGAAAAGTATTGTTTTTCATTTCCTTTACATACCCTTAAGAGTTAGGGTTCCGAAATATATTTGTGCCTTGCTTAGGGTCCCTCAGCAACCAACCAGAGATGTCAAAAAACCTGAGATGACAATTAGTTTCGCCAACGGACTGCCATCAATCTGTGTCACAGGATTATCAACTCAAGTCACTTATCCTTGGTTGTCCACAGTCAAATCAAAACTAAAGCAATCAATGGAATCAACTCCAATACATAGGATTTCTCCCAAGACCCCGTAACAAATTATTCCAATTACCATGAATAACCTTCCTCTAATTGGACGAATTTCTCACCGTAGCCCCACGTCTTGACTTCATCCGCAAATCTGCCACATCTCCCACGCAAGTATCTCTTCTTCAAGAGCCACTTTTCGTTTCATTAATTTTATTAATTTCAAAAGTCATTCACCAAAACCCAAAATGAGAATAAAGCGTTATTCAACACAAACCAAGTCACAGTCATTAGTGACCACTTGTCTAAAGTATGTTCCATCCTGCCAACGGTTGCTGGTTATAATCCATGAAGGCACTTTGTTTTCATTTGAAAAAAGAAAAAAAAAATCGGAAAAAAACGCTTGACTGCGCGAAAATGGTTACAAAGTCTATTCCTTTATCATGCAATTTTCTACTCCGACCTACACAGACCTTGGGGGTGTATCTAATCGGATTATTGGATGGCGTGTGTTGTGTGCAGTAACGTTTTCGTTCGTTTTGCCTGCTCGTCCTCATTTTTTCATGTTCGTTTTATTTTTTTTTTGTCGGTATTAGTATTGACCCGTTGTAAATGTAAACCATTCTCATTTTTTCTTTCTTGCTTCGTTCGGTATGGCTAAATCGATAATGATTCCAATTTTAAACTTTAGCGTTTAATTAAATTAATTGAACATATTTCTTCCTTGCATGGACGTGTCGTGCGTAGGGTGTGTCAGATCGCTTTGCTGCGAATGGATTTAAGGTGTGGTTCGCTTGTGAAAAGTCATGCTTGCGATTAGGCGGTGGGGTTTCGGCTTTTCAGTTTGGCATGTGCAAATTGGTTTGTGTTGTTACGACAGGATTTGTATCAAAGACAACAATCACTTTGACCTTAATCAAGTTTGTTAATCTGTTTGAAGAATAAGAATTTAAGATTGCTTTTAGGAATTAGAAACCTTTGAAACAGGGCTGATCCCTTTTTTATTTTAAATGAAGTTAAGTAGTACCGTCCTGAATAATGAAAGTTGCAATCTTGACCGGAGAGTTGATGAAAGACGCACTAATACAGCGGGTGGTGGAACATGGTGTTTTTGTTTGCGTCCCTAGTTCAAGGTCAATTTTGTGGTTCCAAGAATTTTTTCCAAGATTTCTATCTGTAGCTCTTGAATATAAATGGAATGCAACATAAATTAAACATCCTCCACGCGAATTCTTGCATAACTCGATTCGGAGAAAGTAATTTTCGACTACTTTAGAAAACATATCGGTCAATAAATCGACCATTACTTGAGGAATATTAGTTTTTCAAGTGTCGAGAGATTGTATGCTGATTGTAGTGTGCACTAGCATTATTGTGCAACCACTTAAGAAATAAATAGAAAATATTTTACAATAAACCCAAAACGAGTCATGTTGTGTTAAGAAAATGTTTTGTTAAAGTTGACCTTACAAAACCTGATGTTTAAGCAAACGTATTTAGGATCTTCTTTTTCTTCTACTGGCGCTACAGCCTGGTGGACCTAAGCTTTAGTCAACAAGTCTCTCCAGCTGGCACGATCTTAAGGCAGGTAAGCCTCAAATTTCGCACGCCAATTGATTTAAGGTCCTTCTTCTCTTTTGTGTGTCATCGGTTTCGTGGGTTTGGTCATCAGCAAGCCCAGTGGTACCGGCCTAGAAGATGGAAGAAGATGCTTCTACGCTTGAAAACAGGTCCCTCGCAACCACCCAATCCAAGAATATTGAAGAGTCTACGGAAAAGCAAAAAAACTGGCCTTTTTTAAAAAAAGCTCAAAGCTGTCTAGTCTAATTACTGACTCGCAGAATAGTGGATGTGTTTAGGCAGCACTTCCCACAGCTGCTCAACGGGTCTGACCAGGATACAATCAAAAGGGATCAGGAAATCCCAACTTCATTCGATGAAGTCCTTTCACCTATCCTTAAAGAATTCGACACAGCCATTAAAGAACTGAAGAACAACAAAGCCGGAAGCTCAGATGTCCTACCATCAGAACTCCTTAAAGCCGGTGGAGATGCTTTGGTAGAGAGCATGCACCAGATCATCTGCAGAATTTGGGAAAACAGAAACTGGACTAGCTCCATGTGTTACATCATATTAATGGTTCAAAGAGTGCCTAACCTAGTCGTCTCTAAGGGCACAACAATGGATGCCCGGGCTCAAGAGAATCACACGAGCCACCTTACCACCGTTATTATATAATAATAAAATGGATTGCGCTACGGCCCGTTGTGGGTCAATGCCTAGCTTCTGCAGCAACCATGCTTGTTGTGCGTGCTATAGTTCCCTCACTGTCAGTGACACGACAGAAGATCTGTAAAAATTATTTATTGGTCATACTAGAAATCAAACCCAGGCAGCGAGGTTCAGTTGCGTTGGGGTCGACGTACATACCCACAATGGCCTCAATTTTACTTATTACTCTTTGCTTAATGCAGCCAAAGACACTGCGTTAAATTAATCTTAAACTATTTCACCAATTTGGCAATTATGCTGCTCTATGATTGTATAAAAGAATGTTACGTTTACGCCCCGTAGCATGAGCATCTTCCATGTCAAGAAGGTAAATATGAAAACTATGCCTCGTTCAAGACCATGTATAGAACTCAAGTTAGTTTTTGATGAGCATCCATATAATGAGTGGTCAATAAATCGACCATTACTTGAGGAATATTAGTTTTTCAAGTGTCGAGAGATTGTATGCTGATTGTAGTGTGCACTAGCATTATTGTGCAACCACTTAAGAAATAAATAGAAAATATTTTACAATAAACCCAAAACGAGTCATGTTGTGTTAAGAAAATGTTTTGTTAAAGTTGACCTTACAAAACCTGATGTTTAAGCAAACGTATTTAGGATCTTCTTTTTCTTCTACTGGCGCTACAGCCTGGTGGACCTAAGCTTTAGTCAACAAGTCTCTCCAGCTGGCACGATCTTAAGGCAGGTAAGCCTCAAATTTCGCACGCCAATTGATTTAAGGTCCTTCTTCTCTTTTGTGTGTCATCGGTTTCGTGGGTTTGGTCATCAGCAAGCCCAGTGGTACCGGTCTAGAAGATAGAAGAAGATGCTTCTACGCTTGAAAACAGGTCCCTCGCAACCACCCAATCCAAGAATATTGAAGAGTCTACGGAAAAGCAAAAAAACTGGCCTTTTTTAAAAAAAGCTCAAAGCTGTCTAGTCTAATTACTGACTCGCAGAATAGTGGATGTGTTTAGGCAGCACTTCCCACAGCTGCTCAACGGGTCTGACCAGGATACAATCAAAAGGGATCAGGAAATCCCAACTCCATTCGCTGAAGTCCGTTCACCTATCCTTGAAGAATTTGGCACAGCCATTAAAGAACTGAAGAACAACAAAGTCGGAAGCTCAGATGTCCTACCATCAGAACTCCTTAAAGCCGGTGGAGATGCTTTGGTAGAGAGCATGCACCAGATCATCTGCAGAATTTGGGAAAACAGAAACTGGACTAGCTCCATGTGTTACATCATATTAATGGTTCAAAGAGTGCCTAACCTAGTCGTCTCTAAGGGCACAACAATGGATGCCCGGGCTCAAGAGAATCACACGAGCCACCTTACCACCGTTATTATATAATAATAAAATGGATTGCGCTACGGCCCGTTGTGGGTCAATGCCTAGCTTCTGCAGCAACCATGCTTGTTGTGCGTGCTATAGTTCCCTCACTGTCAGTGACACGACAGAAGATCTGTAAAAATTATTTATTGGTCATACTAGAAATCAAACCCAGGCAGCGAGGTTCAGTTGCGTTGGGGTCGACGTACATACCCACAATGGCCTCAATTTTACTTATTACTCTTTGCTTAATGCAGCCAAAGACACTGCGTTAAATTAATCTTAAACTATTTCACCAATTTGGCAATCATGCTGCTCTATGATTGTATAAAAGAATGTTACGTATACGCCTCGTAGCATGAGCATCTTCCATGTCAAGAAGGTAAATATGAAAACTATGCCTCGTTCAAGACCATGTATAGAACTCAAGTTAGTTTTTGATGAGCATCCATATAATGGGTGGTGTGAATAAAAACTGAGAAAACACTCCGAAGAAGAACACATGAGTCGAGTGCGTTCGTTAAAGGAAATACTCAATTTGGTGTGAATAAAAAATTGCCTCAAAGTAGGTACTCTCCCTTACGTTGACGTTTGAAAACTAGAGTTATTGGCGTTTCAAGGTTAGTGCAAGGTCAGGTAAAGGTGCAAAGTATACAAACACGAAAAACAAAAAATTATTAAATTATGGCCTTTCGGGAACACAGGGGATAATTTCAACAACGTGTATAGATTCGAGTTTGATAACTTGGAATGGTTATGTACTCATACCTTTGATTGTTTTTGATCTTTTAATGTAATGGGAATATTGCCCTATTTTTCTTACTGCCCTTTGATTTGACGCGGGCGTTCATGTTATCAATTTTTTCTTTATCTGCGATATGTTCAAATTAAAGCCATGGATTTTTTTGCGGATAAAATTGCAAACACTTGATGAAATGGTCATCGTCCATTGCGGATTTTCAAAGTATTCCCCTTCCGACGCAGTATTTTCCATTATTTTAAATTGTTTTCACTTTTTGGTGGAAACACCTGAAGTCACCTCCTATGCACACTCAACTTCTACAAACGATATCTGAGCATATTACATCTTTATTCACACTAAAACGGAAGAAAGACTCAGCTGTCAAAATATCTGAGCGGAGAGGATTCATTCCACTTAACGAAATAAATTTGTATTCACACCAGATGGAGCATTTACTCCAAAATACTGAGAAAATGCTCACATTAAGTTTTTACTCACAGCACTCAATGTCTTGAATCGGCATGATTGGATGTGCAATAGATGTATTGAAGCATCTATTGCACCTAACACTTTCGCAACTGGCGGGACAAATATGTCCAACTCATTGTTCGACAAGTTCCAAAATTAGTTTGCTAGAAATGTGCTAAGGCTGTCATTCGAACAGATTAGCACATCACTATTGAGGTAAGTTAACTGACTGCATTCGTGGTCGGATGGGTTACTCAACCATTAAACCAAACTTCTTTTTTTTTTGCTTCCAGTTTCTCACACTAGTATGGTTAAGGATCTTTCTTTGTTGCCTCACAGACTCAGAGTCGATCATTCTTCTGCTCTATCAATTCCTAAATTTTCATTGACCTCCTTTGAATATTCCATTTAAAAAAACAGACATGTAATAATAACAACTCATTTTTTTTCATTTCCAGAGCTCTGTGATGCAGCTTTAAAGATTCAAGCAACATTCCGTGGTCATCTTTCACGAAAGTTAGCCGGTCAAAAAGCCGATGAAGTCGAAGTCGATATTCAAGAGATAACTAAAAAAGTCGCCGAAGAATTGGACATAGACTTAACTGATCCAGAATTAAATAAGGCGGCTACAAAAATCCAAGCCTCATTCCGAGGTCATAAAAGTCGCAAAGACCAAACCAATTAAAAATTTACATTTTTATTGAAAACAGAAGGGGAAGGTATAAATTTATTCAAATGGAAATTTACAATTAAAGTATTTCTTTGAGAAAGTAAAATTTAAAAAAAAAAACAAAACAAATTTAATGAAACAAAAAAATAATGTCCATTCTCTGCCTGAATTCTCGTAAAACAAAAAAAAATTGATTAAATAAATAAACAAAGAAAAACCAAAAGAAGAAATAAGCAAATATGTGAATATTTGAACATTTTCCTAAAGTTGTAGACCATATATATATATATATATACATAAATTAGAAATTGTAAGAAAATCACCCATTTTTCTTTTTTCTGTTTCGCTTTTGAAGTAGGTCAAGGCAAACATTGTGCGAAAAAAAAACAAATGAAATAATTTATTCTCCACGACAAAACCAATCCAGAAGCGATGTCTAACTAACTAGCTTAACCACACACCCAAACTCTCCACCAATCAATGTACTTGAGCTTCGTATATGAACATTTCTTTTGAAACTAAAAGAAAATTATGATAATAAAATGTCGTTACCTTTGACCGTGAGAAAATAAGACAACAATAAGGAAACACCAAAATTAGTTATTAATTGTATACGTATACAAGCAAAAAATCGATGAAGAAGCATACATCACTTTGTGTCAATTTTTGACTATTCTTTCCATCAAAATTTTGAATGCGTATGTTTGTCTCTTTTTTGTTTAGCATTCTCTTTTTGCGAAATTAATTCGAAATCTCTTAGGAATTTTGTGAATATACACTGCAGCACCAATGCTAGATTCAAACAAATCTCTTGATAAACAAACGCCGATCTATATTTGAGAATCTTATAAACTTTATAAAGAGAAAGAATTTTTACCAAAAACCAATTAAAATAAAAAAAGAAAAAAACAATTTTTGCCAAATACTACTGTTATAGTTCTATTTTTTAATTTGTACTAATTATTTTTATTGTCAATGTAACTGATTAGTATACATATATCACCGATTAATGAAAGCAAAATAAATTATTATTATTATTAAAATTTTAAATAAAAAAGAAAATCCTAAAATAACTGCAAATGAAAAGCTTTGAAATTATATATTGTAATCAACACAAAACACACTTAATATAAACACACACACACACTTCAACTATGTACACTTACAGAGATACAAAATATTGTTGAATTATTTATCAATAAGAAAAAGAAAAAGCTGCGTAAAAAAACATAACACTAAAACACATACTCACATACCAGCAGAGGAAACATTTTGGAATAGAAAAATGGAAATCACACAAAAACAAAACAAAAATCAGTAGCAATGTGAACCTAATTTGATTTTGTTGTGTACATGACAAATTCTTTGTCAGAAAAGGTACTTATGTTAAAAAATAGTAAGAAATAAAAAAATTAAAAAATACATCGATGTGTGTTTCTTTTGCGTCAGTGTGGAAGCTTTGTGGAATCAAGGGATCTCGTTTTATTAGCAAAATCGTCAATGTAAACGCTCGTCACGACAAATTGTTGTTTCTGAACGCCACTACTAGAATCTTTGCCAATCGAGTATCCTAGAAACTCTCCATAATGTCGCTGCCTGCAGAAAACAATCAAAGAAGATTGGAGCCGTTATCAAGAAGCTATCGAACAATGTGCTGAGTTTCCGGCTGAAACCGTACGAAGCCTGTGGACTACAACATATATCATGAGTTATTAAATACCAGCAACTTCGTCGCTCCCGGATCGGATTTAAGAGATTTTCTGCTTTAGCTCTTCACAATGGGGTCCAGCGGAGACTTGAGTTTTACTTCAGGTTATAATTGAGATATCGAACGGAACACCTCCTTCCACTTGGTAAATTGCGATATCGACCTCTAGCCTCTTGTTGTTCTCTCTCCCATTCCAACGATAAATTGGTGAATTTTCCATGAAGTCATAAGCTATAAAATCCGCCCACGTCAATTTGCTCTAGGTTGCACGGTTTTTGAGATATGACCAAGGTTAGGAAACATTCATGAATTTTTAATGTCGCAAAAAAAAAACGAGTTTTGCAGTAAACATTAATCGGGGACACCAGGCGACCATACGTTTCAGCAGGGTTTCTGGTGGTTCCTATGGAAGTTTCAACAGCTTATATCTCGAGAACGGTGCGTCCCACGAGAAAATTCCAGTATAAAATTTTGTAGCTAATGACTTGATCTATAAGGTGGAATTGGAAAATTCATCAATTTATTGTTATTCGGCCAAATTTTTCATAAAAAAGAGGGAAATTTGTTTTTCTGGTGGTTCCCATGGAAGTTTCAACAGCTTATATCTCGAGAACGGTGCGTCCCACGAGAAAATTCCAGTATAAAATTTTGTAGCTAATGACTTGATCTATAAGGTGGAATTGGAAAATTCATCAATTTATTGTTATTCGGGCAAATTTTTCACAAAAAAGAGGGAAATTTGTTTTTCTGGTGGTTCCTATGGAAGTTTCAACAGCTTATATCTCGAGAACGGTGCGTCCCACGAGAAAATTCCAGTATAAAATTTTGTAGCTTATGACTTGATCTATACGGTGGAATTGGAAAATTCATCAATTTATTGTTATTCGGGCAAATTTTTCACAAAAATTATTGAAATTAGTTTTTCTGGTGGTTCCTATGGAAGTTTCAACAGCTTATATCTCGAGAGCGGTGCGTCCCACGAGAAAATTCCAGTATAAAATTTTGTAGCTAATGACTTGATCTATAAGGTGGAATTGGAAAATTCATCAATTTATTGTTATTCGGGCAAATTTTTCACAAAAATTATTGAAATTAGTTTTTCTGGTGGTTCCTATGGAAGTTTCAACAGCTTATATCTCGAGAACGGTGCGTCCCACGAGAAAATTCCAGTAAAAAATTTTGTAGCTTATGACTTGATCTATAAGGTGGAATTGGAAAATTCATCAATTTATTGTTATTTTGGCAAATTTGTCACAAAAAAGAGGGAAATTTGTTTTTCTGGTGGTTCCTATGGAAGTTTCAACAGCTTATATCTCGAGAACGGTGCGTCCCACGAAAAAATTCCAGTATAAAATTTTGTAGCTTATGACCTGATCTATAAGGTGGAATTGGAAAATTCATCAATTTATTGTTATTCGGGCAAATTTTTCACAAAAATTATTGAAATTAGTTTTTCTGGTGGTTCCCAAGGAAGTTTCAACAGCTTATATCTCGAGAACGGTGCGTCCCACGAGAAAATTCCAGTATAAAATTTTGTAGCTTATGCCTTGATCTATAAGGTGGAATTGGAAAATTCATCAATTTATTGTTATTCGGGCAAATTTTTCGCAAAAAAGAGGGAAATTTGTTTTTCTGGTGGTTCCTATGGAAGTTTCAACAGCTTATATCTCGAGAACGGTGCGTCCCACGAAAAAATTCCAGTATAAAATTTTGTAGCTTATGACTTGGTCTAGAAGGTGGAATTGGTAAAGTCATCAATTTATTGTTATTCGGGCAAATTTTTCACAAAAATTATTGAAATTAGTTTTTCTGGTGGTTCCTATGGAAGTTTCAACAGCTTATATCTCGAGAACGGTGCGTCCCACGAGAAAATTCCAGTATAAAATTTTGTAGCTTATGACTTGATCTAGAAGGTGGAATTGGAAAATTCATCAATTTATTGTTATTCGGGCAAATTTTTCACAAAAATTATTGAAATTAGTTTTTCTGGTGGTTCCTATGGAAGTTTCAACAGCTTATATCTCGTGAACGGTGCGTCCCACGAGAAAATTCCAGTATAAAATTTTGTAGCTTATGCCTTGATCTATAAGGTGGAATTGGAAAATTCATCAATTTATTGTTATTCGGGCAAATTTTTCACAAAAAAGAGGGAAATTTGTTTTTCTGGTGGTTCCTATGGAAGTTTCAACAGCTTATATCTCGAGAACGGTGCGTCCCACGAGAAAATTCCAGTAAAAAATTTTGTAGCTTATGACTTGATCTATAAGGTGGAATTGGAAAATTCATCAATTTATTGTTATTTTGGCAAATTTGTCACAAAAAAGAGGGAAATTTGTTTTTCTGGTGGTTCCTATGGAAGTTTCAACAGCTTATATCTCGAGAACGGTGCGTCCCACGAAAAAATTCCAGTATAAAATTTTGTAGCTTATGACCTGATCTATAAGGTGGAATTGGAAAATTCATCAATTTATTGTTATTCGGGCAAATTTTTCACAAAAATTATTGAAATTAGTTTTTCTGGTGGTTCCTATGGAAGTTTCAACAGCTTATATCTCGAGAACGGTGCGTCCCACGAGAAAATTCCAGTATAAAATTTTGTAGCTTATGACTTGATCTAGAAGGTGGAATTGGTAAAGTCATCAATTTATTGTTATTCGGGCAAATTTTTCACAAAAAAGAGGGAAATTTGTTTTTCTGGTGGTTCCTATGGAAGTTTGAACAGCTTATATCTCGAGAACGGTGCGTCCCACGAGAAAATTCCAGTATAAAATTTTGTAGCTTATGACTTGATCTATAAGGTGGAATTGGAAAATTCATCAATTTATTGTTATTCGGGCAAATTTTTCACAAAATAGAGGGAAATTTGTTTTTCTGGTGGTTCCCAAGGAAGTTTCAACAGCTTATATCTCAAGAACGGTGCGTCCCACGAGAAAATTCCAGTATAAAATTTTGTAGCTTATGACTTGATCTATAAGGTGGAATTGGAAAATTCATCAATTTATTGTTATTCGGGCAAATTTTTCACAAAATAGAGGGAAATTTGTTTTTCTGGTGGTTCCCAAGGAAGTTTCAACAGCTTATATCTCAAGAACGGTGCGTCCCACGAGAAAATTCCAGTATAAAATTTTGTAGCTTATGACTTGATCTATAAGGTGGAATTGGAAAATTCATCAATTTATTGTTATTCGGGCAAATTTTTCACAAAAAAGATTGAAATTTGTTTTTCTGGTGGTTCCTATGGAAGTTTCAACAGCTTTTATCTCGAGAACGGTGCGTCCCACGAGAAAATTCCAGTATAAAATTTTGTAGCTTATGACTTGATCTAGAAGGTGGAATTGGTAAAGTCATCAATTTATTGTTATTCGGGCAAATTTTTCACAAAAAAGAGGGAAATTTGTTTTTCTGGTGGTTCCTATGGAAGTTTGAACAGCTTATATCTCGAGAACGGTGCGTCCCACGAGAAAATTCCAGTATAAAATTTTGTAGCTTATGACTTGATCTATAAGGTGGAATTGGAAAATTCATCAATTTATTGTTATTCGGGCAAATTTTTTACAAAAAAGATTGAAATTTGTTTTTCTGGTGGTTCCGATGGATGTTTCAACAGCTTATATCTCGAGAACGGTGCGTCCCACGAGAAAATTCCAGTATAAAATTTTGTAGCTTATGACTTGATCTATAAGGTGGAATTGGTAAAGTCATCAATTTATTGTTATTTGGACAAATTGTTCACAAAATAGAGGGAAATTTGTTTTTCTGGTGGTTCCTATGGAAGTTTCAACAGCTTATATCTCGAGAACGGTGCGTCCCACGAGAAAATTCCAGTATAAAATTTTGTAGCTTATGACTTGATCTATAAGGTGGAATTGGAAAATTCATCAATTTATTGTTATTCGGGCAAATTTTTTACAAAAAAGATTGAAATTTGTTTTTCTGGTGGTTCCGATGGATGTTTCAACAGCTTATATCTCGAGAACGGTGCGTCCCACGAGAAAATTCCAGTATAAAATTTTGTAGCTTATGACTTGATCTATAAGGTGGAATTGGTAAAGTCATCAATTTATTGTTATTTGGGCAAATTGTTCACAAAATAGAGGGAAATTTGTTTTTCTGGTGGTTCCTATGGAAGTTTCAACAGCTTATATCTCGAGAACGGTGCGTCCCACGAGAAAATTCCAGTATAAAATTTTGTAGCTTATGACTTGATCTAGAAGGTGGAATTGGTAAAGTCATCAATTTATTGTTATTTGGGCAAATTGTTCACAAAATAGAGGGAAATTTGTTTTTCTGGTGGTTCCTATGGAAGTTTCAACAGCTTATATCTCGAGAACGGTGCGTCCCACGAGAAAATTCCAGTATAAAATTTTGTAGCTTATGACTTGATCTATAAGGTGGAATTGGTAAAGTCATCAATTTATTGTTATTTGGGCAAATTGTTCACAAAATAGAGGGAAATTTGTTTTTCTGGTGGTTCCCAAGGAAGTTTCAACAGCTTATATCTCGAGAACGGTGCGTCCCACGAGAAAATTCCAGTATAAAATTTTGTAGCTTATGACTTGATCTATAAGGTGGAATTGGAAAATTCATCAATTTATTGTTATTCGGGCAAATTTTTCACAAAATAGAGGGAAATTTGTTTTTCTGGTGGTTCCCAAAAAAAATGTTGTAGCTTATGACTTGATCTATAAGGTGGAATTGGAAAATTCATCAATTTATTGTTATTCGGGCAAATTTTTCACAAAAATTATTGAAATTAGTTTTTCTGGTGGTTCCTATGGAAGTTTCAACAGCTTATATCTCGAGAACGGTGCGTCCCACGAGAAAATTCCAGTATAAAATTTTGTAGCTTATGACTTGATCTAGAAGGTGGAATTGGAAAACTCATCAATTTATTGTTATTTGGGCAAATTTTTCACAAAAAATATTGAAATTTGTTTTTCTGGTGGTTCCTATGGAAGTTTTCAGTTATCTCGAGAACGGTGCGTCCCACGAGAAAATTCCAGTACACAATTTTTTAGCTTATAACTTGATCTAGAAGGTGGAATTGGACAGTTCGTCAATTTATTGTTATTTGGGCAAATTGTTCACAAAAAAGAGGGACATTTGTTTTTCTGGTGGTTCCTATGGAAGTTTCAACAGCTTATATCTCGAGAACGGTGCGTCCCACGAGAAAATTCCAGTATAAAATTTTGTAGCTTATGACTTGTTCTAGAAGGTGGAAGTGGAAATTGGATTTGGATTGATTTGAACGCATCTGTCTATGCCATAGATTTCTGAGAGATTCTAGAGTAACAAGTCTAATTTCTTACTACTGTAAAGCCCTTTCCTATTGTACCAGTGGCGTCTCGTCAGGGTGTCCACTGCTCTAACACATAAGTATTATATTTATAGAGTTTGCCATCAGAATTGTAGTGCAGCAGGCAATTACATTGTCCAATGTCCAACGCTAGTGCGAACCATATTTTCTATCCGCTCAAAAAATACAGACATCATTGAAGCCATTGATTGTACTACATTGTTGTGTACTTACTAAGTTGCATACACATGACATACGTTTGTTGCGAGCTCTTGCGAATTTTTTTTTGAATTTTGTCCGTACACTTGATTTTTTTCCAGGCGTACGACACTTTTTCTATGCGTACTATGAAAGGTGATGTGTGTTAATAATAATGCTTGGCGCTACAGCCCGTGGAGACCTTGGGCCTAGCTTCTCAGTAACCACTCGTGTTGTTCGTGCTATTGTTCACTTACGAGTGGAAAGGACCTACAGTTTTAAGCCGGCTCCGAACAGCCGAGATTGATAAGCTTTTTCTAGATAGTTATTACTCTTTGAGCATTGACAGTGACTCGAAAGAGGTGGGGCCATGATTTTGATGGTACCGACCGGTAAACGACGTTGCGTAGGGGTCGACGCACATACCAACAACGCCACAGCCACCACTGTTTGTTTGTGTGTTAATACCATTTTTTTTAGATGCGAATTTAGTTTTTTTAGTCATCTTAATACCCTACGCGACGCCAATGATATGTACATATACCTAGGCTTTGGTTGGTTTTTTATACTCTCACTCGTATATAAGAATATACATTTAGACAAGATGTGAGGTTAGAAGAGTGAACAATTGGAGGAATGCAAATAACAGAAGGAATTAATAAATAAACAAAACAACTTCACTCTTAATTTTCTTTTATTCACACGTGCTTCCTCAATTTCTTAGTAATTTGAAAGAACCTCGCAATAGCTCGAGTGGACATTTTCCTATCCACTCTTCCAATCGAATCAATTTCCCGACGGCATCTCTCAACTATGTTCGAAACTAAATGCTGCTCCACTATGTGATCGTAATGCTTGTCACGTTTCTTCCATTTCCCTATCAACTCCTGACTATACTCAGTCGGTTTCAGTTTGATCTCGAAGTGTGGATCGAAATGTTGGAACTTCTTGTGCAAGATGTCCAAATCGGGTGAGTGCAAGAAAGGCCGAGTGACAAGATTATAGGGATCATAATCTTCCGAGTAGTTCATCTCCCGTAATTTGTCATAGTCCAACTCAAGCATTGTGTTATACAACGTCTTGGGATGACCAAGTATACCGTGAGTCAAGTTAGCCAAATGCAGTTGACTCTCCGAAATGATGACTTCCATTTCCAATTGCTGAATCCGCAAGTTATTGCCGCGATACTTTTTCTTCCCCAGCCAGAGAATCGGCAAATTGCGACGTTCGATGTGTTTAAGTTCCAGAACTATGGGCGAATTTTGATGGCGAAAGTTCGACCGATGGTTGTGCCGACCGTAGACGAGATCTCTTTCGTATTTTTCAAACTTTACCTTTGAATTTGAATGTAATTTGAAGTGTTCCGAGCGAAAAAGTCGACCGACTTCATCGTCAATGACATCATACGCCTTCCGATGGTGTGCGATCCACACCATCTGTGTGCAAACCGCAAGGAAACTCTCATGGAATGCCATATCTAAGGTGGACATTGATATGTTTATAACCGGCCTGAGGTGATAGCAGTTTGCCATGTTGCCGACTCCCATGATTATCATGCTGTATTCTTTCGCAACGATAATTCGGTATTGCATCAAATACTCTGCGTAGGTGCGCTTCATTTTGATGCTGCCAAAGCTTTCGATCTGTGCTCGATCTCCGCTTTTCTCATCGCGTCGCACCAGGATGAATTCCACCAAGTGGAGGAAGTATTCGAAATACATTATCAACGCCTTCATGAAACCATCGAAATTCTCCGTATGCAAGAAATCTATGAATTTGTTTGTTAGAATCTGCTTTGGAGCGAGGAAGAGCACCACATTTTTGATATCCTCTAGGACGACGAAATCGGTGTCATGTGAGATGGTGTTTCTGGAGAACTCCTGAGCGAATATGGTTTCTTCCATTTGATTCATTGTTGCCTTGAATATGAAACCATTCGTATTGATCGCCGGTATCGCGGATTGTTCGTTCACCAGTGAATTGTATGTTATTTGTTCTCGACTCGCATCCCAAGAGAAACGTCCGGTTTTGTATTTCGGAACAATGGTCTCCTTATGAATTCGAATCATTGCGTTCTCCTCTTGCCGAGCATGACCCGAAAAATTGTGACTGACTGTGAGTGAATTAACGAAATTGCCTGCTTGTTTGATGAATTAGATGACGAAGATAAGTATTTCTAATCTTAGACTTTTGAAAGATCTGCTTCAGGGTAAAGTGACCAAGCAACGCCCCATCGGGTTGTATTTCCTTGGCAAAATTGCGTTGTAGTGAAGTTTGCTATTTTGTTCTCCTTCAAAAACTCGGTGATTTGTGTTTCACTTGTCTTATGCCCCAGCATCGTGGTGAACACTTTCACCCGACTTGAAAACCGCTGGCTTTCCGTAACAATCCCCTTGACGAAGGCAACTTCACCGCCCTCGCAGAAGAGCTCATCGGCGTTGCCCGTATGGCAATTCTTTGGCTCCTTACGTTTCTCTGGATTTCGATCGGTCTTCTTGTTTATCTCGTTTGTATCGTAGAATGGAGGATTGCATAAGCAGAAATCAAAGACCTCATCCTGTCTTGTCTCTAAGAAGTCCCGAAGTACGACATCTTTGTTTGTTTGTGTGAAAATCTGAATAAGATTCTCGAGACGATTTCGCTTGACATTGTCAGATGCAAACTGAATATTTGCAGAATTTGCTTCTAGGGCGCTCATCGTCCAATTGTTTCTCTTCGCCGCAAGGAGTGCATATATGCATGATGAACCGCATCCTGTAATTGGGAAAAAATGAAAAAAAATGTATATGTTACCAAAGCAGCATTAATTTTACCAATGTCAATGCCGTGAACGTTCCTTAATTCCAAGGCATTCATGATGTCCTCAATCCAGAGAATATAATTCAATCGCAATGGTAGTGTTGGAATTAAGCTGTTCGGGGCGAACTCGATTTCCAATTCGAAGTAGTGCTTGAGCAATGTTGCTGTCAACGAACGTAATGCTTCCTCGCTCCTTAAATCGATGATTACTTTTCCATTGAGGGCCTTTGATGAGGGATTACACATGACAATAAAGAAGAGTACGATAAACCGAATGAATACTCACCAATTTACACACTTTGCGGAAGTTCGGATATTTGATCGCCAGGTCTGTGTAATCTGGTGAGTTAATGAACACATTACGCGGATGCATTCGATGGTTGCAGGACATTTTTGTAGTGGTTAACGATACGATTTCAATTTAAATGTTATTGTACATATTAAGAAATCAAGGGTTTGTTGAAACAACTGTCATCTTTCAAACGTATACAAAGAACTGTCAGTCAAAATCCAGAGTTGTGCTTCAAAATATGGAGTGAGAAAGTATTGAATCCCAATTTGTTTTCGCAGACACGGCGTTTTGGAGATTTGAACCCAATGCAAGGGAAAGAATATTAGCACTCACTAACACAAAACTAGAATCAGTAAAAATGTTTAGATTATTTAGGTCAATTATGTTTAGATTATATCGCTCTAAAGACAATTTAACTTAGACAATTTTACATTCTGTAAAAGAATTTAGCACTCACTACCATAAAACTGAAATCAGTAGAAATGTTTAAATTAATTGGCTCAATTGTGTTATCGCTCTAAAGACAATTTAGCCTAGACAATTTTACATTCTGTAAAATAATTTAGCACTCACTACCATAAAACTAAAATCAGTCAAAATGTTGTCAATTGTGTTATCGCCCTAAAGACAATTTAAGTGTACCATGGTGAACACACTCGACCGGCAAAGCATGTTGCCGTGAAAACACTACTGTCACTGCTGTCACATTTGTTTTACACATCGGTTTGATGTTATTACTTGCTTAACTCGATATTATTTTTACATTGCAATAATAAAGGATAAATCTCAACAAAAATGTCCGACGCAACATCAAAGGACACAGTGCTTAAAACAGCAATGACATACATTTGTGGAGGTAAGTTTCTTCCATACCCTATCAAATGCAACCAAACTCATGTGGTTGTGCAAATTTCAGAATGCCATCATGAGAATGAAATGCGTCCCAGAGATCCCATCCGTTGCCGTGAATGTGGTTACAGAATCATGTACAAGAAACGTACGAAGAGATGTAAGTTTACTTAATCTGTTTGGGATTGTGGTTTCTGATTGATTTGTTATCTTTACAGTGGTTGTCTTCGATGCACGTTAAGGAGATGCTTTAGTTATTTACGTATAATGTTGAAGGTATACTTGGGCTTGTAGTTTTTTTTAACAAATAAAAAATAAGTAAAAATGAGTGTAAATTAGTTTGGTTTATTTTTCTTGTTCTGCGACGATTTCTATGTTTTCCAAAATTAAGGTTTAAGATACACCTTGAGTGTTGTCCTCTTGCCTCATTTCCTTTGCAAACAAAATTGAAAAATCTGACGAAGTTAGCATGAGTGAAACTGAAAGCCAGCCTAATGGGACCTTGCCGCTTTATTCCATAAGTGTGTGAGAGAAAATGTTTGCACCCACTTGATTTGTCTTCACAAACTTGAATGTGGATTTTTTAACATTGAAGATATGGGTGAAATTATGTTTTTATGACCCATTTAGGTGGGTCATAAGTCCACAATCGATTTGGTTGTTGCATTATGGACTTAGGACTGATGTCAACGCTCCGGCAAAGAGGATCTTAGAATCCGAGCATCCTGCTCCTAAAAAGACAGGAAGACCGAACCTCCAGTATAAAGGCCAAGTCGTAGCAGACGCAAGACAGTTTGGTCTTGATTAGTGGAATCAGCGTGCACAGGACCGTCAACGATTGAAGTCAGCTATATATCCCGCTCGAACCCTCCATGGATCGCAGGCCTGGTAGGTAGGTAAGTTTTTTGCAACAAAAAGTTCGAAGTGATGGAGGTTGGAGTACACACTCATCTGAAGTATAAATTAGAAAAAGGGACTTCCCAACCAATATGATGACCTGCAGCGATAAAAAGGATATAGATGATGAATTGAATTGAAAATAATTCAGTGTGAGGTGACACACGTGCTCAGTGTTCTCAGTTTCATGAATCTTTTTTGCCCCTTTTTTGGCCTTAGTCTTGAATGCTATTTAAGAAGTATAATAACCGCTCTAGATGGGATATTTTGGAAATCAGTCACAGTCAGGTTGTTTCCACCCTTGCATATTCAAGTATTAAAAGTTCCCCTGTTCCCTGTTTCGTCTATCCGTATTGTCCGCATTTATCAGCTGTTTTTAAGCCTATTTCGTGCAGATGGTACATGCATGAGAAGTGGCCAGTGAGTGCTTAGCATAGTAGCTCGTTAGATCGGGTCTGTTTAACTTCAATATTTCGTCGGCCCTTTCAGAGCAGTAACTTATATACGTTTTTGGAGTGTTTGTGTCCTTCATTGTTGTGCCACAACTGGTAACAAGCATTTGGTGAATTACTTCTTGACAAGTTTGCCTGCATCTTGTTTGGTTAATCCATAGAGAGAAAAGGGACTTACAACAGGTACCATGTATCTTCTTGGGCATTAGCTGACCTCGCGGTTTTCACCAAGAACAACTTCAATCTAATATAATAATATGGATGGCGCTACAGCCCGTAGAGTGGCCAGGGCATAGCTTCTCAGTAACTACTCGTGTTTACTAGTGTTGTGCGCGTGGTATTGTTTTCTCACGAGTAGTCGAAGGGACCTACAGTTTTATGCCGACTACGAACGACGAGTCATCATTGTCAGGGACTCGAAAGAGGTGGGGCCGTGAAAATTATTTTTGGTCTTACCGGTCGGGAATCGAACCCAGGCAGAGAGGTTTAATACTAACCTACTGACCATATGCGGGTACTCTAAGATAATCTGATCTACTTTCTAAATCGTCGACGTACATACCCACAATGCCACGGCCACCAAAACTCAATATGCTGCTCTTAAACCAGAGTATTTAGTGAAAGTGGAAACATTTTGTAGTTTAACTACATGTCATATACAAAAGTGATATAAAAATATCGAATCAAAGTGCGTTTGGGCTTTTGGTTTCTTTTCTGAAAACAATCTTCATTCAGCCCGAGGCTTGAACAGAACTAAACATCCTTATTTCAAAAGGATAATTCAGTAGTGATAATTTAAATATGTTATGCAAAAGTGTTTTATTAATCGAGAATGAGCATTATACTAAGGCAAAAGTAGGAACAATTCTTCTGCAAGTCAGAACATAAATTTACAATTTCCGTGACCTTAAGCCGTTAGTAATGCAGTTGCTGTGTACCCAAAAGATAGCGAAAACGATTTTTGAGAACGCCGAACAATTCCTCAATTACATATCTTGCTCTTGAATGCACAGTGTTGAAAATACTTTCTGGTCTTCCTTCTTGTGTTGGTTTGTAGCTATCTGATACGGTTCAAGTGTTCACTCAGGAACGATCTGATGTTCATCGCACTGATTTGTTCAAATACTCTTCTATCGAGCCCATGTCGAAAGGATTCCTTCGATAGTTGAATATAACCCATAAACCATAACCCATAATCAAAAAAAAACTTTGAATTGGGCAAATAAAATGGATTTGTTGGCTGTCTCATAACTTTGCATGTAATTTATTTGCCTGGAATTTTCCATTTATTCATCTTCAGGTGAAGATGTGCTAAAAAACATTTCTGTGCTATTAATTGTGGATCTGAACTTGTATTAATAACCATCATATTCCAAAACGATCCGCTTAACAAACTACATTCACTCCTATTCCGCTTGCAGTTGTATTTATTCTACTCGAGTCGTTTTGACAGTCATGTCTTAAGGAAACTGACTCACAGGATGCGACATCGTTTTCGAGATATGGGCCATTTTTAAACCTAATGTCCTACACGTCACCCTTTCCGCTCCTATGCGTCATTGGATCCTCTATCATTGTCCAGAAGCAAGGTCCGACAGCGGACGCCGTATATTATAATAATAATAATAATATTGGTGGCGCGACAGTCCGAGCCGGACCTGGGCCTAGCTTCTAGTGGAAGGCACCTACAGTTTTTTATGCTGACTCCGAGCGGCTAAGTTGAGAAACTTTTCTACACAGGAATACTCTTTGTGCATTGTCAGTGACTCGAAAGAGGTGGAAGCCGGGAATTATGAAAGTTGTTAGATTCGAACCTGGCATCCACTGCTTAAGAGTCGACGCACTACGCCACGGCGACTCACATATTATACTTAAAATAATAATTATTGTTGAGATTTTAGACGATAAAAAAACTCTATAATTCATTTCATCTTTTTGCATACCAATAAGTATTCCTTTTTGTTTGTGTTTGTGACAGCTCCCGTTCGCATTTCTCACTGGCACTGTAGTGACGTAAAACAACGTCTTAAGCGACAACCACAATACCGATCTCGCAGTCGTTTAGTGACATTTTAGCAAAGCCTTCGACACGCTAAACCACACAAAGGTAACTGAAACACTTGAACGCATAGGTATACGAGGACTAGTGGCAAGTTGGCAAAAAGAGCATTTGAGAAACCGATATTTTCGTGTTAAAATCAATGAGACATACAGCTCAAGAGAGCACACTCAATATGGGGTCTCTCAAGGATCAAAACTGGATCAACTCCTCTTCATTCTTTACACGAACGAGCTTCTCCGAATATTCAAACGGAGCATTCCATTTTCTTATGCTGATGACACAGCGATAGTGGTAATTCATGGTCTCTAGAGGCAGCGAAGACAAAATTGCAGGAGGAGTTCGACTGGGCAGGGAAATGGTGTCATGACAACGGATTGACGATCAACGCCCTGAAAACGAAGATGATGCACATCTGAAGTCCGCATTTCAAATATACCCAACAGCAAATCTGGTATAGGAATGATAGCTGCAGTAGCTCAACTAGATGCCCAACCGACACAGTAGACAGCTATCTGGGAGTCATCATTGACATCAATTCTTTATGGGACAAACACATACATCAGCTGCGCATGAGCCTCAAAAGAGCTGTACACGCGATAACTCATTTGAAGTATCATGCCCCAACATCGGTGCTAAAACAAGTGTATTTCGCACAACTGGAGTCGAAGTTAAGATACTGTATACTGGAATTGGGCAACGCATCGACAACACACTTACAGAAAATTCGGAAACTTCAAAACACAGCATTGAAGCAAATAGGGGGAGACAATCCTCGCAATGTTCCTGAACCAGAAAGGCTTAAAGTACTGCAAGTAGAAGATATTTTCAAGATGACGCTTATGCTTGAGTATTACTACGACACACGACATAACACCAATCAACGTGATATAAACACAAGAAGATGTGCTCAAGGTATGCTCGAAGTTCCACGATACTAGAACAACTATGGTAAAAAAACAGCTCAAACGCAGAGTGCCTGCTAAAAAAATGTAAAACTAGAAAAAAAGTAATTTCTATTATATCTAAATTCAAATATTTAAAAATATTGTACTAAATTAATTATCTTTCTTTAATTTAAGACAGTGGGTCGCCGTGGCGTTGTGGGTAATGCCTGAAACACAACAGTGCGCTGCGCCAGCCGACTTCATGTAGCGATGCACTACGCACTGCGTTGAAATAAATACTCAATTTATCAGCTATTCTCTCTCTCATCTACTAGATGAAAAATATTTCCGCCTTTCTGCATACACTCATTTGAAATTACTTTTGTCGTTCAATTATTTTTAATCAGCTGTTTTCGTTTCTTAAATGACAGTTGATACAAAATACTCTGAATTTGGAAGAAAACTCTCAATCTGGGATCAATCTTCTCTCACAGCGCACCCCTCTGTCAAAAAATATCCAACATGTTGAATAATGACGTGCGATGGACTAAGTTTTACGTTTTATTACGATCCTCTCAATCTCTCTCATTATTCACTGACGCAGATCGACGCTGTATTTTGTGCTTGGCCATTGAATTATGTTTGTTGAAAGCCAACGCCAGCGCAAATTTGTGTTTCAGCCATAAGTGCGTTGACTCCTACGCAGAGGGTGCCAGGTTCGATACCCGAATTTACCACCTTTGATAATTCGCGGCTCCACCTCTTTCGAGTCACTGACAATGCTCAAAGAGTATTCCTGTGTAGAAAAGCTTCTCAACTTCGCCGTTTGGAGTCGGCATAAAAAAATGTAGGTCCATTCCACTCGTGGAAGAACAATAGCACGCACAACACTAGTGGTTTCTGCGAAGCTAGGCCCAGGTCCGCATCGGACTGTAGCGCCACCTATATAATTATTATTATAATTTAAGACATGTGAACTTATTAACGTATTCGAAAACTGAAACTAAGCTTACTTATCCAAAACATATCTGTAACTATGTAGCTCAACCTTCTGCAGGCAAGCCTTCAAGGCTTCGCAGAAACGTATAACCATTGTTAAGTTTAATAGAAATGAATAAATGAAAAAAAAAATGTCAATAAACGACAAGCTGAATATGGCTGATTATTATTATACAAAAGAAGGGTAACGTGGACACAATGTGTCCAGCAGGAACTAAGCGGGACGTGGCTACTGGCGTTTTCCCGACCACCCGCATACCCAGCCTAATAATTGTTGCACACCTGTTTGAAATGGATGGTTTGAGGGGATAACTTACTCATGTTCATACAGTCTCCCACTCAAGCCTAACCTAACGTATTGACGATCAAATCTGCATATTTCTTCCTTCAAGGCCAGCACCGTCCACGTCACATAAGGAAGCGACTAGGTTAGGTTAGATAAGGGTGATTGCCACCACTGTTGCAGTTGTGGCCGTTTGTGCCATCACTTCCCGATGCCTTACACCGACTCCTATTTAACTCAAAAGGAATACATTAAAAATACGAAAACCTAGAGACTGCCTAATGGTCTTCTAGTGGTATATTTGGACAACTCCACTCCTGTGCTAATTTACAGCCAATTTGTTTTCCTGATAAACTTAGCTACATATGTCTTGTATCTTTAAGTGTGTCGTTGTGGGGGCTCCTCTTCTTCTGGCATGGATATCGAGAAGGCAGTGTCGGTGACAATGCCCACCACGTTCCTTACTACATTCCTGTTTAGTTTTAGGAGTGTATTTGTTTTGTTTGGATTTAGTGAGGGTCAAATAAGGATTTCAAAGCGTAGGTATAGCGTCTAATGCAGGCACAAGCGTCTGCACTTCTTATCAGCGAACTCCTTCTCTCACCTCCAAGTGGTGAAATCTGGGAGTCGAGCACATTCGATCGAAAATGGGGTAACCAACCACGGGGGCAGTGGTTGGGGGGGGGGGGGGGGAGAGTGTGCCTGTACCAGGGCTCATCTCTCTTTATGGATGGCGGAGGAGCTGTGGAAAACTGTCTGGCCAACGGCGGCATCCGAAAATCCAGTCAGAAGGAGTTACCTGGTGCGCAGTCCTTCTAGAGCTACTTCGACATTTTTCGGAGCACAGGTCTAGAAGGTTCTTTCAGAGCCAGGAATAGGGCCTGGCCTCCCAGTTGGGGGTTGTGCGTGAGGTTAACTCCCTCACCACGTAAAAATGTTATGGTTCTGAAATAACGAAATGCCTCGGGTACGGACGGAATTAATGTTGACGACCCCAGACAATGACACAAGGACAGCGATTTTCGGCTCTGCACGTGGAATGTTAGGTCCCTTAACAGACCACGAGCAACCGAAGAACTCGCGGAGGCCCTGGACTGCTACAAAGCAGACATTACCGCAATCCAGGAAGTGCGGTGAAATGGGCCGGGCAAAAAGAGGATGAGAAACTGCGACATCTACTGCGGCGATTGCAACGGGGATTGGCGCATATTTGGATGTGGATTTGTTGTTCGAGACAGACTTAGGCAAAGACACTTAAGCTTTGCGAACGCCTCATAACAATCCGCATCAAGCCTAAATTGGGGAAGATCAGCCCGATTTGCGCCCACGCCCCGACAGAGGACAAAGATGACGACAGCAAGGATGACTTCTATGATCTCCTAGAAAGGACTTACAATCAGTCCCCCAGCTTCGACAGGAGTTCTAGGAGATTTCAATGCAAAGCTGAGGAAGACATCTTTGCCAAAGTCATCGGGAAACACAGCCTGCAAGACACCACATCCGATAACGGACTCAGGCTGGTGAACTTTGTCTCGGGACGTAATTTCTCTGTAGCTAGCACGCGGTTCCCACACCTCAACATCCATAAAGGTACCTGGCGGTCCCCTGATCAATCAAACGTCAACCAGATTGATCATGTTGCGATCGACGTCAGGCACGCATTCTTGATGTCCGAACGTTCCGAGGAACCAACATCGATTCGGACCATTTCCTTGTTGTAGTCAAGGTAAGAACTCAAGAGAGAGACTCAAGAGATCAAAGGACTCGAGAAAGGACATCACGGTTTGACGTCGAAAAGCTACAATCGCAACGGACTGCTAGGATCTTTGCCGATCGAGTCTCCCGGAATCACTCTCTAAGTTCGTCGCCACCTGCGCAAACAATGGAAGAAGGGTTTTACGCACCACCTAGAAAAAAAGCCATAGTTTGACAACGAGTGTAGGCTGGCACATGCAGCGAAGCTGGAAGCCTACAAAGCAACGCTGCAACGAACAACGAGAGCTGTTGGTGAACTCTACGAACAGAGACGAAGGGACGAGACCCGCCAATGAGGCGTTTACTGGCATTGAGGCGGAAGTGGCTAAAATGGGTCTAGCGGTGAATGGGGGCAAAACGAAGTATATGCTGTCATCAAGAAAGGACACACAATATCGAGGTCTTGGACTGAGAGTGACAATGGGCAGCTATAACTTCGAGGTCTACCTCGTCTACCATGGCTGGGCCATGTCGAGCGCATGGACAACTCGGCTTCGGCCCAAAGAGTCTTCGACTCCGAACCCCTGGGACAACGCAACAGAGTACGCCCGCGTTTAAGATGGCGCACCCAGGTTGAGAAGGACCTCAACCAACTTGGCGTGCGACACTGGAGACAGCTAGCCAGCATAGGGTTAGGTTGCATCTAACCGCTATCGCCCTAAGAGATAGAGGGCAAAGTTTTACCATCTTCGATTTAATTGATGGTTTATCCAGAGCCTTTATGACCGTCTGACTATCTATGTAAATGGCGATAGATAGCCCGTCTACCGGGTTCATTGACAGTAAGCGGGAAGCCTCTTGGATAGCTTTTAATTTCTGCCTAGAAAACACGACAATAGTCGGGTACTCGAAGAGACACGGAAAAGATATGTCCGGTGATGCCGTGAATACTCCTAGTCCGGTGCACTCTGATTTCCAGGTAGCCTGGTTTTCTTGCCAGATCTGTTGTTCAATCTTCTCTGTCTGGGATGAGTGTTTTGAAGTTAAGCTCGAAGTCTATAGTATAATCTATATGCGTTGGTAGTCTCGCATTTCTGTTGTTATGATATGATCTGTTCCAGCGGTTGCATTCCCGTAGACTTAACGCTGCCTTGGTAGCTACCAGCTAGATGTCCGTGGGAAGAAGCTCTAGCAATGTTTTAATGATGGCTTTAATCGAGGAAGCGATTAAAGGATCATGATTATACAGTGAAGTAGATTGAAGCAAGAATAAAATGAAGTCATTGTTCACATTTTTTGTTAACCAAATTTTATTTTTATATTTTTATTTGGAAATTTAAACTAAACATAAGAAAGATTATCTTCCTCTTACTCTGTTTTTCTTCTTTTTTGTTTCATTTTTTTCCCACATTACGCTATTTTTATGTATAGTGTTTATCATATATTTCAGTCAATAACTTCTGTTTTTCATTTTATTTACTTTATATTCGAATACAATTTTTTTAAAATTAGTTTTTTTTTCTATATGTACTTTTTTTGTTTTTATTGTTTTCTCGAAATAGCGATAATTAAGAAATATATATTCATAATGAAAACTTCATAACTTATCCTACAAACTATAACTATTTTAATAGACTTAAAGCAATTAATGGCAATATAACTTTTAAGTTACTTAAAAATAAACAATAAACAAAGAAAGTGTTTAATAAAAAAAATGGCATCTTATTAAAGTTTTTTTTTTTTTTTGTTCCTTCAAGTAAAGCTTACAAAGTTAATCTGTCTTCTTCATGTCTCACTTTGTCTGTTTGTCCGGCAATAAATGCGTTATTACATACATAGTCAAATATATGTACATATGTTAACGAGGCAAAAAACATAAAATTTTTAAATCATACTTCAGGTACTCCATAACTTAAAATAGAAAATTTAAATAGATAAATAGATACAAAACAAATCATAAATGGGGGAGAGGGTGGTTGGGTTGTGTTGTGTTGTGTTGTGTCCTCGCAGAACCTTCGTGGTTCTTCAAAAACAAAAATAAAACTGCAATTATTTACTTCATTTTCTATGAACTTTTCTCCTCAACTTTTGATATTCATTGGAATTGAATGAATAAAATGAAAGTCTGTTATGAGTGTTGGTGTGGTGTTGCATGAGAGAGAGAGAGATCGAGATCACTTGCAATGCACAAGCCGTTGGTGCACTTTTAAGCTGTACATTTTGTTGAAACGCTCACCGCAATGCGAACAATTTTGCGGTCGCTTTGTGTGCTTCCATATGCGATGGAGTAATAGCGAGGCGGGTGTATGATAGGGAAATACTAGCATTGACTTACGCAAACTATTCGCGCAGGTGGTGCAGCTCTTCTTGCGATCGACCATTTTTTTCAAATATTTATCACGCAATTGTGCCATCACCACTTCGGGTGGTGTTTTGATTTTCTTTGGCTGTGCTTGCTTGCGATGGCTGCGCCTAGAGTCACAGAGTGATGAATTTGATGTCATATCAAGTGGAGTTGGGCTGTAGTTTGAAAATAACGTGTTATTTGTTTCTGTGGATTGTTGTTGCTGGTGTTGTTGTGGCTGCGGCACTTCCGAATGTTGACTATTGCCATTGACTAGGGATTGTACGGTACCATTGACATAACTGATAACCGGTATCACTTGAACTTTTGGCGCCTCTTCAATTGGTCGCGGGGATGCTCGTGAATAGTGTTGGTCTTGCTTAACGATGACAGCTGGACGTGATTGACTGGAATTATTTACAATTTTATTATTGTAATTGTTGTTGTTATTATTAGATTGAGTTTTTACACTTGTATTATTGTTGTTCATCATGCTGCTGTTGTTGTTATTGTTTCTCTTTGGTGTTATTGTGAGGGTTATGTCTTCTTTATTTTTCAAATATTCAATATATTCTTCGGTTTCACTTAGTTTTTGACGTTTAGCTGATGCTTGATGTAATTGAATTTGGGATTGTTGCTGTTGTTGCTGCTGATGTTGTTGTTGTTGATGTTGTTGTTGTGGCTGGTGTGATGACTGTGACTGATGCTGTAGATGCTGCGGTGAGACGATTGGAAATAACAATGGTGTTTCGGCATAGTACTTATTTATGATATCTTTAACATAATTTTGGAACTGTGTACCGAATTTGGAAAGATTTTGATATTCCATTGTGGAAAAAATCGAATTTGAATTCTCTTTATCCCGTATCAGATCAAGGCGATGTCCTTTATAGGTCGCATTATTGTTGTTCATCAGATTTTTTGATGTTTTACGACCGTTGAGTTTGTTGCATTTTGAATTTGTTTTCAATTGATTGCTGTTGTTGTTATAACTTTGATTGTTATTGTTATTGTTTGTAAGATTAATTGGTTGCGCGGGAGGCGATTTCATTGGCTGCTGCTGCTGTTGTTTTTGTTCTTGTTTTACAATTGTTAATTCATCACGATGATTACTTGATGATTTTTCGGTGATTTCATTTTTAATCTTTTGTTGAATATCTTCTTTTTTGATTTTATCAACTTTCACATGACTGTCATCATTTTCATCATCATTATCATCTTTTTTATTGATTGCGTGAATTTTTTCTTGCAAACCAAAATTTCGACGTAAGAATGCGGACATCGCCTTTCTCTGGTCGGTTATTGAATCGAAATTTTCACCATTTTCCATATTTCCGTAATCGTCTTCGGTGTCATCTGATGAGGTGGGACTTCTCTTTTTCGAACGAAGATTTAAATTATGACTTGTATATGATTGCTTATTATTTGGTGTATTATAATTCTGTTGTGTTAATTGTGCAGCTGCTTGTTTTGAGGTTATGGTGTTGTTGAAAAATTGATGTTGATTTTTCAGTTCAACGCCTCCCGCTTTATGAAAATCCTGAGCGACTGATGCTGTATTACGACTTATCGCATCCATTTTGAGTAGGCTATAATGAAAAAAAAAGAAAACAAATTGTCTCATTAGTTTATTTGCATCTAGTAGGTAATTGGTTGATTGTAACATTGAACACAACATCGAAACAACAAATAAAGCGATAGGAAAAAGTGTATTCTAAATTTGATTAGTAACTAAAAATCTACATAAATCTACTTAAATGTCAATGAAAAGTGTGGGGAAGTTCGCTGAAGTTAGCATCTTTTAATGATTTTTAAGGATTCTCTGGTGGAAGTGAAATCGATGGACGAACAATGAGTCATGTTTGAACGGATAGTTGTGGCTAATCAGATTTTCTTTGCTACTTTTAGACACAATCCTTTATGTCACCCTAGTTGGTTACATTCATGGACATTTTGTGTGCGGATTTTCGAAAGGGATTTGAAACCGATGCATTTGCGTAAAATGGATTATTTGGTTTGTGAAAGTGAAGCCAAAGAACAAATGAGGAATAACAAAAACAATCACAAGTTAGCGCTAAGTTAATCACGAGAAAAAAAGCAACGTAAAACAGAAACAACTAATTTCAATTAGAACGCAAGTTCAAATTCAAACAAAGTCAACAAGAAAATAAGGAAAAAAAAACAAAACAATGCATAAAACAACGCGTAACATAAACTCTATTAATTTTCAAAAAACAAATGAGAAAAACGAAAAATGTATGATTCATAGTCATATACCGCGCATAGTCTTCAGGATCGCTTCCATCCGCTTCTAGATATTGAAAGAGTCTTTCGGCACCACGTTTTTGATTTGCATTAACAGCCAGCCCACCAGTGATAAGATCATGTGGTGGTATTAGAGAGCCATTAGCGCTTAAACGCCATCCGACCATTGAAGTTGGATTAACCATGATCTCCTGCAGAGGACCAGTATTACCGCCGTTGTTCATTGCATTATTAGTGCCATTTAAATCGCTGGTTGAATATGCATTAACTCCACTATTGTTGCTGCTGTTTGCTGTTGATTGGGCACTATGATTTTGAGGAGGGTGAGGTAAATTTGAAGGAGTTGTTTTTTTCATGTTTGTATGATTTTATTATTTTTTTTTTATATTTGGTTTATATTTTTTGGTTATTTATTGAATTTAAATACGGAAAAGATTGAAGTTGTCAGTGTGTTTTAATAGATGGACAATATACAAGTATAGATAGAGATAACAGAGACCGATCCAAAATAAAGCCGCATGAGAATCTTTCTCCCATTTTTTTTTTGTTGTTTGAAAAAAAAATATTTTTCTGTCTCTTACACACACAATCTCTCTCTTTTATCGCTTTTTTTTGCTATAAGATATTTCATTTGTGGATAAAGGTGAATTCTGGGCTTGTGGATATTTAATGTGCGTGTGTATGTTCTGCTCTTTGCATATTTTATTTTTGAAATAAAACATTTTTTTGAAAGTTGCATATTATTTGTTGCATTATATGTAAGTAGTTGTTCACGCTGTAAGTGCTGTCACAGAATTTACGTTCGCCTATGGTCACACGCCGTTTGTGGACACAGAAAGCAAATTGAAGTGGGGGAAACGATAAAAAAAAAGAACATTTGTTTTTTCTTGTTTAAAAGAGACGTTAAAACATAGTATTTTTTTTCTTTCAAAACAAAACAAAAATCAATTATTTAAATTAGATCAAATTATTTTTCAGTGGAGGATTAACGGAAGCCATGGTTGATGTCAAAATTTACAAAAACGAAACCACATATGCGCCAGAATGCACCTTAATTAACGAATTATATTTTATCATTGCCAATTGTTTAGTAAGTTGTTAGTTAACAAAAGTCATAAGTATTTATCGTTTAATCAGCAATCGAATGAATGAAATAAAAATGAAAAAATTTCGTATAATATAACATGCAACATGGCAACTCTGTTGACCCGCCGCATTTATGTATACTTAAATTCTTTAAATTTCTTTTTAAACAAAAAAAACTAAGAATAATAGTACATGGTCGATTTAAATCTTTTGAAATATATTTACCCAAACGAAGTACTAGGATTCTGGAAGTTATTTAATTGATTATTTGATACTAAAGTGTTGCCAATTGTTCTTAGGACATTTAAATTATTATTACTGTTATTGTTAGTGCTATTATTTCTTGGTGGCCTATTATCTTGAGGGCTGCATGCGAAAAAGAGAGAGGAAAGAATTTGTATTGCGTAAGACATTAAAATATTAGTTTTTTTTTTTTTTTTTTGTCAAAATTTGTTGATTGGATTGTGAGAGATTTCAAAATTTCATTTGGGGTATTCTTCTCGTACATTGTGGTGTAGGCTACTATCCATGCTTAGAAACGAGAGCAACATTAACAGAAGGGAACAGGCGTGAGATTCAATTTGTCTATTTGTCTAGTCAAAGTTGTCTTTTCTGTGACTTTATCTCGGATACAATTGCTGGGACGTTGGGAAAAGATATGACATCTTAGCCGGCCGTCCAAGTTGTGTATCCCCCTGTGTCCTTACCTCCAATGCTGTCAGTAGGACAGAGAAAATATTTTGCTGTTTAGAATCACCATGAGAATCTTTGTTCGTGTCTGAAGAAACGCGATCATATACATGTAAGTACGAAATGCTTGAAAGCTAGAAGTCAAGAGTCAACCACCAAACATAAGCTCACGTCATAACCGAACGAGAATCATATTTCCGAATGTAGAGACTAAGCAAAAGTGAATGAACCCATCGAAAGTCGCTATCGATCATTGTGGTTATTAATCTGAATCTTCAGCCTATAAGACAATAAGTCATATTTCTCGCTTGGCACAGTCTATAGACTCGCAATAAATTTGCCGAAAAATCACATTCAAGCAAGGATTGTAGCTTTAAAACCGACCATTCAAAATTTCACTTAATTTCGATAGAAAATTTTGAAATTTCTCAATCAACTCAGTAGAAGCCCATTCATGCTGATAGTGAGCATAACCACACATTCTATACAGAGTAACAGTTATTAACACAGTCGTTTACATTTAAACCGTAAGAATTTGGTTAGTAGTAGATAAAGCAATTTGTAATATACATTTAATTTGTACTTACTGCACATCGTTCATATGCGCCTGGTATTCGTCCTGATTATCAGCTAGGAATGAGCACTTGTTGCATGCTTTCTTGTTGTGAACCTTCAGAACATGGGTGGCTAAACGCTCAGAACGTGCTGCCTTATAATCGCACAACATGCACACAAACGGTTTTGTATGCGTATTTAAGTGTCTCTTCAATCCCCACTTATCGGCACCAGACCATGGACAATAGCAACATGTGAAGCGTTTCTCACGTTTGATTTTAACACCACTGACACCGCTGTCATCACCGGAATTCTTCTCTTGTTTCATAGTTGGCATCGAGTCGGCGTGCGATGCAGTTGCAACTGATTCAATCGTTTGGGCTATGCTTAGACTAGTCGAAGTCTCTTGTCTCTGGCCAGTCATGAAATTCTCTCCGTGCACACCGCCAGGTGGCCCAACCTGCTGCTGTTGCTGTTGTAAGAATATGTTTGGTTTCTGATCGATCTGGTGGGTTTGCTGTTGACCTGATCCTGCATTTGAAACATTACGACGTGTCTTATTGATGTCATACACCATTTCACGGTGCATCCGAAGGAAATGCTTTTTCACATGATCAGCACGATTGAATTGCTTTAGGCATGCGTAGCACTGGAATGGTTTCTCATCCTTGTGGATATTCTCATGACGAGTGTAAAGGTCTCGGCGATCGGTGGAGTATGGACAGTGGGTGCAAGCGTAGCGTTTTGGTATTTGCAATTGGGCGTTTTGCTGATTTGCTGCAGCAGCTGCTGCCGCTGCTGCTGAATTCTTCTTGCGACTGTGTGATGATGAAGTTGATGCTGAGCCCGAATGCTGTTGAGAGTGCTGAACTACACTTGGGGTGTTATTGTTCCCTCCGTTGGTTGCACTGCTGTTCGGCGCACTTGCTGGGCTCGTATAGATCTCGCTAGGCGGGTGATCACGTGCCTTTGATGATCTGAAATTTGATTTATTAATATTTTATTTGTTTTCACACAGGAATACTACAGAGTAAGCAGGAAATGATTCGCGTTCATAAGGACAACATTGTACCGAAATATGCGACAGGAAAGTGGTTTTGGAGTCCACATGACGAAGAGTTTACATTTGCATCGTGGAAAAGTGCTGTCATGGAACATGAACTCCATGTGGAGTCATCCAGCGGATATAAATTCAAAGCCAGCATCGATCAGTTGGAAGAAGTTATTTTTCGCCAGGAATTCACCAGTCAAAGCGCAAGTGACGACAATGAGTTCATCAGACTTGAGGATATCAAGAATTTAGTGCTGTTCTTAGCGCCAAAGAGCATGATGAGAAGTTACTTCATTAATTTTATTCACACCAGATCCATGGATGTGTTCCTGAATGCCCTGATCATTTATTTTGAGTACTTTCTGCGTTTGGTTGAATTTATACTGATTCGCAGAGACGAAGTATGTGGCACAGCAGCTCAAGTACAGAGCAGTGACAGCACGAAAATTAAACGAGTCTTCTCGGTGTATCTGGCACAGTATCGCATACTTTTGGCCAGGGAATACAGCGTGCTTCTAATGGGGAAGGGTGAGATGGCTCCTTACTATCATCTGAATACACTTGTGAACATTTCCAACACCAGCAAGGACAGAGTGTTTCATGAGGATCTTTTGGCATTCGCCACTCAAGTCGTATGGATTGCACATCATCGAAGAGCCTACGGTGTCATTGACACCGAAATGAATCGTCTCTTTCGCTCGGACCACTTCAAGCTAACCCGAAAGGATGCAATTGAGTTTAGTCGTGTCGAACGGGAGTTGCTCTACGGGCAGCACAACAAACTAGTGAACTGTCGCCGGCAGAATTCACCACTAATTCAAGAGATTGCAAACGTGTCGCGTCAAAATTTACCAGTTCTTTGGATAGGAGAAAAGAAATATCGTGGAAACGATATTCGAATGCAACAACTTGAAATGGAATTCATTATTCCCGACAGTGCCCTCAACTTGATTGAAGTCAAACATGGGATATTGGGTACACCGAAGATTGTCTACAACACTCTGCTGGACATTGACTGGGACAAAGTCAGGGCAAGGGAGTACACAAAGACATATGATCCATTTTTGCTCGTAAAGCAACCCTATTTGGATATTCCCAACCTTGATGCTATAAAAAATGTGCCCAAGCAGCACTACGAATCGTATTTTAGCATTAAGGACAATCGCTATAGCTATGATCAAGATCTAATCAAAAAGTGGAAGAGACGCGATCAAATCATTGACTACATCAAGTCCGGTGGAGGGCTGGTGATCGACGTGGTTCAGAAATGCAAGAACGAGCTCAAAGATCGAGAGGAGAACGCAACGAAAATGTCGGTGAATGCCATAACTGCTGCGTTTTTGCTCAGAAAGAAATTATTGCGAAGGAAATAACCATGCGAAGCAGTCCTGGGAGTGCAGTGCAATGTTTATGAAGCGAATCTATTGGAAATATATTTTATTTCACTTACTTTGGTGTTTTATGGGTTCCATTGTAGCTGCCAAGCTTTCCACTTGTTGGCCACTGGACAATTTCGTCAGCACCGCCACCGGGCACGGTCACCGGTATTGCGCCGGCCCATCTTGCCTCGGCACTGGGATTGCCCGACACATTACTGTTCGATGTGGATGGGTTAATAGCTTTTTGTATTGTCTGTGCTCCAAGGATTGCACCGCCCGAAGTAAAACCATTTTGCATTAAAGCAGCCAATCCAAATGCAGTGCTCAATTGATCCTCGGGCTTAAAACTGCCCGCACTAGCCACTGCAGCCGATGAATCCTGTGGGCCAGCACCACCTCCGCTACTGTTTGCCGCACCAGCGCCACCATTGTGTTCGTACTCAATTGTCGGTGCAACTGAACGATCAATCTGTTTGGAGATAAATTTTCACAAATTAATTCTGATACTTGTGCGTAATGGAAATGATGTTGATATCTTACCGGCAATCTTACCAAATTCGTAAACGAACGCTCGCCTTCTGGTGCTGTCGGTCCACTGGTAGCGACTTGCGCAACCGGTGTGCCCAGCGTATGCAAACCATTTCCGGTTTCTTCCCCATAAAGCTTGCGTGTGATTTCTTTGAACATATCTTCATAAGCAGCGTCCACATTTGCGGATGATATTAGTGTTGCCATTTCTCATATAGCTTAGTCCCACTGCTGGTCGGTAAATTCTGTCAAAAATCAAACAAACAAAAAAAAACATACAATCAATAAACGTTCATTGCTCGTTTGTCGTCTGACGGAGAGTTCAGAGGAAAATATGGGGAAAAAATATATATTGCATCGGCAGATGATGCATAAACTGTGTGTGCGTGAGTAGGGATGAGTGTAAGGGACTCGAATACCACCAGGGGTGTGAGTAACGGCCAGTATTCCCAGAATTTATAAACGCGCGCATCGTTCTCACCCACCACCACCGCCGTCGTCGTCCGCTCGGCGACATCGGCATGATATGTAGCGCAGTATGTGCATACATACAGATAACATACTTGAAAATTCTTCATTTAACCCTCACCCACACCCGATGGCACGCATACATTCATAACGCTGAACGCCCTCATCTGTAACTCCCATTCAACAGGTCCGGATGGCGTAGATGGCAGGCTGGGCCGGCAGGCAGGCAAGCAGGCTGGCTGGTGGCACAGACAGGCAGGCCAAGCATCACCAAACCAACGGCAGCAGCAGCACCATCATTGAAGATTACATCCGCCGTGGCGTTGTATTTGCCGTCGCCGCGTGTAGACTCTTCCTCAGGGGAGTGATGGGATTTTCACTCTCTCCCTCTCACCCACCTCCCTCCCTCTGTTCATCACCTTGCCTTTAGATTACTTTCAAAATGAGATGAGCAAAACAACATTGCCGACGACCACGACGACGACAACGACGGTACGAACGTGCGATAGTACCCGCAGCCGCAGCAGCAGCAGCAGCAACAGCAATAGCAGCGTCGGCGGCGGCGACGGCAACGATGATGATGATGATGATGGTGAAACTCTCCGAAGGCCAAAGCCATGAGATCATAAAGTGTCTTTGGGTTGAAGGTAACCCAATCAACCAAGCAACTCTCTATCTACCTACCTGCCGCCGTTATTGCTGGCATTGTGACCGACCACCTGCCGAACCCACTACACCACTACAGCTGCGCACATATTTTTAAAAGCGAACAACAACAAAAAGCGAAAAACAGAAAAATTCGTTTTCGAAAAAGAGGACACGCCAAAGGATGTGAAGTGAATCGGGTCCGCAGAGTTGAAGGAATTACTACTACACTCCCCTCCACACAAACACCCAGAATCCAAAGTAAAAGCAAAACAAAACCAAAAAAAAAAAAATAATAATGAATCCCTACCCTCTGGCGGCGGCGGCGGCGACGACCACGACGACGAATGGATGATCGTGTGATGCCTGTCACCCAAATATTTCTTCCACACAGGTCTCCTCCGTCCGTGTGGTTGTTTTTGGGATTCTGCAACCACCCTTCGTCGTCTTTTCAAAAACGAGTCGTGGTGGTTCTTGTTTTATTTTAAATTCAATTTTTTTCCTCAATTTTTTTTTTTTGGTTCTCCTCTCTTCTGCGCTTCTTCTTCTCCATATCCACCCACTTTTTTGTACGCTGCCCCAGATGATGATAATGCCTCATGCCTGCCATGGGTTTTTACATTTTATTTTTTGGGTGTTATTTTACATTTTTTTTCTTTGTAAATTTTTTTTCCAAGCGTATGGGTTGGAACTCGAGAGAAATTTTTCGTTTCCTCTGCGTTTTTCTTTAAAGATATTTCGTAAGCCGCCATCGCCGCCGCCGACAACAGCTGAGAGCAAGAGAGTAAAAGAGAGCGACAGGCGGGGAGAAACGATGCTGCTCAACCAACACTGGAATCACTTTGAGGCTGATAGTAGATAGGGTTGCCAAGAACATGAATGAAATTAAAATAAGGAAAAGCAGAGTTTGCAAAAACGTTACGACGTCGTTAAATCGTTCGCTGAAGTATCGACGGAGGGTGGCAGATGTGACTGGACTTGAGGCCTTGATTAACAGGTTTAACGCGTTCAAACCAAGTCATCAGACTCTCTGTGTTGTGCGTGATGCATTGAAGGTCAAAATAGATTCAGAGGGTTTCGATAAAATATCAGGTTGGGGACAGAATAACAATTTACGTGGTGGGGTACGTGACCACCCATCTTATAGAGGTCCAATCAAAGTCGTCATCGTCTCTATTAAAGGTGGATTTTCTGAGGATATCCTCCTATTAAGTGCGCGCGAATTTTTGCCCCTTCTAACAGACACCACTTAATTTCATTGTGGAGGTGCACTATCTGAGACTGCCATCAGAAAGGTTCTCCATGCCACTATATTATGATATGGAATTATTATGTATGCTGAGAGCCTTCTTCTTCTTCTTCTTCTGGTGGCGCTACAGTCAGGGGTGGACCTGGGCCTCAACCAGTAAGCCTCTCCAGCCGGCACGATCTTTAGCCAGCTGTCTCCAAATGAGCACACCAAGTTGATTGAGGTCATACCGAAGTCAACGTTCCTAAATGCTAAGTAGAGTATGCCAGTAGCTCATGAAGCTTGTTCACCTGCAGTAGATGCATCACGCTAGGGAGAGGACCTTTTACTTGAAATCCAGATTTCGTCCAGACTGAAGCACTCCATCAAAGGGTATTAAAGGAGGAAGAAGAGAAGACAATTATGAAAATAAACTGTTTCCATTTCAACATTCGTCAATCTCCTAAAAGAGAGAAGCAAACCGCCAGGGCATGGGGTTCTTCTTGTTTGTCAGACCTTACGTCCCGCAGTGGACCACGGCATAAACCAATAAGCCGCTCAGATGGAAGCACAGTCTCTTGATATTTGTTTGGACCACGACGATCAGAGAAATCTGTAGGGTCTACGAAATATCGTATTTGGGTATTTTTGCTCATGCTCCGTACAAAACGAAAGCGAGATCGTAAAAAATGTTTGGATGCATAGATTCAAACTAACATTGTAGATTCTTCGAAGGAGGTTTTTACTTTTTAGGTGCCTTAGAGGACCGATCGTGAGACAGTGAGTTAGTGCAACGATCCCCACAGAAGAGACATACATGTGTAAGTCCCCACCCTCCATGAGAGGATAACACAATAAGAGTGATTGCTGCTAAGATCAAGTTCACCTCGATGTGTAGGACCACGCAAACAGAAAGAGTAAGTTGAGGAGAACGTCATCCACTCGAATTTCCCCACCCCCAAACAAATATTTCCAGTGGACACAAGTCATTCTTTCGCAAGATTTGAGTAAAGCTCCTGAGGTCATTGTCTGGCCTAATAAATACTAAATCGCAATAATGCCTACCACAAAACATTTTCAGTTAAATGCCACATCAAAGAAACAAAGGCAGATTTTAAGCCGTGCTTATCTCTAGTACTTGGTTTAAAAAAATCGTTAAAACTCTAAAGCGAATTTGGGAATTTCCTGTGACTGTTTATGACAGTTTCCAACGTCAGTAGGTTTTTAGTTACAATGGATCCCTCACATGTACTTAAAGGAGGATCTTATCAAATTGCCTCCCGAACTTCGGTTCATCACAGTGACTTCGTGTTCCATTTGTACAATTTTGGCAGTTTGTTCCACATTGAGTCATTCACAAACAGGTTTTGCACAAAAAAAAAAAAATCGCATTCTCTCCCACCGAACCACCACCCACCAAGAAACCTAATGCGTATCCAAGTGGTTTATATTTATGCATCCACTCTGACTAGTGTTTATGTGATTCAATTAAGCGCAGAACCATAAAAGAAATAAACTTCTACTCGAAATATTTGTTTATATCTGTCAACGAAGTTCCTCAATCAATGCACAGTGTATCCACTTACGAAAAACAAAAAAAATGTATGGGTGGAGATCCGTCCACATCGCACACACAAACACACTCATGATGCTTGTTTATTTATTTAAAAGCGATATAGAAAGAAAAAAAAAAAAAAAAAAAAACGAAAAATCGTATGTGGCAACCCTTAATCACCTCCCACACCTCACGAAACGAACCGGAGAGAACTGTCGCTGACATTGATCGTGCACAGCATGATCTGTGGTGGCAATCAACTTGCGTTGCTGCTGCTGCGGCGGCGGCTGTTGCTGCCGTCGATGCCGTAGTCTCTTATATCGCGAATCTTTGTTCTCGTCCATGTGCGCGCTGCTGCCGCTGTGGTGTTGCCTCTGGTTCGGCGGCTGTGCGGCGATGATGGGTGTTTCTTGGCGCTATGGTCCACTTCAAGATTTTCGATCGACAAAATGAAATTCAAAACAAAAGATAAACCAGCGCGCACAGTAAATCAAGGGAGACGAAATAATAAAAAAAAAAAAAACTCTTCTTCAGGAAAAATCCGAGAAACAACAACAACAGCAAGTGGATTGTATAAGTAAGCTTCCCCCCCAACACACATGCGCGCTCTCACACGCCCAACGCCGATGCTAATTATACGAAGTGGGTTGCAAATGGGCTCCCCAGTCTCCATAGTATCACCGAACCGTCGAGCTGCCGCAAAAACAAATTAAAAGAAAAAAAAGAAGAGGAAGGAGAAAAAAACGAAATTAATAACCAGTCTGACCGTCAGAGAGGCGGATGGTCAGCCTCAGCACTTTTTGTCCGCCCTCCCACTTTAACTGGACCCTAGAAGTGACAACGACACATGACGACCGAGACGACCAGCGACAACGACAACGCCAGCGACGACGGCGACAGCGGCAGCGGCAGCGGTGGTGATGATTTTAGTTTGTGTGTTGTGCTGTGTTTTTTTTTTCGGTGGGTCGGTGAATTTTTTTTGTTTTATGCTCTCTGGCCGTTTTTGTTGTTGTTTCCCTCATTTGCTGATTAACGCAAATCTTCATCTTCACATCATCAGCTCAGCTCAGCGCGCTTCGGTGGTGACACACACAGGGTGATTAGGAAACACGCGCGCTGCTATACACATCGGCTGTGGAGTGAAAGGTTCCTCATCATTGTCGTCGTCGTTGTTGTTGTATTTGTCGCTGTCGCATTGACCAGTTTCTGTGGGTGGGTGGCGGTAGGCGCGCACATATCACACACATGGTATGTGGGACGCCACAAAGATCGGGTTGATTGGAACAGCAGCGACGTTGCTGACGGTTATGGCGGTGAGGTTGTTGGTGATGATGATGATGGTGGTGGTGGTGGTGGTGGTGGCGGCGGATGGGGGCTAGGGGCAGCGGACACGGGTGTCAAAACGAGCGGCCGCGACGACAACGACAACGCAGAGGAAGAGTTCAGGTTTTCCGAAATTTCGCAGTGGCATTTTTAATCACCACACAGAGTCGCAGTTCCACTCTCCCCATCACCCACCCAGTGTCAGCCCCCCCGCACACCGGAATGCTAGCCTTCCCTCTTCATCTGCGGTTGAGATGTGTTGTTGGTGTGAATTTTCAAGATTTATGGGCTGAGGCTGGGTTGGGTGAACTTGCTTCGTTTTTTTTTATTTTTTTTTTATTTTTTTGGTTTTGCTTTTGGATTTGTCGATTATTCAGATTTGTAAGATCTCTTTGTGGTGGAATGCGTGGCGTTGAGGAGGGGGAGGCCGCACGGGGTAGAGATGGACGTGTGATCTTGTGTCGAAAGTGATCTTTGTGGTGATTTACTGATGCATCGTTATCGAGGATGTGGTGGGGGGAGTCAGCAAGGGAGTGGGTGTTAAACTAATTCAGGTATTTCTTGGAATCAAAAGACATTCGAAATTCAGATGAATAATGATTCTGTGTTTTATGCGTCCTGGGTGATGTGCATGTGTCAAGGTTGAAGAAATCCCCAGTGGATCGAGCTGTCGTTCGGTTACGGTCTAGCTTTCATTAGTCACGATCGATCATTTTCACTTTTTCACCACCATACACGCACACGCACAGTGTGCTGATTATTCGAAAACTGTACATATTTTTCCTTGTTAAATGCACCGCAACAAATCCTACAGTTTACCTGCTGCTGATGCACCAGTGACTCCTGAACTACCTGCTGGCAAGGTTTGTGTGCAGAAATTCAGGGTGAAACGAATGGCCCGACAAACGACGTACGGAGCCTACTACACACAGCAACCCCATTCAAAAAGGTAGACGGTAACAAAATGCAACAGCTACACACGCATATTCCCGTGGAGAAACGTGTTATATAGCGTCGTGTTTGTTGGTTTCCTTTCAGGTTGTACCTTTTTTTTTTTTGTGAAATTGCCATTAATTTGGGTCTCTCGCGCCGACGACGTCGCAATGCAGTTTCTGAGAAAAGGGACCAGGACTTACCAGCGATTTGGATAATGCGAAGCGAATACCTTATCCCCGCGAGATGGGAGTGGGAGAGGGAGAGACGATAATGCCCATGAGAGGTGGAAAGTGGGCGAAGGGACAATGAAGGGATTGAATTCACGTGAAAACGGAAAAAGAAGATTGAATTTATTCTTCACCCCTATGGGGTGAGACCAGAGAATATGTATGTATATAGGGATGATTGTGAACGTGTGTTCGTGTTGGTTGGGTGTACCTATAAATATCCATGTACCCATGCTTACGTGCCCAGCGATCGTGTCAAAAACCCACATCCAAACGGCCGCACACACACACACCCACCAAGTCGAAACACAAGAGAGGAACAAAAAAATACACCCACTGAAAGGGATGTGACCGCCTTATGGCGTCTCGCACTGAAGCGACAGAGAACACAATTTGTTTTCACCCCATCGAGAAGGGCAACAAATACACATGCATGGCGATGGGACAATGTTCACATTCAACATGTGTGCCTGCTGGGAACGGGCAGCGAGAGGCGAAGGAGCCGAGGAAACGACAGATGAATCAAGCGTTTGGCTTGAGGTTTCTTCGAAATATCGTGTGGTGGGGTAAGAACGAACGAAGAGGAAGCAAAAAATATGACTGATGGCGAATTCATGCATAGGGTGGCATGCCCTAGGAGCCCTCCAAAGGAACGATCCTTTGTCCCCCTCTGTGAATGCAAGCATGATCATGTTCCACCTGTCCTTCGACCCACTTTGTAATTTTTTTTTCTCTCTCCTTAATTTGCTGCCACCCTGTTCGAACCACACACATTCTCCCCCTATCAATAAACCTCACACACACATACTTGAAGTCGTATAAACAAATGCACGATATTCCGCACACGGAATATCCACAAAATAAAAAAAATGGGGCAAAGGAAACCGAACAAAACAATCTTCAGCCGGCTGGTTTTACCCTCCATGTGGAGGATGATGAGTTGCCCTCTCTTTCACACACATACACTCGCCCCCCACCCATCTTTCGAACCGCGTGTGAGGATGAGGGTCGCATAACCCACAACGACATGTGCAAAAAGGGAAGAAAGGATGTTCATCGCACGCACTCTTGAACACATGCACACACACATCAAATTTCAGGAGAATCAAAAGGAATACAATGCAACTGGGGACGGCCTGAGGGGGAGAACAGCATCACAGCTCTCCACCAACCGCCCCCCAAAAAATTTGAGTCATACCAAAAATCTATCACACCCACCTTTGAATATTAACGAATCATCCACATTCACTTTTTTGTTGTTTCTCTGCGAATACACGGTTATGGTTAACAGGACTCACTTCACAGTAAATATTCACTTGACCAGGTGACACTGGATGTGTCAGTTTCGCACAGACGATTGTTTGATGTGTTTGTTTGTAAATAGTGGAAACTGTTAATTGCGTTTTCCACGGGGAAAAATCGTATGCAAAATAAAAATTAAAAACAAAATAAACCACCGCTCTACACTAATCGTCGTCGAGTATACCGCTCACACACCACATTCACTTGAGATACACAATTGAGCATGTGAACCAGCTCCGAACACGATGAAAAATTCCTTTAGACTGTCTGAGCGAATTTCGGCGTCAGGCAATCAACCCAACTCTCAATTCCACCACAACCCAAAAACAGAGGAGGAAGGAAAAAATACAACAACAACAGCAAGAAAAAAAAAAGCAACTACCCACCCGCTGCTGATCGTGTCGCACCATTGTCGCTGCGCCTCATCGTCAACATTGCTGCCCGCGCGTTGTGTGGTGTTGTTGTCGCCGTCGTCGACGTACGGCTGTCGTGTTGTTGTTGTTGTTGCTGGTGGCGGTGGTGGTGGTGCTGGTGCTGCTGCCCAGACGCCAAAGAGCAACCCACAGCACACAGCAGTCATCGGGCAAGCAGGCGGCGGTGGCTGTTATACAGCGGCCCCGGCAGGCACTCAGGCAGGCAGGCTGGCAAGCAGGTCACAATGGAAAGAGGGCCGACAGCACCGGCAACAACAACAACAACACCATAGCAGTACACCAGCGAGAGCAACTGACACACTACACAACGAAAAAAAAAAGAAAAAACAAAAACAAAAAGAGGGAGAAAAGCAAGAACGAACGAACGCAAGAAACAGGAGGTGGTTGTGCGCTGGTGGTGGTGGCGGCTGTGGCGGCGGGCGATGGTCGTGTCGGCAGTTGTCTTTATTTTTCGTGTGTAGGCCAACGGGGAGGGTAAGCGGAGAGAAATAGGAACAACACATGGAGGGCGAAAATATCACGCACCACCACCATCGATCTATCCCGAGAGCCCAACCACCTCTTTTTCATTGTGTGCTCGGTACTCGGCTGCTCCTCCAACTCGTCTCTTTCCCCTCCACAGACCGACCATCCATCCATCCGCGATCCTCCTCCTCCTCCCGCCAACTCATCCCCTGGCAGCGTATATGCCTGTGCACACACTTTTTTTTTTGCTGCGGTGCGACTGCTGCGACTGCCGCCGCCACTGCTGCTTGATGGCTGTCCGACCGGCTTTCCCCTCATCTCTGGTGGATTCCCGTTCCACAGGCATTAATGAGTTCGCTTCGGATCTTGCGCTCTCTCACTCCCAGACCCCGGCTCCACGCCAACGTGGGGGAGATTCTGACCTCGAAGTTGTTGCCCGAAATTAATGCAACAACTTAGTGCGTCCCCGATAGGGGGTGGTGCCGTTGCCTGTGACAGCGACTGCCGCCGCGACGATGGCGGTGGCGGTGGAGATGAGGCGGCATACTCTGCTGGCTATCGCCTATAACCCTACACACACTTTGTCTTGGGAGAGATCGCGTCGATGTTTCCGCTCGCTCTCCCTCTCTGCCGCTCTCATTCGCAGTCTCTTCGTGTGTTTTTTTTTCCGTTTTCGTTGCTTTTCTGAGAAATTGGCAGCTGTCACTGGGTTGAATGAAAAACGCTTTAGCATTGGACAGAAGGTAGGTGGGTTGGTGTGGTACTCGTATTATTTGTGGGTTTCGCTGGGGAATTCCAGGCTTGTTCATCCATCGAGGGGAAGTTGGGTCGCTATATTTTTGGTCTTTCTTTTTTCATCATAACCTTGCGATACCTAAGAAGCGCACACAAACGCGCGTACGTTCGTATATGTATGTATGCGCAGTTCCTCTTGATCTCGTGCTTACACATTGTGGATTTCGTTAATTAGCACTGGCGACATCTCGTTGACAATGCACGGAATGACCGTAACCCAAGCGACAGCGGAAATTTTACCGCCCACGCTGTGCGACGAACACGAGAAGAGGCTAGGCTTTTCCCGGTGATTGTTTGCTGCCAGGCACTCGACGCCGCCGTCAGCCGAATGAAATGCATTAGACGGTGCAGAGTTGTGAAAGAAGGGTGTGTATAGGCATTGCCAGGAGCAAGCGATTGTGGGACACGCGCACTCGATGCCACAGAGAGTCGACATCAAACGGTTTGGACATATTTTGGCCGTCTCAGTAGGGAGTGTGTGTCTGTTTTTGGGCATAGGACAAAGCTCTGCCGCTGCCCCGGATTGTGAAATCGTGAATTTTAACCCATAGGCTGGACACAATAAATAAATAGGATATTCTTCCTTGGATACTGTAACCACCAGTCCAGCCACCAGTTCAATGTCATTTCTAGGGACAATGAAATAATCGTGAGTACTCAAACTCCTAATAAATTCCAATAAATTCTTCGAGCTGGTGGAATCCTAACAACAACCCGTGTATACCACAATCTCGCCCCTGGCAGAATGAGTCCGCAGGTCATACCATCCACCATCATCCCTTATTCGACTGGGTTGCGATCATAGATCAAGATCATTAAATTTTATAAGACTAAACAATTCGTAGAACTAAATGCTCTCTAAGGCCATTGTCAAGGTTCCTCAATAACCACTCAATTTGTGGAGGTTCAACGGCAACCATGACTTCACTTCGCACACAAGGGGAGTTAAGCGTATGAATGAGACAAAAAGCGTAACAGGAGCACAGGCAGGACGCAGTGTGGAACATAATTACACCTAATTGCTTTTTTGCAGGTGCCATTGCTAATTTCTCGCGAAAAGTGTCTGAGATGACTGTGACTTAAGTTGTATATGTTCACTGCACGTAGCTCCGGGCGAGTGTTCGTTGATTAAACTATCTCGGACGGACTCGACTGGGTGGTGACTTCTCTGCTTTCACACAAATGGAGGAACCGAATGAGCAATGGTGGCGGAAGTCTTCAACAGGTGTCGTTTAGTTGCTTGAATGTTGTCTTTCCATCCCCATCAACACCCACATTTTAGCAAACGATATAATGATTCTCACAAGAAATGAGACAGCTTATTTTCTTCTTCTGCTGGCGGTACAGTCTTGGGGGGATCTGCGCCTCAGGTAAAAAGCCTCTCCAGCTTGCGCAATCCAGCTGCCTCCAATCACTGACCGTTGGCTGATGTCCTTCTCCACTTGTTTGCGACACCGGTTTTGCGGGTGTTGTCCCACTGCCTTTGAGTGGAAGACTCTTCGAACTGGAGCAGTGCTGACCATGTGCCCTACATGAACTGGCTAGCTTAAGCATTGGATCCGTAGAAGCCTGGCTAGGCTCCTTGTACATCGTACTGCTTAATACATTTTAGCCTCAACGCCAGCAAATCGGTGGCTGGCCGGGCTCATCCACAACACAACAGGTCCGACGTCTCTAGTGGTGGCGTGTTAAGGAAGTCATGAGACAGCGCTTTGGCTTGTCTTAATACTTTTTCATATTAAAGGTTTTGGTGTATTCATTACCGACCTTGGCAGGAAGTTTGGCAGTAATATAAAAACTAGAAATGGCGATGGATAGCTGGACTCTTTACGCGCTGTCATATAATAATAAGAATCCAGTCTGGAGCAAGTGCGCGAACTGCCATATTTACGCAAACTATAAACTGCTCAAAACAGATAACTTAAAATGATCCTGAATCTGCTTTGTTTTTTCTCCACAAAGGAACTTCATGGAATGGCCAATATAGAAATGATTACAACAAAAAATGAACGACTTTACCAACGTTATATGAATTCTTGCTTATCATCGGACAATGAATTGATTCCAAATTTAGCCTCATAACGAGTGTGTTAATTTATTCATCACCTTTGATAAAGTCTTCAATCAGACGAACTATATATTTTGCACCATTTCTACCATATTTTATATTATTTTATCTATTTTTTGTATAATGAAGGTTTTTAGTGGGTTTTCCTTCAAATCATCATCAAAACTATAAAATTTGTATATTGATTGACAAATTGTATTATTTTGTAGATGTAAGATTAAATAAAAATCAAATCTCTGTAATTAAAGCTTGTAAATAATTAATTGTAAAATTCATGGCACGATAAAATACAAAAATAATAATAATAATAAGAAGAATTTTGATGGCGCTACAGCCCGTAGAGGGCCAGGGCCTAACAGTTATTACTCTTTGAGCATTGTCCCCGACTCGAAAGAGGTTGGGCCATGAAAATTATTTTTGTCGTACCGGGAATCGAACCCAGCTCGCTGCCTGGGTTCAGTTGAGTAGGGGTCGACGCACATATGTTTTTATTTTTAATTCATTTTTATTTGCGAAAATCTTATATCTAACTTAGTCCTAGACAAAATGTTTAATTCTAGCTTAACTCTAACAATTCATTTGAACTTATAACTAACTTATTGACCCTATGCGGGTACTCTAAGCTAATCTAGTCTACTACTCTAATTTCCTTTCGGCCTATACTATCGTACTTTTTTGTTCTGTCCTAGACGTATTAAATTTTTTTTTTGCCAAGAAAGCTTGAAAACTTGTCTCTTCTAAGACTATTTATTATACTTAAATTTCCTAACCTAACCTAAACCCTAATTAAACTTAAGCTATCTTAACTATGTCCGCAACTTACGGACGCGCGTGCTTCATGGCGTGTGTCAATGCATATGCGTAACGATGCACATATCCGCAACGTCATGACAGCCGCACGCCGCCTTGAAATCGATGAATAGGTGTTGAGTGTCGATCTGCATTTCTTGGGTTTTGCCAGGATCTGCCGTAGTAATAAGCACTATTTTTTTTTAAATTTCATTCTATTTATTCTTGACATATTATAATAAGTGTATATAAAATAACAATTCAACTTTTACAAACATAAGATTAAGGACCTATTCGATTATTCATAAATCGTTTCAGGCGATCACACAAAAACGACAGACAAGATCTTATAGGAGACATTTGAGAGCCTTATCCCTAGGTTGTCGATTGAGTAAAAGGTGTCCCAAATTTTTGTGGATTGGCCAAATTATACTGACATTCCACTCATTGGACACGTCCTCCTCCGACCATATCTTAGATTTTAGGTTTGGTATATGTGTTCTGCCAGGTCATCTCCAGCTGGTAGAGTTGTGCAAAAAGTCCGTTTACACCAGCAGCTGTATGAAACTTGGACTATGGCACTGTTTTTCAAGTGATGGTCTCGGCAGTCAAGGAGTCAGTATGGTCAAGCTAGTATGACCATTATAATTGACAGTCAAACGGGCGTCAAAGCAATTTTGGCAACAGAAATCAATTCCACGCTGATACCATGTTGCTGTGAAGAGCTTAAGCATCTAAGCACTCAGCACGGCATTGAACTTGCTAGGAAACAGGCCGAAACCAACACATCTCAGGCAACCCTATGGATTTCACCACTTTTTGAGGATGTCAAGATGAAAAATAGGTGCAGGGATCTAAGTCCCCTGGAACTAAGTCTACTGAGGGATTTAGTTCCCATTAAGTGGGAGGAAATGGGGAATATCACCAGTTTCTGTAAAGCGAAATAAAGAAAAATCGGCAATTCGACCTTATTTCGTTTTAAATCTGGAAATAACGCCAATTTTCCGATATGGCTTTATTTCGCTTTAGAAAAACTAGCTTTGTTTGTTAATTTAACTCCAGGCGCCTGCCTGACAGTGGTTGACATATCCTTAACGGAGTGGCGTGAGCGGGTTGAACCCTGCAGAAAAAATGGTTAAGATCCTGTTAGTGAGCGAAGCGACCCATCCACTCATCAAGGATAAATGCAGTTTCAGGGTCTCAGTTCAATTATTGTTGTTGGAGTTAGTTCCCTCTGCAGACGTTTGAGTGTGTTCTTAGTTCCCATCGGAAAGTGGAGTACATTCCCAACATTTAATTGAACCTCAGTGGACTTAGTTCCCGGGGAGTTAGTTCCCTGCACCGGAAAAATATATAATCATAGCGATAGGAAGGAACTCTCTAGTCACCTGCGATACCACTGGGTTGCCTTGGACCAAGTTGAACAGTTCAAAAACCGACAAAATCCCTTAGTGTGACTATGGTGGGTAGAAATGGTTGTTGGATCACTAACTGGCCATAATCATCTGAAGAACCACGAAATAAAAGTGGGACTAGCCAACGACTATATATGCAGTGACTGCTAGTTGAGACACTGGAAGAATATTCTTTCTCACAATAATCTCACTTTAATCCCTCTTCAGATGCATAAAGATATCGAGATGGCTAAACACGTTAGGTTAGGTTAATGTGATTGCCACAACTGAAGCAGTTCTGGCCCACTTAGATCCTGATTGGTTCCATTGTGATATCATTAGCTCACGCGCCGGTTCCTCTTTGGGTACTAACTAAATAAAACACCTGAAGATACCTACTGGCATGCTAGTGGTATATCCTGGATGATGCACTCCTTTGCTGGGTTACAGCCAGCATGGCTGAACAACTCGTAAATATGACTGGTACAGAGAGGGAGTTAAGAGGATACTATCATCCAACAGGCATCATAATGGGTCCAGCAGGACTTAGGCGAAACGTGATTTACACCTGTCCACTCAGCCACTTAACCTAAACCTACCAAACACGGCCATCCATTTGATCAACATCATTTCATGTCATTTGATAATGGTCTACAATATGGCATCAGTGTGGACAAGGATGCGCCAAATATGTTGCAAATGAATTTAGTGATGAATTTAACTTAAACTTCACCCATGATAAAATAACAAAATATCAGCGTTAAATTTGTAGAAAGCGGGCGGAGGTGGGCGGAAAAAATTAAACACTTGTTTTGACAGGCGGTGTTATCTTTATTTCGGAACAAAGAGAAGAAGAAATGAAACTGCATTTTGCCTGAATTTATAGCAATGCGAGATTCGGGTCAATAACCTGTTCAGATGGTCCGAATATTATTAGTCTCAATAACAGATGTCGTTGAAGGAATGGTCGAAGTTTTAGTTCTGCACAGGGCGCTTTTTTCATTTACTTTGATTTTTTTTTATAATTTGCGCGTGCTCAAGGGATTGCTAATACCCTTATGTGTCCGGGGTCAAGACACAGCACGGGCCGAAGGTATAAAGGAAGAAAGGGAGAGGAGGTACCTGTGCACATTGGTCTTAAATATCTGCCGAAAATATGAAGAGCATTCCATATTCGTGCAGTGCGGCTGAAGAACGAGTCTCTGAATTTAACTGTCCGTCCGAAAGTAGGCTTAAGGGTATACCGACGGGCATTCCTGGCGAGACGGGTATTGCGGGTGAATTCATGCAGAGGAGGAATGCAGTTGGCTAGCTCACTTGAGCATTGTTTGTTGAAATAACGATAAAAGACGGACAAAGAAGAGACGGTACGTCGATGTTCGAGCGAGTCTAAAGTTTTATCGCTCGCTTTTGGATTCTATAAAGTAGGTGCAAGGTGGTCTTGGGGGCCCCAGACCAGATATGAGCGTTATACTCAAGCTTGGGGCGGATGTACGCCTTATAATTTAACGCCAAATCAGAAGGGGTGAAATATTTCTTGCATCGATAAAGGAAGCCTAAACATTGCGCAGCATTTTTGGCGACCTCAAATATGTGATCGTTCCAACTTAGTGTTGTGTTGATACACATACCAAGGATGGAAAGTTTTCCGGTTTCATCGACACAAGCGCCATTCATGGATAATGGCTGATAATCAAGGGTTCGCTTGAGTGACAGCAGACAGCATTGAGTTTTTGAAGCATTGAATTCCAGTGTATTGTTTTTGCCCATTATTTATGCTGTCAAGATCGGAATTCAATGTGCTCAACAAACATCTACGGCCGTGCCGTTCCAGTTCTACTGCCGAAGGGAGGAGTTGTGAGTCTTGGAACGAATATGAAAAGTTGAGGGTGCTGTCATCAGCGATGGAATAGATTGGATTAGAAGACAAGATATATTTTATAGACAAGACATAATTTATAAAAATTAGAAAGAGTGTCGGAGATAGAACTTTCATTATGCGAAAGTATCGCCTACAAAATCTAACTGCCGCCCCAAGGTATTGATCCAGATCGTTTATTCGAAATCAATTAAATAAATACATGGATATGCAATGAATGAGTGAGTGTCGCCGTGGCGTAGTCGGTAAGTGCATACACTCCTGGTTAAGCAAAGCTTTTCAAGTTTTCTTGGTAATTAAAATTAATAAAATATTGTCTCTAAAGACTAAAAATAAACGTTGTCTAAGCCGAAAGGCACACATGTAATAGAATGTAGAATAGCTTAGAGTACTCGTATAGGGTCACTAAGTTAGGATTAAATACAATAAGTTATTTAACATATTTAAGCTAGTTGTAAGTGCATTTTGTCTAGCAAGTAAGTTAATTTAATTGCAATAAAAACGAATACATTGAAAAAAAAGAAAAGTCCGTTGACTCCTACGCAGCCCTCTGCTAGGTTCGATACCCAAATTTACCACCTTTGATAATTCACAGCTCCACCTCTTTCGAGTCACTCTTATCTGCAGTTTATCATTAGACTCCCTTCCTGATGCGTGTCTAGAATTCGAAATTTCTGCTTAGTTTGCTGTTCCTTTGATTGAAGGGCGAAAGTTGTGATTCATAATTTATTTATTGTCTTCTTGACTTGAGACTACATTTTATTTTTTATTGAGTTGATACAGTGAACATCTTCCTTTCTCCCTGACTTCACTCAGTCGACACATGTTGTACCTTGACTTGAGACGGTGGCAGTCATAAACAGTGTTGTCATAAATCCACCTTTTTGAGTTCACTTGAAGTCTCGTTGTATCGATTAGGTAAAAAGGAACATTTCTTCTGGCAAAATTTCCTTGGAAATTTCCTATACTTTGATTTTTCAGTCAAAGTGTGAAATTTTCTTTTGCCATGTGGGTGGGAAATGTCACTTAAAAATGCTGACACGAGCGATCATAAACATAAACCCTTCTGTATCCTCTCAATGCTTCGAAAAATGAACTCATAAGCAAGGGTGTCATACAAACATTGGGTCATTAATTAGAAGCTCAGGAAAGGCTAGCTAGGTACTTAGACCATGTTGGTCCATTGCAATAGCGATAGTTAGACTACTAGTACCACTGCTCGATCACTCCAGTGATAGTGTCGTTAATTTTATCTCAAAGACAAATGGTGACTCGACCACATTTGAGAACGGTTTTATCCACCGTATAAACTTTCTTTCACTAGGATTTGAACCGAGGACCCCACTAACCAAGAACGACTGCATGGCGCAGTTGGTAGTACCTGTCTCTGGTTAGCGGGGTCCCGGTTCGAATCCCAGTGAAAGTAAAGTTAATACGCTTTTATCTGGTTTTCAAATCTGATGCAGTAACCATTTGCCGTTGGGATCAAAGTAACGCCCTCACTGGAGTAGTCAATTAGTGGTAGTAGTCTGACTACGGGTATCACAATGGACCAACATGGTCTAAGTGTACTGGTGAATGCACTACGAGCCAACATACCTAACCTAACCTAACCAACAGCAGGTACTTACCAGCTGCGCCATCCAATCGTCTAGGAAAGGGTTAGCCCTAGGGACGTTTTTAAAGCCACTCACGTTGGAGGTTGGCAAAAAAACACAATTGCAGAAGGGAATTAAATAAAAATGTTTTCAACTAAGGTTTGGATAAAGTGAAGACATCCACTTTTCATTGAACTTGTACAATATCATACCGCCGTTCTTTAAAGTTCGGTTAAAATTAATTTGTTACGGCAGTAGGTCATACATTTTAAGTTCATTTGTGATTACCGGATCTAATAACCTACAACTTGATCCCCTGATGATGAAGGAAGGAAAGGTACAACCTCAGTTTGGCTTGTACATGTGCAATGCTACATGTTGGGAATACCATAGTCCACAACTCCAGCTCGGATAATCTTTAGAACTTTGGCGAAAACATTGTGTGCATAAGTTAAGAATGGATCACACATCACTGACTGCGGCAATGGATATTGCACTCTTAATTGTTCGCGCCACTGCGTACCTGCTACATTGTCTCGTCCTTAACACGTAGTGTAACGATGGATACAGCTGATTGCGATGCCAGGAGAGACGTGTGCAGGTCGACCCGAAGTGCTGTGCCAGTGGAAGGAGAAGAAGGAGGAAGGAAATCAAACTGTTTGTGTTTTCAAGTCACATTCTCTACCCTAGACATATTCTCTTTAATAATACAGTCGTTTCTAGAGCTCCAGATTTTCGGCATTCGAGTGTATTGGTACCCCACTACACCATGTACGAGTATTCTGCTGCACCGTGCTGGCGTAATGTGTTCACACTTGTACCCGGGGACACATACGCTCTGTATACACGCTACGTGTGCACATGTGCTCCTTGGCGGCAAGGTGTACCTGTGTACATGGGGGCGTGTAACGGCATGCTGCCACGTACGATCGACGAATCTGGTTGTGTTTGGGTTTCGTTTCTTTTCGGGTTTCTGCCCCAAATGTTACCAAAATGAAACCAGTAGGTATACGGTATTTGTGACTTCATTTAGAGGGTAGTCAGGATTTTAAGCAACCAGCCTTCTCCACTGATGGTCTAGATCAAATTGAAATGTCTATCTTCTTAACCCATTACTACCCAGTGTCTTATTTTAAGAATTTTTTGGTTAGTTCTTAAATTTAAAAAAAAAATAAAATATTGAATATAATATCCTCAGGACACTGGGGAGTTATGGATTAAGTCTCTCGAGAAGCTGACAAAATTCACAGGCACTAATTTGAAGAAAAAAAACTTCACTATGTGTGAACAGCCTTGAATAGCAAACTTATTTGGAATGTAAGTGTTGTTGGCTAAAAATGTAATTGAGTTGTACCTATAATATACAGCTTAAGTTAACGGCACTTTCTCAAAAATCAGACCACAAGTTATTCAAATACTTCTCGTTTTCTATTGGACTCCCGTCTATGAACACAAATTCTCTGACATCAACCCCCGCACCATAATAGAACATGCTCTGTGCTTTACCACTGTTTGAATGTGCTTCGGATCGATCGTCGATACCTTGTATCCTCCAACCCAAGACTCTACCAGGACTGTGGATTGCCTTGAACATACAAAAATTTGGTTATAAAGCAACCTTTTATATTCTTCTCCTTTAGGTTCCTCAATTGTGTTGAAATACTTTTGTATTCCGCTGTAGTAGCAACCCCTATCAACGCATAAAAATACAGCCTACCTCTGTTTTCTATGCACTTAGCGGGAATACCGATTTGAGATGTTTATTCACCACCCGGAGATTACACCCCAGTCACTTTTGCCAATTTCGCAAACGCCCAAAAATATACTAGTTTTTACCACCCACCTGGCAATGCTGTGGCCAAAGCAATTATCATTTCCATCGTTATCTCCTTTACAACAAAACTCATCGTAGGGCGTAAAGAGGGTATGCATTCAACCACTTGATCTCTCCCAGAGAGTGGGAGAATACGATCCGATCGCTGTGGGCACACATTCGGCGGCAAGAGGGTACTCACGTTTACGTTGGCGGTCGCATATGCATGCACGAATGTGTGTCAGTATGAGTGCAGCAAAAAAAAAAGAAGAGAAGAAGACAAGAAAAAAAGTACCACAACAGAAAACAAAAACGGGAATGGCAATGAGGAAATCATGTCTCTCCTGGGAGTAAGGAGAAATGGGGGAGTTTTTTCTCTTCTGTCGCTCGTTCAATTATACCCTCTGTTGGGTTGGGTTGGAATTGGGACGACGGGATAGAATGGGAGGAGGACGCCGACGACGCCGACTGCGAGAGTAAGAGAGGGAGCAGCCTGTTTGTGTGTTGTTTTTTTTTCGTTTCGAAAAGGATGTGGTGGGATCACATAAGGTAGGTAGGTTTCAGGGTGTGTTGAGTGGCATCGGATTGTTGTGCATCCTTATGCTTACACAAATATCTTCTTTTGGATTTTATTTTCACGCTTAAAATGCTTTAAGGTTACTCACAAGTACTTACACCCGCTAGTGGTGCGGTGGTGTGCGTGCGCGTGTGGGAGACTCTTTTGCTTATGTACAAAATTCTTTCAGTGATCTGGATGTACAAAGGAGAGCATATATACATACACCCCTTTGTTTGCTTCGTCAGCGGTTTGGATCAGCGATCGTGAAGTGATAAAGGATGGGGAACAAAGAACTGCCGGAATGTGCGTTCGAAAAAAGTTTGAGTTTTAGAGAAAAATACACGATCATCCCCCTAGCAAGTGAAAATGTTTTTGCGCATTTACAGGGTGTTTGAAGGTGGACATTTTTGGAATTTAGGGATGATTGTGAAAAGGACGGTGATCAGAGAAGATTTTCCAGTAAAATCACACGATCTGCGTCTGAAATGCCCCAGAGGACAAACATGTGGAGTGCGACTTGATGTAAATGACTGCACAGGATTTGTCTTGAAATCATGGCTGAATTGAGAAAATGTATTCTGTAGTCGTTGAGATCACTTCAATCAATGATGTCAATCAGTGCAAATGGGATTACACTTGTGTGTCGGCTTCTTATTTAAAGGCGAGACCAATCGAGGAGTAAACATTTGTCAAAGAGGATAATACTTATTGAGTGGCAGGCGCTCATTGACTTCTGACGCCAGGGGAACAGTTGTCTGTAGGCACTTGGAATTCTTTTCACGAATTAATACAGAACTACATATGTTGGGACATATAATTTCCACCGGTACTTTGAACCACATTGATTGATATAAGACGCAGTGAAGTGTTTACAAATTTTGAAGAAACAAACTGAATTATCAACCATAACAATGTTTCGGAGATCAGTCAAGGCTGCTTTCACACTCGCTAAGATTCGTCGGCGATTCTTTCAAATTCCCTTTTGTGATCTCAAGTCACATTCACACAGGAAATCTTTCAGTCTCTGCAATTGAGATCTCAATGCTGAACTTTTTCTGTTTCCTATCCCCTCTCACACATGCGTCATCTCTTTCTCACACATGTACAGCATGCTTCCAATACCCAAAAGCAAACCCCGAGCACACGCGGGCTACCCTTATCACGTCAAACCTCCCTTGCCAACAATATGGAAAAATCGCCGACTAAATTTTTGTGTGTAAAAGCGGCGCAAGAGGAAAATTGTTGCAACCTGGCAATGTTAAGCTGAATAAGATCCTTATCTTGAACAGCCACTTTATCATGTGGGATGTGGTTTACAGGTGTTAAGGTTGCCACGATCAGGATTCTTAGTTAGGTTAGGAAAGTTAAAGGGTAAAAGGTCATCAGTCACTTGTTACATAGGTGCAGGTGGACCCATTGAGATCCCTGTGGAAGAAAGAGTCCTCATTGCTGCCCAAGTGCTTTGCATCAGTTACCCAACCACTTCTTATAAATCTGTAAAGAATATTGGTACATCTGCAATGGCTTTAAAATTCTGGAAGAAGTTCTCTCCCAGACTTACATTTCTCAAATGACATACACTAAAGTAATGAAGAGTATTCTCTTGGTCCTCTCCATACTCAGAGCCCCTGCATGTGTATCATTGAGAAGTCCAATTTTTATATCTTGGTACCTCAGACGATTGTGTCTGCTCCAATTACCATATCAAGGACCATTTTGTCGCGCTGGAGAGGGTTTTTGCGCTTTTGAGTCTAATCCAAAATGTTAGGTTAAGGAACTTCTTCTTCTTTTTCTGGTGGCGCTACAGGCCGGGGTGGACCTGGGCCTCAACCAGTAAGCCTCTCCAGCCGGTACAATCTTTAGCCAGCTGTCTCCAACTGCTCACACCAATTTGATTGAGGTTCTTCTCCACCTGGGTGTGCCATCGGTTCCGTGGGTGTCCTCTATTGCGTTGTCCCACTGGTTCGGAGTCGAAGACTCTTCGGGATGGAGCAGTGTTGTCCATGCGCTCTACATGGCCCAACCATCTTAGGCGCTTAATCCGTAGACGCCTGACTAGGCTCATGGCGCTGTACAGCCCGTACAGTTCGGGATTGAATCTTCTTCTCCAATAACCATCAACGCAGACAGGACCAAAGATTGAACGCAGAACTTTTCTCTCGAAAATACCAAGTGCTTCTTCATCCGCTTTTGTGATTGTCCATGCTTCCGCACCAGAGATCAGGACAGGGATGATCAAGGTGTTACATAATGTTAGCTTGGTCCTTCGAGAGAGGACTCCACTACTCAATTGCCTCTTGAGCCCAAAGAAACAGCGATTGGCAAGAGTAATTCTGCGTTTAATCTCGGTACTTGTGTTGTTCGTACTGTTCACTTGCGATCCGAGGTAGACGAGGTCCTTCACTACCCCGAAGTTATAGCTGCCTATGGTGACGTTTGGGCCAAGTCGTCGATGTTGTGCGTCCTTTCTTGATGACAGCATATACTTCGTTTTGCCCTTATTCACCGCTAAACCCACTCTAGCCGCTTCCATTTCAATGCCACCGAACGCCTCATTGACGGATCGCTGTGTTCTGCCAATCATGTCAATGTCATCCGCGTATGCTAGCCGTTGTACGGACTTCTGGAAGATCGTGCCTCTAGTGTTGGCGTGTGAGTCTTGCACGATATTTTCCAGGATGATGTTAATAAAATAACATGACAGCGCGTCGCCTTATCTAAATCCTTTTTTGACATTGAAGGTCTCGGTGAGTTCTTTACCGACCTTGATGGAGCAGCGGGAATTCTTCAACGTCATCCTGCACAACCTGACGAGTTTGGCAGGAATGTCAAAATGTCAGGTTCTTGACGAATGGTTTCAGGCGCTCACACAAAACGGCAGAGAGGATCTTATAGGCGATGGTGAGGAGACTTATCCCTCGGCAGTTGGCGCAGTTGAAGGGGTCTCCTTTCTTGTGGATCGGGCACCCGATACTGAGGTTCCACTCGCCGGGCACGCTTTCCTCCGACCATATCTTACAGATGAGTTGATACATGTTCCTTACCAGCTCATCTCCGCAGACAGTCCGTCTGCACCAACAGCTTTATTCGTCATTAGTCTCGATATCGCTATCTTGACTTCGTCTAGGTCGGAGGGACGGAATTCTCGTGGATCATCGTCAATTGCGTTTAGTGGAATATTCTGCCTGACAGCGGTATTGGAGTTTTCCTCGCCGCTTAACAGTCTACAGAAATGATCTTTCCAGCTTCTCAGTATCGACTGCAAATCTACTATGAGTTGTCCCTCTGCGTGACAACAGGCTTATGCTTTTTTAGTCTTGAAAATAAACAAACAGTAACAGTGTTTATTTTTTGCAGTCCCCAAGACCGCATATGTCGTAGATGGTTAAGTGTTAAGATAGTGGATAGATTCTTCGACTGGTTTTGGCTGTGAGTTTTTAGCCATGTACTCTATCCTCCTGACACTGGTGTACATCAAATCCGCAATCAATGTGGATATTCAGGATGTTCTCCTTCAGACAGCATTACTTCCTTGATATGACCAGCTGCTTACATTTCGAATACACAGTCAGGGTCAAAAGTGAGTGTATAGGATACAGGTGTCTGCGTTTTCAACAAAAAATTGTGTCAAACGGGACTCCAAGAAAAAAAAAATCTTAAATGGAGTTTTCTTAGGTAAATTTGTAAAGTACATAAAGCAAAGAAACGTATCAGGATATCTGAAAAATCATAGGCAATGCGAGTCATTATCTAAAAAAAAAAAGAAATTTAGATCCAAAACTAAGTTTACAACTTGTAAACCAAATAAGGAAATCGACCCTAATATGGGTTTGTGAGGCAGCATTTAATCCACAGATAATAATATAGGTGGCGCTACGGCCCGTAGGAGGCCAGGGCCTAGCTTCTCAGCAAACACTCGTGTTGTGCGTGCTATTGTTCTCTCACGAGTGGAAGGGACCTATTGTTTTATGCCGACTCCGGACGGCCAAGTTTGAGAAGCTTTTTCTAGACAGTTACTGGTCTTTGAGCATTGACAGTGACTCCAAAGAGGTGGGCCATGAAAACTATTTTAGTCGTACCGGGAATCGAACACATGCAGCGCAGTTAAGTTGCGTAGGGGTCGACGCACATATCCACAAAAACTACGATATCCACCGAGATCTTGGAATATTACCACTCCAAGATGAAGTTAAGAACTTTGCTTATAAACATAAGCGCCGCCTAGAAGAGCACACAAACACTGCAGTTCACCCGATCCTTGAGGAAACTAATGTCTTGCGCCGACTTCAAAGGATCCGACCCCTTGATCTCATGCGATAGTCCACACCCGCGCATGGTTGCGGTGTTAGGAGGAACTTTCATTGGAGAGTAACCTGCCGATGTGTATCTAAATTATGAAATGCAAACTACTGGTTAAGTGCTTCACTTAGTTGTAGTCCTGAAAAATACAGGAAGGTGGTTGTAGTTAGTAAAAATCTCACACTTCTAAGTGCGAACTTTTGCCATAGAGTCTTGTCGAAGATTTCCACCTACCCACGGAAAACAAAAAAAAAAATCACACAACGCCACGGTCACTTTAGTGTCCACTAGTCACAAAATGGAGGTGTGTGGTTAATGGAACAATCTTAAGAGTGACCTGCAACCAAAAACCTAGCAGACCCATTTATTGGTCATCTAAATTTCGTTTCGTTTTTGGTAAATGACCCGCCATGCCTATAGTTTTTGAGCTATCCTCATTTATTAAGTACATAACTACTTGCTTTAGAAAACTATTAATGATTTTTTTCTTTGGAGCCCCGTTGAAATAAATATTCATTAAAACCCAGAACACTTTCATGCTGTACACTCACTTTTGACGCTGACTGTAGGTATAAGTAAATATTTCGCCATGTGCGTACGTAGTTGACTGAGTTAATGAATTCCATAAAATGGCATTGTAAACTCGACAAACTTTGGTTAACAAATTTGTATTTGGTCCTTTTCTTTCATTCATTCAATTGAGCCTCGTTTTCACCATATCCCTTTCGTTGTTCACCAAAGAGTGACTGTCTCTGCTTTCGTCACAACCAACACAGACTTCGGCCTGGTCCATTGTGATGTCACCAATTCTCGTCGACAGCAATGAGTCCTAATCATTAAACAGTAATCGGATAGTACCACCAAACCATGAAATTTCCTAAGGCGAAGTGTGGAGCTCTTGATTACAACCACCTCGTTCTATAAATGCATTTAATAGAACCTCAGATTACACGTGATCTCATTGAAAGTATAGTTGCCTAGCAGAATTTTTTTGGTTACCTTTGAGGTCTGAACAGGTTCCTAGATAGCGCATGGGAGTTACTTCCTCATTTCTAGTCTCTACATCCTCTATAGTAGTCGATGTAGCGTTTCTTATTTTAATTAATTCTATGTTCTTAGGCAGGGCCTGCAATAGGCATACTGTGAGTAGCAGGCTCCGTGGTTATTGGGAGTCTCTGTATGTAGTGTGACGTCCGTAGATTTGGCCACGGTTAGAACCCCCATAGTTTTAATTTTCTTTTGCAATTTTATAGGTTAGTTTTTTTTTAATAAATTGTATTAACTTAAGTTTTTTCTTCTTTTAATAAACAAATCTTTACATTAAATGAAGATAAACAAGTTTTATTTTATGGCGTAATTTGTCTTTGACGTTATGTGTGTGTAGGGTCCGTCCTCTTCGGGGTACTTGACAGGGTGGAACGTTTGACTGTGGCATTCTCCCATAAAGTGCCCTAAGGGAATTAGCAAAGGTCATGTCGATTGACATGAGGGGTGGGCTGGCAGACTAGTGCCAACAACAGCAGGCACCCTCGGGTTCTTTACGAACCTTGATCGCCTAACGACGTTGGAAGGGCGTTGACTCGGTTTAGGGCTGAGCTAGGTAGTTTTAAGTTAGACTAGGCCTCGGTTAGTTTTAGATTTAAGTTTAGGTAGGTTAGTGTAGGCATAGATTAGGATAGATGGCTTAGCTCCGCGAGCCCTCTTCCGGTCTCTTTATAGGCTTTGAACACACTTCCCTCTTCCACTTTCCTATCTTATCTATTTCTTCTCTATCCTATTTTTAGTCGTCCGTCCGTGGTCTGCTTAAGGTTATTAGGCTTTCTCAATCCTTCTATCTTTTCCTATCTCTCTTCTATCGTAGCTAGTTACAGGCACGAGATTTTTGGTTTGCAAATGGGTGGTGTACGAGGCAGGGGACAAGAACCACCCCGGCCGACGAGATTAGCCGTGCAACTGCAAGCGTGCCGCCTTCCTCCTCATCGTCACTGAAGCTTAGCCTGCTGCAACAAAATGGCTGTAAGATCCCTGTATTTCTGGGATTTTTTCGCTGGTGATCAAGAGAAGGGCCTCGTTTCTTCTCGGTCTAAGTTAAGTCTGCTGTTGCCTAGCTGGTCTGTAGGTTAGATTAGGTAGGCGGGCTGCTAGTGCATTCACCAGCACACTTTTACCGTATTGGTCCATTGTGAGACCCATAGTCAGGATTCTACCACTGATTGACTACTCCCGTGATAGTGCTGTTAGTTTGATATCAACGGCAAATGGTGACCAGATTTGAAAACCAAATAAAAGCGTATTAACATTGCTTCCACTGGGATTCGAACCGAGGAACCCTCTAACCAGGTGCAGGCACTCTACCAACTGCGCCATCTAGTCGTATTAGCTGTTCTATAAGAATCCAGTTCGTTTTCCATCTACGATTACCAGCTTGGAAATATTACATCTAAGTTATCCTCTTACGCAAGCCCTTGTGGGATTTTTTTTATAAACATCTGGCCTTCCCATGTGCTTGAGCAGGATCATCTCAAGATAAAACGAAGAAGAAAAGACAAATACTCAAGAATTTGTTTGAGCTCAGCAAAGCCCTCTCAGAAAATCTCCACTTTTCCCAATTAATTTGCATGCCTTTGCCAATAGTTGCATAATTCCCAATTCAAAGAGCAAATGTCCCTAATTTACAATTCCATTCACTTGTGAAAGTTCATCCCTCAAGGTCTCCACCCCAAACTGAATGATCTGCAGAAACCTCCATAAGCTAATATTTTCCGAAGCAAATTTTAGGGAAACTCATAAAAAGAAACTATCCCTGCGACATTTAAAATGGCGCCTCCACCTTTTCCACAAACGCCATGTTCTTTTTATTCATCGTTTTTTTTTTTTTTTTTGCATTTTCCCCTCACTCACCCTCATTGGAACAGCCCCACAGTTGTCCCCACCGGCGCCATACACAGAGCATAGTAAATGCACTTGATTTACAATAGACTGAGAGAGAGTGGGTGAGAGAGGAAGGGAGAGCGAGAGGATAAAAGGCAAGAAAATCACATCATCCACTGTGTAGAACAGGAAATGGAGAGATTTTATTCCATCCACCCGCATATTTACTTCAAAATAACAACAAAACCCGGAAGTGACTCGAAATACACCCACTTACACCCCTAAAACACATTTACATCCTCTCACGGTCTATCTCCCTCTCTCACCCTCTCTCACTGTCCCTCTCATTCTATGTCACCATATCGCTCTCCCTCTCCTCGGCCGTTTTGTACATCCATTCAATTGATTTCCAATAAAACGAACAAAAAATTACTCATTAAAAGCTGCACACAGCCATACGCACACCCACCACCACCAGCAAATTGTGTAGGCTGCAGCAAACCACCCACTGAACAGCAACCATCACCACCACCACCACCACTACCACCGTCGCGAGAGAACACAAAAAAGTGCCTCCCATTGCATGCAGCGCTTAAAACATTTTATTTCCTAAATGAATTTCGTTTTGCGAGCTCTGCTCCCCTGGACAACATAGTGCGCTACACCCACGTCTCGCCCCAACACCCCACCCAGCCGTTGGGAATGTGTGAGTGGGTGGGTGTTCGTGGTGTGCACGTACATGACAAAGTTTGCTTAAAGAGGGACCTCTCACTCGACTCTGTCTAGGCACATTTGGGAAAAAACGCGGAATAGGGCGCATGACGCTGGTGGTGGAAGTGGTGGTCGCCGATGAAATCATGTTTTTACAAGAATTCCTTTACTTCTTCAGACCGCCATTTCCGGCAATCGATGGTGAGTTGAGAGGAAATCCTTAGGATTCGTAAGGGAGGGCCTAGAGGTGCAAACTGCACTCAAGGGTAGTTAATCACAGGAGACATAACTGCATACACACATCAAGGTTTCTGCAACGGTGAAGCACACACACACACACCCCATTGTTCCGCCAGCACACTCACCAGGCTAGAGTAGGGAAGAGCAACAACAACACAACACAAAAAAGAAACAACATCATCCCTTAACCACCACCCTCCCTGCACACACAGTCTATGCCTATTTCCAATGTGAAAATCGAAAAATCAATAATCAAGAAAATGTGGAGAAAAAAAAACGTTTCATTTAAAAAAAAAAATCAAAATTACGTACCATCATCAGTAAATACATTTTCACAGATTTTTGTTTTTCCAAAGAACTGCCTCGAATATCCCTCAGCGAATTCAAACGCACTCCGAGTCACGGATATCCTTCTGGGAGGACCTGCTGCAATCCACACCACACACTCCACTGCGCGTAGCACGGAAAATCCAAGAAGCTCAAGAAAATAAACGACCTGGAAAACTTCAATTCACTTTGAAAATGCAGTCTTTTCTCAAATTATCTTCGTCTTCATCGATCACACGAAAACAAGTGTAAATTTTGGGAAAAAACTTGCGAAAAAAATGTTCCGGTGGAAATTCATCAAGAAATCGCCGAACGAAAAAATGAATAAATATTTTGTTTTTGTTCGCTTTTATTTTACAACTTTTGTTTTCTTGTTTCTTTTTTTTTTTGGGGAGAAGAGGAAAAATTCGCGTCAATGAACGACCGACAACGACCCGCACTTGATGTTTTTCCCGACTGTGTGAGTTGAGTTGCAGAGTTGGGGAAAAATATTGTTTGAAACAGGGAAAATCGATCAATAGAATAATCGGACTGGATGGAGTTTTCCTCGGCTCGTGGCGTGGTGGTGTGGGTTTTTGTTTTGTTTCAAACGATGGGGGGGACAAGGAAAAGCTAGACGGAGATGAACGTTTCCACGTCTGACTGACTGGCATGCGAGACTGTGTGTACTGTGCAGTGTGTGGCCCCACAAATGCTGGCGATGAGTATGAGTGAGATGGCACGTGTTGGGGAATGATGTGCTGAGTGGTGTGGTTGTGGTGGTAACGAAAAGCGCGCAAAATTGAGGAAAATCGTTGGGGTATTGTTTATGCGTGATGGTACAGTGTATACTGAGTCGGTGTGGAAAATGGTTGGGAAAATTTCAACCAACCCTCCCCCCTTCAAGGTGACAGTGACAGTTGTCGAAGTGTCAGTTATTCAGTTCTTCTCGAACTGTGGTGATGTGTGGTTGTATTGCCTGCTGTAGATTGAGGGTGAATGGACGACCGGTTGGTGAATGAGGAAACGGGAATTTTGTTTGCGGTAGCAGAAACAACCACCACAACCGGTATCGGCACTATCGGAGACACGCACACACAACTTTTCGCCCATTACGGTTGTAGTACGCGATAGGAAGCAATGGATGAGAGTTATCTGAGACGCAACAAGCTTGGGGAATTTATTATTTATTAATCCTTCTGTTATAGCTAAGTTGAGAGGACGACTGAGGGATAAATGTCTGCCCTATAAAACTTCTGAAGGATACGTTTCTCTTCTAGACTGGTAGATGGCATTTCACATTTTGTTTGACATTTGAATTTAGGCACGTTTCGTTCACGGCACGCTGGGTCCTTAAGCATAAAGTTATTGCGGGCAACGAATGGGCCGACGAATTACAAAGAATGGGGGCGAGTCTACCACTGGCTCGAAATAAGAAGACACCTCACCCCCCAAAGAATGAACTAAAATCAATGCTATTGAAAGACGCCGTAATCATAACCATCGGACATCGAAAGCAATGTGGCCAACACTAGATCAATCAAGAATTAAAGCCCTCCTAAATTTGGACAGGTAGTAGGCTTAATCTAAGGCCCTTGCCTAATTGACAATCAGGCCAGGAGGCTTAGAGCACCCCCAATGACTTTTGTAGAAGTTGCAGGGATGAAGAGGAAGAGGAAACCATGCTACTCTAACTCGGAACCTGCCCAGCTCTTGCAGAGATAAGAAAAAAACATTTGGGTATCTATTTACTCAATAGCCTTGAGGACATAGCAGGTACAAACATAAAGGATATCCTCATCATCTGACCCGCATGATCCACTAAAGGTGTCGCGCGTGTAAACCACTCACGAGAGATCTTCAGGCAGCTTGATCCTCCGTCAACGACTCTAACTTAGCTTATAGACTTGGTCCAACCATCTCATCCTTTGTCGACTACCTTACGGAACCGCATTTGAGGCCCGCCTCGGAAGTCATGATGGTGGGGACATTCGTGCTACGTGACCAAACCAACGAAGCATAGCTCTTTTCGTTTGGAGAAGCAGCTGCTGAACATCGAGTTCCTCGCGCACTATCGTGTTCCTCACCCTATCCACGAAGAAATCTCATCTCAGCAGCTTGTATTCGCGATCTTATTCTTTCAGTCATTACCCAAATTTCGTGACCATAGGTGAGAGTTGGCACAAATAATAATAATAATACAGGTGGTGCGACAGTCCGAGGTGGACCTGGGCCTAGCTTCTCAGCAACCACTTGTGTTGTGCGTGCTATTGTTCTTTCACGAGTGGAAGGGACCTACAGTTTAATGCCGACTCCGAACGGCGAATTTGAGAAGCTTTTTCTAGACAGGAATACTCCTTGAGCATTGTCAGTGACTCGAAAGAGGTGGAGCCGTGAATTATGATAGGTGGTAAATTCGGGTATCGAGCCTGGCACCCTCTGCGTAGGAGTCGACGTACTTACCCACTACTCCACGGCGACCCGTCGGCACAAATACTGAGTTGAAAACTGCTAACTTGGCTTCCACACTAAGTTCGGCCTTCCTGATTACAGATCACCCATGCCGTGTCAAAACTGACCCAGCTTGACCAATCCTACAGGAAAGTTCAGTATTACTCCTCCCATAACTCGTTAAGAAGACCCCGAGATACTTTAACTTCTCAACTTGCTTCAATGGGACTCCACTAACATGTAGAGTGCATTGAACAGGCGTTCTGGAAATTACCATAGTCTCTGATTTGTCCTAAAGAAAGGAGACCCATTTGACTGCGCCAACTATAGAGGGACAAGTCTCCTGAACATCGCATACAAGATATCCTCTGCCGTCTTGTGTACTCGCCTGAAGCCGTTTATAAATAACCTGATAGGTCCTTATCAGTGTGGCTTCAGGCCAGGGAAGTCCACCTTCGACCATATTTTCACACTACGGCAGATCCTGGAAAAGACACAAGAAATGCAAATCGAAACCGATCACCTATTCGTCGATTTCAAGGCCGCATATGACAGCGTGCATAAGGACGAGCTATACAACGCTATGACTAGTTTTGACATTCCTGCCAAACTCGTCAGGTTGTGCAGGATGACGATGAAGAACTCTCGCTGCTCCGTCAAGGTCGGTAACGAACCTTCAATGTCAAAAAAGGTTTTAGACAAGGCGACGCGCTGTCATGTGACTTCTTTAACATCCTGGAGAAGATCGTGCAAGACTCACTTGCTAACACTAGAGGCAAGATCATCCAGAAGTCCGTACAACTGCTAGCATACGCGGATGACATTGACGTGATTGGCAGAACACAGCGAGCCGTCAGTGAGGCGTTTGCTGGCATTGAGGCGGAGACAGCCAAAATGGGTCTAGCGGTAAATGACGGAAAAACGAAGTATATGCTGTCGTCGAGAAAGGACACACAACATCGACGTATTGGACAGAGCGTCACAATGGGCAGCTATAACTTCGAGGTAGTCAAGGACTTCGTTGTGCGATCTGTCCTGTTTGCGTTGACGGTGCCTGGATGAGAAGATTCAACCACGAACTGTACGGGCTGTACAGCGACATGAGTCTAGTCAGGCGTCTTCGGATCCAACGCCTAAGGTGGCTAGGCCATGTAGAGCGTATGGACAACTCAGTTCCGGCCCGAAGAGTCTTCGTCTCCGAACCCGTGGGACAACGTAACAGAGGACGCCCGCGTTTAAGGTGGCGCACCCAGGTGGAGAAGGACCTCAACCAACTTGGCGTGCTACACTGGTGACAGCTAGCCAGAGACTGCGCTATCTGGAAAAGTTTGTTGGTTGAGGCCCAGGTCCACCCCGGACTTTAGCGCCAAATAAAGAAGAAGAAGAAGTCCACATTAACCTTCATCCCAGAATCAGCACATACGGCCACAAACATATCAAGTCCGCGCAGGAGTTCCGTCTGGGAAGATGTTAGGAAACCTCCAACTCTTCCAGTGTGAAACATTTCTCGCCTCGGCTGCGCTGCAACATCCAGTCCATATAAACAATGAAAATAAGAGGTGACAACACGCACCCTTGGCGAAGTTCAACGCTCACGGTGAAATGTGATTTAGCACCGTTAACCCGAACACAGCTGCTACAGATTGAATGGCCCTTAAAAGAGGACCCTCAATCCCATACTCCTGCAGAACACTCCAGAGTTTACCTCGAGGAACTCGGTCATATGCCTTTTCCAAATCTACAAAACAGCTGTAGATGCGTTTGGCATACTCCCAAGCCTTCTCAAGTCCCATTCTTAGAGTGAAAGACTGGTCGGTTGCACTTCTGCCAGGACGAAAGCTGCACTATTCATCCCCCATCATAATCATCATCAGGATATCCTTCTTGACTAGCTATGGTCAAGTCAAGAAGGATATCCTTAAATTTATAAAAACCACCCACTGGGTATAAGTATCAATGTTCCTTAGTAGGTCAACGAAGTGTCGGGAAGAGTGACAGCACATAGGACCTTAAAGGTCTTAGGAGGAACTTTGTCAGTCACATCTACCTACATACGCACCTCAGTCTTAAAACTTATAAAAAGGAAATGAAGATGGCTCAGGTGGAAACTTGGAAAGACTTCTGCGGCAATGTGAAATACTGCAGTCGCCTCAGGCTTTGGCTGTCTCACAATCGCCTGCAGGGTTGTCAGAATGGACAGTATCCAGTGAGGCGACTCTGAAGATCTTACTGCATACTTATTTCCCCGGAAATATGGAGCACTCAGAGGTCTGCAGAAATTCATGCAGAGCTCCCTGCAGAATTATTGCACCGAACAACTTGGTACCGACAGTAAGGTTAGTCAACAGCTTCAAGCTAGGATTAGTATATGTTTTAACGCTCTGCTTCCAATTATTTACTTATATGCATACCGCAGAGGTTATTCGACAGAAACGGCACTCTACTCTTTGGTTGGCACCATTGAGAAGTCTGTCAAGATACCGTTGAAGCCAAAGAATAGATAATACGTCCACACACTTTTCCTATCACAAACCAGCTGCCCTATATTTAAACCAATTTGCAGATATTTCATGGGTGTACATTTTTGTTACATTTCGTTGGTATTCCTGAGGATCAGGGATGTTCATTGGTTGACAGCTCGGCCAAACCTGCCCTTGGAGACGTCCACGGCTCCAATGAGTCTTCTTCCTTTTCGTTGGTCTCACTCTCGACCTCAGGCTCCAGACAACACCACGGCCTGATTTTGTCGCTGGTCATTACGGTTGTAAACTTGCGACGTTTCAGCGAAGAGCTGATTTCTTCAAGTAGATAACGATAGAAATGAAGACATCGTTTTACACTATAAGGTCCTTTATAGCGCGGCTCCAGTTTATGCGATTCTCCAGTTAGCTTCGGCACAGTCTCGATCAGAACCAAATCACCCTCGTGATAATTTGTGGATGGTTTAGGGTTTTTGTCGAAACGCAGCTTCCACTTTTCTCTCTCACTCCGAATTCGGTTTGCTGCACATTCTCTCTTCGACGAAACCGGCTGGTTTTCGTTCACGTCATGTACGGCTTCAACAAATCGATTTGTGGAACACAAGTTCGTTTGGACAAAATCCAGTCGTCGTATTACACTGTGTATTGATTGACCATTGAAGATTTCGAATCTCCAAATCCAAATCGGAATAGTCCTTATTTGAAATGCTTAAAGACTGGAGGATAGTCTGATTCACGCGTTCAATCTGCCCGTTCGCTCGAGGTGTTCGAACAGCTATCTTAATATGTCGAATGTCGTTGTTCTCACAAAAGCTCTCGAACTCTCTAGCTGTGAATGCTGTACAACGGTCGCTCATTACGATGTCCGGTAAACCAAAAAAAAGATGTTAATTCATTTAGTGTGTCAATTACCGCTTTTGTCTTTGTATTTTTCACTGCCTTGATGATAACATATTTGGTGAATGCATAGGCAATTTCCAAAACATACGCGTTTCTCCTCCGACTTCGAGGAAATGGTCCCAGATAGTCAACGTGAAGTATCCGGAATGGAATAGGATTGACGTCGTAGATGTGCATACGTCCTTCTGATGCTCCTGTAGATCATTTACTATAGCAACATTGCCCAATCAAAAACGCGTTTAACTCAGCGAACTGGTCCTGCATTATGAGAGCCTTGAATAGGATGAGCACACCCCAGTACTTGAGGAAGATAATCGTCAGCTATTTCACCAACAGGAAACTTAGATACCAGACTGACGAAGGAATGAAATACCACGAAATCTCGGCAGGCGTTCCACAGGGTTCAGTTCCTGGACCCCTCCTGTGGAACTTAATGTACGACGGATTACTGAGACTGACGCAATCACATGGAGTCAAGGTGATCGGTTTTGCTGTCGACATCGCGGTCGTGACAGTAGCCAAAAACATCCACGAGGTGGAAGTAGCCACAAACGAAGCCATCGCCAGTATCAAGGATTCGATGGAATCCGCCGACCTAGAAGTAGCTGACCACAAGACTGAGGCTGTCTTAATAATCAGTCGAAAGACTGTGGAATACGCTAGCTTCCGGGTTGGTTCCAAGATAATTCGATCGAAGGATGCTCTGAAATACCTAGGGGTAATGCTCGACAACCGGCTGAACTTTAAAACTCACGTAGAGTACTGCAGCAAAAAAGCAGCAAGGATGCAGGCAGAGCTCTCAGGAATGCTGGCCAACATCGGAGGACCTGAATACGAGAGAAGGATCCTGCTTTCAACAGTGGTAAGCTCAATCCTTCTATAAGCTGCACCAGTATGGGCGGGGGCCCTGGCGAACACGGAAGCAGCAAGGATGCTCCCGACATCATACAGGCTCTGCGTGATAAGAGCAATCAGCGGTTTCCGAACAATTTCGTACGAAGCAGCCTGCGTCATTGCGGGTATGGTCCCGATCGACATTCTAGAGACGGAGATCTGCAAATCACTCGGAGACTAGCGCAAGAGGTATAAAAAATGAAGAAAAGGCAACATCAATGGCACTGTGGCAAGTCAGGTGGGACACCACAACCAAAGGCAGATGGACCCATAAATTGATACCCAGAATAGAAGCCTGGACAACGAGAGCTCACGGGAACTGCAACTACCACCTCTCGCAGTTCTTGTCGGGCCATGGGGGTTACCGAAAATACCTCCACAGATTCGGTCACGGCAGCTCACCCACTTGTCCAGAAAGCACGGGCGAAGATGAAGACGCAGACCACGCAATATTCCATTGCAGACGCTTTGCCGTGGCGAGAGGAAGTCTACCAACTCCCGAGCTCCTAGTTAGCCAAATGACGGAGTCAGCTGACAAATGGCTGGTGACCTGTTTCTTTATTACAAGGGTGCAGATCGAGCTAAGAAGGCTCGAAAGAGAAAGGAAGGCCGAATTGGGAAATATAGATCACATAGCGTGATATGCGAACCAGCCCCGCGAAGTAATCCCTAACGGCAACGGAAGTGTGCAGAGGTGGGGTTTAGGAGGCGCGAGGAAAAAGTGGAATAATATCCCGTGAATCGTTCATGCTGGTAACACGGGTTACCAGTATCTTGAAGAAGATTCCACATAGTTTCGCATCCTCCGAAACCACAATGTGTTGCTGATTCTTTGAATAACCTTATCGACGCCAGAATGTCCCATGTCATCGTGAAAATGTTTTACAACCCTCCATCGGACGGCTGAATTTGTCAAGATAGCGTTGAAGCGAAAAAATAAATAATACGTCCACACAGTTTTACTAGCGCAAACCAACTGCCCTTTATTTAAACCACTTCGCAGATACTTCATGGGTGAACGTTCTTGTTACATTTTGTTGGTATCCCTGAGGATCAGGGATGTTCATCGGTTGACCAGTCCATTGACGAAAAAGACTTCGCAATGGTCGATTTCTTGGGCATAGAGGGAGCATCAAACAACACCAAACCAGAAGCCATAGAGGAGACTCAAATTAAGCTTGGCACTAACCGCACTATTCAAGAATGGATTAAAGATGTTCTGTCTAACAGAATAGTCCAGTCCTTGACTTTTGTCCACTTATCAACGCACTGTGCTTAGGTGTAATGACCAAGTTATCATGGACGATGATGGCTGGAAGAAGCGTGCCTACGACCGTCAGGCGCAGGCCTTCATGTGTCGCAGGTCTGACATGCAAGTAAGAATGAAGATGCACTGATGATCAGTCTCCAAGATTTGACAGCCATACTTTTTCTGAAATAATTTGCTGACACCAAGGCTATGGCCAATGCTTGATAATTACATAAAACCATTCTAAAGTTCTCCGTTGACCTTGACACCCTACTCTTGACTCAACCATGTCGATGATCCATTATTCTTGTGTGGAATAAGTCTGAACTAGACAAAACCCCTACCAGCCACTTTGGTTGTCCCAGACCACGTTTCCCAATCCCATGGAAGCTCCACTCAATTCTATCATCAAAACTAAGTGAAATCAAAATTTAATCCACGAAAGATTCCATAAACTTTCGTCTCTACTGCCCCCACCCAGCGACCAGCGTCGCATCGCTCAATGAATCCCAATTCAAATTGAAATTAATCCAAGGATAATATTTCGTTTTCAATTTCATCGCATCCACAACTCTCCTCACACATGCTCCGAACGAGGACGTACAAGTTGTGTCTCTTCTCGTGCAGCAACTTTTTGAAGAGGACTAGAGCACTTTTGCTCGTCCTTGTGCGCGTCCGTTGTTCGCAGCTCGACAATGGGTGAAGGCATCAAAGCCAGAGATGTTCCTGACAAAACTTTTCTTTCGGCGTCTTCAGACGGATTTGCCTTAGAGTCGCCGTTCCCCACTGACGGCGGCGACGGAAATTCGAAACTATCTGCTGGCAAAGAGGGTGGCTGAGCCCAAGCGAAACACGGAATGTTTTTCTCCTCACTGCCGCGTGAAACCACCGACAGGAGCTCCTCTTCTCTCTCTCTCTCTCTCGTTTATTGTTCTCTCGTTGCTTATATAAACTTTTGAATGTGTGTATGTTATGCTATGTGATAAGGATACAAAAAAAAATGCGTATGACACTAGATCTGGTTACTTTAGACTAAAAAGAAAAAAAAAAACATGTTCTTGGAATGACTTTGAAAGCGTTGTCGCGGAATGTTCATGATTTGCGCGTGCAGCCTACTGCACAAGGTGTCTGAGGAGGGAGGCCAAGAGGATGACACTCAGGCTGGCCAGGAGCTTGCCGACGCCACTGTAGCAGCCGAGGTTCTGGACAGTCACTTGGTACCTGATCTCGTCGGCGTACTGGCAGGCGTTATCGATGCACGATGCCGAGCCGCTGTTGTAGGACGACGAGGCCTGGACAGAGATGTACAGCGGCGGGCACTGATGGATGGTGTAGTAGCCGTTGCAAGCGTTGGACAGGTCGTATGTCATGCTGTTGCCGGTGCTGGTCAGTTGTTGACAGGCGATGTCGTTGGTCTGTCCGTTGGTCGCTGGGATGGTGTTGGTGGCGTTTTGCATTGGACGTTCCGTGTAGCGCGAGGTGCAGACAGTCAGGGTGACTCCGCTGGCGCCGGCAATGCTTACCGTGCGAGAGGATCCGGCCCCGAAGAAGTAGTTCGGAACAATGCGGTAGAAGTTGAAGAAGTTCGGGCGGATGTACTGGTACATTTGGTTCTGGCCCCATGTGGTGGCGACCCAGCTGGAGCCGCAGCGGGGGTTGATAATGCGTCGCTGAACTGAAGTGAGAATGGCCGACGTTAGTCTTGATTTGGTTAAGGGATTGGATTCTTACGGTCTTTGATGCGCTCCACGACTGGCTTTCCTTGGAATGCGGCGTTATTGCTTCCCACAGATATGGAGAATATATCCTTGCTGGGGTCAACCACGAACGAGTTGAAGCGGACGGCCGAGCCGCCAGTGAAGTAGATGAACCTGAGGTCTGGGATTTGCTGGTAGATGTACTGCAGCTGGATCTGCACGTAGTTGGAGTCGCCCTCGTTGACGGTGGCCGTGTTGGGGACCATCAGAGCAATCATTGAGCGCCCGCCGACGGAGGAGTTCTGCAGTTGCACGTTCATGTAGTTCTGCGTCAGGTTCTGGACGGTCTTCAGGACGAGTGGTAGATTGAAACCTGGGCTGACTGTTGGTGGAAAGGAAGATATAGAGCACTGTACGGTCAGGTATCTCAAAAACTCGACTTACAGTTGGACTGGGTGGTAACGTTCCACTGTTGGTAGACGTCGGTCATGAAGTTTGTAGTGTTGACAATGACACCGCCATCTCCGGCGCCCAAGAGGGTTATAGTGCTGCCATAGGGCGCGACGTTGATGCGGTCCAGGACGTAGCTGAGGAGAAAACAATCAGTAAAGCACCCTCGGCAGAGGTTCCTACACAAACTTACCCCAAAATATTGACGATGGTGTTGTACTGCCAGGACACGTCCAGGAAGACATAGATGTCGGTCATCGCGGTGATATTCTCGGCGAGACTTCCGGTCTGTGGGTTAGAGGCTTGGCAGGACAGGTCGTTCAGGTTGTTAGCTGTCGGGAGAAAAAATTCAGAACATCAACCAGCAAAGGATCGCGGGAACACTTACGCACGTAGTTGTAGATGGCGTTGGCGGCAGACTGGGAGAACTGCTGGATGGCGTCCTGTTGGAGAGTGACACGGAGCTGCATCTCGGGGTCCAAGACCTGGGCGAACGCGCTCGTTTGGGCGACCAAGCTAGTCAGGGGAGCGACCGTGTTAAACTGCGCCTTTCTGTTGCAGGCCATAATGCCAGAGTTGAGAACTCCGGCGAGGGAGTAGTAACTCGAGAGCAGCTGGCTGAGCTTCATGTTGGAGGCTTGGCTCTTCCACTGGGCGATATTCATCGCGATGATGAGGCCGTCCAAGTCACCGCGAATCTCGGCGTCGGTCATTTCGAGGTTAGTACGTTGTGAGAGGAAGTACCACTTGGCCATGACGGTATCATTCCAAGCGCCACCCGCTCCGACGGACGCGGTGTTGGACGTTGACACTGGAACTTGAACAAGAGCGACCTCGGAGAGATCTCCTGCAAGGGTTGCGGCCCATCGGTTGTCGATCGTCGTGGTGCTCTGTCTTGCGCCGACTTGACCCGGTCGTCTGGCGAGAGCGAGTAGGGTTTTCAGCTGGATTGTCTGCGGCTGGAGACCAGCTGCAATGCCCGCAATGAGGTTTCCGGCGGCCACAGCACCCCATGGAGTCCAAATCACGCCGTTTTCCACGGGACACTGACTGATCGTGTTATCGTTTCCATAAGTTCCAACGTCGACCTCGCTCCAGTAGTCGAAGTCCTGGTAGGGATTCGCCAGCAATTTGTCAGTCGCGCCCTGAGCTGCCTTCTTTTTGGTGTCCACCAGTTCCACGTCGCTCAGGAAGTTCGATCTGTAGGGGTTCGAGGGGAGACTGCGCGCAATTCGATTGGAGCGGTACTGCGAGAGTTGGCTGCAGACGGTATTCTCATCGCCGCGGACGCGCAAATTGAACGAGCTGGAGAGCATGAAGTGCATTGAGCAGCGCTCTTCCTGGGTCAGAGATGAATTCGGGAATGTGTTTGCGTTGCCCTGGATGAGGCGTGTCAGCATCAAACGGAACTTTGGGAACTGAAATCCGGTCGGACTATAGGGCAAGACACCAGGAGTCTCCTGGATACCAGCAGCTCTCTGAATGCCATCTTGTCGGAAGCGATGTAACAGGCTCACGGCCAACGTTCGCATGTCCATGTTGAAGTTGGGGCTGTTCTCGACTTTGCGAACAAGGTCAATGAGGGTGTTGATGGTCGAGGGCAAGCGATTCGCTCGGTTCATGTAGTAGCTCGTGTTGTAGCACTCCACAAGGGAGGGTGGGATTTGCAACTGAGCATTCTCCTGCGCCCACGTCGATCTGCTGGCTATGCTTATGAGGACGACGAGGCAGGCGATTCGCTGCCAGAGGTTCGGCATTTCGTAAAGTTATCTGGAAGGAGAGAGGGAATCGATTAGATTGTGTTGATGTTGGAGGTGCGATAGGGGCCAGAGTGATGATGCGGTTGGGACGTATAGAGATTTTTGAGCAGTTTTAGAGAGAAATCGAAGAGAGAATTGAAGATAATTGGAATTCTGACTACGAGTTTATGGCGTTAAATTTTACAATAGAACAAAATTTGGAAGGCCAGGAAATATTGCGTGCCTCTCTGTTACGTTGTCCTACGGATTCGGAGTTGAAGACTCTTCCTTCTTGAGAGGAACTTGCAACAGAATATAATGCGAATATTTTTCTAAACTATTTCCATAGTTAGATGCATTCAAATGCTAACGCCCGTTTTCACAGTGCTAGCTTATCTGCTGGTTTAGCTAAATGTAGGATCGAACATACATATAGTTCACTCAGAAGATTTCGTTTTCACACTCAATACTTAAGGGTGGTGTAGGTAAGCCATGGATTGAGCGGCATTGTGAATAGGGATGCTAATCGGTAAGAATCAAGAAATATCGGGAAGATTGAGAAAAAATCGGGATAATGAATAAAAACTCATTACTTCATAGATATAGATTATAAACTTGATGTCCGAAACCCTCGATTAGCGCACTTCCTCGAATGTAGCAATAGAAAAATATCCAATTTCTTAAAAAATCGGTTTCTTTTTATATATAAATTTTAACCTTACATTTTCTGATTTTATAAAATATGTGATCAGCAATAATGACTTGCTTTCGTTTCAAAAATGTGCGTTTTTATCACATTACCATTTTTCTATAAAAACATAGCCGTTTTGACAATCATTTCTTACAGAAAAATGTGACCCAGTGAGTGCAACAACCTCGGTTATTGCAAGTGTTTTAATTTCTATGTGTTCCGCAAACCGAGTTCGTATTGTAGCTTCAAAATTGCATTATTTTTTCTTCTGGATTGTCAGTTCTCAGAAACTCCCGGAGTATCAGGAGAACTGAGAACCTTGTGTGATTGAACAAAAAACAATATTTGATCGAATTTCTTCCAGTTCAGGAAAGGCTGAAATCTGAAGAATTGCCAGACAAGATGTTTGGTTGCTTATCTGGGTTTTCTCTCTGTATCTTGGGGTTGAAATTATTTTAACACACCAATGGCAATTACGTGCTCTTTGAATTGACACTGAAGTCATAACAATCAGTGGCTTAAGTTAAACCACTACTTAAGTGAAATTGATCGTTAAGCACAGTGGAGGTTTGTGGAGGAAATCGAAATTTGTATTGATTCTGAGTGTACACGGGTACCCTAGGTAAACACTTAAGCTCGCTCTGTGAAAATGGATGGAAGTGTCAAAAGACACCTTTTGATCGAAATACGTATGCCTACACAAAATCGGGGCAGAAATAGTGTAAAGAAAGTTTTGTGTCTGACCTAGAACTAAGGAAACTTGAAGATTTGATTGCGAATTTTTTCATTTCGCTCAGATTTGGGGTTTAATGAAAAAAGGAATAGCGTTCATTTCTGGCCATAAGCAAGAACATCATAATTTTTTTTAGTTTGGGTCAAAATATGGTCAGCAAGAGTTTAAGAAATTTCGAGCTTTTGACGAAATTTTATTAAATTGAACGAAGTCTACTGTTAGGGTCAGAATTTTATGTAACAGTGAGTCCTACACTTGTAAGAATCCGTCATGAATATCATATTTTATGCACTATATAGCTATTTGAAAAAGAAACAGCCGAAAGAAATAATAGGTAGCTAGGCACTTTATTGTATTTAAAAGAATTCAGAAATGAAAGAGAAAACAGAAAAACAAAAATAAAATACAATAGCTACTCAGTAAAATTAATGTGACGGATGAGCCAGGTGATCGCCATACAGCTATTCAAAGAGGGGAGGCTTGACACTGCTACTCTCATTTCTTGATCCACATTGATCCTTGAGATATTTGCTCTTTATTACAGTTACAGCTGAAGATTCATCTTCACACAAATAGATTTGATGTTGCAAACGGAATGAAAATTCTTAAAGCTTTTGAGTTTATTTTTTGCATATTAATTTTTAATCGATTACCGAAAGGCCATCAAACCTTAGCTTGTGCAAGAGAGTTCAATTAGACTCTCTTCCTCATGTGATGTCAATTCTGGTGGAGATTGTGCATGAAATGGATCTTGGATCGACGCAAACTTTTCGACATCATCATCAACCATTCGATGAGTTTCCATAGGTGTGCAAAAGGCCAACAGGTCTTGTGAGACCACCAGTTCAATTGATGCATGCAATTGCGGGAAGCAATTCTGACCGCCCGCGAGTCGCAATGTACACTCTGGGAACTCCTGACCTAGTATATTAATGAGCTTAGAATAATACTGAAGCTAAAACGCAGTTTCTTTTAAAAGTGCAAGACTCTTGTCATGATGCTTTAAGACATCAAAAGACGCCAAAGGAATGATTTATACAGGACATTTCAAGGGGTTTCGCAGCTGGTCTTCAAAAATGTTGCAGCCTAATAGCCATATGTTCGACTTTGCGTAGCTTTTTGACAGATTGCATGATAACTCGAAAAATATCCAAATTGTGTATTTTTTTATAGATTTGGCAATGGGTGAGTCGCCGTGGCGTAGTGGGTTGGTTAGTGCATCGACTCTTAGACAGAGGGCGTCATGTTCGAAACTCCAATTTACCACCTTTCATAATTCGCGGTTCCACAACTTTCGAGTCACTCACAATGTTTAAAGAGTATTCCTGTCTAGAAAATGCTTCTCAACTCGAGTCGGCGTTCGAAATCGGCATTAAGCTGTTGGCCCCATCCTCTCGGGTGCTCTAAAAGCTAGGCTCAGGTCGGTCCCGGGCTGTCGTTGTTTACCATGTCAACTATTGGTCTTCAATAAAATGAATAATTGTAAGCCAGCTTAAAACTTTGACTTCATTATGGGTAAACCCTTTCAAATTAAGTATTCCTCATATGAATAGTGAACTTGAACTAACCTCTATCACTGCAATTACCCACACAATCTTTTATTTCCCAATGGGTAACAAGCAGGTGAAATTAAATTTGTCACCTCATGAATCATGCTTGCATAATCCTCGCAAAATCACATGTCAAAAAACCCCCCTTCCAGTGCATAATCCATGGCGGTGTTCTGCTATTCATTCGAATTCTTAACACATTTTTCGTCTCTGCCCATGGCCTAAAAAAATCTCTAACCCTTGCCACTTGCCCAATACATACGTTCGTCAGCACACACACGCACACCCTTCTACCTTTGATAAGGAAACAAAAAATTAGATAATACCTTATCGATGAGCGCTTATCAATGAGTAAACAAAAGCGTTACTGAATGTCTCAAGCGTCTGTTTGCGTATCAGCATAATACATAGTAGGTTAGTATACACTGTGTAACATTGTCGACTTGCGAAAGATACATTTCGATGGGCGTATAGGCATTCAGGGCTAGGGAAGGGGATTTCTGATTTGATTTATAAAAAAACTGATGTGCTATTGTGGGACATGACTCAATCGCTAGTGAGTTACATTTGGCCAATGCTTTGTTTACTGACCATAAACTCTATGTCGATTCATGTTACTAGAATGAGTATAAATCGGTTTGGAGTGATGGGAAACGCCCTAGGATAGAGAGAGAGGGAGTAATGCACTTTGAAAAATCTTAAGTGACGTCTATGTTTGGATAGGCGTTTCCGGTTGGACGACAGAAAGACACGAATTCACATTGAGTTTCAGTTGTTTTCTAATTTCATCGATATTCGAGAGATCTTTGAGTAGTTCTGAGGGCACACATCGATGAGCAGACAAATTGTCTACCGGCACTCAAACAGTTCAGACAATCATGAGGCATTTGTAACTAACAATCATTTGGAAGAGTCTCGTCACTTGAGATACCTTGTCATAACGCACTTGAGAAGTGTCAACAGCGATTTGCTGGAACTGCTCAGCCAGAGCTGGTGGTGTCCATTTAGGCAGGGTGAAGGTCAGTTATCTTCCTCAAGGATGAAACCGGATAGAATAAAACCATTTCAATTCATCTTAGACCAATATTTCCACAGTCTATCCAATCTGTGCCCAACTCAAGGGTATTTCATTTTAATTGGTTCATCGAAAACTGAAACTAATGGTAGCTTGAGCGAGTGCTAGACATTTGCTTCTCTTCTCTAGTCACATATCTAGCCTTTATGGAAAGGCACAAAATCAGATTTGACGACGGATGGAGTCTAGGGATGTCCAACTGGACTAGAATAAATTACCAAATCCATCGCTGTCGGTTATTTCGGCGCTTAGCTTAGATATAAGTTAAACCCAAGGGTTCCATATTTATTGGAGAAGCCTTAAAAAATTCATTAGACGGAGGGATGATCCAAATGTATAAAGGTTCCATTTTTATTAGAGAAGCCTTAAACAAATCCCACTCGATCAACTTTGAAACTACTCAGCAGTCTTTGGTAGTCTTCGAAAGCTAAACTTTCTACTTTTTTTTCAATCGAATTTGCAACATTTGTTATATTTTTATTTTTTGACAGGTTGTTGTTGCCGGTGGCACAAAAAATGTGTATCAACAATCTAATCGAATGTGTTCACAGAAAAGATTAACATTACTTGTGTACTTGCATTTCGATTACATTATCTTTCAGTAAAAAACAATTTTAGCAGTCAAGCACTGAAGCGCATTCATTTTCTGATAAAAGATACTCAGAGAATCCAGCAGTTCCTCCAATTTTTGCTTTTACTTATAACCGAGACTCTGAGAGTTTACCCAAGAAGTAGGCTGAGAACTAAATGCTGGCAGGTACTCTACCAACTGCGCCATTCAGTCGTGTATGCCTGTGGATAAATGTTTGCTCTTTTTTCATAATGGATATCATAGATAGTCTTTTCTTAAATCGTACAACCTAAAAGCTTGGGGAAGTTTAAGAAAACTTATGAATAAGAAGAAGGTAGATGCATTTCGGCAGAGTAACACCAAACTCTAATGAATTTTCTTGACTTTTTGGATACTTGTAAAAAGAGCAGTAAAATTTCTCTTTACGGAGACTCCTCTATAAAGGACACCTCTCATTACGTTCAACCCATTTATAGCAAGCCCTCTAAAATGGAAACTCACATGATTTTCAAGCTCCTCTATAAAGCACCCCTCTCATTACGTTCAGCCCATTTATAGCAAACCCTCTCAAACGGAAACGGACATGATTTTCAAACTCCTCTATAAAGGACCCCTCTCATTACGTGAAACCCATTTATAGCAAACCCTCTATAACGGACACGGTCATGATTTTCAAACCCCTCTCATTACGTTCAACCCATTTATAGCAAACCTTCTCAAACGGAAACGGACATGATTTTCAAACTCTTCTATAAAGGATCCCTCTCATTACGTTCAACCCATTTATAGCAAACCCTCTATAACAGACACGGGCATGAATCAAAAAAGAACATGGAAGAGACGCACAAATATTGTGTGTAGCTATTTATACATTCCTTTGACCCATGTACAGTCAATCAATCTCATATTCGTTCAGCAGATGAGAAATAAATCTTTTTCGATTTATGCAAGAATCACACAAACTTTGAAGTTACTGGTTGAAGATCTGGTAAAGATCTGTTGCCAAGCACAAAAAAGCCATCCTTTAACAAAAACAGAAAAAACAAAAAACCAAAAAAAAAAAAAACACAATTCATATTCATACACTTAACAATTTTTGGTAACTGACAAGAAATTTAACAAATTGTAATATTTTGAGCCATATCCCTTATTTTTAATCGCATGCTTAAACCTATTTGCCATATCTTGGACAGGGTTCATTGTAGTTTCAGCCGTAATTTTGTCCTCTTTCAAATCTTTTGCATTTCTAATTGCAATTTTTCTTAGTTGCTGGCCTAAAGGGCCCCATACATTTTCGATTATCACTGTCATAATATCCGGTGACTGAGGTGGAGTTTCCACCACTTTAGGGCAACTATAAAAGGGGAACAGTAGGGGTCATTGTCCTGGTAAAAAATGTGGGTTGGTTGTCAGGACCCAATTTTTGTACACTTTCTTTCAAATTTTGCTTCAAGATTTCGATTTATTTTTTGTGCTTCATCGTCCATTCAGTTATATGAAGCTTTTCTAACCCAGCTATCGAAAAACAATCCCAAACCATCACCGATCCACGACCATGCGGTCGCAGTTGCGACCGTATTTTCAGGAAGGAGCTCCGTATTTTGTTGCCGCCATACTATTTGCTGTCCATCCGACCCAGAGATGTTCAATTTTGATTCAATTGATTCTCTTTCGCAAAGTAGGCGTTTCTGTCCGTATTTTATTATTTCGAACCTACTGTACGAATATGAATTTGATTGAATGCACATGAGTACATGCACACATGTAAGAACACCCAGTGTATTTAGAGACGAGCATTCTGTATACGCAAACGTATAGTATTTCTACATTCCAAAAGCCATAAACCATTAGAAATGGTGAATGAGAGTGACGGAATGTGTTTTAGAACTGAAGTGACACTTTCTGAGTATTACGTGAGTGCACGTTTTTATTTTAATGGCTAGTAAAAAATGCCAAAATCGCTTATTTTGAAACAAAAAATAGAAACTAATTTTATTTGTCAATTTCCATAAATATAACGGACACCCCTACATAACGGACAATCATGGTGGTTCCACGGGTGTCCGATAAGAGACATTTCACTGTATATGAACCATTTGTTGATAAGTAGTGCGGCTAACGAAGTAGCCGCGATCCACAAACTTATAACAGAAAAATTCATCAATGTTACCCGTAGCTCTCTGAATGAGAAAATTCCAGGAAGAGACGGAAGAGCTTAAGAAATATCCAAATGAAAGTTCAGAAACTCAAACAGCCAGCATTAAAATCAAATTGATTGTTAGGTTAGGCAGGTTATGCAGGGGGGCTGCTAGTACATTCACCAGCACATTAAGACCATGTTGATGCATTGATAGTGGGTCGCCGTGTCGTTGTGGGTTAGTGCGTCGACTCCTACGCAGAGTGTGCCAGGTTCTATACCCGAACTTACCACCTTTGACATTTTACGACTCCACCTCTTTCGAGTCACTCACAATGCTCAAAGGGTATTTCCTGTCTAGAAAAAGCTTCTCAACTTCGCCGTTCGGAGTCGGCATTAAACTGCAGGTCCATTCCCCTCGTGAAAAGAACAATAGTACACACAACACGAGCGGTTGCTGCGAAGCTAGGCCCAGGTCCGCCTCGGACTGTCGCGCCACCCATATTATTATTATATTATTATGATCCATTGATAATTACACAATGGGCCACGTTCGATGCCCCTGAAGGCGCATTTAGTATTTGCTTAAGAATATTTAAATTGGTATTCCGGAATATGAGTTTACAAATTTTTTGTTTGGATATGTATATAACAGATTCAAAAAAGTATGACAGCATATTTAGAAACACTCCGAATCCTATTAAATTCATAGACAAAACGTTTAAAAAAATTTCAAATGTTCAAACCAAACCATAAACAAATGTATTCAGCTGTATTCCAGATTTAAAACTTCTGTCGCTTATTATCAGGATAAGAGTATATATTATGATTTCCTGGACTGTATGACTGTATTAACTGAATTCAATTCGAAGGACGCCCACAATAGACATGAACACTTAAAGTGTAATCAGCTCATGTCATTTCCGCTTATTTCTACCAATCACTCGATGTCTGATAAGATCGTTAAGCTGGTTAGTCATTCAAATAAAATAAGCCATCATTGCCTTCCCGAAAAATTGAATAAGAATTGCTGTAAGTTACTTCTTTGTTTGTCTTTGGTATGAATCTCTCAATATTGTAAAAATACACTAATTGACTCCGATTAGTGTTTATACGCATGTTTGTATCTATGTTGTAGGCTACCTATGTATGCAGCTGAGCTTGTCAACTTTTCAGCAGGTTGAACACGCATTTATTCAATTCTATTCATATTTCAACGCTGGAAAGGTTGAGTTGTGTTGGAACCATATGCGGACAAAGAAATCAAGACTGTCCGAAGTCGGTTTAGATGGCGAAAAGTTACTAAGACCAGTCAACTTTCGATGCTATTCCAATGATGAAGAATGCTATCCAACAGCGAAAAGGTTGTGCTCGAACTGCGGACGCGAGTCTTCAGAAATAACAAAATCCCAGGAAATTTAAACAAAATGTTATACTTCTTGTTATGACAAAAGCTGTGGATTGCTAATTAACGGGTTTATATTTTTTCTTTTCCAGTCAGTCAAGGCAGACGCCCATACCATAGAATCGGTTGCGATCATTTAGATCCCACAGAATCTGTTGTTCACACAACGCAAATAGCCGACCCAATGAGTACATGGAGGTTTTTTTTCCATAGTTTTCCTCCAAGATTGGTTTAACTTAACGAACTGCAGGTCCTTACTTGAAAAACAATTGTATAATCAGTAGTAAGGTAAGGCTACTATAAAACCGCATCTCTGTGCAAGCTAGAGCAAATAACACCACTATTGTTAAATGATTGTTACACTATGCAGAAAATAAATATATCTACCTATCTATGAGTGCGTTGCGTGTGCAATCCACTTTAGTATAAATCAGAGAAATTCGAAAATTGAAAGTTACTGAATTATGAGGAATTATTCAAAAAAAGTATATACATACATAGTATCATAAGGACAAAAATAGACAAACAAAAATTATTTCCATGGAAACATCTGTCAACTGCACAAAAAGTTAAAAGTTGACCAATTCCTTCCGACGTGATGCATTCCACTTGTGGGTTGCATTTGCTATGTCTCTCCCTCTCATACGAGAATATGTGTTGTCTATTTTCTGACAGAAGGCAACTCACGTAACGGATCCTATAGGGCCTTCATTCACTATTTGAATTTTCAAATTCAGAATGCGATCCACAAGGAGACAGACGTAATCCACAAATGTATGACCAAAAATCTGCAAATTCCACTCCTAGCTATTTGCGAATAGGAAACGACTGGATGGCGCAGTTGGTAGAGTGACTGCCCCTTGTTAGCGGGGTCCCCGGTTCGAATCCCAGTTAAAGTAAAGTTAATACGCTTTTAACTGGTTTTCAAATCTGGTCCAGTCACAATTTGCCGTTGGGATTAAATTAATGGCACTATCACTGGAGTAATCTGACTATCGATATCACAATGGACCAATATGGTCTAAGTGTCCTGGTGAATACACTAGCAGCCCGCCTAACCTAACCTATTTGAGAATAGAGAAAATTCGTAGTTCGTAGTTCGCAAGATGCAGCTCATGTGTACAGAACTTAACATGCATATATTCGTGACTTTTCCAAGCCTCGAGGACTCTAAATTTAGTGACAAAATTAAAATTATCCAAAAGATGATAGGTGACAGGTAGTAATACAAGAATTGTCTGAAATAATGTTTCTTGGAAAGAAAGGGTTGTTATGAGTTTGGCTGTTTTAATAAACGCCAGACTAACAAAGGACTTCGTTTGACATGCTTATTAATCCAGATTGACGACCGTTCTAATTTAAATAAACTGTAGTGTAGTACGTACTGTACATAGTACATAGTAGTAACAAAAGTAGAACAGTAGTACCTACTGTTCATAAACGTCGATGTCAGGCAGATTGTGCAGTCATTATTTTTTGAGCGACAATCGTATTCGTATCGTATTCGAGTGGTTGTTGAGAAGCTAGGCCTAGGTCCACCTCGAACAGTCGCGCCACCCATAATAATAAAAAAATAATAATAATCGTATTCGTAGCCAAAATAGCGCGGTTGGAAGAAAGAAACATTTTTACTAAAGAGACATTCTGCAGCGTGTGTGTGACTGTGTTCAAAAACGCATGAAAAAAGAAATGCGATTGTACTAGGGCCGAGTTCCGACGTTGAACTGAAAACACCTCACAGTATTTCTGATTTTTCCTGCTGAAAGCCAAATGCCGCCGTTCAACAGTTTCTTCCCTTGTCATAGTTTGACAGCTTCTACAGCTTATTGTATGCTAGTGTCATCGAAGTGAGCGAGTATGTCAATGCTGCCAGGAAAGTTAATAGTTCACCGTTACCTGTCAGGAATAGTATGCATTGTCAATACAGATCTTAAATATGCTTGGAAGAGGTAAAGGCTGTAACAAAAGCCCTAAGATTCTTCAAGACTTAATTTAATAAAAATACTGTTTGACACGAACTTTCATCATTAATTAACAGTCGGTAAGGTGGTGCCAATATGTCAAAGTCTAGGATTGTGTCAAACATAATAGATTTAGTTGACGTAGTTTAAGAATGGAGAAATGGAGTATTCTGGAAAAAATGCGAGCTTAGTGCATTTCGAGAAAAGAGAGATGGCAGAATGGCCAACGCCTTTCTAATTTTGAACGTCACACTTTTCAATTGAGTCTATAATTTTCAATCCAGTGCCTGTCTGAAGAAGGGCCTCAACTAAATTGCAACCAAATAGGCAGCAAGTGACCACACTTGAAGGAGAGCCGTATTGGTAACCATCCGAAAAGAGGAAGACTACTCATCCGATGCACCCACACGTGGTCATTCAGCCAAGCAACATGTTATTCTACGCAGTTTGTGGCTTCTGCTATACAACGCCTGAGTCATGCTTATTTTCATGCCCAGTTTCTCCGAAATTGATATTAACTCATTTTCATTCAATGTGCAAACAGTCAAGTGGATTAGGTTCGTGATAAGGCACGTAATCAGCATTGATACTATATTGCTGGGTGAACAGCGATTTGCACTTAGGCCAGAGTGGCAATTTCAGCTCTTGACTAAATTGCACATATTTTCGACAAAAGTCGCCTTGGACAACACTTCAAACACTTCGAGTTCACATATGTATTTGTTCACAATTTTAAGAGTTGCGGGGTAAAAATCCGCCCAAAAGCTCATTTCCACACAAATCAGGGCGTGTCCCATGTAATTTAGTGGACTGAAAAATCCGTTGATTACGCATCAAATAGCGAAGCGCGTTTCGTTTGGCGCTCGAGTCGACAACGAACTTATCCATTCACTCACAGAATTCACCCGACACAGGGTTCAATACAAAATCCTTTTGCAAATATCAAAAAAAAAAAAACGTTCACAGGTGCACGGAACATGTATGATTTTGATTGCGAAAGGAAATCTTTTATTGGCTTCTAATTCGGTCCCGATAAAGCCGCTTTCGATAAGATAACCCAACGCACACTGATGAATCATTCGCAAACTAAGGCCTTATTGCACAAGTTAAACTCGTTCCCCAGACCACTTTACAACCGTGGGGAGGCTTGGAATTCAGCTTAGATTTGTAAATGCACACTTTTAAACTCACTTAGTCGTTTGAAAATTCCACTTATGTATGTCTTTCTCTTTGATTTTTATGCAAACGGCACAGACGATCGTGATCTTTTCTCGAACGCAACTTGCTTCTTCTGTCGTTCTAGCTATACTAAGGGATTGTTAGGCAGAGACTATCTATGCGATGGCGGCTAAATGCGATACATTTCTGTAATCTATGTGAGATAAGGTACACAGGTGTCCGTGTGTATTCACTGTGATAAAGTGAAATAGATAAAGCGCCTTCTGTGTATTTCGCGTGCTTTTGAAGAAATCGGTTTCTTTTTCTCTTCCCAAAAAAAAGTTTGTTCCACTTGTGGTTTTGAATGAAGAATGCGTGTTCAGGTGGATTTTGAATGCAAACAGAGATATCAGTTTTTGGAGAGCCAAACGTACCTAGGAGTTGAGTTATCGACAAAAGTTCGTTACTCTCTTCTGAAGAAGGAGATGAATCATGAACAAATATGTGCGTGGGTGCGATCCAGCATGTAGTGCAAAGACTTAAAATGAGTGTCGGGCTTTTGGAAATGCCTCTGGAACCAGGGAAATTTGTAACTCTTTTAATCTGACTGGAATGATAACAATTCGAAAAAAGAGCGACCACCCTTGGCCACTCCGAAGGATGAAATTTCCAAAAGAAATTTACCATTAAGCTTAGCACTAAAAAGGATCCATAGTCCACCGACTGAGCAGCAATACGACAAACTGGTATACAGATGGATGAAGAGCCAATGAAGGAACAGGGGCCACGGACAAAGTACTACGACCAGCATCACAGAAGTCTCTGCCATACACCGATGCGTTCAAATCAAGCTTTAATGAAACTATACCAAAGCAATAATGTCGAACAGTCGTGCCGCTATAGCCGCTTTCACACTCGCTAAAATTGGCGGCGATTTTTTTCAAATTCCCTTTTGTGATCCCAAGCCACTTTCACACAGGACGTCTTTCAGTCTCTGCAATTGAGATTTCAACTCTGAACTTTTTCTGTATCCTACCCTCTCTCACACATGCGTCATCTTTTTCTCACACATGTACAGCATGCTTCCAGTACCCAACGTTGAGAACATAAGAATAAAGCAACTCAAAGAAGGCGAAGACAGATAAAAGAGAATAGAAAATCCAAAAGCAAACCCCGAGCACACGAGACGCGGGCTACCCCTATCACGTCTCACCTTCCTTGCCAGCAACATGTAAAAATCACCGCCGTTTCCTGTGTGTTAGCGGCCTATCTCAGCACTAGACTCCTACATCATAAAATCCAAGCTTATGTGCGAATGCCTACGCAAGCCTAAAGTGTTGACCAGGAGATACAGAGTAATCCCCTTTTGGATACCTGGCCATACAGGGATAGAAGGCATTGACTCTGGTTAGGAAAGGTGCATGGCAACCTTTCACAGGCCCTGAAGCATTTCGCGCCGTAGGAGACCATTTGCTTACAGAAGAATTCAGGGAACTGGAAAAAGGAAACCATCAAAAGCCTGGAACAACGCTCAAGCCAAGGAACACTTATGTCAATATGAGCGAAAGAGGTTTGAGGCATTTATCGAGATGAGAAGAAACAACCTCTATATCAGGCTTCAACGGGCACTGCAGAGCCCTGCACCAAGTGGGCACCCTTTTTTATTTTGGTGGATTGGTGTGAGTCTTCAATAAGACACTATGATACCCGTGTATTCATAGTAAAACTAAACACACCCTTGCCATTGTTTTAGTTGCTTACTACAACTAGGTTTCCCTATCCAGTAGTTTTAACTTCATTATTTTTACGCATGAGGCAGGTAGAGTTTCGATAAAGTCACCTGCTGGAACCGTTTATAGCTGCCTGTACTCATTGCGCTGAATCGAACGGTTTCATTTATTGGAGACGGTGCACGAGGTTTCTCATGTCCAGTGTTTGGAGTATGGTATGGTTACAATTACCTTGAAGTCGAATTCTTAACTTCCTCGCGAAGATTTTTATTTCTTCGTCCACGGTTGCGATCCCTAGATCTGTTTGTATATCATTATTTCGTAGATACCAGGGATTGGAATGTATGACTTCTCTTAGTGCAACTCCAAACTTGTATACCGTAGGTCCACCCAGGCTTTAGCACTTACTGATATATAAGCAGTTTGTTATACGCGCTTAACTTGGAATGTCGTCCGAGTTGCCGGTACATTTCTCTATATCGATTCTCAAGTTCGTCACGATTTTTCTTTACGCGAGCCTTCCACTTAAGCTTAGCATCCAGTGTTATCCCGAGATATTCAATTGTTTACGAGGCTTCGTATTTGCGTACGGAATTTGTACCCAGTTAATGAAAACGGGTGCATTGTCTATGTTTTTTTTGTAGGTAAAATTAGTATGCGTGGATTTGGTTTCATTTAGGGCAATGCGCCAGAGTCTTGTCCAATCGCAAGTTTTATTTACAACAGCATGCTGCAGTCTTATGGAAGCGGACTCTCAAGTCAAGTGGGCACCTAAGGAAACTAGGAGTATCAGAAGAAGGTTTCTGCAGATTTTGTGGAGAATCTAATGAAATTCCAGAATATGTACTCTGATTTTGTGAGGCACTAGCCCACAAAAGACCAAGATAAAGGGTGTTGGACCACCATGTCGGCACCATGCACGATGATAATTGCAAATAAGACACACATTTTTCAGGGTACCTTAATATTTTTTATTATGGTAGAAGAATCTATGACAATAATGTGTGGAACAAAATATTGGTTAAATACTAGCCATGGCTTTGGTGGCATACCTCTCTCAGATGGGCCATATTTTCAATGACTCTGAGACATAATTGAGGTTTAATGTTGTTAATGTGCCGAATTATCTCATCCTTAAGCTCTTTAATTGTTCTTTGCTTATTAGCGGACTGGGCGAGCATGCAAAGGTGTTCTCACATTTCCTTAAGACCTGGTTTGTTGAAATTTGCGCAGAATTCTACCAATTGTGGACACATTCGGTCGATTATAGCTGTGTAAGTGTATATACGCTTAATTTAAAAGTGCCCAAAAAAAAAAACGAAAATCGGCGCTGAATGATTTATCATTAAATCTTGGCAGCACCGACGACATTTATGACATTTGCTAAGCAGTCAGGGGTGTAGTCGTGGAAGGTGATGGTTGATCTTTGATGATCACAATCGTCGTTTTGTGACTGTGTAGCGTGGCCATCACTTAAAAACAAATGAATGCTTGATATTACATTGTTTTGTAGCCATGTCAGAGCTTCCTTAATCGCTGTACTTTCAGCCTGAAAGACGCTACAGTGATTTGGTAAACCGCAGTGATTGTTGGAATAGCCGCCAGTCCGCACACCATCTTCGATCCATCTGTGAGTGCAGTGGACCGTCCAGCGTCTGGTGTTCAGACTCCTAGTAGGATCGGAGATGAGTTTAGGTATAGTGAGGTCTGTATCTATGGTTATTGAGCTATATCGATCGAATGTCCAGATCTGTCAATTAGCTCCATTGGTGGGAGCTTAAAGTGTGTGTTTAGTACTTCGGAAGAGGTAGACCTTAACGCTCCGCTAATGCATACGCACGAGTTACCATGCCAACCTCAGCACAACAACAACAACAGCGCACAAGCCATCCGGTGCTATCAAGTCAGTACAACAACAACAACAGTGGACAAGCCATGCAGTTCAACAGCAGCGGGGACACGTGTAGATATCGACCTCTTAAGAATTAGTGCAAACATTGTAATTGCAAAGGTGAATTCATGAAAGTGATGCATCAGCGTCTAGCCAATTTCCGATACGCAAAGTCATGAAATCACCTCGGCAAAAGTTAGGTTTGATTTCAAATTAAAATATTGTATCGATTCAGTCTGTTCTTTGACTGCGTGAAATAAAGTTCATATTTTTTTAATCTCACGGTGCAAGCGACTTGTAATTCACGCCATCCTCTGCACTCTATCGAGTGATGTTGATTCTCTTTTCGAATGCGGTCCCCCACTCGACCTAAGAATCTAAGAAGATAGGTCGATACACATTGCTTCTCACAAGACGCCGTCAATCGCTGCATTGAATGCCTTACCTTGGCCCATTTTCCAACCAGAAAACCACCACCCTTCTCTGTTAACTAAATTCACTCGTAAAACCTGTCAAACTCACTGAACACAGACGTCACTGTAAACAGTAGCACCACGTTAGCAATTAAATGCCACGTTACCCACATGGACGCACTCATTAACCACACAAAAATGCCACTCGAATCCCTCTCCTTTACACTTCAGAAGACATGGGCATGGGCACTTACCGCCAACCGGTTTTCGCTAAATTATTCACCCCAACAAATTGACTGACTTAGTGCCTTCCTGCAAACTGGACAAGCAAATCAAACTACAAACCAAATATGCAAGCAACTTCAGAACCGGACAATGGTCACACCAGGAGGTGACATGCAATCCCCGGAGTCAAACGCCACAGAACAACATGTTAGCATAAACACCGCAATTATTACACGCAAAATAAACACATCACAGGGGTTGGACTGACCTCAGGTCATCTCAGAAAAAAAAAACAATGTCTAAACTCCGTCGGAATCAGTGCCGGGCAATTTGTCACTCGACAAGACTCAATTAGCCCGCCATCCCAAGACCGGTTTCACTCCTCAGAGGGGTGCACTCATGTCCCGGTGCAAACCACTCTCGCCCGAGGGCCCCTACTGCATCGCACTGGACAGAGGTCAGACGAGAAATTAATTTAAGGGTTCGCCGATGGCAAATTGCCACGGAGAAACCGAGAGCATGGGGAAGCAGAATTCGAGTTCAAGTATTTTTTAGATATCCCCTTGTAGGCAAACGATTGTTGCACTTTTCGAGGGTTGATAAGGATAACAACGATGATGCAACAATTAACGATCTGTTCCCTGAGAGCGGACGGTGCGGTTCGGTGTCGCGCCCAGACGATTAATTTTACAACAATCGTGGACCGTGTAGATGGGATTTCAAAGACCCCCCCTCCTGCCATTTCTGGGGGAGAGAATAGCAATTTTTCAGCAAACAAGCCAGACTAAATGGACGAAGATTTATTTGATCCTTCCCGCGGGCGGAATTCTTTTTGTTTTTGTTTTGTTTTCAATTCATCTGGATTTTTGATTAAAAACCCAACAGGGGGTGTAAACTGAGTGTGGTGCGACGGACAGTGGGAGTAAGACTGCTTAACGAGCCATCTCCAGAACTACATCTTTCGTGTGTCCAGTCATCGCTCAGACAAAGGAGTCCCAATTTGGACTTGCTGTGGCTACCTGCAGCAGCGTGCAGACTACATGCACATTGTGTCCATAAATAATTCATCTCCACCTGCAGGACCGACCAACTCGACACTTTTTTCTGTGTTGCCAACCACGTCAAGGATGTCGTGCCTCACTCCTGCGAGAAAATGGGCGGGAGCTTAAAGGGTTTCGCTTTTGTGTTGGTTTTCCTTAATTTTTTGGCAATCTTTGATTCCTGCTGCAGCTCCAAGTGGTGGGTGGGTTATGCGAGGGTATGGATATGCCAAATTTATAGAGACAGTCGAAAATTTGTTTCATATCCTCGATCCTGATGACAAAAGATTCGTTCATGATAAAACAACGAAAAAAAGAAAGACACACCGAATGCCAAGGATAACCGAGATGCAAACGAGCGGGGATTGAAAGCAAAAAGGGAACTCGACTTTTTTTTTTTTTTGGCAATCCTCAAAGGACACATTTTTACTCCACATAAGATGATGAAGGACACGTTTTTATTTCTATTTTTCTTCTGTTTTTTGTTGTTGTTATTGTATTGCAAAGGAAAACGCGCGTGCATGTGCCCAAAAGGACGGGAAATGATTCCACTCCACCCTACACACACACAGAATAACACTGGATACATGGACTAAGGTTAAGGATATGCATACAACGTGAGCAAGACAAAGTGAAGCGAGTACGAAAAAAACCGAACCGAGAAAAACCAGTCAAATAAATGTATCTCTGCGAACAATTGCCGAGGATTATGGATTCCGTTGTGTACATTCGGTTGACATGTCTAAATTAAGAATAATGGACCCATTGTTGCCGGATGACAATGACAATTCTCCTCACTCACTCGATGCTGTGTGTCGTTGGCTGGCACGCCACCACCACCGAACGATGATGCAGTCAAGAGAGTTGCTGGATGGAATTCCTTCTTTTTTTTTTTGCGTTTTTGTACGCTTCTTTTGGGTGTAATGTTGATAATAATAAATTAATGACACCTACCCGCAGTGGAGAGACACACGCAGATTGCAGCCACAGAGCTCGAGAGTCCTGCCAACGAGTCAACTCAGACCCAGACGGGGCTTCGTAAATGATTTGTAAACGTTGCGGTTGAGTACACGGAGCATGGAGTGAAGTCAGTTGCAAGGACTTAAAGAGACTGAAAGGATTTTTAAGAGGATTCGAATCGTTCCTTTCACGGGAAGGATTCGAAAAATAAACAAAAATTCAGTCCACATTTTGTCATATTCGAAAATGATGACATCATTGATTTACAGAAGCACTACCCGTCGGGAAGTTAAGAAATCCCAACTGACCGTGCAGTGTGACTGACGCTGGGGCCAACCGATAGCGATAACAATTATCATGATCCCACAGTAATTTACAATGAAAAAGCGTACACTCGTATGCTCCCTATTCTCTGACCGTCATCGTGGTAGTTGTGATTTGTGAAGCACAAAATCTACTCACAGCTCGCAAAACAAAGAAAGCTTTTGCTTCAAATGGCGCGTAGCGGCTTATCACATTTCTCAGGGCATAGTCATCAGTCCACTATCTACCATAGATATAGATTGATAATGTGTGGCTACGGCAAACATCGAGATAAGCTTACTTTGGGCACTCATTATGAAATAGGCAACTGTGCAGGGCCAACAGGTTGATCGATGTGGTGGAGGGTAGTGGGTTTTTGTGTCCCTAGGTCTTAACCTTGAGTGGAAACATTACAGCAAGTGCTTGGCCTGCTTAGGAAGGAGAACACCCGTATCTGGCAATGTATTGAATAGATTTCATTGTCAAGTCATTTTTATTAGGGAACCATTCCTAGGTAACGTATGATTGCAGTGTGTAGGATGAAGTCAAAGAATAAATGGATCCATGAATATATAAATTTCGTGATTACATTCGTTTGGGGAAAGGGTATCATTTTAGATCCATTTGGTCAACGAAAATGAGAAAAAATGAGTTTGAGAAAGTTGCGTTTATTTAGACTGAATTATTATCCCTTCTGGCTTACGTGTAACAATTTCTCTAAAAATGCTTGACTAGAAGTAGAAGATGGATTTTAGTATAATATGTGTGGCGCTCCACACCGTAAAGGACAGGGACTAGTTTATACAGCAACCAATTGTTACGTGCATGCTATTGTTCTCTCGCAAGTGGGGGGCACCTACAATTGTATGTCGACTCCTGAGCAGGCTTGTCAGGCTTCAAATAGCGAAATTGCCAAATCTTAAGTAAAAATAGGGATAAAACGGCAAATTTTCAAATTTTCGACGCCATAATCGCTAAACTTAAAAAAAAACACCAAAATTGGAAAAAAATGAAAATATGTTTAACTCTAGACCTAATCAAGAATAATCGACTATTGTTGGTGAATCGTTTTCGACGCTCATATACATATTTTAAAAGAGAATACAGTAGAATCTCGGAAACATGAACAGTTTCCAGTTAGATGAACGAATTTGTAAGACAACTGTCTTCGTGCGACCGTCTACTATTGAGCAGATTTTTTTAACCTTAGTAAATCTGTTTTTATACCTTTCATAAGCCAAATTTCTTTTTTGTTTATTTCTCTAATTAAATAAAATATTTTTGATATACACGTTCTAATTTGATTCTCGAAAATATTTATTTATTTATTTATTTATTTATTTATCTAAAATCTACAAATTACATATGTATTAACAGATTTTGTGAAGTGTTTTATAATTGTACAATATTTAATGATAAGTTAATACTTTATTTCCGAACTCAATACATTTTAAAAAGTAAAAAGGCTTAAAAGGTTACTTTTAAAGTGCTACCTGGTATGGGACAGATCCAAATGTTGTGAATGTTCGTTAAAAACACGAATTATTCTTGTTAATGGTTCGTTTTTACCATAGACTGTGCTATGAAACCTTTCAAATAAAAAATCCCAAGTACGGAGTGACCTTGAAGGCATATGAAATTGAATCTCAGATAAGAGACATGAACATTTTATATGATTGCAGAGTATATCCCTGACAAATATAACATCGTGGATAGTGCGTCTAGTTGATAGAGACTTTATACCAAGCAGTTGGCATCTAGCTTTGTAGCTAGGATGAAAATTCCAGTGCATTTTAAAGAAGATGTACTGGTGAATCGCTTTTGAACTTTTTCAATAAGGTTCGGAAAAAGTGCTGAAAGCCGCGTTCCAGACTACGACCGCATATTCAAGGAAAGGTCGGACTAGGGAAATATACAATGCTAATAAGGCAAACGGATCAGTAAATCCTTTAGTATTACGTTTGATGAAGCCGACTGCTGAGTTGGCTTTTGCTAAAATATGAGAGATATGATTTTGAAATGAAAATGGGGAGTTAAACATAACACCCAAATCTTTGACACTGCTTACAGTCGAAAGATATGAATTACCAATTGAATAATTAAATTGGATTTGAAAAGCTGATTTCGTAAAAGAGATATAATTGCATTTACTTAAGTTAAGACCAAGTTCATTATTTACACACCAATCAAAGATGCTGTTTATATCTGATTGAAGCAATATGAACAATTTGAAAAGATAAACGGAGCGTTTTTTAAATATGTTCATCTTTCTAAGATTCTACTGTACGCTTCTTAAGAAAATAATTGTTTTGTATAAAATTCATTGAGATATTAAAGTTAAAATGAATGTATACAATTTTTCTTCTTCTTCAAACAACAAGCCCTCTGGTTAGCTGCCTCCAGCTCTGTGCACCAAGTTGGTTGAGGTCGTTCTCCACCTGGGTGCGTCACCTTAGGCCGTCCTCTGTTGCAAAAGTTCAGACTCGAAGACTCTTTGGGCTGGCGCTGAGTTGTCCATACGCTCTACATGGTCCCGCTTTCTTAGGCATTTAATCCGTAGACGTCTGTCCAGCCTCATGTCGCTGTTCAGCCCATACATCTAGTGGTTGACTCTTCTTCTCCAAATACCATCGACGTAAACATGAGCAAAGATTGAACGCAGAACTTTCCTCCTGAAAATACCAATGGGAGATTGTCTATGTTGGCGCGCTATAGAACAGGACACGGATGATCAAGGTGTGCCACCAGGGACCTGGTCCTTCGAGACGGCACTACTAACCAAGTACAACCCATGCAATGTAGGGAACGACACCACAACCAAGGTAGGTCCATTGTATCGAAGGGTTGTAGTTAAAATTCCCTCATGAAAGATAGTAAATCCTTTGTAGTGGAATTTTTTAATTCCACTGAAGTGAGTATCTCTCTATGGAAGATTCTTTTCCTTAACCAGATTATTGCCGCACATTCACACATGATGTGCTCGGAAGTCTCATCCTCTTCGAGGCAAAGCCGACAAACCGTGTCTTGCTACAGGTTAAGTCCGTTAAGGTGATATTTCATGCTGCAGTGGCCGGCAAGAACGCTTGTTAACAATCTTAAGCTATCCTTATCAAGATGGAGTATTTTCTTATATGGCCTGATTAGTCTCTTGGACTGCCTAAGACAATGACCATGTGTCCACTGGTCTCGGCGAAGTTTGTTTGTTAATCAGAGTGGTAGCGGCTGTCCAGTTGATAATGCCGAACGGTTCTGGACCGATGAACGCTGATTCAGAGCCAGATCTCGCGAGCTCATCTGCGGATTCGTTGCCTGCAATCCCTCTATGTCCAGTGACCGAGACAAGCTTCACTTTGTTGTGCATGGCAAGGGACAGCGGCAATTGACTGTTAAGCCCAAAGACATAGTGATTGACAAGATTATTTCTTCGTTTAATCCTTGTACGAAGTCATGATGCGTTATATATTTGGCCATGCCTTCATTAACCGCCAGAGTCTTTTTAGTAGCTTCCTGTCGATGAAGCGTTTGCTGGTATTGAAACGGAGGCGGCCAAAATGGGTTTTGGGGTTGATCGAAGTCATAACGAAGTATATGCTGTCATCGATAAAGGAAGCACAACAGCGACGATTCAGCCAGAATGTCACCATAGGCAGCTATTATTCGAGGTGGTGAAGGAATTCTTCTCCGTCTGCCTCCGCTCCCAAGTAAACAGTACGAAACACTTCAGGACCGTGATTATTCGCCGAAAACACGTGCCAATCGCTGTTTTTAGGATCCCTCTCTCGAAGGAGCAAGCTGATACTTTATGTATATTACTTTGATTATCCCTGTCCTGCTCTATGGCGCGGACTCCTGGACAATCTCAAAAGAAAATGAAGTCCGGTATTTTCGAGAAAAAGTTCTGCGTTCAATGGCGAGGCTTATACGCCTAAGATGGCTAGGCCATGTGGAGCGCATGGACAGTACTGCTTCAGCCCCCAAGAATATCGTGTCCGTGCCAGAGGGAGTACGCAATAGAGGACTCCCACGGAACCGATGGCTTACACAAGTGGAGAAGGACCTCAACCAACTTGACGTGCTCAACCAATTGGCAATTGCATTAATGACACCAAGGCTTGTAGACGCATATTCTTCATGTTGCTATACTTTTTGTTTAATGAATTTTTGTTTTTTCTAATTACTTAATTCCATTATCGTCTGTTAATTTTCTTTTAAGTACTTTGAATTAATTTGAGTTTGTTTGTTGTTTCTACGCAATAAAATATGTCTTAAATAAATTTATAAAATTATATAAACTATTTTTACTAGAGTGGTAGAATCGAAATTCTAGAGGTCTTTGGGTGTATTACCTCTATGATGCACTGGCACCCGGAGAAAAATTTTTGATATGAGCGCTGGTGATCACAGACTAGCCTCTGAGGACGACTTTTGTTGCGATCACCAGTGATTCACTGGCAGCCAACGTGTGACCTTTGACAAATCAATTATTGTTGTCAGTTTCTAAATCCTCACGTATGTAAGTATGCGGAAATCGCTTGTTAACACGAGGAGCAGAGGTGTGTTGGTATAATCGAATTTCCCTTTGTTACCAGCAGCTACAAAGCCTAAATGATAAGACACATATGCTGAGTTACAACTTGTGTACCTGACAGTGCTTCGAAATATGTGCTATTTTTATCATAAATAATTTCATATACCAATGTACATATTTGTTATCTCTGAAGTTTCTGGCTGCCAAATCCATTAGTTTTGGGGCGTAAAGCAACTTCGAATTCCAACAAAACCGCAGTGTGACATTCAACATACGTTCTACTGAAATGGAAGAGGGCGTCAGACAGTTCGATGTGACTTGCTGGTACCTACGGAACATAAGTGTAAGAATACAAATCGAAGTCTTCTTCTTCTTCAGGTGGCGCTACAATCCGGGGTGGACCTGGGCCTCAACCAGTAAGCCTCTCCAGACGGTACGATCTGTAGCCAGCTGTCTCCAACTGCTCACACCAAGTCGATTGAGGTCCTTCTCCACCTGGGTGCGCCATCGGTTCCGTGGGCGTCCTCTATTACGTTGTCCCACTGGTTCGGAGTCGAAGACTCTTCGGGCTGGAGCAGTGTTGTCCATGCGCTCTACATGGCCCAGCCATCTTAGGCGTTGAATCCGTAGACGCCTGACTAGGCTCATGCCGCTGTACAGCCCGTACAGTTCGTGGTTGAATCTTCTCCTACATGCACCGTCAACGCAAGCAGGACAGATCGCACGAAGAGCTTTTCTCTCGAAGAGACCAAGAACTTCCTCATCCGCTTTTGAGATTGTCCATGCCTCCGCGCCGTACAGCAGGACTGGGATGATCAAGGTCTTGTATAAAGTCAGCTTGGTCCTTCGAGAGATGGCTCTACTACTCAATTGCCTCTGGAGCCCATAGAAACAGCGGTTGGCAAGAGTTACTCTGCGTTTGATCTCGGTACTGATGTTGTTTGTACTGTTTACTGCGGAGCCGAGGTAGACGAAGTCCTTGACTACCTCGAAGTTGTAGCTGCCCATTGTGACGCTCTGTCCAAGACGTCGATGTTGTGTGTCCTTTCTTGATGACAGCATATACTTCGTTTTGCCGTCATTCACCACTGGACCCATTTTAGCCGCCTTCGCTTCAATGCCAGCAAATGCCTCATTGACGGCTCGCTGTGTTCTGCCAATCACGTCAATGTCATCCGCGTATGCTAGCAGTTGTACGGACTTCCGGAAGATCGTGCCTCTAGTGTTGGCGTGTGAGTCTTGCACGATCTTCTCCAGGATGATGTTAAGGAAGTCACATGACAGCGCGTCGCCTTGTCTAAAACCTTTTTTGAGTTCGTTACCGACCTTGATGGAGCAGCGAGAATTCTTCATCGTCATCCTGCACAACCTGACAATTTTGGCAGGAATGTCAAAACTAGACATGGCGTTGTAGAGCCCGTCCCTATGCACGCTGTCATATGCGGCCTTGAAATCGACGAATAGGTGGTGGGTGTCGATCTGCATCTCTTGGGTTTTTTCCAGGATCTGCCAAAATGTGAAGGTGGACTTCCCCGGCCTGAAACCGCACTGATAAGGACCTATCAGGTTGTTGACAAATTGTTTCAAGCGCCCACACAAAACGGCAGAGAGGATCTTATAGGCGATGTTAAGGAGACTTATCCCTCTATAGTTGGCGCAGTTGAAGGGGTCTCCTTTCTTGTGGATCGGGCAAACGATACTGAGATTCCACTCGTCGGGCATGCTTTCCTCCGACCATATCTTACAGACGAGTTGGTGCATGTACCTTACCAGCTCATCTCCAGCTGCCTTAAGCAGTTTCGCAGACAGTCCGTCTGCACAAGCAGCTTTATTCGACTTTAGTCTCGATATCGCTATCTTGACTTCGTCTAGGTCGGGGGGACGGAATTCTCGTCGATCATCGTCAATTGCGTTGAGTGGAACATTCTGCCTGACAGCGGTATTGGAGTCTTCCTCACCGTTTAACAGTCTACAGAAATGATCCTGCCAGATTCTCAGTATCGTCTGCGAATCTACTACGAGTTGTCCCTCTGCGTCACGACAGGCTTCTGTCCGAATTTTGTATCCATTGGAAAGTCGTTTTACCCGTTGGTAAAACTTTCGGACGTCATTTCTGCCGTAACACCTCTCCATGTCCTCGATCGTGCCCTTCTCATGCTCTTTCTTTTTCTTTTTGAGAAGCCGGTGCTCTTCCCTTCTTTTAAGTTCGTAGAGCTCACGAACCGCTCTCGTCCTTCTGTCCAGCGTCGCCTTGTATGCTGCTTGCTTCGCTGAATGTGCCTGCCTGCACTCGTTGTCACACCAGGGGTTTTTTTGGGGTGGCGTTTTAAAACCCAGCACATCAGATGCAGCTTCTCTGATGGCTTTTTGACAACGGTTCCATTGTTGGTCGATTGTTTCGCCTGGCAGGGTTGGACTCTCTGAGAGCTTTTGGGCGACTCGATCGGCAAATTTGCTAGCCGTCAATTGCGATTGTAGCTTTCCGACGTCAAACTGTTTTGGTCTTGCTCTACTCCGTTGTCCTATCGATATCCGTGTTCTTACCTGGGCTACAACATGGAAATGATCCGAGTCGATATAAGTCGAAGTCATCAAAGTTAAAATGTGAATATTAAGTTGCATGAGCGGGACTGATTTGAGGCGGATTAAAGAGTGGTGTATTCACGAAACACTCACAGTTTGCAAAACTGCTTTGCATATTTACTGCAAGGATGGTCAATGGTTTTATATATTCCTAGTTGATGTCTTTTTTGAACAGCCATTGAAGCAAATATTGTACAGTAGATTCTTAGACAGGTGAACAGATATAAAACATGCACTTTTCATCTTTTCGAGAATCACTATATAGCCTACATATGTATATCCAGGAAAAAACATTTCATTTAATTTAAGAAAATAAAAACAAACAAGAGAAATGTTGTCCTTAAAAGGTATAAAAACAGACTTTGACGCTTCTTTTAAAAAACTGCTGTATGGTTAAATGTCTCCCGGCAGAAAGTTGTCTTACAAATCCATTCAACTTTCCGAATTGTTCATCTTAGGTTTCCGAGATTCTACTGTACATGCATATGCTCAATTTTTTTAATTTATTGATTGAATATTGGTAATTATGACCACAGCCTGTCCATGGAGAAAATCAGAGTTCATACGAGCACTTTTGTTATAACAATGCTGCGAATGCTGTACGCGTGCATAACGGTCGCAATATTGTTCAAGTCAGGATGTATTTATGGCAACATTTGCATAGCAACAAGAACTGTATTTCTGATGTAGAGTTCTCAGTTTTTCAAAATATCTCGATCCTGGTGGCCAGTAATTCTTACAGCATTGTTCTAGCATTGTAGCAGAAAAATTACTTAATGATTACACCGATTCAAACAGGCACACCACGCAGTTGTTCAAGGATAGCGGTTTAAGTGAACAACTTGTGAATTTTCAAATGTTAGTACTCTCAGTTGGGATTTTGAGAAATTTGTATTTTCTAAAAGTAGTGTATTTCAGAAGTATTCTCTGAAAATGTTAGCCAGATCGGAATATTATTTATGGAGACAAGTAACTTTGAGTCGAGCCATCTTTATTTACATGCTAATGGTACTAAAACCTTTAACACTAGAACTAACGAGGGAGTCAAAATGACTCATTTTTAGTTTCAAAATTAATAATTTGGTCAGTATGCAACTTAGGACTTTTTTGGCTGGCAATTAATAATTTTTCTTTGAAATTGCAAAACCGTAGGACCTGTTTTTCTATGCTTAAAATAAAAATCACCTAGAACTACCACTAGTAGTCATTTTGACTCCCATCCCATACGCATATAATAAGATGAACTGATGACTAATAAGATTTTTTTTTTTACATTTCGGAGGTAGTTTATACTTATCATGAAGGTGACATTGAGTGTCTTTTATACACTTCTATCTTCTATCCTGGTCTATTTTATATATTGGTCTTTATTTGGCAACGCTGTTAACGACAGAGGCAGTGTTTGATTTACTTCAGAGGTAACTTATATACACTACGCAAAACGTCTACGCATACGTACATATTTTAGTATTGTACTCATATCTGTACCGATGGTTTTTGTAGTGCATATCCACGTCGCCAGTATGCGCACACATGATCTGTAGCGACGTGTATGCGTAGTGTATGGGGCCTATAACGCTCAGTTGACCTACATTTCTGGGTACGTGCGGTGTGTGAAATTATCATAAAAAATATGAATAAGGAAGAAATTCTAGATTTTCTAACAAGTGTACCCGGTGACGTATCGGACTGTGGTGAAGCGGCGTCAGATTCGAATGGTGAGTTTTTTTCTGTCTTCTGAAAAATCCAGCGATGAAGAAGAGGAAGTTGTTGTAAGAAAAGGAGGGTAACAAAACCACCCGTAAGGTTAGCGAAAAAATGTACGAACCCAACCGTTCTACAATGTCGAACACCTAATTGCAGTACATTTATTGAGGATGAAGAAGACGCACCGATGCCCTTGCTAGATAAAGGTTCCCTCGAATCACCTCATGAGCTACATGAACCTAATGCTTCCAATGTCCAGATAGCCTTGAATTCATATACTAGTCCTGATGGAACTGTATGGGTCGAAATTGAAAAAAAAACCACTAGATCCAGGGTAGAAGACCTGCACAAAATGTTTTGAAAGAAGTAGCAGGGCCAACAGCATACACAAGACAGTATATTGAAGATGGCAGTCCTGCGACTGCTTGGCGTTTACTTATGACTAAATCAATGATGGAACATATAGTAAAATGTCCGAAGCAAGAGGCTGCAAGACAAAATGGTGAAGACAGTTTCGATCTTACTGTCACCGAATTAGAGGCATTTATTGGAATAATATATGCTCGTGGAGTAAGTGGTAAACATTATTTACCTGTGTTTTCCTTATGGTCTGATATCTGGGGACTCAATACTTGTAAAATGACAATGAGCAGAAATCGTTTGACAACTATATTACCTTTCTTACGATTTGATGAGAAAACTAGCCGATCTAGTAGATTGAAAAGTGATAAATTTGCTCTATTTTCTCCATTTTGGGATAGATTTATAGGAAATTATCTGGTACAAGCCATCGATGAGCAACTATTTCCCAGTAAAGCCAGATGCCCATTTACCCAATACATAGCATCGAAACCGGACAAGTTTGGGCAGAAATACTGGTTGGCCGTGGACAAAGACAGTAAATATGTTATCAATGGTTTCCCTTATACAGGAAGGGAAGAAGTCCGTGTTGCCGAAATGTTGTCACGCCACGTTGTTTTGAAACTCATGGAACCATATCTTGGAAAGGGAAGGAACGTAACAACCGACAATTTCTTTACATCTGTAAAGCTTGCGAAGATGTTGAAAGCAAAGAACTGCAGTCTCCTTGGTACTATGAACAAAGCTCGTAGGGAGATTCCAGCTGAGCTGAAGAGAAAGCGTACTGATTTATACTCCTCATTACTTTACAAGTCAGAAGGCATGCTTCTATCTCATTATCAAGGCAAGCCGAAGAAAAATGCGTTAGTTTTGAGTACAATGCATAGCAGTGCAACAGTTAATGAAAATCCAAAGAAAACTCCTGAACCAGTAGCGCAGTATAACATGACACAGTATGGGGTTGATGTTGTAGACCAACTGACAAGCAAATACACAACGCGAACATCATGTCGAAGATGGACCCTTTACTCTTTTCAATATTCACTGGATCTAGCTGGTATGAACGCTTGGGTATTATACAAGCAAGTCACGGGGAAACAAGTAAAGCGACGCGAATTTCTTCAAAGATTTGACTTGTGAACTGACGCAAGTAAAGAAAAGAGATGAATCAGAAAAAAAAAACTTATCAGTAGAACCACAAACAAGTAGTAAAACAGTTCAACCTTCAAGTACAACAAAATACTGTCAAATAAAAAAAACTTAGCAAGAAGAACCGCAGTGTTGGGCTTTGTGAAAAATGTTCCCGATCACTATGTGGTCAATGCACAGCTAAAACTACCCGCAGCTGTGTAAACTGCCTCATCCCAGAATAATACTTTGACATTAAAACTTATAAAGATATATTTGTTCCTTTTTTGTTCCTAAAGAATATTAATAATAATAAAGAATTAATCTTTCAGTTAAAAAAGTTATATTCACTTTTTTTTTCTTAATGTTATGAGATTATTCGCAGTGTTTTTTGGCGAATTAATTTGTAAGGTAAGATAACAAAACAGTGACATCAACAGAAAAATGTATGTGTATGTAAAGTAATGTATTGTCACATCAAAATCTGAGTGGAGTCAAAATGACTTCCTCTGGTAGTTTTAGGTATGATGAAATCCCGGTAGTCCTAGTGTTAAACACGTTTTTCTCGAAACCATGTCTTCGAAGTCGGTGGTCACTGTATCTTGAGAACGGCTTTACCGTTCAGTTTGAAATTTTCGTCACTTATCCTCCGCGTGAATAATAATATAATATTAGTGGCGCGACAGTCCGAGGTGGACCTGGGCCTAGCTTCTCAGCAACCACTCGTGTTGTGCGTGCTATTGATCTTTTCACGAGGGGAAGGGACCTACAGTTTAATGCCGACTCCGAACGGCGAATTTGAGAAGCTTTTTCTAGACAGAAATACTCTTTGAGCATTGTCAGTGACTCGAAAGAGGTAAAGCCGTGAAATATGAAAGGTGGTAAATTCGGGTATCGAACCTGGTGCCCTCTGCGTAGGAGTCGACGCACTTACCCACTACGCCACGGCGACCCACCTCCGCGTGAACGAAGGTTTTTTTGTGAACGATTTGTGTTTTTTTTATAGCCGAAAATGTGGGAGAAATTTGGGTTAAAACAATAAATTTGAGTTTCAATGTCCGCCATTTTTAGAAAAATCTAAATTTTTTTAATTATTAAAATTCCTTCTTTCAATCGGAACATCGTATCATCAACCTTCATCCCATTCTCGTGATTACGTAGATTAGATAGATCGCGATATGCGAAGATTCTTACGAATGTAAAAGACGATGTTAAAAGTGTTTTTTCCATGTTTTGTTGATGATTTTCTTTTTGAAGCCTTTTGCGTCATTGTAATATGTAGTCTACAATCTACATGGCAACTTTTTTTTCAGCAGATTCAATTCCAATAGAGTAATGCATTTTACTTTGCCAATATTGTAAATTTATTTTTGCTTCCAATATATGAAACAGGTGCTGTGTTGTCAAATGCAGATGTAGCCTTATGGAACCGTCTTTTTTTGCATCCAAGAAGCTTTGATGGAAATCTTCTTTTATTTCTTCTTATAGTGCCAACCATTGTTCTGGCTTTTGATAACAGCTTATAAACAAGATCATACGAAGGAAAGAAGTTATCCTTTGTTATGGTCTGACTTTGCAACGATACCCAAAAAAACCCATTCACCTTGTCTTTTTCACGCGAGCTTTCACCAATTGCTTTTGCCAAGGATATTTGAATCTTCCAAAGAACATTTTTTATTCCATATTTTACTGGTTTCGACGGCATGTATTTACGAAAAACATCGCACACGAAAACCAAGTTATTGCTCGTCAACTGTAACACAGTCATGTGGAATGTAATAATCTGTTAATAAGTTAGACCATTTATGAAATATATCAAGAATTGGGGCGAATTTATCTGAAGTTAGTTCTATTTATCATAATAAAAACGGATAACCCGGTTCAGAAATGTTTTTTTTTTCGATATGTTTGATCTGAACACGGGACGGGACCTCCTTCATTCCGCAATCTGTCACTTTGTTCTCTTTGAAATGGTTGTGATTGCAACACAATACCGTCTTTCGAAACGAGCAATGGATTTTCACCTTCAGGAAGTGATTCGTTTTTTTCATTTGATTCACTCGTTTCTTCTTCAATGTAAGAATCACTGGCGTTAACATATAAGTCATAGTAATCACTAACATTTGCTCTGACTTTGTGTGCCTTTGTGACCTATTAATTACTAGCTGTACCCTGCCACGCTTCGATGTGACATACTGTGGTTGCACGCATAAGAAATGAGGAACACAACATAGCATACGTTTTAAATACGTTTAAATTGGTCATACTAGTGTAAATACAATATTTTTAGTTTCTCCGTTCTCCGTTTACCGACACGGGAACACGCAATAAACAATTGTCCGTGGGAAAAGCAATCCGCATCTAAATCTACACCACACAATTCCAGAGATTGACCTTGAGCTTTATTAGTTGTCTTTGCTAATGCCAATCGAATGGGAAACTGCAACCTTTTGAATTGAAACGGTGTATCAGTCGGGATCATGGGAATTCTAGGAATGAGGACATCTTTACCTTTGAAAGGTCCAGTTAAGATCGTTCCTTCCACCACGTTGTTCATCAATTTCTTGACCGCGAGGCGCGTGCCATTGCAGAGTTTTGGATGATTAATATTCCGGAGCATGATAATTGGCACACCTATTTTCAATTTCAATATGTGTGGTGGCATTCCATGCAGATCGAGGGAATTTAAAGATTCCGTTGGGTAATTAACGGCTTCTGTCGAAGGAAAGCATGCCCGATGAGTGGAATCTCAGTCAAAGGGGAAAGGAGACCCCTTTGACTGCGCCAACTATAGAAGGAGAAGTCTCCTGAATATCGTTTACAACATCTTCTCTGCCGTTCTGTGTACTCGCCTGAAGCCGTTTATAAATAACCTGATAGGTCCTTATCAGTGTGGCTTCAGGCCAGGGAAGTCCACCTTCGACCAGATTTTCACACTACGGCAGATCCTGAAAAAGACACAAGAAATGCAAATCGACACCGATCACCTATTCGTCGATTTCAAGGCCGCATATGACAGCGTGCATAAGGACGAGCTATACAACGCTATGACTAGTTTTGACATTCCTGCCAAACTCGTCAGGTTGTGCAGGATGACGATGAAGAACTCTCGCTGCTCCGTCAAGGTCGGTAACGAACTCACGAGACCTTCAATGTCAAAAAAGGATTTAGACAAGGCGACGCGCTGTCATGTGATTTCTTTAACATCATCCTTGAGAAAATCGTGCAAGACTCACACGCCAATACTAGAGGCACGATCTTCCAGAAGTTCGTACAACTGCTAGCATACGCGGATGACATTGACGTGATTGGCAGAACACAGCGAGCCGTCAATGAGGCGTTTACTGGCATTGAGGCGGAGGCGTCTAAAATGGGTTCAGCGGTGAATAAGGGCAAAACGAAGTATATGCTGTCATCGAGAAAGGACACACAACATCGACGTCTTGGACAGAGCGTCACAATGGGCAGCTATAACTTCGAGGTAGTCAAGGACTTCGTCTACCTCGGCTCCGCAGTAAACAGTACAAACAACATCAATACCGAGATCAAATGCTGAGTAACTCTTGCCAACCGCTGTTTCTATGGGCTCAACAGGCAATTGAGTAGTAGAGCCATCTCTCGAAGGACCAAGCTGACTTTATACAAGACCTTAATCATCCCAGTCCTGCTGTACGGCGCGGAGGCATGGACAATCTCAAAAGCGGATGAGGAAGTCCTTGGTCTCTTCGAGAGAAAAGCTCTGCGTGCGATCTTTGGTCCTGTTTGAGTTGACGGTTTCTGGAGGAGAAGATTCAACCACGAACGGTACGGGCTGTACAGCGAAATGAGTCTAGTCAGGCCTCTTCGGATCCAACGCCTAAGATGGCTAGGCCATGTAGAGCGTATGGACAACTCAGCTCCGGCCCGAAGAGTCTTCGACTCCGAACCCGTGGGACAACGTAACAGAGGACGCCCTCGTTTAAGGTGGCGCACCCAGGTGGAAAAGGACCTCAACCAACTTTGCATGCGACACTGGATACAGCTAGCCACAGACAGTGCTAGCTGGAGAGGCTTGTTGGTTGAGGGCCAGGTCCACCCCGGATTGTAGCGCCAAATAAAGAAGAAGAAGAATTAACTGCTTCGCCTGCCTCCACAAACGGTGTCTTTTGACTTATATGTAATTTCCTCAGTTTCTATGCTGGATTGGATAACATGATTCAGTTGGTAGACGTCTTTATTCTTGACGGCAAGGATAGCTCGCTGAGACAATCGTGATTCCTAAAGTTGTTTTGAATATTAGGAAATACTTTTTCGATTAGGTCTTCTTTCGATGTCTCTATTTTTCTTGACGTCTCATTGACTGGCAACTTTCCGTTCCCAATGACCAGTAACTGTCGTGAGAATACCTCGGCTGATTCATCGTTCTGCAACTGGACACGGATATTCGTCGTCAACTGCAATGTAACTACGTGTCGCCACAATAGCTGCTTAAATTTATAACGCTTAAATTTCTATTTGCATGTAAAATACACTAAAAACCAATCCTATATCCGCTTAAGTTACTCATCATATCTATCGCCGCTTAAGAAATAAGCGCGGATAAAAACAATGCTTCCAAACATTTGTTCATTCCTAAATTTATTCATTCATTGTTTAGGTTGCTCTATATGGCTTACATTTGCAGGTGTGGTTGAGGTATTAGATCATTTTCATTTGTTTTGACACCCATAAGTATGCAATTTTTGGTATACCCAGTGAGTCTCTGCTATACATTCCGTTTAGGTTTCGTAAACAATTCTTTTCATTTGTTTTTAAGTGATGGTCACGCTACACAGTCACAAAACGAAGATTGTGACCATCAGAGATCAACCATCATCTTCCAAGACTACACCCCTGACTGCTTAGCAAATGTCATAAATGTCGTCGGTGCTGCCAAGATTTCATGATGAATCATTAAGCGCCGATGATCGTTTTTTTGTGCACTTTTAAATTAAGCGTATATACGCTTGCAAAAAAACACAGCTAATGTTGAATATTTCGACAAGCATTTATCTCGACCGCTGGTGACATCGGGAAATCACAAGCAACGTTTGCATGAAATCTTCTGCGAGGAATATCAACGGATTTTCGAATCGTTGAACGGTTCCACCAAATCCAGCAATAATCGATCAAGAGCCTCCAGTGATTTTTTGTGTACCATCGTGCTTTTATCCCAAATAATGAGTTTACATTTCTGCAATACTTTTCCCACGTGGGAGTCTCAATGATTTGCATGTTCAATGGTAACTTCAGCGCTGAATGAGCAGTCCTTGTACCACGTAACAAGAGCTAAAATCCAGTCCTTTTTTCAATTTGATGAGGGATGTTTTCCCAGTTCCTCCTGAATCATCTAAGAAGAAGATGCCCCAGCCCCGCTAGTTATCATTTGTATCACATGAACATAAACGCCTTTCTGTTCATTGGTTAATTTTCTAATGTTTGATTGGACATACGACTGAAGATCTTCGCTGTTGTAAGTCTGCTCACGGCGCAATGTTCCAGCAGATGGCGCTGCAACAATTTTATTCGCAATCGCGGGTATAGTATTGACATAAAAAGTGGATAAAAACCAAGCTTATACCTGACTCTATAGTGTTTCAAAATTTCGGCTCAAACGGTCTCTCGGAGGGACGTACACAACATTTTTATATGCATACATAGATTATATACACATATATGAATATAAACGAAGGTTCGTGAGTCGTGATTTAATGGTTTGATTCGTCGACTCTTACGCAGGGGTGCCAGGTTCGATCGCCGTATTTTGCAACTTTCATAATACACGGCCTCTTTCGGGTCATTGACAATGCTAAAAGACTATTCCTGTCTAGAAAAAGCTTCTTAAACTTCGCTGTTCGTAGTCCGCATAAAACTGTGGATCTCATCCACTTGTGAGAGAGCAATAGCACGTACAACGTTAGTGGGTGTTGTTGAAGATATAGACTGTAATAAAGTTAGAAAATTCCGGTGTGCAAAAATGTTCGGAAGTGTGCAAATAGAAAAGAGGTCGTGCTTGAGTAGTTTTGGATGAGATGAAGGAGAAGAAGGACAGTCCAGTGACGAGATGCAGCAAACCCCTTTGTTTTTAACTTCGCGTGTGTATTGTGTTCCGCGCATTTTTTATTATTTTGACATAAGAATTATATTATTTTTCTTAATACAGTGGACTCTCCCTATGTCGAACACTCCCTAAGTCCAAACTTTCTCTAACTCAAACTTTTTCATCATATTTTATGTGCATTTACCTAAAATTTCCATACAAAACCCTCTCTCTAAGTCAAACTCTCTCGAACTCGAACAGCTTATGGTATCCGATGACAATTCGTCTTAGGGGGAGTCGACTGTAATATTCTTCATTTTGAAAATCAGTAGATATCAATTCTTTTAATGTGTGACCACGAAAAAAATCACAAAATGCTGCTACTTCCTAACGTTCCAACCTAGACTACCCCCTCATAAGATGTTGCAAAATATGTACTAAAATGCACAACAGAATAAATAACATGTATCTACTAAAAGCGCACGAAAAACGTCCCTTACACATGAACTTAATCACATTCCTCAGTCACACACTGACTAAATGTAATCATAGTGTAGCCACAAAACTCGTGCCATCACTCAAAAAACCTCTAAGTCATTTTTGTATCCACCCACCTGCCACGAACCGAACGTTCAACTCAAACAAATCGATTTTCCATTCTCAACCCTTAACCCAAATTGAATATAATTAATGGAATCCCACCCCCACCGCACACATGAATTTTTTAATTAAAACTTTCTCAACCTGGCCCAGACAGAGGATGAGGCTTGGAAGGAGTTGCTACTGACTGCAGGTTTCACTGTACGCGTGTCTCATTGTTTGTCCAGGAATAGAAACCCACTCCCCATCCTCCTCTGGCTTGACAGGAGTATCAATAGTGTGATATGCTTGTCAATAGGCGACGTCTGGAAAGGAAGCACAGGAAGGACAAGAAGGCTAAAAGAAGAAAAAAAAAGCACAGCTTCAACCAAGCAAAAGGCAAACAAAAGCTGCGTCTGTTGTGGATGTCGAAGGCATATGCTAATTAAGCAATTAGTTGCTGCGGTTTTCTTCATATCGGATTTCCACCAAAAACACAACAAAACTCTCCACCCTCCGCCGCCCCCACTCCCGCGCAAACACACACGGGGACAATGGCAACGGCTAAGGAGCATATCATTGCCTCGCAGGCATGGCCCATGTCATGTCATATCTTGAAAGTGAATGCGACTTGAATACCCGTATTACCCTCGGGTGGACGCAGCAATACAGTGCTCCTCAGAAGACGGCAATCTTCAGCAAACTAATCCCACTAAGTCAGCAGATTGTGTGTACGTGTGTGAGTTGGACGTATGTGAGGACCAAGATGCTGGAGTCGCACACAAGATGCTTTCCTTGCATTCCGGTGCGGCTGCGGTCAATCCAAAGACAAGTAAGCTGACACCGGTGGTAGAGCTGCGCAGAGGGGTCCCGAAGAGGGGGCAATGTCTGGCCCACAAGCGATTGCGATGTGACATGGGATTCGAAAGGGAAAACTGTTTTCGAATGAAAGGATGTGGTTTGCCAGGACGTGATACAATGTCATAAATTTTGTGCAAAGCAAACGCAAAACGAGATGAAGTGGATCCTGGATAAGGAGAGACACCGCCTTCGTGTTAATCGAGCGAAGAGACTAAAGTGCTCCGCAGGACTCCTTGGGGGATATGCGTGTCATATGTAAATTAAGGAGTGATGATGAAAAAACCAATTGGACTCGATATAATTAGACATGCAAACATTGCTCACACTTAACCCCTCTCGGCCGGGCTCCGAGTCCGTTGGCCCGGTTGGTGGTCATAAAGTGCAGACGCTTGTCCACTTCTCAACCCCTCCGTTCGACCACGGTCGCATGTGCCCCGTCCGGAAAGGGTGATACGTTTTTTGTGAGACTTTCTTTTTCATTTGTAAGTGACACCGAACAGAGGTCATGTTTACCCATGTCACTCGCGCTGTAAGTGCTGTTTGCACACACTGCCCACTCCTCCCTCAACTGGCCTCTCGATGGTCGTCTCCCCCTCTTCGTTCGCCTCCGTTCGTGTGCGGGAGTTGGACTAATTGATAGCGTTTACGATACAAATAACAAATTATAATCGACGGTGCGGCGACCACCCCTTGACCAATTGTTTAATTAACCCCTTTTGCATGGGATGTTCGTGTGACAGTCTGCATTCTATTTTTATTCTTTACTCATGTTTGCTTGTCGCGGTTAATCGAACTTCGGCTCAAACGGGTGGTGTAAGGGTTAACACTTTTTGTTTTTTTTTTATTACAGCGTCCTGTGCTCGGTTTCTTTTTTTTTGGAAATTGGAAATGTATAACGCGCACGGGGATGGGATTGGTTTTGTGTCGGGCAATTAGTGTAAAATGAAATGAAATTAATTAATTTTCATTTTTACTGCTAAATGCTGCGTTGTTACACCGGAGCGTTACGAAGTAAAAACAGCCTCGAATGCTGATATCGTTTCGTGATCGAAAATTTGTTTTATTCGACTTAGACTGGTATGATCATAAAATTAGTAAGAACATTTGATTGAGTGCTGCTATGGACTGGGGAATGTGGGTGAAACAAATTTACTTTTGCATGAAAATAGGACACGTTTTGGACAAGTGGTTTTTCTTTTAGTTGTGTCTAGATGGGAGGGGGCCATTTTTGGTCTCGTACGCGTGGCTGTTCGTTAGTTTTTCATATTTTAATGTCATCGAGAAGGACATTGGTATGTTTACTGATGACTCAGACGGAGTAAAGGGTCGTGACACACATACATAGAATCGATTAGAATAAAAGTCATTGTAAGTGTCATAGGTAGACATACTCTTGTTGTTAAGACAGCCATATATACCTGTTTTGGTAGAGCAGACAGACTTTTTAGTACTCCTTCAATCTACAGAGCAAGTGTGAGATTGGAAATTCAAGTACCCCAGTTTCGCCCCCACCTCATTAAGGCTATACTCCCCACAAGTGGTCTAGCTAGAAACCAGACTTATAGGTACCACACTATAGAACAAATAGAATGAAATGCCTGAAATGATGAACTAGGAGCAAAAATTAGGGCTTTCAATCCGACATTAATTATTCGATAAACGTTTGGATTATTTGCTGAAAAAAGCTTTTCACTGTACAGCCCAAGTCACATCAAGTTGACATTTTCGGGGCTAAATTAGAACCACTCCCTCTGACGAGTTCGATATGATCCAAGATTTTACTCCTCTTGATATTCTTCATGGGTACACAGAAGACTTGCCAAAGGAAGTGTTCCTTTAAAGTGGAGAGATAAGCATCATTCCGGCAGTGCTCAAAGTCCATTTATTTATTTATAAATATATACTTTTTTTAATTTGTTGTTTCTTAAAAAACTGTCTTAAGTTGGCCACTATGGTCAACTTTCGGATCATTTGAAAAGCCAGCGAGGGCTCTTCCTGAACCGGAGGACAATGATGAACTAAAACGGCCCGAAAATAACATCCCCTAAATAAAACTATTTATCTCGCTACCAAGAGTTAGCTGCAGTATATCTACTAGTAGGGACTATGCTCATAAACTAGGACCGATTCCCACTGATAGATGCAGAAATTGCAAAGAAAATTTCTCATTTTCGTTTAAGAGTGGGCCTAGTTGTAGGATTACCCTGTGTACTAGAAGCACCAAGGGACTATATGTCTATGTGAAGCTTAGCTCACCTTAACATCATACCAGAGATAACCTATAATAGAGATATCCAACTTCTACTTCCCTTTCCCCTTGATTTCATCTGACAGCGTTTGTGTCTGTGACTGCGTGTGAGCTCTTGAGAACAGCTGTGCAACAGCTGATACCCTTCCCCACCTTAGTAATGGGTTGACTCAAAGTTCTTATTTGAAAACTCGGTAGTTATTTGAACGTTTTTTCAAATTTCAGTGTTAAATTTTCAACACATGATGGAGGCGTAAACGAACGAACATAGCCTATGTTCATGAAGTCGATTCATTAAAACTTTGAGGAAGCTACAATCTGAGATAAAAGGACATAATTAATAAATGTACAACATAGTGTGAATTTTTACATCTGAATAAAAATTAATTATACATTCACACGTTCAGTTAACCAATAATAAAAATACTATGAAAGCGTGAATATTATGAAAATATTAATCACAGCGTGAAATCAGCGAACTCCTACTCTCACCTCCATGTGGTGAAATCTGGGAGCCGAGCACCTTCGATCGAAGATGGGGTAACCAACCCCCGTGGGACGTCGTTGGCGGCTGCAGGCGGGAGAGTGTGCCCGTACCAGGGCTCATCTCTCTTTATGGATGGCAGCGGAGGAGCTGGAAAACTGTCTACCCAGCGGCGGCATCCAAAACTCCAGTCAGAAGGAGTAACCTGGTGCGCAGTCCTTCTAGAGCTACTTCGACATTTTTCGGAGCACAGGTCTAGAAGGTTCTTTCAAGGCCAGGTCGGGGCCTTGGAATTGAGATGGCGGCGGAGATCCCTATAATTTTAGGAACAACGGCGGCGCTCACAATCTCAGCGAGGTGACCGACACCGGATAAGCCCGAACCCTCAGCCCGAGGGTTAAAGAATATGGCCTGACCACCCAGTTGGGGGTTGTGCGTGAGGTTACCTCACTCACCACGATACGGACAAAAAAGGTTTCAGACAGGGGTTGCAACTATTACTAATGCATAAAAATGGTTGTCAAAACTTCTTATTTTTGATTCATTTCTTCTTCTTTATTTGGCGCTACAGTCCGGGGTTTAGGCTGGGAAGAGCATTCCATATTCGTGCAGTGCGGCTGAAGAACGAGTGAATTTCTGAATTTAACTGTCCGTCCGAGAGTAGGTGTAAGGGTATGCTGATGGGCATTCCTGGCGAGACGGGTATTGCGGGTGAATTCATGGAGACGAGGAATGCAGTTGGCTAGCTCACTTGAGCATCGTTTGTTGAAATAACGATAAAACCATCTTTTTCGAGAGTCTTTTCGAGAGAAAAATTATCTTTGGTTCTGGGTCATGGGTCTAGCCAGGCCTAAAACAGCTATGCCAAGTACAGCGTGGAGACAATTTAGTCCCAGTCCGAAGATTTTTGGACTCTAAGGGACAACGCGACAGAGGACGCCCATGTAGAAAGGGGCGCCTCAATAGACACGAGACAGCTGGCGAGAGATCAGGCCGGCTGAAGAGGTATGTTGTGTGAGGCCCAGATCAAGCCCGAACTGATCCAAAACCTTGTATTTTAGCTGTGTCATTGCATTCGCCTTTGGGTGCAAGCGTACTTCGACTTGGTTTCCAGAATTTATTGGAGAGTCGCACTCTAATCTTTTACCATACAAAACTATGATGAAGGTTTCAGCACTCCTACAGTCTTATGCTGATTTTCTGAGCATTGTCAGGCGCTCTAGAAATGTGCTACGGTGGTATATAGAGTTGTTATGCTTAGAATTAAGCCTAGACCTTATTCTTGTTAGCTGTGCGACGGTCATCAGAGGCTACATGTCGCCAGATAAACACTTGTGCGACGGCTATGGCAACATCATTCATAAATCGGCTTGGCTCACTGCTAGATTCGTACATGTTCCGAGCCAATGACCACCTAAGTGAAGCATAAGATCTCCGTCTGCGTAGATCTCCTTCACATCTTGGTGTGCTAGCGCCATCATTATAGTCACAAGCACGAAACCGAGCAATTATTTTCCTTCAACTAAGCGACATGATGTATTCAAACAACTCACTCGAGCGTTACAACAATTTAGACACTTTATAAGGCGATAAAACCATCTGCACATCCCCCGCTATCCACTGAGCAGGAGTCTCCTTCTTCAACAGAAGCCCTTTATGGCTTTATTTACCCGCAAATACACCCCTCGACAGCATATCAGCATCCCAATCCCGTATATGAACTCCATGCTCCACTTGCTTGGGCCACATTCCAGCGACTCTCCCTTCTGCTGCCGCTGACGTACGTATGGTGGCCGGGAAACAATGTGTGATAACAAGCGTTTCATCAGTTCAACGGGGGTACGCGGCAATCGAGCGAAAAACTCGAGCGACTCCACCGCCATCCAACCCAACCCACCCACGCTGCCGGGCTGGAATGTGTGCTACGGATTTTGCTGTTGGATTAACTTGTATCCTTGCTTAAGCACCAAACAGAGGATTTGCACGTCTCGTGTAGGCAGTTTATTTGTTGCCAAAAAAACGAGGGGTTGGCACAGGCGAAAATCCTAAAACAAACATTTGTGTATGCCATTGCCACCGACACAAGTCGAGGCACAGGAATCCACACAAACGAACCAGAGGCAAGCCAAAAAAAAAGGATACATGCAAAGCTCCTTTTGTAATAACGGATGAACATGCATATTGAGTGGCTGCGGCACTGAATTGACTCGAGTTAATATATTATGCATGTGGCAAGGCCAGAAGGGGTGGGCGGCAGCTAACTCCCTCGCACTCTCACTCCGTCTCACCCGTCGTGTTGGATGAAAGAAAACAGAAGTTTCGCTGATTTTTCCTTGATGAAGAGGATGACTTCAGAGGGGATTGGGTGCTTTGGATATACATAAGTTGTTGACTTTGGGTAAAGATAACTTCCACCCCTCGACGAGCACGAGAAAGTAGAAGAAAAAAAAAATGATCCCATCCAAGTTCAAGCCAACCAGCCCAGTTTTCCACTTGAACTTTTTCCAAGTGTGTTTTTCTCAACGAGGAAAATGCGCCAAGACCACGGCGACGAGGTGGGACGCGAGTACGAGAAAGAGAACACTGAATGGGATGAGATCAGATGAGATGCGATGCGAACCTTGCCTGTGGTCTTGGGTCTTGTAGTGTTGGCTAAAAGATGAGATTCTCGGTCGGTTGGGTTTTTTGGTTGCTTTTTCGGTGATTCTGTTCCACTCGCTGTTGCATACAACACACAGCATGGATGGATGTGAAGTGAATTATCCTTGAAGTGATGATGGCTCATAGATATAGAAATGTTTTTCTTTCATTTGCAACCAATGGAACGGAGGGGGGAGGGCGGTGTGGTGACTGGATGTGTTGGCTGATTCTATTTGAAAAACAAAACAAAATACAAAAAATTGTTTCTCTTTTCTTTCGCTAGGACGAAGAGCGAGTGTAACAAGAGTGCAAACAACACAAAAAAGTAAAAGAAAAACTTCTCTAACAGCACCACCACCATCACCAACAGCAGCAGCAGCATCAGCATCACCAGCTCAGCAACGGTAGCACTTAATAAGCTAAAGGACCGAATGGGCTCTCAGGAAAAAATATCCACCTTTTCTGTGCCAATTCCGTTCCTGTGTCTGTTCGTGTAGTTGTTGCTTTGTCCTGTCCGGCATTCAGGTTGCATTTTGCAACTTTGAAAAAGAAAAAAAAAGCAAAACAACAAGCCAAACTTGTGATGGAGAAAAATAGAGAACAACAACCAAAAAATTAGTAATTTTTTAATGATTTTGTTGTTATTCAGTTTCTATGCGGCGGCGGGAGGAAGGGGGCTGCGAGGCTCGGTTTTGTGGTGGGTGGCGATGAGACATGGATTGTGTGTGGAGATGCAAATTCTGTATTTCACTGTATTTAGAGGTTTGTTGTTACACTCTGTTTTTTTTTTTTTGCTCCACAAAAGGAACTCACCTGCCAGCGGATACTTATGTGTGTGTGTGTGTGCATGTCCTGTGTTTTGCCGTTTCTCGTGAATTATGTTTTTTTTTTCTCCCAAACAGTTGCTATGGGCAATAAGAGCGAACACAAAACAGCTCGAAAATTGCAGAGACAGAGAGAGAGAGAGGAAAAAAAAAGAATTACCACAGAACCATACCGCATCCGTTTGATGTGAGTAGAGGGATTGCAAAACCCATATTTCAGCTTCTAGTAGCCCCCACCCCCTAGTAACCCCTCTCTTTATCAGTCATTCCCAATCCAAAGCCAAGCATATCTCGCTTTGTTGGATTTTTGGCTTGATTATTTGCATGTTACACCGTAAGTGCACACAGAGGAGAAAGAAATTAACGAAGAAAAATTAAAATAAAATAGAAATTGGGGTGACTGAGGAGGTGGGGGGAAGTGGAAGAGGGCTTGGAGGTGGACTATGGTATGAGATTGAAGGACGCCTCACTTTGCTGGACGGAATGGTTGGTTGAGTAAATAATGCATCCCTTGTCCGAGACGAAGAAGAAAATTTGTTCATTTTCATTTTTGTGTTCTTGAATTTTGTTTTTTCGCCTTTTTTTCCATCTGTTCTGAATTAGAGGAACAAAGTGTATTGCGTCTTAGTGAAACGGATTTCAGGTGCCCTTAATGTCATGTGCTCAACGAAGCGAGATTAGTAGGATCAAGACGACAAAACATGACCCTAAAGATGTAAGGACGTACTTGTAACTCACAAAAAAAAACGGGAAATGAGGAAAAATTATGAATTACGCTGCTTGAGTTAACATTTTTAGGCACTTAAAGCTTTGAAGATGAATTTTGCCCCAAGCCTGCATCCAAGTTGCGGATTAAGCCGTTCCGGATGTGAGTGTGAGAGGCACAAGGTTTGCGGAATGACAAAGCAGTAAGTGTGGGGGAAGGGGTGTCATCTCGCCAGTCCTTGGACATCCAAGGTCTTCGTAAAATATTGACCCTTTCACGAATAATTGCAAGAGCATGGTTTCGATAATACAAAGGCTACACATGGCACACATGGCTATGTCACGGTTAGAACGACTATGGTTAAGTGCCTGCACTTGGTTAGCGGTTTCCCCGGTTCGAACTCCAGTGAAAGCAAAGTTGATACACTTGTATCTGGTCCAGTCACCATTTGCCGTTGGGATCTAATTAACAGCAATACCACTGGAGTGGTCAATCAGTGGTAGAAATCCGGCCGTGGGTATTACAATAGACCAACGTGGTTTAGGTGTACCGCATACCTGCCTACCTACCTACGCCATGGTTATTGTCATCGCCATCAATATAAGTGCCTCAAATGACGTTGCCCTTGTCGTGGCTCCCTGCGGTAGGTAGGCGGACCAGAGATTCTAGATTCAAAATGTGAGCTAACACCCATGGACGCTTTTTCGGGACGTACGAGCGTATATACTCGCCAACTTTATTGACAAATCATCATCTCCTGACCCGCTTGATCCACTGAACTGGTCGCGGGGGTAAAACCCGCGCGAGAGATCTCCAGGCAACTCGATCCACCGCTCCACATATGATCGGTGCCGGAAACGATGACTAGATTCCACTCGTGAGGCATACGAATGTGAAATCTTACAGATGAACTGGTGCATGTCTCCAGCCAGACCAGCTTCACACTAGCCGCTTTGTCTCGATGTTCTTGCAGTTAAGTAAGTGACTTCTGGTCAATAATTAGCGACCCGGCTTGGAATGAACGTTATCTATCCATTTGATTTGCCTATTTCTTCTTCTTCTGGTGGTGCTACAGTCCGGGGTGGACCTGGGCCTCCACCAGTAAGCCCCTCCAGCCGGCACGGTCTTTAGCCAGCTGTCTCCAACTGCGCACACCATGTCGATTGAGGTCCTTCTCCGTTTCGTGGTTTGTAGGCGTCCTCTATTGCGTTGTCCCACTGATTCGGAGTCGAAGACACTTCCGGCTGGAGCAGTGTTGTCCATGCGCTCTACATGGCCCAGCCATCTTAGGCGTCGAATCCGTAGATGCCTGACTAGGATCATGCCGCTGTACAGCCCGCACAGTTCGTGGTTGAATCTTCTTCTCCAATAACCATCAACGCAGACAGGACTAAAGATCCGCTTTTGAGATTGTCCATGCCTCCGCGCCATAAAGCAGGACAGGGATGCCTATTTAGGGACTGACATAATGACTTCTTTGAGGTTCTACGTATAATCACTCTGTACTCTACATGACGAATGGCTTATTTCCCCCCTTTAAACACATCTCTCGTCAAAAACAAAGCCCCATTTCGTTCAGCATTTCCCCTTCCACGAAGCCCATTAGAACCATAAAAAGCATTCACATGGCTAGAACTCTCAATCTCACATCCACCCCCATCCATGCTTGTAACAAACGAAGATTTATTTCATCAAAATCATTCAGAATCGCACCGTAAATTTCCATACTCAACAAGTTCAGTGTATTCCCCAAGGAAACATTTGAAACTTTTCCGCAAACTCATCTCTCCCCCGGCAATGGCAAAAAACCAAAATTACCAAACCCCTCCCCCGCCTGCGCTCACTCACAGCTAAACGTAATTCGATTGTGCAAAAATTCATATCAACCACTTAACCGCATCTACAAGCTCATTACGGATCTCCCTCCCATCCAGTCATCCATTAATTTCCCACTGCCGCACGACAGCACGGAGAGCGTTCGCATACGCGGCAACAACTTTTATTCACACAATTAGGAAATTGGCACGCACTTCAGCCACCACCCTCTAGTGCCGCCGTCGCCACCGACAACATACACACACGTCCCCGTATCACATGCGAAAATCGCATTATTATTAAGTCGTCAAATCATGTTATTTTTCCGTCCTGCATACGCCGCCACCATCACCGTTACCACCGCCGCTTGAGCACATTTTCCAACTCGAAAACAGGAAAAACAAGGAAATTTAAAACTTTCGCAAGGGGCTTGGCTTTTCCGGTAAATTTGCGAAGCGAAATATTTACTTAGTCATAATGCATGTATCCTTTACCGCTACACTCGTACGGATACAACCGATTGCGGCGGGACAACATACCCAGCCGCAGCGACAACGCCAGCACCAGCAGCAGCCGCATACACTCACTCCACTTGTCGATTTCAATTTTCCATTCGTTTTCAGAAATTTTCTCAAAAAAAAACTGAAACCGTGGAAAAGGCGGAAAGCCGGAAAGACTGTGTGGAAAACTTTTACCGGTCGCATGTTGCATATGATTCCAAGTACAAGCGACTGATGGCGGTAGGAGGTGGGCGGACGGGGTGGGGGTGAAAAGGGATAATCGCACTGTCTCATATTATTATGACAGAAAAGTTTATCCCTTCGAGGAAGACGTTTCGGGAAGATTTTACGTCCCCCCGAAAAACGTTTAAGAATTAACTTGTTCCAGACACACACACACACACACGCAAACAAACGCAAATCCTGCTGCTGCCTTTCTTCGAAAAAAAAACAAAGTTTCAGTTTACTTTCGAATTTTTTCTCGCAAAGAATTTTGTTCTTGTGGGAGTTTACGACTCACTTGAGACCGGCTGGAGATGTTGTCGAAGATTTCGGCTAAAGATAGACACATGTCCTCAGAGACGCCTTTCAAGTTAAATGGCGAAGGAACATAAATTCTGCAGCAGACTCACGGGGTTTACTTTCGGTCGGTGGAGTCAATCAACTAAAGGACTGAAGGCATGTTGTACAAGCGGTAGTCCATTAAGGACATTGATTGGGTGGATGGTTGTTGGTCAATTTTTGTGGAGTATTTTTGTGTCGAGATGGTTTTTAAGCCTTGTTTTATTTTGAATGGACTACAAATTTAAGAAGTCGAAGACGACTATGGATACTCCTCCGTTCCTTGGCGTTGACATACACATTGGGTGCTATTTCCCAAAATGGAAGGAGTGGTCTAAGAATGAACTCATCAAGAAGCAGATGCTTAAAGGTACAGTCGTGGGCATTTTTGCCGAATTGTTAAACAGAATCCATGACTATGGCAACGTTTTCAAGCAGAGGTCCTGAGACTCGGGGAAGCGGCCACAATGATATAGTAGAGGTCCTGAGACTCGGGGAAGCGGCCAGGATGATATAGCAGAGGTCATGAGGCTCGGGGAAGCGGCCAGGATGATATAAGTATTAGGAATACCATCAGTTGATACTCACCTTCCAGTTGACAGTCAACCGGCCATCAAAGCAACACAGAAGTATAGTCCAAACTGGTCGCTAGGGGCACGCATCAAAGTTCTTAAGGTTCTCAGGACGCAGTAGTAGATTTCTCTATGCTGGGCCCCAGGACAAAGGGGCATAACCGGCAATGGAGCAGCGAAGAAGATGAAACTTTTTAACCACCCGCGAAACCGCTCGGATGCTTTGGTACAAGTTGAGCAAGCTGCAAACCGACAAACGGCACTCGCAGCAAAAAGTTCCTAGCGGTGTTACTTGGATTATTAATTAGCCATAATCATCTGAATCATCAAAAACCCATGGTTTGACAACGAGTGTAGGCTGGTACATGCAGCTAGGCTGGAATCCTACAAAGCAACGCTGCAACGAACAACGAACAACGAGAGCTGTTCGTGAGCTCTACGAACAGTGACGAAGGGACGAGGCGCGGCTTCTCAGGAGAAAGCAGAAAGAGCACGAGAAGCGCGCGATCGAGGAGATGGAGAGGTCCTATGGCAGGAACTACGTCCGAAAGTTTTACCAGAGGGTGAAACAGTTATCCAGTGGATATAAAGTTCGGCCAGAAGCCAGCCGGGACGAGAAAGGACAACTAGTACTAGAGTCGCAGTCGATACTGAGAATCTGGAAGGATCATTTCTGTAGACTGTTAAACGGCGAGGAAGACTCCAATACCGCTGTCAGGCAGAATGTTCCACTCAATATGGACGATGATCGACGAGAATTTCGTCCCCCCGACTTAGACGAGGTCAAGATAGCGATATCGAGACTAAAGTCGAATAAAGCTGCTGGTGCAGACGGACTATCTGCAGAACTGTTTAAGGCAGCTGGAGATGAGCTAGCAAGGTACATGCACCATCTCATCTGTAAGATATGGTAGGAGGAAAGCATGCCCGACGAGTGGAATCTCAGTATCGTTTGCCCGATCCACAAGAAAGGAGACCCCTTCAACTGCGCCAACTACCGAGGGATAAGTCTCCTCACCATCGTCTATGACGATGGAGAATTCTCGCTGCTCCGTCAAGGTCCGTAACGAACTCAAAAAAGGTCTTAGACAAGGCGAGCGCTGTCATGTGACTTCCTTAACATCATCCTAGAGAAGATCATGCAAAACTCACACGCCAATACTAGAGGCACGATCTTCCAGAAATCCGCGCAACTGTTAGCATATGCGGATGTTATTGACCTGATTGGCAGAATACAGCCAATCACGTCAATGAGGCGTTTGCTGGCATTGAGGCGGAGGCGGCTTAAATGGGTCTAGCGGTGAATGAGGAAAAAACGAAGTACATGCTGTCATCAAGAAAGGACAAACAACATCGATGTCTTGGACAGAGCGTCACAATGGGCAGTTACAACTTCGAGGTAGTCAAGGACTTCGTCTACCTCAGCTCCGCAGTAAATAGTACAAATAACATCAGTACCGAGATCAACCGCGGAGTAACTCTTGTCAACCGCTGTTTCTATGGGCTCAAGAGGCAATTGTGTAGTAGAGCCACCTCTCGAAGGACCAAGCTGACTTATACAATCACCCTAGTCCTGCTGTACGGCGCGGAGGCATGGACAATCTCATAAGCGGATGAGGAAGTCCTTCGTCTCTTCGAGAGAAAAGCTCTGCTCAATCTTTGCTCCTGTCTGCGTTGATGGTTATTGGAGAAGAAGATTCAACCACGAACTGTACGGGTTGTACAGCGACATGAGTCTAGTCAGGCGTTTTCGGATCCAACGCCTAAGATGGCTAGGCCATGTAGAGCGTATGCACAACTCAGCTCCGGCCCGAAGAGTCTTCGACTCCGAACCCGTGGGACAACGTAACAGAGGACGGCCGCGTTTAAGGTGGCGCACCCAGGTGGAGAACGACCTCAACCAACTTGGCGTGCGACACTGGAGACAGCTAGCCAGAGACCGTGCTAGCTGGCGAGGCTTGTTGGCTGAGGCCCAGGTCCATCCAAATAAAGAAGAAGAAGAAGAAAACTTCCAGCGTTCGCTAAGCTCACAGACGTTTCGCCCCAAAAACCATCGCAGTTTTATCAAGCTTCCCAGGTCGAAGGTCCTCCACACCAATTGCAAATAAGACTGCTCCGCAAATATACCAAAACAAGGATGATACATATTTTCTTGCAGAATAGAAAACTCCTAAAGCACACATGGCTTCATAAATTCTCATTACAACGAGTGCATGGGTGCACTCCTGCTACCCTCCGCGCGAATCGTCGAATGCCCAGCCCCTCGCAGTCAGCAGTCAGAAATTTACATAAAAATCAACTTAACCAATACGTTGTGTGTAGTATCTGCTGGGTAATTGAAGGCTCCATCCACTGCACACGGGATGGTATGTTCAATGTTCAATGTTCCATGGATTTTTTCTGGGAAGGATTCGCGAGGAAAAAGTGTTTTGGCTACACGATGTACACATGCACGAAACGCGGATTTCAATGAACCGGAACCCTGCCAGAGGACGCGGCGAATGCCACCAAAGAGGTTATGTCCTTGTTGAAGAAGTTAGGGCATATTTAGTTTGGCGGTTGACATTGCAGCGATGAGGGATGATGATATGCAGAGCAGGAGTAAGACAACGCGCTCAACTGATACAAGAAATGCAAACAGAGGGGTTTTTCAATTTTTGTTTTTTTTTTGTTGTATTCCAAGTTGGCGTGGAAGGACATCAGGAAGTCGGAACTTCCGCGCAATTGAATTGGATTTTTAGTCAAACGTTTAAGGAGTGATGTTAAAGTTTGAGTTAAAGTTTGTGTATGAAATGGATTTTTATTGCAGCTGGAGTGGATTTTTTGATGGAATTTGTGCGGTTGCTCGACTTTAAAATTTAAGAGGAGGCATTATTTGAGAAGCTGCTTTAACGAAAGGTGGGTTTTGGTAGAGGCTTGTGGGGAAATCATTTAATTGCCTGTCGTGGTTTCCACTTTCCACGAAAATCATGAATGTCATTGAATGTGTCCAACTCCTCAGAGACGCCTTTCAAGTTAAATGGCGAGTTAACATAAATTCTGCAGCAGACTCACGGTGTTTACTTTCGGTCGGTGGAGTCAATCAACTAAAGGACTGAAGGCATGTTGTACAAGCGGTAGTCCATTAAGGACATTGATTGGGTGGATGGTTGTTGGTCAATTTTTGTGGAGTATTTTTGTGTCGAGATGGTTTTTAAGCCTTGGTTTAGTTTGAATGGACTACAAATTTAAAGTCGAAGACGGCTATGGATACTCCTCCGTTCCTTGGCGTTGACATACACATTGGGTGCTATTTCCCAAAATGGAATGAGTGGTATAAAAATGAACCCATCAACACGCATCGCAGATGCTTAAGGTGCAGTCGTTTCGCTTAACTCTTAAACAGAATCCCTGACTATGACACTGTTTTTAAGCAGAGGTCCTGAGACTCGGGGAAGCAGCCATGATGATATAGCAGAGGTCCTGACAATCGGGGAAGCGGCCACAATGATATAGTAGAGAGAGAGTCTTCGTAGAGGCTTGTGGAGAAATCATTTAATTGCCTGCCGTGGTTTCCATTTTGAACGAAAAACATGCATGTTATTGAATGTGACCAACTTTGGCCTCGCCTCCAAAGCCAATGGGGTAGCTTCTCTCAAAATTAGGAGTTGCCAAGTGTTAGGAACTTAAAGGTTTGTGTGCATCATTTACTCTTTTTCTGAGGCGTTTCTACTTTCTCTGGGCTTATTTAACTCTGTCGTCTCTGAAGCTAAGACCACTCGGACTGTACGCTTATATTTGCACGGATTAGATTGTTAGAGGAACTCCACACGATTGTTTCCGTAACCAGCAACCACCAGCGCGGGGTGAATTCACCGTGCTAGGTCAAGGGGTTAGTCCTTTGAAGACGTCGAGAAGAGTTTCATTCGTCGTCGAATTGGAAGGACAGCAGGGTTTATGTGTACTTCCAGGCGGCACTTATGCTTACGAGCAACATTCGTAACTTCATCTTGGACTGATGAAATTTCAAGATCTTTGTGGATATTTTTTTTAAATGTATTTTCTTTATTGAACCAAATTATTTAAAGTTTGAAAGACACTAAAAAATATATCTTAAGACTAGAGCTTTATATCTAACATGCATTGGCTTACCTTTTCCAGATATTATCTAAGTTGTATAAATGTATGGGATGTTATTGGAAATTGAGGTTTTTGGAATAGAACTGAAGGAAAAGGTTCATAAAACCTGCTTGATTGTTTTATTTTACACTTAACTTAACTTAAAAAGTAACTTATACTAACTAAACCTATTTATAGACAATTAAGAGAATAATTAATAAATATATTACAATTAAAGAATAAAAATAAATAATCAGCTCTCTCTCATGGTACTGAGTGTTGTTAAACTTGAAAGTGCCGCTTTCCGTTCTTATGTTGTGGTATATGATATATTTCCGGTCGTCTACAATTCTGCCCATCTCGTACAGGCTTCTGATGTGGCTTGAAGTGAGGAAGATGTCGCTGGGATTTGATCGTATTCCAGATAGTTCGGCTATGTGGCTGTTCGGGATGTTCTGGAGGTTGTTGGAGAAGTTGACGGTGAGCTTGAGGATGTGTCTGTCGATACGGCCTATGCCGGCGCTGTTGTAGAGGGTGGATATCCTTATGTACTTGTAGGAGTTTTGTTGACGGTGGAGGTTGGTGATGGTCCTAAGGCATCTACGTTCGAAGAGTCGGAGTTTCTCCATTTGATATGGTGTTAGATGTAACCATACTGTGCAGGTTTGTGATGGTCTTATGATCGGTTTATACAAGATCTTCTTTATCTTGGTGGATAGTGTGTTGGGTTTCCCTGTGACTTTCCTGCAGTAGTTGAGTTGAATCTTGCCCTTCTGGATACTGTTGGAGATGTTCTTTCCGAAGAAAAAATTTCTGGTGAAAGTAACTCCTAGGTACTTCATCTCTTTGCCTGGCTGTAAAGATTCGTTGTTGATATGTATCCGGACTCTAGTGTGGTGCTTCAGGGTGTTCCTTGTACAGTGGTTGTTGGGTCCTTTGATTACCAGTACTTGGGTTTTCCTTCCATTCGGTCTTATTTTCCACTTATCGAGGTAGGTGGTGAGCATCGACATTTACCTGTTGATGCGTATCTCGCTATGTAGAATTAATGGCGCTTGGGACTATATGAGCGTGGTCTGTGGATATCGTTGTTTCGTATATACCCGGGTGCGTTGACGATGGTCCTTAGCACTTTATTTTCAAAAGTTTGTAGTATGTTTCAATTACTTTCTTTGGATACAACCCTATAGTTGTATACCATACATCCAGACGAGTTTTAGCACTTGCTTGTATACAAGCAATTTTTTGTCTGTACTTAGCTTGGAATATTTTCCAATAAGTGAGTACATGTCTTTACAAATTGTCATACAAACGGGCAAGTTATTCACGATTTCTGACATCGTTGTCGTCTCCAGGCCAGCTGGGTTACGTAGCAGAGTGAAGGGTGGACTCACGACTGGTGAAGGAGAACTCACCCAACTTGGTGTGTGCAACTGGGAACAGCTAGCTATAGAGGCTTTATTGGTTCCAAGAAGAAGGAAGAAGATAAAGCTGCGTTTTAAGAAGTATAAAAGTGGGTGATATACTCAAGTGTTGCTTTATGGCGGAGAGTTATCGTACATGCAGATGAAAATGTTTTTAGGCAGGCAGAAGTTGGGGTTTGTTGATAACCCAAATAGCACTACGTGTCGTTTTAATGCCACGCTATGTTACCTTAAAATATCCCTAAATACAAAAATCTTAAGAAAGACATTAGTTCCTTACCATCCTTCGCAGAGATCTGTGAGTTGAAACAGGGCCTAGTATGTGTTCGCTGCTTGCCTCCTGCAAGTGGTGGTCAGGCAAAATTGAAATGTGTTAAGGTCTCCATCTCAGCTGAGTTGTTGGAATGAGAACAATGTGTGTTGCTTGGAATTCCTGCGTCTTCGTTTCTTATCAGTCAGTGTCCCCTACAGACCGCAACCAATCTATCAGTATATTGACGAAATCATTGAAGGAGATCGTTTGTTTTGCACAGCACAGCGCAGCTTGTCAGTCTGGCAATTCTGGGATTTATTATTTCTAGTAAGTGCGTAGCTAGATTAGTCTTGACTGCTTTCAGTGGAATGTTCACCTCCTTTCATACGAGCACTGAAGGTCACATCCTGCCTAGCCAGTTCATCGGCCTTCCCATGTAATGGGCTGCCTTTCTGACCTGGAACTCAGATTAGACAAATTTTGAGCTGGCATTGTAAGGACGCTAGCTCAGCCCGACATTCCTACACTAGATTTGAAGACAAGGTAGGAGAGGCAATAGCTTTGATGTCAGCTTGGCTATCAACGCAAATGGCAAGTTTGTGCCTTGGGAAGACATTTGGGTGTAGTTACAACACTCTTCCCGAATGGCAAGTAGTTTCGTCTGGTACCCACTGGAATTTTTCAGCAGTTTGTAGGATTTGGAAATGTTCAGCAATTCTGAGAACACACCCATAGCAACTTCGCCGACCGTTCGTTTGATTGATCAATTTAAGCAAAAGAAGGCTCTGAAATTGAGGAATCTTCTGCTATTGTATGCTCTACAGCCCTAAGCATCTTACGGTCACTGTGCGTTGAGGGAGAGATACCTCACAGCCACCTATGAAGAAGTTGAATAGGCGAAAAACAAATAAAATCTGTTCAGAATCTGAGAACACATCCATAGCAACTCCGCCGACCGTTCTATTGAGTGATCAACTTAGAGGATACAATACAGCCGAGAATTTATTTTGTACTTAGTGTCAATCGAGCTTGGATCAAGCACATAAGTTGACAAACCAGTCGGCACAGGTGTGAGTGAATGCAAAAGTAGAGCACGGTTGCCTCGAATATCCGGATCAGTAATGAGTGATAGGTGCATTAACATACACTTGCCACGTTTGGTCTGCAGTAGGTATTTAGGGGTGGGGGCTGCTAGTGAAGGGACCAGCACACTTAGACGATATTGGTGGATTGTGATAGGAACAGTCCAGACTACTACAACTAATTGACCACTACTTTGATAGTGCTGTTAATTTGATCCCAAGGGCAAATGGTGACTAGACCAGATTTGAAAACCAGTTAAAAGCGTATTAACTTTGTTTTAGCTGGGATTCGTTGGTCCGTTGTAAGACATAAAATCATTGAAAACATGTTAAAAGGCGGATCTAATGGATGCCAAAAAATTAATACCGCACTATTTGAGAACTCTAGATCAGCAAGGACAAGGCAATACTGATCCTATCAAGCATGTGGTGACGAAAATGTCGTAAAATATCACTGCCTTTATGGTATAACCTCTCCATTTAGACCACAATCCAAGTCCACTGTACTGGTACTAGTCGGATTATAGACCTGGGCCCTTTGCAGCTTCTTTTACCAGAGAAGATGTTAGTGAATTGGGAAGTCATATTAGAAGTACTTATGAAGTTTCCTGACATGCAGTCCGTTTTGTATATTCAGCAGTTGTTTGTTAATGAAAAGTACAGTGGACTCTCCTTAAGTCAAACTCACTCTAACTCGAACAAATTATGGTCTCCAATGACAATCCGACTTAGGAGGAGTCCACTCTATTTACAGAGAGTGTTTTACAGTGTCTATAAGAGAGCGCGTTGAACTGTCTGTTTGGGCTGACGTCCTTCAAGCGACTGACTGGCAGAGCTGATAATGAAAGCGACTCTCTGACGACAGCTGCATGCATAAACATTTCCGTCGTTCAATTACACTTGCCGACTGGATATATTCGATATTCAGCAACATCCGGAAACTTTTTTTAAGCGTCCCAACTGGTTATCGTCGTGTAGCTAAATTCTTTGAACTTGTCAGGTCAGTCCTGTCTTTCCAAAGCGTGAAAAGGGGAACATTTTGTCCTCCGCATCCTTTTCCGTGCTTGGAAATTCCGAGCAGTCGTTACGAGTGTATGAGCATTTCCAGCCATCTTCCACAGCGCTCGAGATCCAGCCCACTCCTGGGCTTGTAGCATAGAGCTCTTTCTTTAGCCGAAGGTACCCTCCTTGCATTTCGTTTGCGATAATGCTATGCTGCTTCGTCTGAAATAGTTCTGAAGCCGCAAAGAGTCTTGATCGTGCAGAACCTGTACACCGACGATAACTAGGGTTTTTGTTGTTCCACTTCCAGTGCTCTCGCTCGAACGGGAGAAGCGTTGAGGAGGACCAAGGTAACCATTATGGGTAGCAGAATGCTTCGGACATTCCTAGACGCACGAATGTTTGGCAACTTCCGTCAGAGCAGTGCTTGCATCAGCGACCGCTAAATCTAATCCTGTTGATTAGCATAACTCCATGGATGTGATTGTTTGCTCTCCAATCCAGAAGCTCGTGCTCGTTCCACTTTATTGTGGCTGGTTATGAGAACAGCCTCAGTTTTAGGGTCATCAAGTGGTACGCCAGCATGTTGCAGCCTATTTTTTATTTTCGCGCAGGCTTTGTCTGTCGCACACTGTCGATATTTCAAGCTGAAGGGGTAGCCATAAGTCCAGCAACGTAACTGAACGAGCCATGACCAGTGCAGGGGGGAATGAAAGAGTGGACTTACTTGCAAATAAGGGCTCTGAAATGGAGGAATCTCTTGCTACTCTGTTTGCAGCCCTAAGCTTCTTACGGTCACTGTGCGTTTAAGTGGCCACTTTTGTAGAAGTTGAATAGACGAAAAACAAATAGAATCTGTTCAGAATCTGGTCTGCAGCCATTCTGTCGGCGGAGATCTTGTTGAAGAGCTGAGCGGCTTAAAATAGGTCTACCCGCAACAAGGGCACTCGAAACCTGGCCTACCTACATGCGTTTACTCTCGTTTTCATGACGGTGTTGTGATTATGACAGGTGACGATCTGCACGAGCGCTTAAATTCCCATGCCTCCTTACGTTCATGATCAAAGTGTGCAGACACTACCCTCTTGTGGTCATTTGACATTTGAAGCGCCCACCTCAGACGTAAGCCCTACTCAGACGGAAAGTCTTTATCCAAGAATTATAACTCAAAATAAATCCCTTAACTTCTCCGGGGTCAGCTGACTTTAAGAAATCAATAGACGCTCTCCTCGAGGAATTCCAGCGAAAAACCCCGCCAAACCAACACCATTAACAACAAGCTCAGACTTTCTCCATTCAATTTGCCTGCCCACACATTAGAACTTCAAACAGACTCTCACTCTCTCTCTCTCTCTCACTCTGATACTGCGTGGCGGTCCCTTAAATTAAGTAAACACCATCTCAGCCCCAAGTAACACACTTGAATTTGGCTCCCAACCACGCGGAGCGTCGTACCCACGCCTCGACGAAACAGTGAAACAATACACAGAAGAAAAAAAAACCAAAAAATATATCGGAGTTCAGAAAGAAACAGGGAACTTCAAGGATCCGTATGTTATGCGGTTTCGAATGCCCCACCCTAGGAAACGGTGAAAAAATTGAAGCGAAATCCTCGAAATAAATTATTCAACAATCTGTGAGTAATTTAATGAGAGGCAACACACATCATAAATAAAATAATTCGCAGTTCCGTGAGTGTTCCTTTTGTGCTTCGCATCCATGCGGGGAGAAAATATCCACCACTCCCAGAGCACGGCATATCCTGCCTGCATCCTTATCATGAAGAATCGTAATTAAATCTTTTTTTCTTCTTCTTCTCTTTTTTTTTTTGTGGATATGTGCACACATAGCTCGCTTGTGTCTCTCCCCAAAAAGCACACACACACAAACACTTGCACCGAATATAATGCGATTCACGCAAAAAGGATCTGAATCAAATTAGGACTCTGCTAAAGAAAATCATTCTGAGCGTGAATTATTCCCCAAAGTACGAGGGGCAGAGACCGGCGGCGCGGCGACCTGTGCCAGGATACGTACGACTGTCGTCGTCAATCCTCACTCAATTCACGTCTCATCGTCGAAGTGCAGGGGAAGGAGCAGAAACGCAGATGATTATTTGCCGACATATGAGTCATGCATGCATGTCCTTCCACCTCATCGTCGATGTGGTGTGATGGTCCCAAATCAAACAACAAACCGAAAGAAGATCCTTGCCGTATTTCATTTTTTACGCCTTGTGTCCCTCACACCTGTGGCAAGTCCTTGGATATGTTTGGGGTGCTCCGTTGCTGAGGACTTCTTTTGGGGTTTTTTGGTTATTTTTTTTTCCATTTTGATTTCTGTTGCCGGTCGCCCATCCTCCACCAGACGCTGCCGACGTTGTCGTGTGTGGCGACGATATGGGACATTACGGCGATGAGGAAAGCACACACACACACAGCGTGCCCACCCACAGGATTGTGAGCAGTGATTTTTTGGGGATCTCGCAAAATTTGACGTATGAGTTGTGCAAGATTTTTGGGATTTATTTATTTTCCTGCCAAATAAATGAAAAGGAATATAATTCCCGCCCGGAGATGAATTTCTGTGACGAGTATTTTCGGACGAGGGTATGGGAGGGGGAGGGCGGCGATAGCCAAAATTGTTTTTTCCCGTTGAAAGGACCCAGTCTGAGAGGATGTGAATGGGCGCGGAGAGTGAGCAGTTATGATTCCTTTTTATGTCCTTGAGGCGGCTCTCGATTCTCGGTCGTATGTGGATTTGTTTTATGCTCAAAACCTTGAGGGCGTCTATTGGGGCTGGGGCGGGGGGGATATGTTAGACTAATGCATGATTGCTATATTCCTTTGTGAGTTGAGATGCCAGCGCACATGTGAAGGGTTGATTACAAAAAAGCTTAAGGGAGCACCGAGTTTTATGAAAAAGGGATTAAAGACGGTTAAAGTGAGATTTTTTTGGACGGCGGCAGCTTGAAGGACCTTAATTTGGGACCTTTTGTACAAAATTTTGCTTAAAGCAACTGTGGTTCATTGAAGGGAGGGCGTATTGATGTGAAGCCTTTATGGGGATCACTCAAAAAAATGTAGTTATCGACTTTCTAGACTTTAATTGCATAAAATAAAATAATTCAGAAATAGGAACCGTCTACGTGGCCGATCCTGACATATAGCAGTGTAGTTTGGTGGCAACCCAGTCTGAAAATGTCAAACTTAAAGCTGCTCACGAGCATACAGAGACGCGCATGCCTAGGTGTGACAGGGGCAATCTCGACCACCTCCACAGCGGGCTTAGAGCTACTGGATCTCCTTCCACTCGACCTCTATACACAAATGACTGCCGCAAAGGGAGCCATTAGGATTTCGAAATACCCTTCAAAAAGTACTTCCCAACAAGGGAGGAGTGGAGCTCAAACGAACTCATCACTGACTCGAGTTCCATCCATGTTTATACGGACGGGTCAAAGATGGAAAGAAGAACAGGCGCGGGCATACTCTCCGAATTGTTAAACAAGCGGAGGTCCTTGCGATCAAAGAAGCGGCCAAATTGATATCATTGTTGAAAATACCCCAGCTGATTTTACCTTCTTAATTGACAATCCAGCGGCCATTAAAGCAATCAAGTCCAAGCTAGTCGCAAGCTGTCGCGAAGAACTCAAGGTTCTTGGCACACAGCATTCGATCACTCTTTGCTGGGTCCCAGGTCACAGGGACATAACCGGTAACGAGGTAGCAGACGAACTTGCCAGGAAAGGGGCAAAATCCGACCCATCCCAGGCAATCCCATGGCTTTCCCCACCTCTGTTTGAAATCAAGACAAAGGTGGACAGAATCATGGAGGTAGCTCACGAAAGGTGTAGTTCCATTCCCACATGTAAGACCACTCGTACGATATGGCCTAGGTTCAACAGCACTAAAACCAATTCCCTCCTCCAATGTAGCAGGAAACTGCTGAGGACGATGGTCGGAGCTGTCACTGGTCATAATCATCTGAAGTATCATGAACACAAAAAAGAAGCTAGGCCCAGGTCCATTTCGGATTATCGCGCCACCAATATTATTATATTATCGATGTCTTTGAATTGAGATATACATCGTTACACTTCATTAATTAACCCGCCTGCCAGACAGTTGTTGACATACCCAATCGGGGAGCGACGGAGTCGCGGGAGCTGTTAGATCATATTTGTCCCTTCCCGGGGTTTGCGCTAGAAACCCCTTTGGATGTAATCTTCGTATGTGATGGGCAATGCATAGAAAAAATTTAAGGACTTTTTGGAACTGCAGCCGCCTGGTTTTGGTAGATCCCGGAAACTTTCTTCACAAGCTCCCTTTCGTTGACGAGTGATATTTCTCTAGTGTCCAGGAACCCACTCAGTGCTTCTTGACATTGACTTTGAGTACTTTACGCCAGCGTGTGCCTCGTAATGGTAACAACAGCTGGTAGTCATGAGTGATGTTTGGTTTTCATAACCATTTTATAATGGAAAGACTCGAATGACATACCACTGCGCCTAAGGAGCCCTTAGAAAAACTGGAATCAGGTTTCTAATCGAAAAATACTTTTTGGCGACGAAATGAATTTCTGATTTGTATTTAAAAACAAAAATAGTAAACAAAACGACCTTAAATCAGTCGTCTTATAGCACTATAGTCCTATTCCGACAAGCCCCTTCCTCGTCATGAAGATTTTTTCAAAAAGTCTTACGAAAATTATATACACTTTTCTACTGTCGACTTGCTTACAATGGTCTTAAGCCTTTCCATTCCGCTACTTATTTGACTACGAAGACATTTTACAAATTTGATTAAAATATTGCCTTCTATGGGACTGACGCTTGCAAGGAATGCCCATCAGTATACCCTTAAGCCTACTTTCGGGCGCACAGTAAAATTCAGAGACTCGTTCTTCAGCCGCGCTATAGGAATATGGAATGCTCTTCCCAGCCTAATATTTCCCACAGACTACAGCAGGCAGATATTTAAGACCAATGTGCACAGGTACCTTCTCTCCCTTTCTCCCTCTATACCTTCGGCCCGTGCTGTGTCTTGATCACGGACACAAGGGTATTTTAGCAATCACTTGAGTACGATCAAATTATAAAAAAAAACATCGTCCTTGCAATCGTAGTCTCTTTGCCGTAGAGTCAGTTGAGGAACAGAGTCCTCTTCAGCAAAAGCAAGCTGATCGTATATGACACTGTAATCGTCGCGGGCTGACCATGCCCTTGTCAGCTGTGAATGTGGGAACTTAGCTGTCGCTTCAGATTTTGGGTTTTGTCTTTCGACGTGTTGCGCTTGGCTGTGGATGAATGAGATGAACGATAAATGCAACACCTTAAATCTGTAGGCCATGCGAATGGACGTCCGGTCAAGAAAGCCTTCTAAACCAGCACAGAGCCTTAGCGGATATTAGAGTGCCCTTACAAAGTTGGTGCAGGCCGACGCCTAAAATCGGAAAAAAACTAACGTAGGCCAAAATAGTGCTTGGGAGAGGTCTACTATTGCGTGCCTGACACTGGATAGAGACAAATTTTATTACGCGCAAGTTATAAAAAAATGGAAATTTTCAGAAACAAATGAATCATCCTCCATGATATCCATCCGCGACTGGTGAATGTCAAAACCGAGGAAAATGTCCAGCTGCATTGTTTGTGATGAATGAGCATCTATGTTTCTCCAGAGATTCTTCTCCAGACTTCTCTAAATCTGCGTTCACCACCTTGTCAATGCCTTGTCAGCTTGGAGACGCCTCCACCTGGCGTCAGCATTCTTGAGTCTCTTAACGATGACGGATCTCAGCATCTTACGAAATTTAAGATCCTTCTCGAAAGCTTCTTCAAAAAACTCACCAGTTACTTCTCAGATACAGCCTGTCTTCTCGTGCACAAGCTGCACCGTGGTGACTTCGGTCAGCCGTTTGTCAGATTAGTCAGTATTTTTGTTTCCAGTTGATTCAGTAAATTTGTATGCAGACACCGTCTAATTTGGAATCTTCTTCAAGACACTGCTAACCCGTACTACCAGCATGAATGATGCTCGGGATATTATTGTCCTTTTTCCTCGAACCTACGTTCTAACCCAAACCTCTGCACACTTCTACCACTCTCCCCACGGAACTGCCGTTAGGTATTACTTCGCGAGGTTGATTAGCGATTTACGCTACATTCTGGGAGGTATCCTCTTCAGCTTTTCTCTATGTTTCGGCACGTAGTTTTAGTTGGAAATTCGTTGTTATGGAGGTGATCAAGTTCTCCGGTCTAGATAGGCACCGGAGGACTTGATCTACCTTTCAAAACATTACTACAGCTGAAAACTGCGTGCTCTGTATCCTCTTCCAAATTTTGACCTTGTGTATATACACAGCCGGAACTATCATGTCCACACTTGAGCGGGTATTTTCGATACCCGCCGTGTCCAGGCAGAAATTACGAGAGTTAATAGTTACACTTCCCTGTAGGTCTTGACATCCAAGACTCGATAACGGGAATGAGATTGAAGAGTGGAGATATCCCAACAGGCTTGCCACAGTTTGACTTGTTGCTGTTCAGAAGTTCACCTCCGATACACCCTCTTGAGCTCGTCAGCCAGAATGTCGATGGGTTTGTCTGTCTGTTCCCCAAGAAGGACGCAACCCTTCTTTCGGTTTATTTTAAGTACAGCCTGTTTTCAGTTTGGTGATAACTGTGTTCGTAGCACATACCACCTTCTTTATGTGCTCTGCCATCTTGACTATTACAATGTCTTCGGCAAACGCATGACACCATTTGCAGATGCTAAGGGGACGAGGAAGAGAGATTGAGGATACATCTTTGTCAATGCCCCAGTCTATGCAAGCTGGCTTAAACTGGCTAGACGATGTATAGTGCATGGACATTGAAGCCCTGACCGGAAGTGTCTTCAATGCCGAAAATGCAGGACAAAGCCATAGAGGACTAATGTGGCGCATATAAGTGGAGAGGAACCTCCACAAAATTGGCGTGCAAAACAGGAGGCAGAACAGCTAAAGACGCATGTTGGCTGAAGCCCATGTCCCCCCGAACACGCCACACAAAGAAGAAAAGGAAATCCAACAAGAGATTGTGTCCTGATAGATTCCGGCCTCAACGGGCAACGTTCAGTGACAACTTCTCCCCTAAGTGAACAGAGTTAATCGGTGAAAATTTCAATTCCATTGAAAGTCGATTTCCTCTGCGCATCTTTCAATCCCCACCCGCCCAAGTTGGCTGTCGCAATAAACATAAATAGCTCCATAAATCCATGAGCAGGACATATTACTCCTCGTCGGTCTTCAACCGACAATCGCCACTTGAACTCTCCCCCTTGTTAAGCTCCCGTCATCCCTCAACAACTCCAGCAAATCCCGCAACAGAAAAACGCACTCCTCCCCGTCAATTCGAGTAAAGTCAATTTAAGAAACCAAAATATTTTCGCAATAACGTCAGCCCCCCACCACGGCATGGCTGAAGATTTTCCATTTCAACTGTCCCTTTGAACGATTACCCACCACTCCGCCCACAGGTCAAATACAATCTACCCCGTCGCCGCTGCAGAGCACTCGGTTATTGGCAGTCGAAAATTGAAAATGTGCACCCTCAAGAAACGATCAGGGGGCAACCACCTTCAGCAAGCATCACCATCCCCGTCGCATGGCCCCTCTGCAGTTCGTAAGTGCCGTGGGAACTCTCGCAGGATCCTTTATTTATGTAAAATTTCAATACTCACTTACAGCACAACTTCACCACATAACCAGCTCCGATTAAAGTAAACTGCAGTCAACTCCCGCACACACACACACACACACGTATTATCAACCGACACTTCTGCATAATACGAATGCACAGCATTATTTATCCGTGCACTCTGGTCGGGTCTTGTGCGAGGAAAAATGAACCTCATGCTGGGTGCTTACACTCGAGAAACAAAAGGATGCAAGGATTACCCTGCATGCATATTTACTGCTGCCACCCTCTCATGAATTTTTCATGGGTTCTTAGCCAAAAATACGCTCCATTTGGGGCCAAAAAGGGAGCAGCAGCACATACTGCACTTCCAACGGAGTGAAGCTCCCGAAAGGATGCACCACAAGGATAACGACGGCGACGGAGACGACAGCTGAAATAAGAATCTACCTTCACTTAGGGTGTGATGTATGCTACGTGCAGCATCCCTTTGATGGGTGAGGGTGGGCGAGGGGAGACCAAGTTACGCGAATAAACGACGATGATATGGAGACTGATGACGGTGCAAAGGAGTGGTATCCTGTCCTATCTTCAGGCACAGCCTGTGTCACTTGAGTGAAATTGACACATCCCCTTCCACCATTTCTCCGTCCGGTTTGAGAAAATTAAATTTAAACCCTCATCCCGGGTTTGTGACGGACGGGTCCCCTCCGCAGACATACGCGCTCTGCTTATGACCGTAAATAATTTCTAATAAATTATAACTTTTGCCGAGGCGTACGATTTGACCACTGGCCCACTTGGTCGAGACGAGAAGTGTACATGGGTACGAAAAGGGTTCTCGCTTTCTGGTCAACACTTCATTAATCAGGAGGCAAATAGGGCAAGGAAATCGGATCGAAGGACACTCGTATGTTGTGCAGAAGCAGTGGACAGGGGACAGTTGGACAGCAGTCAACAGCCGGTGTACGACTTATCGAGTTGAGATGTGAAAGGCGGGGAAGGAGGGAACTTTTGTGGCCCGGTTGATGGTCGGGGGGATAATTAAAAATCCTGAAATGGGACTCTTGTGCACGTGTGAGGGGATACACATTTGTTTTCGATAATTTTAGGTTGCCAGTGGCGGCGTGTGTGAGTGGGCACTTGGGTACGGTTGGGACACTTTTTGCTGGCCGTCCTCCACAAAGATTGTGCTCTACGGACGTAGTTAGAGTTTAAAGAATTGTTATTTTGTCCGCATTCGAAATCAGGCATTGCGCGTAAGACTCGACGCAATTAGGAATCACACGCCGTAGCACACAAACGATCTCCTTCGGCAATCTGAGACACTGGCCAATGCTGGGAAAATAAGAATCCCTAACGTATCTGCAACAGTGCCGCTGAGATGGAGACCTTAACAATTCATTCGTACCTTCCCGGCACTTCTAGACCCGAAATCCAGAGCATGGTAGATCCTTCTTCAACTCACTTGACAAGATCTCTGAGGAGTCTCTTAGAGAAATGATGTATTTCTTAAATGCCTCAGATTGCGGTTACCCCCCCAAATGAGGTTACAGAGCTGCGTTATTTGAGTTCTCCCCGAACCGCCAACCTACCTACCCACTTGCCGTCCTTCCTTTCATCAGAAGTTCACCAATTTCCAAAAGACAGTATGAACAATCTCATATCCCGCAGAATGAAGCAAACCTCTCCTCATGCCCATCCACCCCACCACAACCCTTAAACTACGCCACTGTGAAACACGTACATATCTTTCACACCTCATGACAAATCTGTTTCTCAGTTTTCCATCCGTACATCTCCTCCCACACTCTCAGTCCGTGTCAAGTTCCTCAAACAAATTACCATATGTGACGTGACAAGAAATCCTCATTTGTGCGCCAAATAATTCACAAATTGTATCCCTCGAGGAATTTTCCCACCGCACGTAAGGAACGATATCGGTATCGAACACCAACTGTCGTACCCATATCACTGTGACCAAATTTTCTTCAACTTTAAACTCGATTGCCAGACCAACCATCCAACTAACCGCCCAACCAACCCCCACATCTGCTGGGAAAACTTTCAAATTTCTAGTCATTGACCGAGGTTAGATTGTTTTTTGGATTGCAAAACCTGATAACGTCTCCATACGGGACAGTTCGTCGGCAGAGGGGCAGCCGTGCAAGTGTGGGAAACCGATCCTGGTGCCCGTAATGCGTTGTTAACCAAAAACTCAGCACTTGGCTTCTCGATTCCGGTCATATGGTTGTGGGTGGGTGGTTTTACTTTGGGACACACACACTCACGCAGACGGGATAGAGGCACTATTCTTGGTGATGATGGCCTTCGCTCGTAAAGAAGCACTAAAGGGTCAACTAGAGGGTCTCCGGACTGGGCAATGTGCGAAGAGTCTTAAATTATTCAACAAATGACAAATAGCCAGAATGCCGACGACCGCTTCTATCGATTTTATTTAATTTCCTCGGCTTCTGGGTCGTCCCAGTGAGGAATAAATGAGGTGAGGGGGCTCGGCGTTGGGATGTGATTCGCAAGGACTAATGCTGGTGTGATGTAATTTATGATCCTTTTTAGGTATTTCAAGTCGTTGGCCATAAGTGGCGAACGGGTCTGTTTTTGTGCTTTGATTAATGTTTTTGATTTGAGGCCCTTATGAGGATACATGCGTGTGCTGTGGAATGGGGCCCACTTTTGATGGTGGTCCTGGCTAAGTGTTTTGGTGAATTTATAATTTTAGTTTGAAGAGCTAAGCGAAGGTAGTTTATCGAGGCTGGAGGGAGATACTCGTCCGTGGAGTTTAATTGAAATCAATTAAATCATTTTCTTAAACGTGGATGTGAAGTAATGGCCCGCTTCTAACGAAGCCAATACAGTAAAGCGAAGGCAACCCGTATGCTCTTGGTTTTGCTGATGCATGTTGTACAATGTTAGACGATGACGATAGCCATGTATGACAGGGGTGTTCATGGCTTCACATTTAATGTGGAACCTGGAAAGACGGGGTCTACTCCGAATTTCGATTTTTAGACTTTGAGACAAGACTGGAACTGTTTTTTTGTGGCGTAGCTCTTGGAAGAGTTGACTGAACTTGTTGAAGGCGACAAGGATATCCTTTGGGGATTTATTAGTATACAAAGCTCTTGAAATAAGAAACCCGAGTGATTACCTTCCAATCAAAGGGCAAATCTGTGGAAACAGCCTTGCACTCACTTGTTGGGACTATAGAAAATAATATATCCCTCGATTTCAAGGAATTTACTCTCACTGCCTTTGTCCATATCGAGGGAGCCTTCAATAACATAGAATCCCACGCGATAACCTCAGCACTCATCAGACTTGGGATCGAAAAACCTATAGTGACTTTTATCCACCGGCTTCTCAATAACAGCTTATTACTGCTCGAAGCTTGGTGATACCATGATCCGCAAATCTGTCAACAGAGGCACACCGCAGGGTGGTGTACTCTCCCCTCTACTGTTGAAAATAGTGGTGAACGAACTACTTGTGAAACTAGATGGGACTGGGTGTAAGGTCTTTGCCTATGCAGATGATATTGCCATAGCAGTATCTGGGAAATATATATCCGCGATCAGAGATGGTATGCAATCTGCCCTATCCAAGCTAGTGAAATGGACTAGCGAATGCGGCCTAAAAAAATAACTAGTCCTCTTTACTAGAAAGTATAAAGTTCCTAACTTTGATCCTCCCACACTATGCGGGATCCTCTTGGTGCTATGCGACAGTGCTAAATTCTTAGGCCTTATCCTAGACACGAAGTTAAGCTGGAAGCTAATTATCTTGGAACGTGTCAAGAATGCCTCCACGGCTCTCTACTGCTGTAAAAGGGCCATTGGGTGCAAATGGGGACTGAAACCCCGAATAATTCACTGGCTATTTATATATATATAATGCAGTCAGACCGGATTTCAAAGAGTTGATATGGCGTCTCATGCTGGCACTTAGCCTCTTTCAGGGAACTCCTACTCTCACCTCCACGTGGTGAAATCTGGGAGCACAGCACCTTCCCGTGCTGCTGTATGGCGTCGCAATTTGGTGAACCGCACTCGATAAGAAAATCAACATCATCCCACTCGCTAGAGTGTAGAGGATGGCATGCGTATGCATTAGCAGGCCGCTAAGGACTACCTCCTCCGAAGCACTAAGCATACTCCTCAACCTGCCACAGATAGAACAAATTGGGAGAGAGACAGCAGCTAGCACGGCGGTTAGATTAAGATCGCTGAGCAGCTGGAAAGAACTGCAGTCAGGACATTCAACGAATCTTCGCAGGTATGCCTCTATACCCGTAGATACAGACCTCTCTCTAAACTCCTCTTCGAGAAGAATTTCTCAACCAGTTATTCACAGGTCGATCGATGATGGTTGTAGGTGTGGGTGCTGGTGTCTATTCCAAGGATCTAAATTTCCAGCTGTCTTTTCGACTACCTAACCACTGTAGCGTCTTTCAGGCTGAAATTATAGCGATTAAGGAAGCCCTGTCCTGGCTGAATAACAATGTAATATCGCGCACCGATATCGTCATCTGTTCCGATAGCCAGGCAGCAATCAAATCTCTGAATTCAGTCACCTTTAATTCCAAGACTTCCCTTAATTGCCGCCTTTCTCTTAACGAGATGGCCAAGTACTTTAACATCCTACTTATGTGGGTGCCGGGACACTGTGACATTCCAGAGAATTGCGAAGCGGACGAGTTTGCTAGAAAGGGCACAAGCTCCGTGCTCTTTCCGGGTGGAGACCCACCCTCCATGCCTGTCGCTACTTTTAAACATCTGCTAAAGCTTGAAACGCTTTCTCAAACAAACCGCGGATGGATATCTGGCTCAGGATGCCTCATTATCAAACAACGCTGGCCTATGATCGATCCCAAACGATCGCTTAGCTTGATGGGATTAAGCAGGCCGAATCTCAGATCTCTTATTGGCGTCTTCACTCGGCCTTCCCTATAATGATTTCTGTAGAAGGTGCTTGGACGAGGATGAGGAAGAAACCATCGAACACTTGCTATGCAGCTGCAGTGCTCTCTCATCCCGTAGATTCAGACTTCTGGGGGCCCATTTCTTTGTTAATCTGGCTGAACTGAGCAGCATCAGAATCAGCCCTCTTCTTCGCTTTATCAAAAGCACAAATTGGTTTGCGGAATAGGTAGCCTAAGATCGGCGTGGTAACACAATGGGCCTATGGTTGGCCTAAGTGTGTCTGCTGTCCGTATGCTCGGCAGTCAGCCACCTCAACCTAACCTAACCTAACGCGTGAGACGCCGAAGATGGTGTTTTTTAACCTCCCGTTGTGTCTCTCTGACGCTTCGGTCTAAAATCAACAGTGCTCAAACCAACAAACCTCTTCAGTCAGAACACTCGCTGACCACAATCGTTTGAATGACTGCATGTGTCAGGAGCTGTGGCGATGAACATAGGGACAATGTGGATACTGCTCACTACTTCTTCCAATGTAACACTGGGAGAGCACTCCTCCCTTAATCATACAACCTAACAAGCAAACAACTTTCATGAATTTACTATTTTAATTTTTTAATTCTAAAATAGCCGCTTCGAAAGCCCGAGTCTGGTATGTAATTCTTTCTTTCACTGGCATCATGTCAAAGCACGTGGAAGCAATCAATACGTCTGGACCCAATTTTCTTGAAGGCTTTGCCAACTTTGTGAATATAGGTCCATAAGAAAAGGTAATCTATATATTAATACGTGCTGAATATCAAAATATCATAGCACGCACTTAAATTCATAATCGTAGAATTTCGATGGGCCAGTCTAATAATCATACTTCCATTAAACTAGCCAAACCGTCCTCATGGGCAAGTGGATTGCTTAGCGGAAATAGCGCCTTATGAGTAAATGGCAGGTATAGCCCTGAGCAATCGGTGTTTCTTTCGGTTTGTCGAAACAACTCTTGTTTTGATGGTCGCGCTAAAAACAGCCGAATGCTGGACGATAAGTAAATCAACAGAGCTTTTTGTTGACTCTAAAGTAATTTCTGCGCCGAGCATAGGCGCGGCATTTTCGAACATTCGCTGTCCTAGGACGTGGAAGTTATCCGAAAGGCAAGACTTCGTTGACTGCATTGGCTCGGCCACGTTGAGCGCATGGACAACAATGCTCCAGCTAAGAGAGCCTTCGATTCCGAGCCTTCTGGTTTAAGAAGGAGAAGAAGACCAAATTCCGATAGATATAAAGACGAAATCATCACAAACGCAAGATGGATTGGTCAACGAGGCTGTGGTTGCCATACCTGTCTAAGCTAGGCTAGGACAAACTTTGGAGGAAATCATCTACCTTAGAAAAGAACACAAAAATAGGACAAAACTGAAACAGAGGCTAGGTACATGGTGCCACACGAAAAAGCAGTTTGACATTAATAGGGTTGACACCAGAAATGAAGTATTACAAGATAGTCGACTGCACAGCTGATTGACTCCTAGTCCATCTATGAATTTGAGTACTTTTTTGACAGATATTCATTAATTTTTGACGGTTATTCACGAAATAACGTAAATGCCGACCTCTGATTGTTCAATTTGGTCTAAGAACACGTTTTAAAAAATAGTTGTCATCAATTTTAAGGGGCAACAGAGGTAGAAGTCGGTCATCTCTGTAATACTTCATTTCTGGTTGACACGTGTGAGTCAAAATAAGATCTGTTTCATTTTACGTTACGTTTACATCAGATTTGTTCGATGTTTTTCAAAATTCCAATTACTTGTTAGGGGAAACAATAGGTCAATTTCTTAAAACGTTGTAGGATGGTCCGTGCCGGGGTCAAAAAGAGCACATGTCCCCCAAACAATGGACACATGGCAACCCTAACCTATGGTCCAGGCTCAGACTGTCCATGGGTCGCAGAACAGAAAAGTAAGAAAATCATGTCCCGATTGACAGAAGACAAGCTTCAACGAGCAATCGGAACCAAAATCATGTTTTTTCTTTTCATATATTTAAGTAGGAAGTCCAATTTTAGCTCCGAAAGATCTAGCTGATAATTGGAGTAAAATTGATTAAGCTTCTGTAACGCTAACATCTGGCGAGACTTGGCAGCACTAAGAAGAGCTTTAATTAGTGTGGCAAGAAAAGGAGAGCAGATGATATTACTTGTTGAACGTTCAGAGTGAACAGTGTACGAAAATTTAAGCAATAAAATACGAAATATAAATTTAGTTTGTTCTGTTGATTAATTAAGTGTTGGCGTTAAACCACTTCTCCAATTCGTGGTTACTGTAATCCAGAAACAGGCAGCGACGTAGTGAAGGTTAAGTTCTTTCCCCTCCTCGTGTCCTCCTCTACGCTCCTTCTCGAACCAGGAGGCACGGATTCGAAGACCCTCTTAGCTGGAGCATTGTTGTCCATGCGCTCGATGTGGCCGACCCAGTGCAGTCGACGGATCTTTGCCTTCCGGACTACATCCACATCCTGGTACAGCTCGTAGAGTTCGCGGTTGTGTCTTCTCCTCCATTCGCCTTCCTCGTAGACGACGTAGAGTTTTTCAGTTTAGCAGTTTTGCTCATCGTCCAGCTTTCGGCTCCATACAGCATGACTAGAAACATAAGAGTTTTGTAGAGCATGATCTTGGTCCTTCGAGTAAGGAGTTTTGAACCGAGCTGTTTCGTCAAACTTTCTAAACAGACTGTACGTCGGATCTCCACTGTTATGTCAGTCGTGGAACTCACGTTTGCCCCGATGCAGACAAACTCCTTCACTGCCTCAAGATTGGAGCTATCGATTGTAATATTTTGGTGTTCGGCGGATCGTTTTTTGCTCGACAGCATATATTTCGTCTTATATTCATAGACCTCGAGACCAGCTCGCTTCGCCTGTTCTTCAATCGCCGTGAAAGCTTCGATGACGAACGGTGGGAACGCGCGGCGATGTCAATGTCATCTTGGACTAACTTGTAGAAGATAGTACCTTCCGTGTTTACAACTGCCCGCCGCACTATCTTCTCCAGTACCAGATTGAAGAAATCACACGACAGCGCATCTCCTTGCTGAAATCCGGTGCAGATTTCAAATGGCTCAGAAGTCCCCGAGTCAAATTGCACGGTGTATCGGTTGTTAGCGTGGTGCGATACAGCCGGGTAAGTTTTCCCGGGATCCCGAATTCGGCCATCGCATCAAATAGTTCCTTGCGATGAATGCTGTTGTATACGGCTTTAAAGTCGATGAAGAGGTGGTGTGTATCGATCTAAAAGTCTCTAGTCTTCTCCATCGCATCAAATAGTTGCTTGCGATGAATGCTGTTGTATACGGCTTTAAAGTCGATGAAGAGGTGGTGTGAATCGATCTGAATTCTCTCTAGTCTTCTCCAGGATTTGCCTTAGTGTGAACATTTGGTTTATAGTCGATTTGCCGGGCCGGAAGCTGGACTGGTACGTGCCGATTAGGCGGTGCAGAACGGCTTTAGACATTCACAAAGTACGCTGGACAGGCGACGTTGAGCAGAAATATACCTCTATGGTTGTTACAAGAGATAGGATCGTCCGTTTTGTGGATGGGGCATACGGAGCTCATATTCCAGTCGTTAGGCATGCTTTAGTGCTACTAAGCTCTACAGATGATCAGGTGCATGCTGCCTACCAGACAATCGCCACCGTCCTTGAAGAGCTCTGATGGTAAGCCATCTGAGCCTGAGGATTTGTTGCTCTTCAGCCTTTTAATTGCTGTGCTGACTTCTTCAAAGCTAGGTGGGAGGACTACTTCATCGAGTGGAGTTGGGATTTCTTGATTCACTCTCTCCTGGTCAGGCCCGTTAAGCAGACATTGGAGTGCGGTCCTTACTTACCCGCATCCGTCTCTATGGTAGTAGAAAAACTTTTCATTGATGGATCACTGCATTCCGTCAATTATGTTAATGTCATCTGCGTTTTTACATGCTTTTGGATATCGTGCCTTAAAGTAGCGCTTTTTTTTACAATTAACATATGAGTTCGATACCAGCCTTTGGGTAGGTTAGGGTTTTTTTTTGTGCTTGACTGCAGACAACTATCACACTTAGGTCCATTCTGATAACACACGGACTGGATCTGGGACGGAGCTTCTTCAGAGATCATTGTATGAGCGATCTTGGTAGGCTGGGGAACATGCAATTAGGTAGCACGCATTTATAATTCCGACGTGTGGCTGATCTACTCTCCTCTGGGTAGACATAGTGAAGTTAATTGCTGGCTGTAATTATGTGTGTAATTTCTTCCAATCATTTTCTTTGAGCGCCTGAGTCTCAGTGGTCTCTCTTAATGACTCACACCTCACTCATTTAATTGTTACAATTTGATATCGACTGCAGTTTCTCAAGCATTCAGTCTATCTGTGCAAAATTGTATGAAGCAAGAATGCGCACACTTAGCATCGAGGTCACTTAGCAGAAGTTTTCAGTAGATTCCTGGTTTCGCCAACGTTCTGACAAATCAAGGCAAGAAGTCAACAGTTAGTCACCCTTAGAATGAGGAAGAATTATATTGAAAGTCACGTTTTGATGCAGATCTCCTTCCAACGAAACGAAGTTAATGACCCACCAACCAAGGCAAGTGCCTTCCACCCAACGCCCCCATCCAGCCCTAATGAATATGCAAATGTCCCACTCGACATCATCAAGTCAAGGCCTTCATATGCAAGACCGATTCCAATAGTGATTCATTGACGTACCGGTACCCAGCCCACCGTCAGTCGCGTATTTTGTTTTCTTTTTTTTTTCCTAAACCCCTTCCAACTATTCGCGTCCCCAAAATAATTAGAGAACATAAATATGCATAGAGCTCGTTAGTTTTTTGTGTTTTTTTTTTTCTACCCCCGAAATATTAAAAAAAACGTGAAAAAACGAAGCAAAACTATTTTATTTCGTGTTCACTCTCTAGTCATCGATTCAATACGCCAGTCGCGGCAAGAGTACGGGTTGGGGTTGGGGAAGAGGGAAGAGGGCGAGAGGACGCGAGCCTGGAGCACCCCCATGTGAATATCTAATTACTGCCTACTCCTTCCACTGCGTCGATTCCATCGACAACAACTTATCAATCAGGCTAACTAAATGAGTATCGTAACGTTGCTTGTAATGAATTGATTTTAATTTTAGATTACGAAACCGCACGAATAAAAAAAAACGAAAAAAGAATTCATCGAATCGTTCGCGGGACATGGGGAGGAGGAACCGTTTGGGAGATAGAAAGAAAAAAGCAGTAAATAAATTATGAGAGGGGGGAATTCAAGGCACAGGGGCGACTCCGCGACTGTGGTGGGATGAAGAGGCGCAACACCGCCGACGGGGGTTTTTTAATAACCCAAACATACTCATACACTCGCATGGTAATTCCTTGTGTCTGTTGCATGTTACATGCACATGATAATTTTATTTGTTTGCAGTTTAAATGCATTTTTTTCCTCCACTTCTTAGGCTTGACTGTGTACTTTTTTTTCGGTTCGGTAATATTTTATATTTTGTGACGTTTCACGATGTGACAATGGGGTTGTGAACGGGGGAGGAGGAGACCTCCTGTGGCAGGTGGATTCCACGCAGATATGATAGGATTTTGAGGGATGACCATCCTAGAGACGCCCAGGACTCATCTTCCTTTTGGGAATTGCCCGTACCTCACGATATAATAATAATAATATGGGTGGCGCGACAGTCCGAGGCGGACCTGGGCCTAGCTTCTCAGCTACCCACTCGTGTTGTGCTTGCTATTGTTCCTTCACGAGTGGAAGGGACAAACAGTTTAATACCGACTCCGAACGGCTAAGTTGAGAAGCTTTTTTTAGACAGGAATACTCTTTGAGCATTGTCAGTGACTCGAAAGAGGTGGTAGCGGTGAATTATGAAAGTTGGTAAATTTGGGTATCGAACCTGGCACCCTCTGCGTAGGAGTCGACGCACTTACCGGCACCGCACCTCACGATAAACAAGATAAAATTACGATCAAGAGTACAAGCTGCAGAGATGAGATTTCTTCATGCTGTTGTGGGAGTCACTCGCCGTGGAAGAGTGAGTACTCAATGTTGAGGATGCGTGGCACGAATGTCCCAATCATCAAGACCGCCGATGCGATTCCATCTGGTACGCGACAGCTTGGCAGACTCAGGGCATGGTGGTTGGCCTAAGTCCAAAACTCACCTGGTTGTTCTTGGATATAGGTTAGGTAGGTGGGCTGCAAGTACATTCACCAGCACACTTGGACCATGTTGGTCCATTATGATACCCACGGTCGGACTACTACCACTGATTGACCACACCAGTGATAGTGCCGTTTATTTGATCCAAACGGCAAATGGTGACTAAACCAGATTTTAAAACCAGATAAAAGCGCATTAACTTTGCTTTCACTGGGATTCGAACCGGGGATCCCGCTAACCAGGGGCAGGTACTCCAACAACTGCGCCATCCAATCGTCCTATATTCGGACATATTGGACATAATGCTTGATGAATTGAGGGCGATGGTGTAAGACCTAATGGCATTGAGATCTTATGATCGTACTTTGTTCTCGCAACGTCCTTAGTGGATCATGCGGGCTATTGAAGATGTGATGGGATGGAGTTGCTAAAGAAAATGTAGATCACTTTGCTGAACTTCAACAAAACCCACTCTTTCTTAGCTTACTATTGCTCCTCACGAGGATGGGGATCTAAAGTTTAATTCCGACTCCGACCGACGAGAGTTGGGATTCTTTCTTTACACAGACAGACTCTAGACAGATTCCATTTCTGAATTATGAAAGTATCTCGTGCCGAAGATTGAATACCGAACCTTCAGCGTAGTAATCAATGTACTCACCTTTGCAATTTCTTACGCCAATAGGAATGGTGTACAACTGTACACAAAGCCCTTCGATTCATCGTATCCATCCATGTAGAGCATATGGAGAACTCAGCTCTGGCCCAAACCATCTTTGACTCTGAACCTGTCGGAGAACGCATCGGAAAAACGCCCGAGTTACGTCTCGCAACACGTTCCAGCTTCGGCAACATGTGCTGACAACATTATTTCCAATTATGTTTCACCTCGTATTTGCTTACGTATTATGTCTTGGCGTCTTTTCCAAATTTGTTACAACCTTCATTTGTTTACTCGTTTGTAATAGCGTCCTTTTACCTCTTTTGTCTCCTAATGTTCCTATATTGTGTTGTTGTTGTGTAACGGATGGAATGGGCAGTTGGTCTTGGACCACTGAAGAACTAGGATGGTTCTTATTTTATTAACAAGCTACTAAACTTTTTTGTTTTTTTTTTTTATTATATGAATAAAATGTTAATTTCTTCCCTTACAATGTTACTATTGTGCGAGTCGCCCCCAACTCGTAACTCCCGCTTCTGACGTGACCCACCCAACTGAAAAATGCTCTCAGTCAATTCTTCGTGAGAAACTGGAGGCAGCTTTGCAGATATCGCATGACTTTGGGGGATTTTTAGCTCAGGTCCAGAACCACCCCGTTGTACAGAAAAGGAAGAATGTTCACTTTCCCACTTTGCTAATCCAAGAACTTATAGTCTTCAAGCTCCAGAGTCTTTAGCACAAGAAATCTAGATCAGATGGAGCTGGGATGGTCACACATACTAACAAAATATGCCACGTTTTCTGACATCTTTACGACAACTGTCTATCAACAGACATTCTTAGCATTTACTTCGATTGGCGTAGGTATCTCAAAAATTGGATAAAGTGTCGTGAATTTCGTGGATGTCTAAGTTTCTTTACCCATATTCCACCACAAACACACTGGTGACTGACACTGGCAGATACAGGACTTGATGTACTGATGTGCCAACAGTTTATCAGCAAAACTGCAAGCTGTGTGTAACTTCTTCCTTTGCTTCATGTGGTCGTATAGTCTGAGGTGAACCTGATCCTCAACCAACAAGCTTTCTTTTGCTAGTATCGCGTTAATTCAGTTCGGTTAGACATTGTTTTGCGTTAGCTTAGATATTTTTTATTTTGTTTTTCGGTTGGTAGGTGGAGACTCTATGGCGAACGTCGCACATAAAAGTGTGAGATTTTTACTCACTAAAACCACATCCCAGTATTTTTTAAGACTGCAACTAAGTGAAGCACTTAATCAGTTGTTTGTATTTCATGATTTAGGTACTGATCTGCAGGTTACTCTCCAATGAAAATACCTGCTAGCACCGCAACCATGAGCGGGTGTAGACTGTCGCAGGAGATCAAGGGGTCTCGTCCTTTGTAGTCGGCGTAAGACATTAGTTTCCTCAAGGATCGGGCAACCTGCAGGGTTTATGTGCTATTCTAGGCAGTGCTTATGTTTATAAGCAAAGTTCTTAACTTAATCTTGGAGTGGTAATATTCCAAGATATCTGTGGATTTCATCGTTTCTGATATACCATTTACGACACTCCTAAGCACCTTATTTTGAAAAGTCTGTATTATGTTCAAATTACAACCCCAAAGTTGTACGCCATACGTCCAAACAGGTTTTAGGATTTGCTTGTATACAAGCAGTTTGTTGTCAATACTTAGCTTGGAATGTTTACCAATAAGCCAGAGCAGATCTTTATATTTCATGTCAAGTTCTGCGCGTTTCTTCTTAACGTGCTCCTTCTACTTGAGATTCACGGCAAGACTCATCCCGAGGTATTTTGCTTCATTGCCAAAAGGTATTTGGACACGATTTAGGTAAACTGGCAAGTTGACGTGCCTATAAGTGAAGTTAATATGGACTGATTTGCTTTCATTAGGAACAATTCGCCATTAGTTCTTCCATTTGTGCATCCGATCTAGTGAACGTTGTAATTTTGCTATAGACTCTTCAACCATTTTGGCTGTTACCAAAATAGCAGTGTCGTCAGCAAATGTGCCTAGAACAGTGTGTTCTTTCTTGTGGTAAGTCACAAGTATACAGTAGGTATAGGAGAGGGTCAAGAACACTCCCTTGCGGTACACCAGCATTTATATTTTTAAAAGCAGACTATTCATTTCCATGCTTCACACGGACGATCCAAAATACTATACAGATTCCCCGGTAGAGATCGGCATAGTTTATATTTCAAGCCTTCGTGCCAAACTTTGTCAAAGGCTTGAGAAACATCGAGAAATGTGGCTGAACAAACGAGCTTTTGTTCAAATGCCTTTTTTATTGCATCAGTTATACGATGTACTTGGCCAATAGTTGAGTGTTTACTTCTAAAACTAAATTGGTGATTTGGTACGAGCTGTTTTTCTTCCACCACTTTAGACATCATCGGGAGTAGTGAGATAGGTCTATAGGAATTTTTGTCCGTTGGTACCGTGGGTTTTGGTACCATTATAACTTCTGCCACTTTCCATTGACAAGGGACATGGTCAAGTCTTAAGAACGGCTTTCCTAGGTAACTCTTTAAGAATTTCTCCTGTAGTTACATCGTAACCAGGAGGTTTCTTCGGTTTGAGCTTTTTTAGTTCTTCCTTGAGTCTTCTGAGCTTAAACATGGATGTGTTTGTATTATAACATTGCTTTAAATTCGAAGTCTCTTCGCGGAAAATTGATGGGATCTTATTTCTTTTGACATATGCTTATGCTACAATGACTGTTCAATATATTTTCCGTTTCATTTACGCCCATTACATTACTTTATCATTCCGTTCAAACTATTTAATATTTGCCAGACCGCCGCGATTCGCGACCTCAACCAGACTGCTCATGGTTGCCCCAGTCCTCCCCACCTATCCGTTGTTTTTCTCACGAGCCACACTCGTACGATCACCTCATTCAGTCACCTGTACTAGATTCACGCGTTTTCCATCCGAAACCATATGATGCCGACACCGCACACCTCGACCGATAGCGAATAGCACATTCGTCCCCATTAGATATCATGGGTGATGACGTATTTTTGACTGAGCTCTCATGTTTATGAACTCTCTCTCGAATTGATGAATGATGGAATGTATTCTTACGCACACAAAAAAAAACGCAATTACGTCTCAACTTAACTTGAGAAGCATAGCTGATGGTGAAGGACCCACATACATGCGCTTCACATGGACTAGAAAGCCTTGACAATTGAACCGAAGTAACCAGACTGTTCCCATTAGTACATCTTGTACAGTTCGTCAAATCAAAAATAGGTTCATAGCTGTGAACTTCACATTAAATAGACCCCCTCGCACAGACCTTTCGAAGGTTTCCGATCCCAGGCATCAGGCTTCACCTCTATTTTCCCAAGTAACCTGGTTTGTATCATCAGTAAATGCCACTGTCCTTCGTCGAAATTTGTACGTTAATCGATTTGATTAGATTATTTGACTTACGTTTTAATTTGTGCTTCTTCACGTATCTACCTGCCCAGTCCAGAAACCCGAGAGGAAAAGGTGCTTCGAATTGAACCATCTGTACGAACAGTGCCACTTGGCAACATCAACAGAGTGTCTTCACAAGAATAAGCCAGAAAAGGCTAAGCATCAGCTTCCTGCTGAATCAAAGTAAAATGTCATTTATCAGCCACGAAATTCTTTTATGTCCATAGATCACTTACCGGAACACAAAGTGAATGACTGCTCTCACCCCAATCAATTGACCACGATGGACGTGTGTCATGTTCATCAAGAAAATCCCTGTCACCATAGCACACACCAACTGACCCTAACGCATTGCAACAGCTTCTCGCCGTGACCCCCACACGCCCAGCGGCAAACACACCAAATTCCATTTCACACATCACTGCCACTGCCACTGATGCTGATGATGATGCTGCTGCTGCTGCTGCGGGCGCTGAAATCGATCCTCTCCCAGGTACACACTGCTATCAAATTTCAATAAAACTCCACTCCGCCAGTCGAGCAAATTGAATTTTTCACAATTCACCTCCAGACAACTGCCACTCAAGGACTTTCAAAGAAAAGGGAACTTCTGTTTGTTTTCCGCGAAACAATGGAAAAAAATAGATGCATCCAAGGATGAGTCTCACTCGCGAGTCCCGCGGACCGATTCAATGCGTATTCAAATTCAAATCGAAAAATCCATCCGCGGGCGCACACACCTTTCGGGGATGTCTTTTCAAATGTCATATGCATTCAATCCGATCCGGCGTGCTGATGCTGATGCTGATGCTGATCAACGAGACAGGACGACGACGGCGTGTGTGTGATCCTTTTGAGAGCACAGAGCGGAGAGTGACGCCTCTTAATTAATATTCTATTGAGAATCCCATGGCAGCATCCCCTCACATTGATTACACGCTGTTCTGCGATCCATCGCCCCGTCCCCATGGACCGCGGCTGAGAGGGAAACAACCCTTTTGCGCGGCAGCATCCTCTGCCGCCATGTGTGCGTGTTGTGTCAGTGAGGAATATGCAAAGTAGCGTGCTTAGTGAATATTTAAATTTGTTTTCGGGTTAAGGTGAGTTATGTTCATTATCCGATTGTTTATCCCCCGAAGAGGGTAGGTCTATTCAGTTCGATAGGTGCTCCGGTGTGAGCTGCGACCCCAGTCAGCAGGAGATCCTTCGTATTTGTCCACACATTTGTCGACAGGCGGCAGCTGCATTTTCGTTTGTGGAGTGTGTGTGTGCGCCTGCAAGGATTAATGTTCAAAAATTAAAATTTTCTCTATTTTTCTTTATTTATTTTTTTTATGGTAAAATTATCCAGCTTCGGGGGAGAGGGAGAGAGCCTGGATGAGGTGAGAGTGAGCCACCGGTGAATGGTTACAAACTGGGGTTGATGTCAATATGTCCTTGCTGTCTACGGCAGCGGCGGCATTCGTGACCGGCGGAGTTCGCGGAGAGACATTCGCATTTATCTTCTTGGCAGGTAATCCGGAAGACCTAGTAACTGTCGTCGGCGAGAGTTTGAGTGTTGTTTGCGTGTTTGGCGGGCTCGACGTGATGTCATGTGAGGGATTTGGTTGGAGAATGCGCCAAGTCAATCTGGCAAGGAAGTGAGAGTGAAAACAGTGTTCGGCGATTAATTGTGACAGAATATGGTGAACTGGGCAACTGGGAGGCCGTGGGACTGGATGTCGAAAGTGTGTGTTTGCTGTGTACAGAGATCTTCTCTGAGTTAAGCGGAGAAGAGTGTTCACAGACTTGCTGGCCTTTTAGGCCTTTCGCAATGTTTCGTCTCTCCGTAGCTTGACTTTGACTTCAAGCATGTAAGCCAAAAGTCGTTGTACCATAGATCGATGCTTAGCCATCCCAAATTTCCATCCACACTCTATAAGGACAGACTAATGGAACTTTTTGCAGAAGTACGGTCCAGTAACCTCTTTGTTCCCCTGTCCATCGCCACAGTTCCTGACAAATGTAGTCATTCAAACGATTGTGGTCAGTGAGTGTTCTGACTGAAGCAGTTTGTTGGTTTGAGCACTGTTGCATTTAGACCAAAGCTTCAAAGAGACCTCACGGGTGGTTTAAACAGCCCATCTTCTGCGTCTTACGCGTTAGGTTAGGTTAGGTTGAAGTGGCTGACTGCCGCGCATACGGACAGCAGACACACTTAGGCCAACCATAGGCCCATTGTGTTACCACGCCGATCTTAGGCTACCTATTCCGCAAACCAATGAGGCTTGGCCTGCTTAATCCGATCAAGCTAAGCGATCGCTTTGGATCGATCATAGGCCAGAGTTGTTTGGTAAGGAGGCATCCTGTGCCAGATATCCTTTTAGTTTTAGCAGATGTTTAAAAGAAGCGACAGGCATGGAGGGTGGGTCTCCACCCGGAAAGAGCACGGAGCTTGTGCCCTTTCTAGCGATTCGTCCGCTTCGCGATTCTCTGGAATGTCACAGTGTCCCGGCACTCACATCCGTTGGATGTTAAGGTACTTGGCCATCTCGTTAAGAGAAAGGCGGCAATTACGGGAAGTCTTGGAATTAAAGCTGACTGAATCCAGAGATTTGATCGCTGCCTGGCTATCGGAACAGATGACGATATCGGTGCGCGATAGTACATTGTTTTTCAGCCAGGACAGGGCTTCCTTAATTGCTATAATTTCAGCCTGAAAGACGCTACAGTGGTTAGGTAGATAGCTGGGAATTTAGATCCTTGGAATAGACACCAGCACCCACACCTGCATTCATCTTAGATCCACCTGGTTGAGAAATTCTTCTCGAAGAGGAGTTCTGTACGCGTTACTTTCATTGTCTTCATTGAAGGTGGTTTGGTGCAGTGGTACAGTTGATGAGCAAATATTAGCTCTTTTCCTGGCAGGCTAACCAGCTACTTCATTGTCGTTTACATGCTGCTAACTTGTGGCTTCATTAGGGTTCTGCACACAACAGTCATTTTGGTCATAAAACTCCACAGCTGTACCAGCTGGTGCTTTTCCTGCAGAGCTACAGAGCAGCGGAATTTATTCCTCCCTAGCTGGTCATCATCTGCCAGGGATGTTTGGTTTTAATTCTGCGTCATGTACCTTGATCTCGAAATCAGACAAACTGACGCGATGAAATGTTCACACGTTTAACCGGAGAATTTAAAACCTTTTTCTAAGACCCTTAGAGAAGTGAAGCTGATTGCCTGCCACATTAAGCCTACTATTGACTCAAATAAGCACTTGAACACCCAATGTTCTAGATATACGGGCCGTTCGGGTAGAATAGTCCCACGAAAACAAGGAATTTACCCTCGTTGCCTTCGTAAAGAAAAGCCCTCAAGGCAATCACCTCAGCACTGAACACGATTATTAACGAATTGTCCATCGTAACTTTTCTTCAGTATCTAGTCAGCAGTTGCGTTAACTCCTAGATGACTCCATAAAACTTGCCATCAATGGTCCATTAATGTAAACGGGTATTGTTGTAGTATTGATGGCTGCTTCTACTTTAGTTATCCAACCGTCCTCAATTTAAAAGTAACACCTAAAGGGTGTCTCAAAATCATGGATAGGAATTATGTCCTTCTGAATGGTCAAATCCACACGCTCTCTTAGCAGCGAACAACTGGATAAAGCCTTTCTCTGCTATTGAGTAAGTGCCTACGACTCCCAGTCGGTCAAGTCTTTGCATCTTGGTTAGGGTCTTGTGGTTTTCGGCTCAGTCTGCCCCCAGACTATGCTGCCAAATGTCTGACAATCACTTTGTGCTAGGGTTTGGTTTAGATCTTTTGCCTATATCCTAATGACTTATTTTACCTTAATGACGTATTTTAGAGTACAACAGTAGGTAGGTAGGTACGTGTGAGTGGAAGAGATCCTCCAGGGATTTGCCTCACTTAGACCTTTAAGGTCCATTGTGCTCGTCACTACGGCTTTTCAGTTCTAACTTACCTTCCGTTGGTGTGTGAAGTTTGTTCCTTACCAGGATGTCCTCTATGTTTATGTTCGATATTTCTCCAAGCGGGGCAGGTTCCGAGGTAGTGTAACACAGTTTCCTCTTCCTTTGTCATTGTAGGGTGCTCCAAGCCTCCTGGCCTGATTGCCAATTATGCAATGGCCGGTAAATTACGCCTACTGTTTTACTAATATTCTTCCCGTCGAATTCTAGGAGAGCTTCAGTCCTTGATGTTGTTGGAATTATAGAAGCAAAGTGGCAAGAGAGATACATAAATGAAGTAACATATAGTGATGATGCACCTCTCTTGTGTGCAACATTTATCATAAAATTAGAAATAAATGCGAGTTTTAAGATTGATACACTTTATTGGTGAAATCTACATTTAAGACTAACTTAATTCTAGACGCCAACAAGATTGACGTGTCTTGTCTCTTATCTATGTCTTCTCGCGAAAGACAAAGATGGAGACCATTTCCCGTTTCCGTGTGGCATGCTGGAAAGTGTTGCCATTGTAAATATTATATAGTACATGTAATAAGCTACTCTTTTGTTTTCTCCTTATTCTTTCTTCAGTTCTAAGCGCGAAGAGACGTGTATTTTGTAACAGGAACAAATTAATAAAGAATTCCACATAAAAGTATTAAGCTTATTTTATTTTGGCCCAACAGATGGATCTAATTCTTAATGGATAATTGTAGTAGTAGTAAAATATTTGTATTTCTTTCATTATAAAAACAAAATAAAAAGTTATATTTTAATTTCAAAAATAAATTGATTCACAATTACTTTAAAAGTTGCCTGTCAGGTTGATGCGATTTCTATTTAAATAATTAAGCTTAGTGAGATAATTCGTTCAAGAAAATGCATTGATAAGTAAATGGCGGTATTTAAGAGCGTGGTTTACGCACATGTACAGCTGATGGTAATTATATCCGTTCAAAATTCTAATGAATTGTGCACGATCAAGTTCGTCATTTCCAAGAAATGGTCTTCTGTATGGTTTGAATATTGGGCATCTTAACTATAAAGCAGAAGGTTTGTGTGTCTGACCGACAAAGGTTCCGAAACTACACGTCGCAGAGCTCTGAAATTTTCAACAAAAATCATTCTAAATTTATGCTGATGCTTTATGCTGAATAATGCTGAATGTGACAATTTTTAAGTCGGTACGACATACGGTTCGGAAGTTACGAGCACTTTTTAAGCGGGAATAAAATAAAGGTTGGTTGCATCAATCCGGTATGAAACCATTTCAAGTTGCGTAGTCGTGGATATCAACCATCTCCCAGTGTGTTGTAACTTCCATATATGCACACACAATTTTCAGATTTTGCTTGGGTGCAACCATTCATTTGTTTCTACGTCTCATTCGAACATATACGAACGACTGCCTGCGTCACCAAACGAAAAGGACACAATAAACATTTTCGCACTTTTCTTATGCTTGTACATATACAAAGCTACACACAAATCATTCAATTTTGCTGAAATTGTGAATATTGAACTTCTGAACGGATTAACCGATTTAGATAAAATTTCAGAGCTGGACTAATTACATAATGTGTTGACAGGCTAATTTATTTCATGGTTCATGAAGTTTGACTTCAATTTGCACAACAAGTGAACATCGCGCGGGTTGTGTCGCAGTTTGAAACGACATACACTCATTCGTCCAAGGAGACGAGCCTGCAATAATAAATACCAAACGTTCATCCATCCAAGGAAACGACTCAGCAGTAATAGATACCACACACTCATTCCCCAACAGAGATAAGTCAGCAGCAATGATCAATACCAGGAAGAAGACAGCCCAGACGATCATGCTAGTGTGTCGCCGAAAGAATAACAATTGAGTTGGGAACACAAGGAGTATCGAGGCGAGAAAAGTAGAATTAAGATTTTAGTCTTAAGACACGATTCATTGATTCATAAAGTTCGTTCGTTTTTAAAAACTCGATCCGCTTCAATCCTCATTTAACTCGCGCAGGTACATAAATGGGATTGCCAAGAACTTTTTTTTTATGAATCGCTTGATATCCCTCCACGTTGGGTGTAAATGGTTGAAAAAAAAAACACCGTAATTTCCGTCCGTTTTGCTGCAGCACACGGACGGAAACTCAACATGTATGCACACAGTCAACGAATTGTACTCATTATGAGTAGGGATGTGAAAGAGAGATTGGGATAGGCATCAATGACAAGAGAAAATTCTTCTCTGAGTTCTGGTTCAAGCAGTCTTATTATTGTTTTAAATTAAAAAGTGCGGTAATAATGCAGGTCAAGTACCGGTTGAAGAAATAAACCCGGGCAAAGCCGGAAACGAAATCTAGTACTCCTATAAAATGAAATGTGTTTTTAGCGGAATCGAGATTGCAGATCTTGAAGAGGCCAATTGTATTATTACGTAAAGCTCTGGCATTCAAATTAAGTAGGACAACGCAATTTCGAAATTAGACTGATCATTTCATGGGGATTAGAGTCTTCAAAGTTGTTGGGAACATCAGTGTAGGATATTATAACTTTTCCTACACTCCCCATGAACTGTCGTGCATGGCTTGTGAATTCACTCCAGTGGTTTTCCTTAAGCTTAGTAATAAGTACATTGTGTGATTTGTGCCATTCAGACTTCATCGCCCAGTTGAACAATATTCCAGTTTGCTGGAAAACCACTGACCCAGTACATCTTCTGTTGAGTAATTACATCCGATAGTTTCCGAGGTAGTCGGTTTTCTGGAAGTGCAACCACTCTTTTTTCGTTTATATGAGCTACATGTGTCCAGTTCCGCCCATCTACGGTTGGTTTTGTTTATAACGTATAACGGTTTTGTGCTAGTGGTAGACTCGCCCCCTTCTAGCCAATTCGTCGGCTCTTTCGTTACACGGAATGCCCTTGTGACCAGGGACCCAACACAGGGTAAGGTTGCATCCATACGCAATCTCCTTTAAAGATCGGCGGCAGAATTTTACCATCTTGGAGTTTTTTTTCGTTCTTACTTCATTTTTATTATTCAATTCATAATAACTTACATACTAGACAAAAATGCTTAAAACTAGTTAGACGAACAATGTTGGACCATCTTGGAGTTAACAAATGCTGTTTCTAGTGCCTTTATGGCCTCCGCCTATCGGGGTCATTGAATAGGTGCTACTTCTGCCTGGAAAACACTGCAGTAGCTTGGGAGCCGCATGGCTATTGTAAGCTCAGGCAAACTGGTGTATACATCAGAGCCTGTGCCTTCCTCCGACTTGAAGCCGTCAGTGTAGATTTCCGTAGCAGCGGGGTTACACGCCATTCCGTCATCCCATTCTAGTCTCGTGGGTGTTATTGTTTTGTGGTTAATTTCGAAGTCCTCAAATGGTGTTAAATAGTCCGTTTGTGTGGGGATCTGTGCAGTGTACAGGTTTAATAATAATATAAATAATTTTGTCTCATGAGTAGGAGGTACCTACAGTTTTCTGGCGACTCCGAACGGCCATATTTGAGAAGCTTTTCTTAGACAGTTTTTACTCTTTTAGGATTGTTAGTTAATCGAATGATGTGAGACCGTGAACATTAATTTTGGGTCGTACCGGACGTTAATGAAACCCAGGCAGGTAGGTAAGGTTGCATAGAGGTCGACGCACATACCCGAAACGCGACGGCCAAACACAGTGGACAGGTTCATTGCCCCAATATTCTGTACAACGTCCACAGCAGGACCTGCTGAAACTGCGAGTTCCTCCACATTTGAAGTGTCGTTATATAGCCTAAGTATTAGCTAGCTTTAACGAGGCTTTGTTATATTAACGGTTCGCTACGTACACCTTCTTAGCTTTTGGGGAAGCCCTTAAAAGTGTACGTACATTTAAAGCCATATTTTTGAAATCCGGTCATGTCCGCTCTGTGTTATTTGGAACTGAGGTTGTTCTTATTCTCTTCTTCATTTGGCGCTACAGTCCGGGGTGGACCTGGGCCTCAACCAACAAGCCTCTCCAGCTAGCACGGTCTCTGGCTAGCTGTCTCCAGTGTCGCACGCCAAGTTGGTTGAGGTCCTTCTCCACCTGGGTGCGCCACCTTAAACGCGGGCGTCCTCTGTTGCGTTGTCCCACTGAGGTTGTTAATACTGTGAAATCTTTGGGTCCGTCTTGGTTTAGGCACGAATTGAGGTAGATGCCAGGGCCACAGTACTGATCAGATGGAAATGGAAAATTCCCCAATTTATTGTTATTTGGGCAAATTTTTTTCTCGGGTGGTTCGTGTGGAAGTTTTGACAGCTTATATCTCGAGAATGGGCCTGTGTATCCAGGGCAAAGTTGTGCACTGCTCTCAACTTGGCGATATGCCAGTAACGATCCCTGTTAAATGCACAGGTCAAATTGACATACAGCCTCCTCGTGGCGCCCTCTGGATAGCCTTTACAGCAACCGCTTAGAGGTGAACCAATGTATGCAGCGGCCCCCTTGTCCAGGGGTTTAAACCACGACCCGGTCCTCCGGGTTCGAGGGTTGCGCGTGTGATTAACTTCCCCGCAGTGTAAAACAACAACAGTTCAGAAACGACGAGAAGCCTAGGATATCGATGACCCTACTGCTGACGACCATGGACAACGAAATAAGGACAACGATTTTTAATTCTGCACGTGCAATGTGAGGTCCCTGAACAGACCACGTGCAGACGATGAACTTGCGGAAGCCCTTGAGCAGATATCACTGCCATTCAGGAGGTGAGGTGGTATGGGCCGGGCAAAAAGAGGATGAAAAACTGCGATATATACTTCGGCGATTGCTACAAAGAGCGACGGCAGCGCTTGTTCGGATGCGGGTTTGTTGTTCGAGGCAGACTTAGGCAAGAAGTCTTAAGCTTTAAATACATAAGCGAGCGCCTCATAACAATCCGCATCAAGGCTACATTCGGCAACATCAGCCTGATCTGCGCGCACGCCCCAACGGAGGATAAAGATGACGACAGCAAAGACGACTTTTACGATCAATTCCCCAGCTACAACACTAAGATCTTTCTAGGAGATTTCAATGCAAAGCTGGGCAAGGAAGACATCTTTGCTAGAGTCATCGGGAAGCACAGCCTGCACGACAACACGTCCGAGAATTGACTCAGGCTGTTGGACTTCGTAACGGGCCGAAGCCTCTTTGTATCCAGTACACGGTTCCCTCACCTCAACATCCACAAAGGGACCTGGCGTTCTCCTGATCAATCAACCGTCAACCAGATTGATCGCATTGCGATCGACGTCAGACACCCCTCCTGTATTCTCGGTGTCCGAACATTTCGAGGAGCCAACATCGACTCTGATCATTTCCTTGTTGTAGCCAAGGTAAGACCATGGATATCGATAGGACAACGGAGTAGAGCCGTCATTCTTACGGTCGCAGTGCATCTACTCAAATGACAGCCAATCACCTCCGTGTAATTTCAAGCTAAGTGTTCAATTGCTTCACAGTGGAAGATAGGTAGGTAGGTAGAATGGAGGGGCTGCTAGTGAAGTCACCAGCACACTTGGACCATGTTTGGACCCATTGTGATACTCGTCAGATAATAATTTGATAAAAACCAGATAAAATCGTATTAACTTTGCCTTACAGGGATTCGAATCGGGGACCCCCTAACCAAGGGCAAGCACTCACCAGTCGCAACAGTGGAAAGAGTACGAAGATTTGAATGTTTGTTTCCCATCCCCACGTGGTCATCATCAAAGCGCCTTTAAGGACCTTCGTTCATTCACCTTTCAACTCATTATCCCCCAAAACTCCAGCAATATCCCTCACCGATTGAACAGTTAAGCATCCTCCAACAAGTTGAAGAGAAGGATAAGGACCTCTGCTTATGCAAAATCACATGCCAACGTCCACACCTAAGCACTCGCATCCAACCCTCAGCGGTAAATGCCACTTTCACCCAGCACCACGCTCAGTCTGTGAACACATTCCCCGCCCAGTCGTCGTCAGTTAGTTCGCATTGTTTTGTTGACTCTACTCACATCCTTGATTTGGAAAGTTTTTAAATTGGGATTTTAAGACTTTTTCAATTCGGCGCTTACCGAGTTTTTGTTTTCCTCCGCAAAAACAAACATGGACACGCCCCCACCTCCTCGGCAGCAGCACACACAGAGTTCGTGGCAATAGCTGAGACGACAGAAGACAAATACATTCAAACAACGCACAAAAAATACCGAATCCTTGAATACACACTGCAGAGGTTTCGATATTTTATTACGTGACATATTCCAAATCCAATGTTGATCCTTGCGACACAACAAATGAAATCCTTAACATTACCAAACACCAAACGTTTGAGGTGAGTGAGAAGCACAAGGACGACAGCACAACAGCACACCGAGCGACGGTAACGACAACATCGTCTTCAGCCACAAAGATAAAAACGTGTTAAATGTTTATCTCTGACAGGAATGACGTTGATGATGACGATTCCGCCACGTAGATGCCGGCGCATACAGTACCCCCACCCATCCACCATTCAGTCATCCGCCCAACCAACCGCCCATTTGCCACCCTCGTGAGCGTGAGCGTTCAAAAGTATGCAAATGAGGCGAAATGGGCGAAAGGCAATTTATCTTTCGGCTTCTGGATCTCGACTGCAAATACCCAACTCGCATGGATATTAATGAGCTGCGGTTGCTATCGCACACATTGTTAAATACCCGAACACGTACTGGCAATCCATCATCACTTTTATGCTGCCGCGATATCTTTTGAGATACATTCAACACTGAGGAAGAGGCTACCGTCCCCGGCCCAGTCGGGTAGGTCAACCTGCACGCCTCCATTGCGCGTTCACCGGCCGTTCGTCCATCCGTCCATCTCTCCGCAAGCACACACCACACACCGGGCTCCCTCGCGGACAGTATTGAACCGGACCGCGGTCCGCGGAAAGGACATGTGTGTTTGTTTCTCGGGAGCTCACGAGTTAACGCGCGAGATAGGGCACCTCGGCCCAACGAATGGACTAATTGATGATGCGGCATGATGCTAGTGACTGTCTTATCATTTATCACCGCCGATGATCGTTCATCGCGTCGTTGTTGTTCGCCCATTTTGCTGCCCGCCCGATCGCAATCGCGCCTTTGTGCTGGCTGCGCTGAGATGTGCTGCTCCGCTGCCGCATGTGAGATCGCGTTCATCTGTGGCAGGGAATGATAAAAGGATTACCTGGTAGGTGGCTTGTTGTGTTAACAGGAGATTAATGGCTCGCTTTCAGTTTCGTTAAAGAGCCACCAGACGCGGTGCACACGCCCCGGTTGTGTGAGACTGTTTGTCTTTGTGATACTGTACCACCGGCAAGGGGTTACGTGTAAACGGTGTTAATAAGAATCATTAGCAGCTACCGGAGTTCGATTGTGATTCCGGGGATTGTTTCGAGAGAACTCTTTGGGTTATTGGATTTGGTGAGGTGGGAGCTGCAGCTGTAAGTGTGTTGATCCAGGAAGTAACAGGTTCCAAAACAAAAAATCTTTGCGATTGGTTGGGGGTCTTAGAAAGCAGCCTACGCTTTGATTGATGCGGCCTAATAATGCATTTAGATTATTTTTTTCTTCTTTTTTTCCTCTTGTACAACCCACGCCGTGTAGGCAACGACACCGCGGACAGAATAGATCTATTGTATCGAAGGGTTGGAGTTAAGACAAAGGACATACCACTTCCCTCATGCAAATCTTTTGTAGTGGAATTTTTTAATTCCACTGAATTGAGTATCTCCCTATGGAAGATACCTTTCCTTAACCAGACTATTGCCGGACATACACACATGATGTGCTCGGAAGGCTCATCCTCTTCGAGGCAAAGCCGACAAACCGTGTCTTGACACTGGTTTGGTTTGTTGGCCGGTAAGAAAACTTGTTGACAATCTTAAGCTACCCTTATTGATATGGATTATTTTCTTATATCAATAAGGCCTGATTAGTCTCTTGGACTGCCTAAGACCATGACCATGTGTCCACTGGTCTAGGCGAAGTTTGCTTTCCCATTCGTTAATCAGAGTTGTAGCGGCTGTCCAGTTGATAATGTTGAACGGTTCTGGACCGATGAACTCTGATACAGAGCCAGCTCTCGCGAGCTTATCTGCGTCCTTGGTTGCCTGCAATCCCTCTATGTCCAAGCACCCAGCCAAGTTTCACTTTGTTGTGTATGGCAAGGGATTGCAAAGCTCCTGAGTGTTTTGGAGTCCATTACATTGGACGGAAGTGCCTTTAGTGCTGCTTGACTGTCTGAGAATATCTGTATTATTGGGTCCTTGATACCTTTGTGAACGAAAGTTTTACCAGAGGGTGAAACAGTTATCCAGTGGATATAAGGCTCGGACAGAAGCCTGCTGGGACGAGAATGGACAACTATTAGTAGAGTCGCAGTCGATACTGAGAATTTGGAGGAACTATTTCTGCAGACTGCTAAACGACGATGATGACACCAATACCGCTATCAGGCAGAATGTCCCACTCAATATGGACGATGATAGTCGAGAATTCCATCCCCCCGACTTAGACAGGGTCAAGATAGCAAGCGCGGAGGCATGGACATATCAAAAGCGGATGAGGAAGTCCTTGGTATCTTCGAGAGAAAAGCCCTGCGTGCGATCTTTGGTTCGGTTTGCATTGACGGTTTCTGGAGGAGAAGCTGTACAGCGAGATGAGTCTAGTCAGGCGTCTTCGGATCCAACGCCTAAGGTGGCTTAGTCATGTAGAGCGTATGGACAACTCAGCTCCGGCCCGATGAGTCTTCGACTTCGAACCCGTGGGACCGCGTTTTAAGGTGGCGCACTCAGGTGGAGAAGGACCTCAACCAACTTGGCGTGCGATACTGGAGACAGCTAGCCAGAGACCGTCCTTGCTGGAGAGGCTTGTTTGTTGAGGCCCAGGTCCACCTCGGACTGTAGCGCCAAATAAAGAAGAAGATACCTTTGTGGAGTTTATGTCTGGCACAGATCTCGATGGTATGTATTTCGGCTTGGAACACTGTGGGACTCGACCCCATTGGTGCGGCAATCCTTGTGTTGGGTCCGAAGACTCCTGCCCCACCCCAGAATCCATCATTGATCCGTCTGTGTAACAAACCAGATGTTGGGATAATTTTTTGTAGCTTATGACTTGATCTAGAGGATGGGATTGGAAAATCTACCAATTTGACATTATCTGGGCAAAGTTTGCACAAAAATAAGGAAAATTTGTTTTTCTGGTGGTTCTTCTAGAACTTTTGATAGCTCATATCTCGGGAACGGTGCGTCCTACGACAAAAATCCAGTACAATTTTTGTAGCTTATGACTTGATCTTGAGGATGGAATTGGAAAATCTACCAATTTACCATTATCTGGGCAAAGTTTGCACAAAAATCAGGAAAATTTGTTTTTCTGGTGGTTCTTCTAGAACTTTTGATAGCTCATATCTCGGGAACGGTGCGTCCTACGACAAAAATCCAGTACAATTTTTTGTAGCTTATGACTTGATCTAGAGGATGGGATTGGAAAATCTACCAATTTGCTATTATCTGGGCAAATTTTGCACAAAAATAAGGAAAATTTGTTTTTCTGGTGGTTCTTCTAGAACTTTTGACAGCTCATATCACGGGAACGGTGCGTCCTACGAGAAAATTCCTCTACAAATTTGTTTTTCTGGTGGTTCTTCTAAACCTTTTGACAGCTCATATCTCGGGAACGGTGCGTCCTACGACAAAAATCCAGTGCAAAATTTTTGTAGCTTATGACTTGATCTAGAGGATGGAATTGGAAAATCCACCAATTTACCATTATCTGGGCAAATTTTGCACAAAAATAAGGAAAATTTATTTTTCTAGTGGTTCTTCTAGGACTTTTTACAGCTCATATCTCGGGAACGGTGCGTCCTACGACAAAAATCCAGTACAATTTTTTGTAGCTTATGACTTGATCTAGAGGATGGAATTGGAAAATCTACCAATTTACCATTATCTGGGCATAGTTTGCACAAAAATCAGGAAAATTTGTTTTTCTGGTGGTTCTTCTAGAACTTTTGACAGCTCATATCTCGGGAACGGTTCGTCCTACGACAAAAATCCAGTGCAAAATTTTTGTAGCTTATGACTTGATCTAGAGGATGGAATTGGAAAATCCACTAATTTACCATTATCTGGGCAAATTTTGCAGAAAAATCAGGAAAATTTGTTTTTCTGGTGGTTCTTCTAGAACTTTTGACAGCTCATATCACGTGAACTGTGCGTCCTACGAGAAAATTCCAGTACAATTTTTTGTAGCTTATGACTTGATCTAGAGGATGGAATTGGAAAATCTACCAATTTACCATTATCTGGGCAAATTTTGCACAAAAATCAGGAAAATTTGTTTTTCTGGTGGTTCTTCTAGAACTTTTGATAGCTCATATCTCGGGAACGGTGCGTCCTACGACAAAAATCCAGTACAATTTTTTGTAGCTTATGACTTGATCTAGAGGATGGAATTGGAAAATCTACCAATTTACCATTATCTGGGCAAATTTTGCACAAAAATCAGGAAAATTTGTTTTTCTGGTGGTTCTACTAGAACTTTTGACATTTTTTGTAGCTTATGACTTGATCTAGAGGATGGAATTGGAAAATCCACCAATTCGCCATTATCTGGGCAAATTTTGCACAAAAATAAGGAAAATTTGTTTTTCTGGTGGTTCTTCTAGAACTTTTGATAGCTCATATCTCGGGAACGGTGCGTCCTACGACAAAAATCCAGTACAATTTTTTGTAGCTTATGACTTGATCTAGAGGATGGAATTGGAAAATCTACCAATTTACCATTATCTGGGCAAATTTTGCACAAAAATCAGGAAAATTTGTTTTTCTGGTGGTTCTTCTAGAACTTTTGACAGCTCATATCACGTGAACTGTGCGTCCTACGAGAAAATTCCAGTACAATTTTTTGTAGCTTATGACTTGATCTAGAGGATGGAATTGGAAAATCTACCAATTTACCATTATCTGGGCATAGTTTGCACAAAAATCAGGAAAATTTATTTTTCTAGTGGTTCTTCTAGGACTTTTTACAGCTCATATCTCGGGAACGGTTCGTCCTACGACAAAAATCCAGTGCAAAATTTTTGTAGCTTATGACTTGATCTAGAGGATGGAATTGGAAAATCCACTAATTTACCATTATCTGGGCAAATTTTGCAGAAAAATCAGGAAAATTTGTTTTTCTGGTGGTTCTACTAGAACTTTTGACATTTTTTGTAGCTTATGACTTGATCTAGAGGATGGAATTGGAAAATCCACCAATTTACCATTATCTGGGCAAATTTTGCACAAAAATCAGGAAAATTTGTTTTTCTGGTGGTTCTTCCAGAACTTTTGACAGCTCATATCACGTGAACGATGCGTCCTACGAGAAAATTCCAGTACAATTTTTTGTTGCTTATGACTTGATCTAGAGGATGGAATTGGAAAATCCACTAATTTACCATTATCTGGGCAAATTTTGCACAAAAATCAGGAAAATTTGTTTTTCTGGTGGTTCTTCTAGAACTTTTGACAGCTCATATCACGGGAACGGTGCGTCCTACGAGAAAATTCCTCTACAAATTTGTTTTTCTGGTGGTTCTTCTAAACCTTTTGACAGCTCATATCTCGGGAACGGTGCGTCCTACGACAAAAATCCAGTGCAAAATTTTTGTAGCTTATGACTTGATCTAGAGGATGGAATTGGAAAATCCACCAATTTACCATTATCTGGGCAAATTTTGCACAAAAATAAGGAAAATTTATTTTTCTAGTGGTTCTTCTAGGACTTTTTACAGCTCATATCTCGGGAACGGTGCGTCCTACGACAAAAATCCAGTACAATTTTTTGTAGCTTATGACTTGATCTAGAGGATGGAATTGGAAAATCCTCCAATTTACCATTATCTGGGCAAATTTTGCACAAAAATAAGGAACATTTATTTTTCTAGTGGTTCTTCTAGAACTTTTGATAGCTCATATCTCGGGAACGGTGCGTCCTACGACAAGAATCCAGTGCAAAATTTTTGTAGCTTATGACTTGATCTAGAGGATGGATTTGGAAAATCCACTAATTTACCATTATCTGGGCAAATTTTGCACAAAAATCAGGAAAATTTGTTTTTCTGGTGGTTCTTCTAGAACTTTTGACAGCTCATATCACGGGAACGGTGCGTCCTACGAGAAAATTCCTCTACAAATTTGTTTTTCTGGTGGTTCTTCTAAACCTTTTGACAGCTCATATCTCGGGAACGGTGCGTCCTACGACAAAAATCCAGTGCAAAATTTTTGTAGCTTATGACTTGATCTAGAGGATGGAATTGGAAAATCCACCAATTTACCATTATCTGGGCAAATTTTGCACAAAAATAAGGAACATTTATTTTTCTAGTGGTTCTTCTAGGACTTTTTACAGCTCATATCTCGGGAACGGTGCGTCCTACGACAAAAATCCAGTACAATTTTTTGTAGCTTATGACTTGATCTAGAGGATGGAATTGGAAAATCCTCCAATTTACCATTATCTGGGCAAATTTTGCACAAAAATCAGGAAAATTTGTTTTTCTGGTGGTTCTTCTAGAACTTTTGATAGCTCATATCTCGGGAACGGTGCGTCCTACGACAAAAATCCAGTACAATTTTTTGTAGCTTATGACTTGATCTAGAGGATGGAATTGGAAAATCCTCCAATTTACCATTATCTGGGCAAATTTTGCACAAAAATAAGGAACATTTATTTTTCTAGTGGTTCTTCTAGAACTTTTGATAGCTCATATCTCGGGAACGGTGCGTCCTACGACAAAAATCCAGTGCAAAATTTTTGTAGCTTATGACTTGATCTAGAGGATGGATTTGGAAAATCCACTAATTTACCATTATCTGGGCAAATTTTGCACAAAAATCAGGAAAATTTGTTTTTCTGGTGGTTCTTCTAGAACTTTTGACAGCTCATATCACGGGAACGGTGCGTCCTACGAGAAAATTCCTCTACAAATTTGTTTTTCTGGTGGTTCTTCCAGAACTTTTGACAGCTCATATCACGTGAACGATGCGTCCTACGAGAAAATTCCAGTACAATTTTTTGTAGCTTATGACTTGATCTAGAGGATGGAATTGGAAAATCCTCCAATTTACCATTATCTGGGCAAATTTTGCACAAAAATCAGGAAAATTTGTTTTTCTGGTGGTTCTTCTAGAACTTTTGATAGCTCATATCTCGGGAACGGTGCGTCCTACGACAAAAATCCAGTGCAAAATTTTTGTAGCTTATGACTTGATCTAGAGGATGGATTTGGAAAATCCACTAATTTACCATTATCTGGGCAAATTTTGCACAAAAATCAGGAAAATTTGTTTTTCTGGTGGTTCTTCTAGAACTTTTGACAGCTCATATCACGGGAACGGTGCGTCCTACGAGAAAATTCCTCTACAAATTTGTTTTTCTGGTGGTTCTTCTAAACCTTTTGACAGCTCATATCTCGGGAACGGTGCGTCCTACGACAAAAATCCAGTGCAAAATTTTTGTAGCTTATGACTTGATCTAGAGGATGGAATTGGAAAATCCACCAATTTACCATTATCTGGGCAAATTTTGCACAAAAATAAGGAACATTTATTTTTCTAGTGGTTCTTCTAGGACTTTTTACAGCTCATATCTCGGGAACGGTGCGTCCTACGACAAAAATCCAGTACAATTTTTTGTAGCTTATGACTTGATCTAGAGGATGGAATTGGAAAATCCTCCAATTTACCATTATCTGGGCAAATTTTGCACAAAAATCAGGAAAATTTGTTTTTCTGGTGGTTCTTCTAGAACTTTTGATAGCTCATATCTCGGGAACGGTGCGTCCTACGACAAAAATCCAGTACAATTTTTTGTAGCTTATGACTTGATCTAGAGGATGGAATTGGAAAATCCTCCAATTTACCATTATCTGGGCAAATTTTGCACAAAAATAAGGAACATTTATTTTTCTAGTGGTTCTTCTAGAACTTTTGATAGCTCATATCTCGGGAACGGTGCGTCCTACGACAAAAATCCAGTGCAAAATTTTTGTAGCTTATGACTTGATCTAGAGGATGGATTTGGAAAATCCACTAATTTACCATTATCTGGGCAAATTTTGCACAAAAATCAGGAAAATTTGTTTTTCTGGTGGTTCTTCTAGAACTTTTGACAGCTCATATCACGGGAACGGTGCGTCCTACGAGAAAATTCCTCTACAAATTTGTTTTTCTGGTGGTTCTTCCAGAACTTTTGACAGCTCATATCACGTGAACGATGCGTCCTACGAGAAAATTCCAGTACAATTTTTTGTTGCTTATGACTTGATCTAGAGGATGGAATTGGAAAATCCACTAATTTACCATTATCTGGGCAAATTTTGCACAAAAATCAGGAAAATTTGTTTTTCTGGTGGTTCTTCTAGAACTTTTGACAGCTCATATCACGGGAACGGTGCGTCCTACGAGAAAATTCCTCTACAAATTTGTTTTTCTGGTGGTTCTTCTAAACCTTTTGACAGCTCATATCTCGGGAACGGTGCGTCCTACGACAAAAATCCAGTGCAAAATTTTTGTAGCTTATGACTTGATCTAGAGGATGGAATTGGAAAATCCTCCAATTTACCATTATCTGGGCAAATTTTGCACAAAAATCAGGAAAATTTGTTTTTCTGGTGGTTCTTCTAGAACTTTTGACAGCTCATATCACGGGAACGGTGCGTCCTACGAGAAAATTCCTCTACAAATTTGTTTTTCTGGTGGTTCTTCCAGAACTTTTGACAGCTCATATCACGTGAACGATGCGTCCTACGAGAAAATTCCAGTACAATTTTTTGTAGCTTATGACTTGATCTAGAGGATGGAATTGGAAAATCCTCCAATTTACCATTATCTGGGCAAATTTTGCACAAAAATCAGGAAAATTTGTTTTTCTGGTGGTTCTTCTAGAACTTTTGATAGCTCATATCTCGGGAACGGTGCGTCCTACGACAAAAATCCAGTGCAAAATTTTTGTAGCTTATGACTTGATCTAGAGGATGGATTTGGAAAATCCACTAATTTACCATTATCTGGGCAAATTTTGCACAAAAATCAGGAAAATTTGTTTTTCTGGTGGTTCTTCTAGAACTTTTGACAGCTCATATCACGGGAACGGTGCGTCCTACGAGAAAATTCCTCTACAAATTTGTTTTTCTGGTGGTTCTTCTAAACCTTTTGACAGCTCATATCTCGGGAACGGTGCGTCCTACGACAAAAATCCAGTGCAAAATTTTTGTAGCTTATGACTTGATCTAGAGGATGGAATTGGAAAATCCACCAATTTACCATTATCTGGGCAAATTTTGCACAAAAATAAGGAACATTTATTTTTCTAGTGGTTCTTCTAGGACTTTTTACAGCTCATATCTCGGGAACGGTGCGTCCTACGACAAAAATCCAGTACAATTTTTTGTAGCTTATGACTTGATCTAGAGGATGGAATTGGAAAATCCTCCAATTTACCATTATCTGGGCAAATTTTGCACAAAAATCAGGAAAATTTGTTTTTCTGGTGGTTCTTCTAGAACTTTTGATAGCTCATATCTCGGGAACGGTGCGTCCTACGACAAAAATCCAGTACAATTTTTTGTAGCTTATGACTTGATCTAGAGGATGGAATTGGAAAATCCACTAATTTACCATTATCTGGGCAAATTTTGCACAAAAATCAGGAAAATTTGTTTTTCTGGTGGTTCTTCTAGAACTTTTGACAGCTCATATCACGGGAACGGTGCGTCCTACGAGAATATTCCAGAACAATTTTTTGTAGCTTATGACTTGATCTAGAGGATGGGATTGGAAAATCTACCAATTTGCTATTATCTGGGCAAAGTTTGCACAAAAATAAGGAAAATTTGTTTTTCTGGTGGTTCTTCTAAACCTTTTGACAGCTCATATCTCGGGAACGGTGCGTCCTACGACAAAAATCCAGTGCAAAATTTTTGTAGCTTATGACTTGATCTAGAGGATGGAATTGGAAAATCCACCAATTTACCATTATCTGGGCAAATTTTGCACAAAAATAAGGAAAATTTATTTTTCTAGTGGTTCTTCTAGGACTTTTTACAGCTCATATCTCGGGAACGGTGCGTCCTACGAGAAAATTCCAGTACAATTTTTTGTAGCTTATGACTTGATCTAGAGGATGGAATTGGAAAATCTACCAATTTACCATTATCTGGGCATAGTTTGCACAAAAATCAGGAAAATTTGTTTTTCTGGTGGTTCTTCTAGAACTTTTGACAGCTCATATCTCGGGAACGGTACGTCCTACGACAAAAATCCAGTACAATTTTTTGTAGCTTATGACTTGATCTAGAGGATGGAATTGGAAAATCCAGCAATTTACCATTATCTGGGCAAATATTGCACAAAAATAAGGAAAATTTGTTTTTCTGGTGGTTCTTCTAGAACTTTTGACAGCTCATATCTCGGGAACGGTGCGTCCTACGACAAAAATCCAGTACAATTTTTTGTAGCTTATGACTTGATCTAGAGGATGGAATTGGAAAATCCACCAATTTACCATTATCTGGGCAAATATTGCACAAAAATAATGAAAATTTGTTTTTCTGGTGGTTCTTCTAGAACTTTTGATAGCTCATTTCTCGGGAACGGTGCGTCCTACGACAAAAATCCAGTACAATTTTTTGTAGCTTATGACTTGATCTAGAGGATGGAATTGGAAAATCCAGCAATTTACCATTAACTGGGCAAATATTGCACAAAAATAAGGAAAATTTGTTTTTCTGGTGGTTCTTCTAGAACTTTTGACAGCTCATATCTCGGGAACGGTGCGTCCTACGACAAAAATCCAGTACAATTTTTTGTAGCTTATGACTTGATCTAGAGGATGGAATTGGAAAATCCACCAATTTACCATTATCTGGGCAAATATTGCACAAAAATAAGGAAAATTTGTTTTTCTGGTGGTTCTTCTAGAACTTTTGATAGCTCATATCACGGGAACGGTGCGTCCTACGAGAAAATTCCGGAACAATTTTTTGTAGCTTATGACTTGATCTAGAGGAGGGAATTACCATCCACCATTATCTACATAATACAATTACAAATAATTATTATAAGTTCGCAAGGCAATTCAGTGACGAAGCGAACACTTCCTTGCGATTCATGCTGATATTCCAATTAAATTTTTATGTTCACAGTCTTCGAATATCTTCGTGAATGTTGGATTAAAGCCAATGACAAAGATTAAATGTCCACGGCCATACAGACGGCACCCTTTTTTGGGTGAATTTTAAGATCCACAAGAAAATCATAAGTAAATCATTCTGTTTTCTTCTACGGCACAGATCTATAAGCAATATCAACACCTTCAAGTCTTTAATAGAGCAAGGACTCACACACGCTCACTCACAATACTCGTTGACTTCTGAATGGTATGTTTACATTACGAAGTGACATTTTGTAAAGGACATCTTAGACTCTTGCCACGTGACTTTTAATCTGAGTTTTGCATTTCAAGGCTGTTCTAAGCGGTCAGTGAACTGAGCCGTTTATAGGACCGTCTGGTTGAGGGTTTCGAGGTCGTTCTCCACTTGTTTGAGTTACCCAAAGGTGGGCATACTCAATGGTCTCGAAGTCGGAACCGAATCAAGCGGTCCGAGTGTTCTATATAACCGACGCCTGTCTTGCCTCAGATCGTTGTGCCTAAGCCCTTACATTCAGTCTGGCGCCAGTTGTATAAAATTTACGTCAGCACTACGGGACATTCAATGTGACCTAGATGAACAAGAACATGGCTACTGCCTCATTAAACATTCGCGAAGACACTTTCACCACGAATACAATCACCACCACCCCACGCATTGGACAAATTGCAAACTGTGATTATTGTCAAGTCACCATGCAGCTCTCAATAAAGAAGTCACCGTCCTACCACCCAACCCCCTCGTCGAGCAAAATTTAATTTCAAAGTTTACCGACCTCGCGACGAACCTGTGCTACCTCCATCTGTGCTCCCGCCACCAACAACAACGTCTAATAGCATTAGATGCGTATCAACTGAACCCAAACCGAACGCAATCCGCCAGAGTGACTTGCAACTGACTTCATGTGGAAAAGCAATTAAGTTCGACTGTCTTTTCCTCTTCTTTTTTTGTTTAATCTACTCAGGAAGAAATTTTTTTTCCTATGTCCCCAGAGGTGGGTATGTGGGTGGACGGGTGGTGGTTGTCAGGCTACACCCCAGAGCCTCGGCTAGTCATTCGTTAAATTTGAGAATTAAATCGAAGTTGGATTGAAGGGAATGAGCCAGACAAAATAAAACTCCGAGACACAATTAAATTGAATCGACGAGTCACATGCATATCCTGACGATGACGACGATGATGATGATCACGACGGTGATGTGGCTGAGTGGAGATGGACGGAGATGGTTCGGTCGGGAATTATAAGGGAACACAATTTCATCTTAATAAGTCGAATTCGGTTACCTGATGAAAGTAATTCCGAAAAGACGATGGAAAATCCTCGGGATTCGGGATTCGGGATTCCTCATCATCATCCGGTGGGAATATGAATTTGCTCTGCTGCCGCTGGTGCACAGCTCATGTGGATTCCTGGGCCAGGAATTGAATTCATTTTGATGAAGGTGCTCGTCAGTGGCGGGGAATGAGGGATTGGATTGTCTATTAATTTTTACTCCATTTTGAATTATCAAGCAGTGCGGGTTGGTGTGGGAGGAGAGTGCGAGCTGCTCTGTCACGGAATCAGGGTTAATTTGGCACTGGTTTGGTAAATGAAGGAGATTACGTCGAAGAGTGCTGAGAGCGAAGGGTGTGGGTCGCTGATTGAGCAAGCATAACTCTTAAGATTCGACATTCTTTGGCCAGGAACCACATGACCAAGTGGTAAAGCTTTCGATTGTTTTGTTTTGTTTAATCCAAGAGCTCACATTCCTTCTAACAGATGATGACCATGAGTTCGTTGACCCAAGGAACCATCGTTGAAAGCTCTGATTTTATTGAAATAATCGCAAAACACAACCTCCCAACCCACAATCCACCCATACTTCAAGCATTTCAATGTTTTCTCTCAACTCCCTCGACTCCATCGCAGAAAAATGGATAATTAAAGTAAAGTATTATATTCAAAGGATCTACATCCATCCCCCACCGCCCCATTCCACCCCCCCTGGAATGATCTATAGCCAACTACCTCATCCAAGATAAACTTAAAAATTTACGCCCAGACGCACAGTTATTGGGTGCAGTTGAGCAGCTCCTTCACAATTCTGCTGACTGCCAATGGTTTCCTCCCTCCCACCAGCATAGAGTAGTTTATCCCCAGAAGATCCAAATCCAGCAGCAGCTCCTTAACGTAATGACTTTGTATTCCCCCGTTCCTCGCGCACAACGACTTCACCTTTGGTATGCATACATAAATGAGTAATATGCATACACAGAGCGACGGCAAGATGGTAAGTTGGCAAGGCGGCAGGGAGAGAAAATAAAAATGAAGAGAAAAAACCCATAACACATCCTTAATTTCTTCGTTTTCCGTTCGAAGCACTTCGCATCGCCTAGTCCTCTCGAATGTGTGTGCAAGGATTTTCTTTCCAATTTCAGCGTGTGTTTGCTTATTTCCTAGTTTTTTTTCCCCTATTTTTTTGTTTTTCCCATTCATTCGTACTTTCTTGAAAAATTTACAGCACCCAAGAAGAGAATGTGCCTCGCGGCACATCAGCCACCACCCACAGTCCACCATCCACCCCTCCAAGGAGAAGTGAATTTTTTGATTATTCGCTTTTTTTTGTGCCTTGTTTCTTTTCATTCGTTTGGTTCTTCTTCTCCTGCTCCGGCAGCATAGTCGTAGTCGTCCTCGTCGTTGTCCTTAATGAAAACTCCATCGTCTGGAAATTTTATGAAACATGCCCATGCCTCCTTCGGCGAGTCGTGGTGTGTTCCTCGAAGAAGTCCGCCCGCGTCCTGTGCCGGTCCTTGATAAACGTACATACATTTATAATAAGTAGACATACCTATCGCCCATTACGCTGAAGATGGGCGCACACCGGGGGATGCTGATCGGTGAGCCATCGATGGGGTGAAGGGGTTTGGCTCGGAATGCGAGAGAGATGTCTACGTTGTATGTGAATACACACAGGGTGAGTATTTAACGCACGTACAAGTGCTTCCTTCTTATTTTGTGTGTTTCTTCTTTTTTTTGTTGCTCCCTCAGTTTTTCTTACGTTCGTCCATTTTTCGATGAAGACAAGAAGAAAAAAAGAAAACATAAAATAAAAGGTTCTTCCGCATACTTTTTCTCGCAGCTTCCGGTGGTGATGGTGGACCAACCCCCATCCACCACGGGCAAGCAAGTAGTAACCTTAAAAATATCCTTAAGTGTTTGGCTGTTAGAGTGCGATGGAATTACTGAAGTGATTTGGGACTGAGTCTGAGACGGAGACTGAGACGCATGTGAGCCGAGCGATGGGTGGCGGTGGTGGATGGTGTGGTGCGGTGGGGTGGGGTGGGCAACGACAAACGAAAAGTGACGAAGGGGGAAAGCACGCTGCTGCCAATGTGGTACGAGTACATGGAAGATGAAAAATATGCTAATTAGGAGCAGAAATTTATTAGGTACGTATAGTGTGTGTATGTGTAGGGGTTGGTGGTGGCGCGGTGATTAAGGGGGATGACACAAGCGAAGGGATGAACACTCATACACACTCGCGGATACTGGCACATAATTAAATGTGTGTGAATGTGGAAATCGTGGAAATTGTGGAAATGGTGGAAAACGCGCATTTTCTTGCAATGAACTGATATTTACTCGATATTATAGCCTCTGGGAAATTGATGGCATTTGGTAGGGTGGCCGAGGCTGAGAGAGCGGAGAAAAAGGAAATAAAGTAAATGGCGACGCGGATGGTCATAAGGGTTGTACTTACAATTTTATGTGTCCTCGGGAGTTTCACATTTTTTGGGTGAAAATTGAAAATCAATTCCTATTGATAAGGAACACTCCATCGCCACTGTGCTGTGGTTGAGTTTAAATGACTTTTCCTTATCATTGTCGTTGGTGTTTCGTTTCGCTGCGAAATGTCGGGAATGTTGATGCAGATACGGTTCTTGGGCGCTGGTCGATGGGGGTGTGGGAGCGGGTGAGTACAGTACAGTGAGAGTACATAAAATGTTGGACATCATAAATTTGTGTACGATGTTGGAAATTGGAAGGTGTGGGCATTATCGCTCGGCAGTCATTAGCTGGCGGCACGAGGCGTTTATTTTTATGAAGGCAATGTTGATTCAGTCGTTAGAGATGCTCTTAATCATCCCTTTGGCTGATTAGAGTCGAGGTCATTAGAGGCGAAATTGGGAACTCAACAAAAATGGGGCCCTATCAAACGGCGAGGTTATAACGTGTTTCATGGACTACTGTGTGTCCATGAGATTATGTCTTAATGATGGAGGGTGAGATAATGTTTCTGGAGTCGAGCTGCATCAGGTGTCATGAGTGCAGAAAAGATTCAGCCAACAAGTTCTTGAGGTCGCATCTCTAAAGCAACACACGCCAAGTTAGGGTTGGTGTCCAATGTTGGGCGCCGTCGTCTTCTCTGCTATCTGCATCAAGTACTTAGAATTTATGGACTTAGGCTTGTGTTTTTAAGAGAAGCTTATCTTCAAAAGAAGGTGTCTTGACCATGTCCATTCCTTTATTGCTATCGTTAAATGAATCCACAACGATACCCGTTCCTAGGACGTCGGAGAAGGCTGCTCACTTTTGTTCGACCAAGCAATCATTAAATTCCAAAGCTATGGACGCTGTCGACCCAGGAACGGTTATCCTTGCGTTACAAGACCTCGAGTGCAATAAGTCATTTCAGTTGAGTCCATGCATTTGGTCCAGCTAGATTCGTATATGAACTTAGCAAGCTTCTCCAACTCGTCGTCGACCTAAAGAATGCTGTTTTTGCTAAAGCTGACACATGTCGTAAATGTTCTATTTGTTATTCTTCTCAACAAGTTCTACAAAAGTCGATATGAGGGTTGCCTAGGCAATCCACCAACGACTGTTCTAGATTTGACTTCAATCTCTTTGAACCACAATTGATGATCACGGGGTCCCTTGGAAAAAAAATCGCAGGAACCTCCATTTCACTGTGGCTTCTCTTTAAGATACATTTTTTGACCATTATCCGACATTTTATATGCCATCAAATGATTGATATTGATGCGAAGCGCTTGGCGAAAATACAAAAAGAAAATATTATTCTTATCCGGTGTAGCGTATTGGGCACTAGGTTCGCACTGTACAATCCCTGATTTGAGAGATTCACAAGATCTGCCATCATCTCAAATGGCAATGGTCAGAGAGCATATGAGTCCAGAAGGAGCTGCGGAAACTTAGCCGGGTACAGCTCTGACCAAACAAACAGAATGTGCAACGCAAGGGTTTCAGTGCAATCCAAGCCCAAAGAATATTCAAAATGTGGATGAGAGAAATAGATTGCAGCCTGTCCCACTTAAACATTGGGCCTTTGCATAAAATTGAAAGAAATATCCATCTGATGCTCCTGTGAACGTCGAAATTTTGCTCTTAAAACTTAATTAGTGCTTGCTTTTGTTTTGCATACCTTATATATTTTATTACAGTCCAATGTGACTCCTTCAACATCGTTTCTGAGATGATCGTGCAAGAGTCTGGGAAAACTGAAAGCACCACTGGATGCGCAATCTGCATACGTGGATGACATTCCCGAGATTGATCATTCACAGTGTGCCGTTTGCTAGCACTTAGACGGAAGCCGATTAAATGAGCCTAGCGTTAAATAAGAGGATTGCGAATTATATGATGACATCAAGAAAGAGCACACAAAACAACCCCTTCGACAAAACGTAACTTCGCGTACTACTTCGAGCCTGTCAAGAACCTTTTTTAGCTCGACTCTGCGATGAAACATAAGTAATGCCAAAATAATTCCTGCCACTCGTCACTCTTGCGAAGGATCATTATATAAAGCATTGATCATCCAAGTCCTGCTCTACGGCGGAGGTCTGTTTGACAGAAATGTTCTACGTGGGATCTTTGGTCCTGTTTTGTTTGAGTTAATGAAATCTGAATGAGATTATTCAACTATTAACAGTCAACTTGTCCATGAGCTCTACACCGACACCGACATATGCCTAGCCAGTCGTATAAGGATCCAACACCTAAGGTGCGTTTTCGCCTAGCATGTGCTGGATCTGTAAGTGCCTGACTAGGCCTTTATAAGTGTCGTTGTAGAGCTCTTGGACAAGTTAGCTACAGTCCGAAGGGTCTTCAATATCGAGCATGCATGACTAGGCAACAAAGGCCGGATTTAAGTTGACGCTCACAAATGAAAAAAAAAAAAATGCAATTGGAGGCAGCTAGCCAGATGTGGCGCTGCCTGGAGAGACTGTTTTTATTGAGGTCCATATCCAAGCCGGACCTTAGCGCAGCATAAAGAAGAAAAATACTCGACAATGGTTGAGTAAGATCGGACTCACATATGAACGTACATATTTGTTAAGTTGAAGATACTAGTCACAACATGTGACTGATCGATCTAATAGTAGGATTGGAGGGAGACCATTATTATTTTTGAAACTCCTCGGGCGTTCTTTCGCAGAGATATCGGAATGAATACCTTCCAAAGAACAAGGAAATGGACATAATCTGTGACTTAACATTTAAACCTCCAAGACTCATTTTAAAGCAATCTTATGGAGATAATGTCTTGGACAAGAAGACCCAGTGAATGGAGGTCTGCGAGTCTCTCGAAGGCTCTTGTAGTGCCTTCTTGCATATTTTTTGCACCGCATATCTGAAACGGCCATGAGGCGTCCTGAGTTCTCGTCCAAACTTTAACAAATTATGATTAAAATAGAGAATTCTTGGTATAGACATTTGCTTGAGAATAATTAAATGTTTGTTGCCTGCCTAATATTAATGAGTGAAAATAGTTCAAAAGAGTTTGTGTTTCGTTAGTTCAGTTATGTAACCAGGCTTGTCCTTTCTGTTGCCCACGTCAAGATGGTAGTGCGTCGCTAAAGAGATTTAATTTGCTATCGAAGGCAATTTATTTCTTTATAAAGTCTGCGTCAACTGATACGCAACTGATATTCTCCTCCTAAGTTGGATGCGATTGTGCTTTTCTTGGAACTAGGACGAATACTTTATTTTCACAAGGCAATTTTCTGTTTCGATAATTGCAGATCTAGGATTCGTTTCCGAATCGCATATTGCGCCTGACCAATTAAATATATTAATTTGTGTGAGATGACAATATCGTTGTTACCAAGATGCCGCCTAATTTAAGAGATGCCGCCTAATTTAAGAACAAGACATGTGCGGTTATTTATAAGACTGTTATATTACGTAAGTTCCACTGGCAACTGGAGACAGACGAATCAACACATAATCGTACTTGCTAGTGAATTAATGGAGCAGGGGTCTCCAAATGATTATAGCCATTTTAATCAATAATGAAGACTTAGATCGATGCTTGGTCGTGTATAGTTCATCATTATTCAGGAAGAATATATTTTTTTTGACCATCAAATATTTTATGTGATGATGGTCAGGGCAAGTAGAGCTCTTAGATGACTCAGCCTAGACCTAGCCTGTGCAGCAGAATAATAAAGGTTAAGGGAGACTTAATTTATATTTATTTGTATTAAAGTCCACACTTGGCATGGCAAAATGTAAGTGGTTGTAACGGCGAAATGCGATTGGTGCAGTGAGAGAACATTGCCAGCCAATCACAACAGAAGGAAGAAAAGAAGCACAGAACTTAGGATAGGTTAGCTTAGGTATTGGGGCTGCTAGTGAATTCACCAGCACACTTAGACCATATTGGTCCATTGTGATACCCATAGTCAGACTACTACCACTGCCCTGATAATGCCGATACTTTGATCCCAACGGCAAATGGTGACTGGACCAGATTTGAAAACCAGATAAAAGCCTATTAACTTTGCTTTCACTGGGATTCGAACCGGAAACCCCGCTAACCAGGGGAAGGCACTCAACGAACTGCGCCATCTGACTGCGCTGAGTTGAAAAAAGAAAATACTAGTGAGGAAAAAAAGCTATTTTCTACTTATACAAGTTCCAATATAAAAATGACACAAGGGAGACTTAGAAACTCGTGAATTCGATATTGGAGATGAGAAAAGAAGTAATCTGGGTGAAGTCTTAACAAATAACTTCTCGAAAAACAACGTGACCAAAAAAATCGCCAAAACTGTGGCATGGCATGTTTTGTTCATGTCAGTAAACATGCAACGTACATCACTCCAGTTATGCCGAACATGCCTTTGTTAAAGAGGTACGTACAGCATCCTATGTTCTTTCAAATGCAACGGCGGGGATAGACGAAATAAAACTTGAAAAAACAACGCACTTACTCTATCTCCAGTAATAGTGAATCTAGAGCATCCCAAACATGCATAAAGCAAAGAAAGTTCGAACTCTGGAGATAGCTCCCAGATGCAATCTTACCCCGGCACAAGGGTATTTCGGGCAATGAAAGAGCGAATGAATTACCGATTGATGACGATTGTGATAAATGAGCCAAACCGCAAATGATAGAATAGGACACTGAAGATATGTGAGACAGAATACTTTGGACTCAATATAATGACTTCTGCAGAATCTGCAGGCATGAAGAAGAGAAAACAAGAATAAATTACCTCGGAACATACCCTGCACTTGCAGAAACCAAAAGTAGACTGCTAGGCGAATATTATTTCAACCACCTTGAGGATCTGACTTACATAGATCCTACAATTCTTCAAAGCCACTAAATGGCTACAAAAGGGGTCAGACGAATCAAAAATGAGCAACCAATCCCAAGAAGGAGTAGAATTAGGTCAAAGGGTAAATGGATTTTAAATATAAGACCAAACGTGACACACAGGGATAGGATTTATAGCGGCTTCGACGAGCTCTATCATAACGAGAACTTCATCTTCCACGAAGTACATCGCGGACTGAAGTTTACTGATTTCTAAACAAATTTACTTTTTTTTTTCTGTTTTGGCATGAAAAAATTGAAAAAAAAATCGACGTTTGCACGTTGTTACAGAGGGCCTCCCGTGTAAGAGGGGGCACGCCAGTACAAACGAACCTTAAATATCTCGGTGTACGTACCTTGAAGCAGTTTGTCACAGATCGCACTGGGTTGACTGGGTGGGCTAATGGTTGGTTATGGCATAGGTCCACTGCTGACTATAACGCTAAGAAGAAATGCTCTTTTGATTCAATAGTCATTGCAATTTTATTCATTCGACATTCGCGTTTCAACAACGTTCGCTGTAGATCGCTTGCATCATTTTAAACTGGACATAGTCTACCATCTGTGACCACTATTCCCCGTATTATTCCTCGCTTCTCCACATGATGGAATGGCATCGAGGCGCATAGGTAAAGAAAGACTGCCTTCTCCAAGGAGATTGTTGAATAAGATCCAAATTGATCGATACGACGTCGATCATGGGAACATGGCCATTGTCCTTCCACTTTATGGAACACGTGCTTGGACAAACTTGGTTTGGCGTCTAAGAATACTCAGCTCGTGGAAGATTGGAGGCTGAATGACCATCGTTTGCAAAGAAATTCGGTCAAAAACAACTAGACCACTACATCCGTTGTCTTGTTGAAGAATTGTGTTCAGCGATGGATCTCATTCCCTTGGCAAAAAGAGATCAGTTTAAACTGCCAGTTGCAAGCCATAGGAGGAACACAGTGTAATGGGCATCTTCGACAGGCAATCCCTCGAGATGTCATGCCTAACAGACTGCAATTTCTAGCAGAGATGAAGAAGAAATGTAATCCGCTTCTTCGACCCTCCTATTGCCAAGATCATAGACTCGTGTCAAAAAAAAAATTGAATATGATTGAACTGGAATTATGAGGCTTATGTTAAAATGTGAGCTTGCCCCTCTAAGGAAACTGTTTTAACCAATCAAGGGCGCAATAGACCCAAATTGTTGGTCAAACCTTGTCGAGGGTGTATACCTTAAGGGCACCCGTCCAGCCTATTTTGGTGTACTTTGCAAAAGAGTCTCCATCAGCACAAGCGTGTAAATCCTTCGATCGAATCACATGCCAACTCTAAACACAACCAAAGTTTCTCTCACGTTGTGCAACTGAATGGAATACGAGTTGGTGAATATTGTCGACAAGGATATCTCTGTCCCCGTACCAACTCGAGTGCCTCTCCGATTCCAAATTCTCATCACATTCACTCGCGCACCACATGTTGGTATGCAAATGAGAGATAAATTAAAAAAAGAGTCCCAAAATGAATCGACAGGGGGAACGAAACTGAATGCCAAGGTGTAAAATATTTTATGCAAATCAGCAAACGATAATCCATTGAATAAATCACGCACACATCACGTATCAATGGATTCAGGCGATGCGCTTATTTGCATACGTGCTCCCTTATTAACAGAACTGGAAAATCCGAAATGAATTCATCCTCCTCACGGAGGTAGGGGACGACGTGTGACATTTGAAATTCAATCCAACGTCGAAAGGATGCAACGCCGCGCCGTCGTTTCGCATCGGACTCCAAATCGGCGGAATCCAATTCAAAATGGCATCGATCAGCACAGCACACCCCGAGATGAAGATGAAAAATGTGAACTTTTTCACAGAAAAAGAAAAATGCATTTATTTTTTTTACAAATTATGTTACATCTCGAGCAAAATGGCGTCAACTCGGAGTGGAACTAATCGAATGTCCTTCTCCTGCCATTCGGGCAGAAGTCGTGTGTTGGCGAAATAAATCAAATTCACCCCATCGACCGTGGGTTCACCCTCGCCCGATGGTGCTGCCCCACCCCACTATGCATCCTTGCGTCGCATATTTACTTTACATAGAGGATATGTGGTGTTTTGACAAACCAGTGCGATACATGGCGGCCCCCTGCATCGTGGCCGGGATTGGCTTGAGGGTGAAGCGGGCTAGTTATGCGTTCATAAGTGGGAGATAAAGGGATGATTTCATCGTCATCGTTTTTTGTTCGTATTTGATGTATTGTTCCGAGTTTGAAGTTTTTTTTTCTTGCTATCCACCATCTCCTGTATCAACACAAAACTTACAAGGATTCTCCATTACGAATGGCGGCGGACGGGCAGTGAACGAGGAGAAATCTATCTTCGATTGTTCGATGAGGTTAAGTTGCCGCCGCCGCCGCCGGACGGGGCAGGGTTAGACGAAATAAACGAAAGATGTGAAGCGAAGTTCGGTTTTATTGGATCCTTGCTGAAGTTGTTAATATTTTCGATGCATCGTTGTGCTGCGTCCTTAAAATTCCATCTCAGAGCTATTTATTGGCAATTTCTAGGGCTTTCCGATGATTGTCCTGCAATCATGTTGAGTTTATCGGTTTGCAGACATTAAGGATGCAGTTATGCAGGATATTGCTGTGTGGTTTTATGAAAATCGCTCAATATGAGTTTTTACGATTTGAATGTTATGCGCGGTAACCAGTCGGTAATCGATTGCCAATGAATCATTGCATTGGGTGACTTGAATATTCGTTTGGTGAGGGAGGACTTTGGCCTTAATCGTGGCATGACTACATACAGCTTTTCTCAGTTGATGAACGGTTCTGAGGCTACGCTTTATCCAACGCTTGGAATTTGAGTTGAACTGGAGGTTCAAGGAGGGACCCCATTCATTTGTGCCTAAAAATGTAATTTTAATTGGAAGCGATTTGTTCAGCGTGCTGGATGAAGGTCGCACTCATTTTTCTGTTTCTCTTCGATTTGCATGATCCTGAAATTATCGATTGGCTAATATTGAGAGTCATAGCACTCAATGAAAGGCAAGCAAGACAGCTATTGAAACACAAGAACATTAAGGCAATGTTAAAGTATCGTTGTGTCCACATATTACTTGAACAATGAACAATGTTGCTAGGCTTTCGATCGATGTTCGTTTTTCTCAATCATTCACTTTGTTGAACTGCGCTACAACGACGAATGATTTTGTTGTTTGATTTATTTTTTTGATTTCGCATTTCAAGTTATTCTTGGATTTGATCAGCGTTCAATCTGTCACTGATGTATTCGAAGCTGCTTACGAACTTACGAACGCAGAGCATTACATTAAGCCTAGTTTTAATGTTGTTGCTGATGACCTCTTAGGGATTTTGGAAGATTGTTAGCTAAGATCGACCATCATTTTGTCGACCCACATGATGATGAATTCAAAGATGAAGAACTTTGTATTTAGATTTGTCTTTAGACTCCATGCGTTCATTTTTAGATCCATCCTCAAGCAAACTCGTCCTGTATCCGTTGCGACCTGACGTAGTGTGTAAAGCCCTCGATCCCAAAAATGAATGTTCTTGGTTCATTCCCAAGAAGGCACCACCTCTTTCGAGTTCCTGAGAACATACAAAAATACATGTTTAAACAAACATCTCAAATATCGTCGTTTGAAATCGGCATAGGAATGCAAATCGCTTACACTCGTCAGAAAACAATATAACGCTTAACACGAGTGTTCATTGTAGCTCCAGTTACCCTACAGGATGTAGCTACTTCCATCCAAATTAGTATCTTCATAATGATCCAACAGCGATTGACATCATTCGTGTGATATCGTGGTAAACGTGATGGATAATCTGCGTAGTTCATTTATACCGACGGGAAATTCTCAGAAGATTCAATTGGAGTTGAATATGTTGAGATTCATTCTTAACATTGAGCAGATAAACCCAACAGATTCTTTGTAAAGAGAAAGTGAAGTGAAGTCTTCTCCTGATGGCACTACAGTCCAGGGTGGACCTGAGCTTTTGTGGAATTCGTAAATTTTCGATAATGCTTAAAAAAGTTTAAAGCATAACAGACATATTATTAACATCATCATCATCTTCTTCTGATCCGCATGATCCACTAAAGGGGTCTCGGAGGTAAACCATGCACGAGAGATCTCCAGGCAACTCGATCAACTACGTCAACGACTCTTGGTGCAACCATCCCATCCTCGGTCTGCCAAGTGGTCGCCTACCTGATGGAATTGCATTCACGGCCCGCCTCGGAAGTCGTGATAGTGGGGACATTTGTGCTATGTGACCAAATCAACGAAGCATAACTCTTTCCGTTCGGAGAAGCATCTGCTCAACGTTAAGTTCCTCGGGCACTGTCGACATGACAAACATAGTATTAATGATATCATTATAATTATTTATTTATTTTTTCTTAAGAAATTTCATGATATAACGATTTAAAAGCGAATATAAATTTAAAAGAAAAAACAATTGCAATTTATAGTTCATAAAGAACTAGCAACGAAAGCAGTTGAACAATTGAATTGTGGACCAGGGGCATATTTCACAAATCATACATTTCATACAACATACAAAACTGTGATACATCATACACATCATACAATTTTCTGTTTCACAGATTCTACTGGAAGTATTATATGATGTGTATTATTTTGACGTTTAATTTTGAATGACAAATTTCATTGAAAACTAAATAATGTCGTGAATTAAACCCAGACACCGTACAAAAAAACCAAATAATGGAGTTCTTCACTATGATTTAGAAATTATCGAGATTAATTCAGCTATTATAAGACAATTTTTCCAAATAGTACATGATTTTAAATAAAAAAAAATCTTGACGAACTAGCATTCCTTGGTCCTACATATCTAATTAAAAAAAAAAGATGAACAACCATTCATTATTCAAAAATCATTTTTCTCATTTGAAAACTCATTTTTGTAGTGACTACAGCAGTATTAAGTGCTGTAGGAAATGTATGTTCAAATTTGGAAAAAAAACTGCTATATGATGTATGATATTTTTCTGTGAAACAGAATCCTACAACTTACCCACATTTCCAGTGTAAACTTTAGGTGGTACACACTGTATTACAGCGGCTCATACAACAAATCTGAGAAACAGAAATCATACAGCGAAAGTGTCAGAATCATACAATGTATGAGATGTATGTTCTGTGAAATAGGCCCCAGGTACGAATTTATTGAATGAATGAATAGGGTCATTACAATTAAAAACAAAGCATGGTAAAAATAATTTGGTAGACCAATACACAAAACAATTGGAGAAATTCTTTATAATTTGAGATAAGAAGCCATAATTTAATTTTTTTTAGAATATAGATACATTTCAAGTACATCTAATGGAATAAAGTTACTTATTAAACAGTCGTGGAGCGCTTCCAGAAAAGAATTGAGAATAATTATGCAGTCTCTATTGAGGTACTTGGACAAGATTCTGCTCATTTATTCTGAGCCGATATCAAGAAGAGCTTCTATTTAATAGGTAACCAGATCTCTTAAAAAATATTTGTAAAACCTAGTATCAGTAAAAATGTTGCTGGAAACGCAGTCAAATGTTTTAGAGCTTGAATTTTTAAGAGATCGAATAATCTTGTACATTTCGAAACAAGTTAGGGGTTCAAAGAAGAAAATCCGAGGACATGACACTCCACAAAATGAACATATTCAAGCACAGTCAGATTCACAACTATAATATACAAGCTTAAAAACCTTTAGACGAAAATAAGTACATAATTAAATTGTTTAACTAAAACATTGATGTCGGATATCACAGCATTGTCTTATTCAAATTTGTAACTTGAATCTTTTGAATAGATTTCATCTTTTTTAATATGGCACGTAGTGCAGTGTTGTCAAAGTATTATTTTTCAAGCTTTTCTAGACAGGGATACTCTTTGAGTATTGTCAGCGACTCGAAAGAGGTTGTTTATTCTTTTTTCTTTAAATACTCTTTGAGTATTGTCAGCGAATCTTTACATACATGCATATTTCTTTAAACTCTTACGTGCTAGACAAAAATGGCTAAAACTAACTTAACTAACTTATTGGATCTAATTTACTGGCCCTAAGCTAAACTTAAAAATCTTAACTATGTCTTTCGACTTAACCTATATACTTATAGCATTGCTAGTACGCATTTATGGGCATTTGAAAACTAAGGAAAACTTAGAAAGAAAGCAAAAAGTTTAGTATATGAACTTTCTTTTTTTGTTTTTAACCTAAACCTAAAAATAATAAAAAAAAAATTAAGCCTACCTTAAAAGTAAATATTAAACTACTTAACGGTAAGTGGAAGGCATATATACATGGTTTGATTTATATATATTTCACAATATGTAAGTAAGCTTTACATACATGCAATCCATTGTATTTTAGTCATACTTATATATAGATCTAAGTATGTATGTATATATTTTTTTTTCTTTTCTTAATACTACATTAAAACCTAGGAATCGATGAAAGTCGGCCATAGCACCTAATATTTCAGAAGTCTAGCCAGGGTCGAAAGGGATCGACGAGGGCGCTCTTTCTTTTAACCACCTACTGGTGGTGGTGTTGCTTACTCACATCTTTAACATCTCGCATGGATACTGATCTGCTGAATCGGAGAAGCTCCTCAGTGCTCAGTGCTATGTCTCGACTGTAGTTGAGCCGCGTATCCGCGGTTGTCCGAGCAAAGTGGAAGATTAACGGAACTGCTAATTTATCCTGGATCAGACCTGTCTGGTATAATAAAACGAATGCTTCCGAGGGGATGAAGCCGTTATGGCGCACCTTTTCATGGTATCTGTAATTGGGGTAGTAAGCCCCAGAGATCAGGTTGTTTGTCGAGAGCATAGTCCTTGCAACATGCCTGCGAATCACCTTGATTAGGAAATTGTCCACTCTTATCAAGTTCGCCCTGTTATATAGGACTTCATTATGATCGAATTTTTTGTACTGGGACTCTTGTGTTCTATAAAGATGAAGTCAGGCCCTAAGACAAGCCTTCTTATACACCCGAATCTTTTCCATCTGGACAGAGCAGCATCTACATGTTTGTTAAGTCATATATACTGATCTAGACAGATCCCCAGGTATTTGACTACACTTCTTTGCGCCAGTGGATGGCCGTGCTGTCCAACAACTGAAAACTTTCGCCAATTCTTTTTGGTGTCCGCCGAAGCCCTATATAACGGCGTTCTGAACAAGATTGATTCCGACTTCCCAAGGTCGATGATCAACTTCCAGTCGTCGCAAAATCGCTGAATCGTCTCGTAGTCACGTGCCACAATGCCCTCGATGGTAGGACCTGATCTGTACGCAATCATCCGCTGTGTAAATGTTGAAGTGTACCAACAGAAGTTACGTTGCTGTTCTTAACCACAAACTTTCTGTTGGTGAGCATATTGTACAATAGTTAGTGAGCAAGATGTACAATAGTGGTTTGCTAATACCTAGCCTGCTCAATTTGTAAAAGAGCCCTTCCAGCCAGACTGAATCAAAGGCCTTTTCCTAGTCGACAAGCAGGGCACCGGCGCAGTGCTTTTTGTTTCTGTTCCATTGATTGTCGGAAACCAATATCGACGCGGCATATATTGTATCATGCCCCGCCTTGAAAACGAATTGATTGTCCGGAACTATCTTGTTGTCTTCAACCCATTTTATCAACGCTCTATTGATAACTTTTTCGAATACCTTGCTGATATTCGGTAGGAGACTTATAGACTGAAGATTCAACGGATTGGACCCCTTTTAGGAATCGGATGAACAACAGTTGTTTTCCAATGTTCTGGATAGTGTGCATTATTAATAGCATTGTTGAATAAGATGGCGTAAATTTCCACCGCTATTGGGGGCAAGTGCCGAAGAACAATGTTCGATATTCCATCGATTCCTGCTGATTTCTTCTTCTTTAATAACTCGAAGATCTTACGAAGCTCTGCCTTAGATACGAACATGGTATGGCTTCTCAGCAACCACTCGTGTTATCCGACTCCAAACGGCGAAGTTTGAGAAGCTTTTTCTAGACAGTAATTACTCTTTGAGCATTGTCAGTGACTCGAAAGAGGTGGAGCCTTTAATTATCAAAGGTGGTAAATTGGGGTATCGAACCTGGCACCCTCTGCGTAGGAGTCGACGCACTTACCCACTACGCCACGGCGACCCGTGCGTTCGTACTTGGTTGGCGAGTAACCAGAAATCACGCTAGCTGGAGAGTCCTGTTTTGTTGTCTGAGGCCCTGTGGGGCCCAAGAGGTATATTTCGTTCAAGACTTGTTCGTTCACTTGTCATATTTCTATTACTTGCCACTTCTTCACATCTTTTGACAGTCATGAGCTTTTTTTCAGAGAATAGTTAATATCTTCCATGTTTCTCCTAAGCAATCGATCCTTTCTTTCGAAATATGTCCACAAGACATTCTGGCACTCTTTCTGTTCACTTGAAACAGTGTTATATTCAACATACAATTAGTGAAACGTAACAGTGTACGTTCAACTAAACTGCCAGTACCGAGAAACTGAAGTGCAAGTACAATTCCAGATACTGGTACTTTGTTACACCGATTTTTCGACCTACGCGCGACCTCGTCCGGGAGGGTGCCTGACCAGCCGTGGAGAAAGGCCGTGGTCTTGTTGTTGGTTACAGTTTTATATGGGCGCCACGCGATAGATCTCCAGCACGATCCACCACTTTTTAAACCGCTACAGTAAGATGGTAGTCCGCTTTTTAATTTTAATTTTTAAGTTAATTTATTTAAGCTTATACAATTTATTTTTAAACTAACTTAAGACTAACATCAAATTCAAAAAAGAAAAAATAAGGTATCCAAAATACAAGAATTCAAAAAAAAAAACGAATGGTTCTCTTTTTCGGGATTCGAACCCTGTTCCCACCGATCTGGAACGAAAATGCGCGAGCACGAACGCGCACCGCCAACGCCTTGAATGGTCGCGACTCTCCTTTTGATCTACGTGGTACGATTTAGCCTTACCGACCGTTTCGAATTTCACCGCACACAAAGCACACCCGGTTTAACCATATACTCGGATCGATACCTTGGTTTTTAGATCACTGTTACCTCAGGTCTATTAATTTAAGTGCTATTCCGCGATCTCATGCCGGTGTGTCGTGTCCTTGGTACTTCTCCCTCGCTACTGTTCCAGTAGGATGTTGTTTTAATGGGGCGCGAATTCTCCTCTAGCCGTCCAACTGCCTCGTCAATGCAATCACGAATAGGTGGGAAGGAAAAGCCTCGAATCATTGTAAGCCAAATACAATCCAGCAGACGAGTAATCCTCCCTACCTTTCTTCACTCGTTCTACACCTAAGATGTGATCACTGTCAAACTGCACTACTCCTCTTCACTTTTGATATCGATACACCACGTTCCATCCACGAAGTCAGAATGCGACTAAAGTGGATGGGTCCAGCTGCCTCTGCAACGGCTGTACTGTGGAGAGTTGCGGGTCTCCACAATATCATGTCATCTGCACACGATTTCAGCCACTCAAGGTCATGGAACCATAATTGGAGGAACTTGGAAGAAACGAAAAAAGAAGCACCATCTGACAGGATTCGAACCTGAGTTCCAACGATCCGAGCTAGCGCTAGAAGCACAGACCTACGAACCCCACTAGCGTCGGACGAACCAAAACTAGTGATGTAATGTTACGTCCCACACTACACCCTAAACACAATTAAGTAAATTGTATTCTGAAACTGGGCGAAAACCCTTATAGCCTTTAGGCCTAACAACTTAAAGCGGAAAACTGTCTAAAAACATGGGTGATTTGGATGCTGCACCACCCACCACCAGTATCGACAAACTTTTCTTTAATTTCAAAAACTTATGAAAGCCCATATGTCGCACACAAGGATTAATTGCTGTTTACCTAAGCCCCATTTCACTTATAAATCAAAGTCCTTCGCAATGTCCCTGTCCGGCAGATAAATCACCAAAGGGTCTCAAGAAAGCACACAATGTCCCGAAATATCCTGCCAACCGCCGTCCACGACAAAAAGGACTTTACAAACAAAAACAAACTGAAAAAAGGCCAAAAAAACAATGCATAATTAAAAAATCAAATCTTCTAGCACCCCACACAGCAGCGTGCGACGGGATAGATGAAGCAAAATAAAATCTGTGACAAGGCGAGAAGTCGGAAGGTCCTGCGTCTACCACTCGGGCCCCACACGCACACACTCTATAGCACAAACTCTCTCAAGAAATTGTACGCCCGCACATTCATCTTGCGTTAGTGTATGTGTTTCTTCGTTTTTTTCTCATTCTTCACACAACCTTTCCCCGCCGTGCAGACCCAAACCTTACACCACAAAATTATCCTTAAAATTTTACTTCCATTATTAAAATGAAGAAGCGGCGTGCGAGGTGGACAAAGACGGCCGGGACGCGAATGAGGACAAGTTACTGTGCGGACGGATGATGGGTTGAGATGCGATGGGATGGGATGACGAAAAGACTGTGGAATGAAGTGTAGCCTCCATAGATGAATGCTACAAACACACGCACACACTCGCGTGTAAACAAAACAGCGCAAGAAAACAAAAGAAAATCGAACGAAGGAGGGAACGAAGATGACGAGAGCAAGGAAAATGATTACAACAAAAGGATGGAATTTTCAGAAAACCCAGTCAAGCCATCTTAATGATTTTTCTTCGTCTTTGGTCGCTAACTCATTCCCTCATTGGGACGGTGGACGGGCGGACGGGTTGGGGGAAAAGGCGGCATCGACATCCCTTTTATTTGCTTTTGCTTGAGTGAGTTAAAATAGATGGAAAGATATGTTGCGATACATTTTTCTTTGCCAGTTGGTCTTCCGATCCTTCACCAACCAGCCTGGCTGCCTGAGGAGAGAGAGCATAGTGAATCCTTTTTCCTTGGCTTCTCCCGTCCGCTCCTCAAACCCCATTGAAAGGATGAAAAATCTAAATATAAAAGGGTATACACTCTCTCGTCGTTGTCGTCTTCTTAACCAAAAAGTCCGTGCGACTGTGTGTGTATGGGAGATCCTTTGAGTGGAATGGAAAGGGTTAACGTTATGAATACATCGGCCGGGATGCCTGTGAAATCTGAAATGTCCCCCTCACATACATACACATCTATACTCGCGGCAGAATGAATAAATAAAATGATCTAAACACTGAGTTAGACAGGCACACACAAAAATCCCCCGCAGGACCATGCAGGAGGCTGCGTAGATGGGTGGAGGGGGTTTTGTTATCCATTTGAGCAATTTCCACTACCCATCGGCCATCACCCACACGCCGCGCACAACATCCGCTGAAAAGGGGTGAGAGCAGAGAAGATGTCTTAAAACTTTCTTTACTGATTAGATATCTTGGTCGTGGGCCTGCTCCCGCTCCTGGTCCTGGTCTCGTGGCATTCGGTATTCGCATCGTGAATGGCTTTCGGTGGTGCGTGTACATAAAAAGGGGTGAACGCGATTTTCCCAAAAATCGCTTATTTACTTTAAAATTCGCGTGGCATGGGGTTGTCGATGATGGTGATGGTGGTGGTGGTGGTGGTGGATGATGGTGGCGATGGAGGAAAGGGTTAAATTTTGAAGTTCGGTGGTTGCTGGGCGGTACAGCGTACGCATATCACCTCACATTCAAGTCATACATAGAAATCGCGAGAGGCGCGTACAGCGAAGAGGAGTATATAACGCCTCGTGGCTGATTCGTGCGTACACGGATGCGTACGAAATAATTTCCAAAAAAGGGGGTGGTGTACGCACGCACACGGGGTTATGGTTTATGTATGCGTGTATTCCCTGATGGGGTTGGAGAGTGATTCGATGGCGAAAAAAACGTGGTTAAACCCTTTTATGTTTGCTGATGCTGCGACATTGACGGCGGGTGGTTGGTATTACGCGACCAAGTCCGCCATTTTTATATTTTCCATCCGCCGCCGTCGTGCCCTGCCACGAAATGAATCTAATAGAGTTTCCACATCGTTGGATAATTACTGCAATGGAGGAACGTTACAGTTTCAATTTTTTTTTTTGTGTTTTGTTTTTTAGATGTTTTCTTTTTGTTTCGCGCTTAGGACCCCCTCATCCCTTTTCGACGCAGCGTCGTCAAACCTAATAAATGACATTTTCTCTGATTAAGGATATTAATGATAAAATATGTATACTTGCGCTGGGATGTCCCCGAAATGACACATTAAACATATTTTCAAAGAATTTGATTAAGTTTTGGCACTAAAATTTCGCCTGACGGTCCATGGAATGGGGAGGGTTGTGTATCTCCATGGCCAGAGGCATGTATTTGTATATCCATTAATTAAAATTTAACTGGGATTTTATATGTATTTGTTTGATCGAAGGGATGCCGTGAATTTGGTGGCGTGTGAGAAAATGGAGAACGCCTAGCTTCGGTTTGATTTTGAAAGTCCTTGGGACTGCTTCGCTCTCCGGATTGTGTTTATCCACCAACGATTTTGAGGATTTTTTTTTTGCTAATCATTGAACAGGTTTTGTTGACACGTCTTGGTTAGAAATTCGGAAGGAACACGTAGATTTTTGATTGAATTTAAGTGAATGTCTAACACCCTCCAATGGCTTGAGCTCAAACACGTCGCATTCAACTTTGACCAGATTCATTTGATTTGTGTTTACTCTAAGTCTGTCCTCTTTCGTCTCGCATCAGAGTCAACTGGAAATTTTGATGAAGGATATTTGCTCCCGATATTGTTGATGACGGTTAAGGAAGAAATTCGGACTGAGAGAAGGTTAGCTTAAGTATAGGAGGACAGCATCCACACTTAGGCCATCATAGGCCCTTCTTGCTACCACGCGCGTCTATGAACACCTATTCCACAAACCAGTTAGTTAATTTTTAATAAAGCGAAGAAGATGGCTGACTCTTAATCTACCTAGGTTAGCCAGGTCGTCAGCCAGGTCATCATAGACTAGAAGGATGAGAGAGCACTGCAGTTGCATAGCAGCTTAGGTTAGGTTTTGGAAGAGTAGTGTGATTATAGAACATCACTTCCACTCGGTCGGCTTAGAGCCCATTGTAAACCCTTCATTTGTGGAGCATTACTTACTTATCAGGCTGACGACTCATGCAGGGTTCGAGCCTGAGCGGTAGCTGCTTTCCATGATGGTCCTGGGCACGCTGCTTCCAGTCATCAAGACCAAGTTGTCTTGCTTCCGCGATAACTTGGTCTTTAACCCGGAGATTCGGTCTTCCTCTCCTTCTCGGACCAGGAGGCTCGGATTCGAAGACGCTCTTAGCTGGAGCATTGTTGTTCATGTGCTCGATGATTCCGGACTACATCCACATCCTGGTACAGGTCGTAGAGTTCGCGGTTGTGCCTTCTCGTCCATTCGCCTTCCTCTCAGACGGGACCATATATCCGATGTAGAATTTTTCTTTCAAAGGCACCAAGAATCAGCTCCGCAGTTTTGCTATCGTCCAGCTTTTTGTTTTGACAAACCGAAGTAACACCGGTTGCCAAAGGCGGTTCTACGTCGGATCTCCACAGTGAAGTCGATTTTGGAATTTACGTTGGCGCCGAGGTAGACAAACTCCTTTACTACCTCGAAATTGAAAGCTGTCGATTGTGATAATTTGTCCTAGGTGGTGTGCGACGGATCGTTCTATGGTCAACAGCATATACTTTGTTTTATCCTCATTGACCTTAAGACCAGCTCGCTTCGCCTCTTCTTCAAATGCCGTGAATGCTTCCACTACGGCATATTGGGAACGCGCGAAGTGTAATATAAATTCTAATTTAACCTCTTATCTTGTTCCACTTGATGGCTTAAACCACCCCGCGCTCTTTACAAATCTTAGAAGATCCATACCCGCTTTGGCTAAGTCGGCAGTCTCTGTGAAGAACCTTTGGCCCCGCGAAGCTAGGCGCTGATTCTGGAGAACAGGGCAGTGGCACGGCAGTCTCTTCCTCGTCATCGCAACTCCGCATTGATCGCTGGATTCCGTATTCCATTCCCCGAGCATTGCTTTGATGGGGCAGTATCCTCCGACGAGCACACGGATCGAGTTGCGGTTCAACGCTAGAACCTTCTTTGTTCTGCCAATGTTAAGCTCTGGCCACGTCGGTCTTGTATTGTGACATCATTGTGAGCCATGATGAGTTGGCTTCTTTAAGTATGGTTTCACTTATAGTCCAGAGTAGTGCACTGATCCGAAGCTGCATTGATGAATCCACTTCGCTGATGTCCATTTCAGACCCTTGTCAGGCCAATTCGTTCACTCTCTCGTTCCCTGTTACTGAGCTGCGGCCCGGGATCCAGCAAAGTCTGACCCTATGGTGAGTCGCGGCAGTTCAAAACAGCCCTTGATATCGTAATACAGGATCCTGATTTCAGTGCAGGCCGGCTGTCAACAAAGATGGTGATAACTGATGGTGGGATATCGGTTGTGTGGATGGACTTGGCTGCTTTCTCTATTGCCAGAATCTCTGCTTGGAAGAGACAGCACATACCAGGGAGTCAAAATAATTCTTGTTTGTGCAAAGTGTCGGAATAGAATCCGGCCCAGTTCCTGTGTCCATTTTTGAGTCGTCGGTGAAAAAGGGCAGTCTTGTGGCCGTTGATAAGGGCATATGATAGCCACCTATCCCTGTCGGGAAACAGGGAAGTTGCAGGGAAGGCTTAGTCTAGAGAGTTCCGATGGCGCTGTGCCCTGTTATAACGTCAATGAGTGTTCTAAGATTCGGCCTGCTCAATCTAATCAGGCTAAGGGATCGCTTAGGGTCGAGCTTAGGCCAGAGTTGTTTGGTAATGAGGCCCCTGTTTTCAGTTGACCAGTGATTCATTTGAGCAAGTGTTTTTAGCTTTCTTCTTTTTTTGCCTCTCCAGTTAGCACGGTCTCTGGTTAGTTGTTTCCAGTATCGCACGCCAAGTTGGTTAAGGTGCTTCTCCAACTGGGTCCGCCACATTAAGCGCGGGCGTCCTCTGTTGCGTTGTCCCACGGGTTCTCTCTCTTCTGTCCTTGACTACCTCGAAGTTATAGTTGCCCATTGTGACGCTGTGTCCAAGACGTCGATGTTGTGTGTCCTTTCTTGAAGACAGCATGTACTTCCTTTTGCACTCATTCACCGCTAGACCCATTTTAGCCACTTCCGCCTCAATGCCAGCAAACGTCTCATTGATGGCTCGCAGTGTTCTGCCAATCACGTCTATGTCATCCACGTATGCTAACATATGTGCGGACTTCTGGAAGATCGTGCCTCTAGTGTTGGCGTGTGATCGAGCACGATTTTTTCCAGGATGATGTTAAAGAAATCATATGACAGCGCGTCTTGTCTAAAACCTTGACTGCGCTGAAGGAACTGTTATTTTCTTGTTAGGTTTCTCAATCTTAGCACCGTGTAAGACTCGTTGATGTGTGTTCATGTCCCTTTGGAATTTTTAGGGCGCTCTCCTGCGGAAGAGTGTGTCAGTGTCTATATTTCTACTAGATTTACAAATTTCCAAACACATTATTGCTGACAAACCTCACAAGTTACTTACTGCCCTCACGTCGCATGACTTCATGCGGCTTAAACGATCCCCAAAGTCACACCACATGGAATATCCCCACCACACCATGAAAAATAATTCTCGTACTTCCCTAGATACAAATATATCATCCCATTCAGTAAAAAAAACTCATCCCCAGAAAAAAACACCGAAAAGTAATTACAAAAGTTATTATCAGACGTCTAGAGCACCACATATTGCCAAGTCGCTTAAATTGTTCGCGTCCGACGGCCGAGGGATGGCTGTACCCTGAGCATGGTAAAAATCTTATTTTTTTCCATTCCTTCGTCTCCGCCGCAGCGTTTTCTAATTTATTTCCTTTTTTCAGCTGAAACTTTTAATCACCCTTATGAGCAGAGCTCTCTCTCCTCCTGCGAGTCGTCCTCCTTAAGACAGGACGAAACTATACACGCACATGTGCACATCGTCACACTCCGAGGGGTGAATTTATGAGGAATTCGAGGAAAAAAAAGGACTTGTGTTTTCTTTTTTTTTCCTTCAAATTCATGACCGTCTCCATACGAAAAGTTCCAATTTTTTTGTTGAATTTTTTTTTTCGTTCTCTTGCTTATCCCTAATTTCCATCGTCGTTGGTAATGAGTGAGACTGTGCATGGACCAGGGACAAAGCTTTCTTCCAAGACAAGTACACACACACAGACAGACACCCTTCTTAGCAAATGACTGCCCCCAGTGGGGTTGCTTATGCCCGTGGATCTGGGGAGAGGGATATGACATCCTTTAATATACTTTTTTTTTTCTTCTTTTAATGCGTAGACCCATGCAAATGTGTGTATACACACATTTGGCAGGCGTCGCCCATCACTCCGTCTCCACTCCACACCCTCGAGTGCCCAGTGAGTCTCATTATTTGACGGAATTCTTTTTTCTTTCAGTTTTCCAGTGCGTTACCCACCGCCACCGCTTTCGAAAGTCAGCGCAGAGAAAGGTCGTTCTTAGGACAAAGAGGGTATTTAAAACGGAAGGATATCATGAGGGATTCGTTTTATTTTTCAGCTTTTTTTGTTCGTGATTTTCTGTTTTTTTTTCCGCTTTTTTTGTTTTTATTTTACCGTCTCGTGGTGGTCTTGTCTGGAGAGATTCAAATTTAAGGATGTGCAACGCATTTTTTGAAATTAAAACTACGCCAATTGGGTGGAGTGAGTTGGCGCGAAGTGGGAGGCCATCGTGAACACGAAAATGTAAGGGACTCTAAATGATTTGTCTGGAGGAGTGATGGAAGCTGATTCAGAAGAAATCTGAAGATGAATTGAAGACAATTTAATGCCGTGTCCGTTAAAGGGACTGTTCGAGAGGACAGATCGGAAGAGAGAATGTGGCCAAAGTGAGCTTTAATCGATTAGTTTCTTATTCTGGACTTGAATAGCGCAAGTGAAATTCCTTCTTTGACATCACGGTGTATTCCCAAGCCTTCTCAAGTAACTTTCTTAGAGTGAAAAGCTTGTCGGTTGTACTTCTGCCGGGACGAACTAGAACGCGCTTCTAGAACCTTAGCGTAGACTTTTCCGGGAAGACTTAAGAGGGATATGCCCCTGTAGCTGGAGCAGTTTCTTTTGTCCCCCTTCTTAAAAAGAGGGTCAATCACTCTAGTTTGCCAATCGCCAGGTGTCTTACCGAGTTCCCAGGCCACCTTAATAACACGAGAGAGCTCTAAAACTCCCTCTTTACCCATTGCCTTAAGCATTTCCGGCCGGATTTGCAAACTTTTAGTGAACCTATCGCCAAAATGACCTCCTCCACCCTTGGACTATTCTCCGCCCCACTTCTGGTCTCTTATCCTCAGTGCCCTGTTCGGGATTGAGCAGCTCTGAAAAGTGCTCTCTACATCTCCGCAAGATGTCCTCCTCATTGGAAAAAACCACAGCATCTTTGGATTTGACTCCTTCGATGATGTTGAATTTCCCTCTGAGTCTGCAAATTGTTTGCCAGAATACCTCTTTCGCAGATCTACGGTCGCTTTCCAACTTCTCGCCGAACTCGTTCCAAGACTGCTCTTTAGCTGTTCGCACAGCCAATTTGCAAGTCCTTCGCGGTCACAAGAAGCAGTGTCCCCGCAAGAGAATCCAGTCTCTGTTGGTCTTCTTCTTCTCTCTGATGGCTTCATGAACTCTTGGTTTTTCAAGCAACGCAGTTACTTTTTCCCCATCAGCCGCTGCTCCAAGCCTCTTCACTCCACAGACATCCCATGCAAGAGGCAATGACAGCTGTTGAAAACAGCCGCCATTCTTCCCTTACATGCGATGGAACAATTGGAATTCGCTCAAACCTTTGCCGTGCAAAATTTAGCCGCCACTCACTGTTCTGTAGTTTCTCCCACCGTAGGCGTGTAAACACTCTTGGTTTCCGTCTTGGCAGAAGAGGTACAGAGCACACAGCACCAGGTGATAATCAGTTGACAGTTCAGCCCCATCAAACGAACGCCACAAACCATCCGTTTCCTATACGCTGGTATCACAAAGAGATCTATCAATGATTTCTGTTGAAGACTCTGACGGTACCACGTGTATTTATGGATGTTTTTGTGTGGAAAGGTGTTCATCATGCACATGCCATTTGCACAGCAAAAGTCCAACAGCTTCTGTCCGTTGGCGTTCTGGTGAGGATCACCGTTCCCCCCAATCACACTCCCCCATGTCGTTTCCCCCCATTGACCGTTCTCCAAAGCCGCCCTCTAGATCAAGTCATAAGCTACAAAATAAGCCCAAGTCAATTTGCTCTAGGTTGCACGGTTTTTGAGATATGAGCAAGGTAAGGCAACATTCATGAATTTTAAATGTCGGCAAAAATCGAGTTTTGCAGCAAACATTTTTCTGGGACACCAGGCCATCATACATTTCATCAGTAGCTTATGTTTGTAGCTTATGACTTGATCTAGAGGATGGAATTGGAAAATCCACCAATTTACCATTATCTGGGCAAATATTGAACAAGAATAAGGAAAATTTGTTTTTCTGTTGGTTCTTCTAGAACTTTTGACACCTCATATCACGGGAACGGTGCGTCCTACGAGAAAATTCCAATACAATTTTTTGTAGCTTATGACTTGATCTAGAGGATGGAATTGGAAAATCCACAAATTTACGATTATCTGGGCAAACATTGCACAAAAATAAGGAAAATTTGTTTTTCTGTTGGTTCTTCTAGGACTTTTGACACCTCATATCACGGGAACGGTGCGTCCTACGACAAAAATCCAGTACAATTTTTTGTAGCTTATGACTTGATCTAGAGGATGGAATTGGAAAATCCACAAATTTACCATTATCTGGGCAAATTTTGTACAAAAATAAGGAAAATTTGTTTTTCTGGTGGTTTTTCTAGAACTTATGATAGCTCATATCTCGGGAACGGTGCGTCCTACGACAAAAATCCAGTACAATTTTTTGTAGCTTATGACTTCATCTAGAGGATGGAATTGGAAAATCCACCAATTTACCATTATCTGGGCAAATATTGCACAAAAATAAGGAAAATTTGGTTTTCTGGTGGTTTTTCTAGAACTTATGATAGCTCATATCTCGGGAACGGTGCGTCCTACGACAAAAATCCAGTACAATTTTTTGTAGCTTATGACTTGATCTAGAGGATGGAATTGGAAAATCCACCAATTTACCATTATCTGGGCAAATATTACACAAAAATAAGGAAAATTTGTTTTTCTGGTGGTTTTTCTAGAACTTATGATAGCTCATATCTCGGGAACGGTGCGTCCTACAACAAAAATCCAGTACAATTTTTTGTAGCTTATGACTTGATCTAGAGGATGGAATTGGAAAATCCACCAATTTAACATTATCTGGGCAAATTTTGTACAAAAATAAGGAAAATTTGTTTTTCTGGTGGTTTTTCTAGAACTTATGATAGCTCATATCTCGGGAACGGTGCGTCCTACAACAAAAATCCAGTACAATTTTTTGTAGCTTATGACTTGATCTAGAGGATGGAATTGGAAAATCCACCAATTTACCATTATCTGGGCAAATATTGCACAAAAATAAGGAAAATTTGTTTTTCTGGTGGTTTTTCTAGAACTTATGATAGCTCATATCTCGGGAACGGTGCGTCCTACGACAAAAATCCTGTACAATTTTTTGTAGCTTATGACTTGATCTAGAGGATGGAATTGGAAAATCTACCAATTTACCATTATCTGGGCAAATATTGCACAAAAATAAGGAAAATTTGTTTTTCTGGTGGTTTTTCTAGAACTTATGATAGCTCATATCTCGGGAACGGTGCGTCCTACGACAAAAATCCAGTACAATTTTTTGTAGCTTATGACTTGATCTAGGGGATGGAATTGGAAAATCCACCAATTTACCATTATCTGGGCAAATATTGCACAAAAATAAGGAAAATTTGTTTTTCTGGTGGTTTTTCTAGAACTTATGATAGCTCATATCTCGGGAACGGTGCGTCCTACGACAAAAATCCAGTACAATTTTTTGTAGCTTATGACTTGATCTAGAGGATGGAATTGGAAAATCCACCAATTTACCATTATCTGGGCAAATATTGCACAAAAATAAGGAAAATTTGTTTTTCTGGTGGTTTTTCTAGAACTTATGATAGCTCATATCTCGGGAACGGTGCGTCCTACGACAAAAATCCAGTACAATTTTTTGTAGCTCATGACTTGATCTAGAGGATGGAATTGGAAAATCCACCAATTTACCATTATCTGGGCAAATATTGCACAAAAATAAGGAAAATTTGTTTTTCTGGTGGTTTTTCTAGAACTTATGATAGCTCATATCTCGGGAACGGTGCGTCCTACGACAAAAATCCAGTACAATTTTTTGTAGCTTATGACTTGATCTAGAGGATGGAATTGGAAAATCCACCAATTTACCATTATCTGGGCAAATATTGCACAAAAATAAGGAAAATTTGTTTTTCTGGTGGTTTTTCTAGAACTTATGATAGCTCATATCTCGGGAACGGTGCGTCCTACGACAAAAATCCAGTACAATTTTTTGTAGCTTATGACTTGATCTAGAGGATGGAATTGGAAAATCCACCAATTTACCATTATCTGGGCAAATATTGCACAAAAATAAGGAAAATTTGTTTTTCTGGTGGTTTTTCTAGAACTTATGATAGCTCATATCTCGGGAACGGTGCGTCCTACGACAAAAATCCAGTACAATTTTTTGTAGCTTATGACTTGATCTAGAGGATGGAATTGGAAAATCCACCAATTTACCATTATCTGGGCAAATATTGCACAAAAATAAGGAAAATTTGTTTTTCTGGTGGTTTTTCTAGAACTTATGATAGCTCATATCTCGGGAACGGTGCGTCCTACGACAAAAATCCAGTACAATTTTTTGTAGCTTATGACTTGATCTAGAGGATGGAATTGGAAAATCCACCAATTTACCATTATCTGGGCAAATATTGCACAAAAATAAGGAAAATTTGTTTTTCTGGTGGTTTTTCTAGAACTTATGATAGCTCATATCTCGGGAACGGTGCGTCCTACGACAAAAATCCAGTACAATTTTTTGTAGCTTATGACTTGATCTAGAGGATGGAATTGGAAAATCCACCAATTTACCATTATCTGGGCAAATATTGCACAAAAATAAGGAAAATTTGTTTTTCTGGTGGTTTTTCTAGAACTTATGATAGCTCATATCTCGGGAACGGTGCGTCCTACGACAAAAATCCAGTACAATTTTTTGTAGCTTATGACTTGATCTAGAGGATGGAATTGGAAAATCCACCAATTTACCATTATCTGGGCAAATATTGCACAAAAATAAGGAAAATTTGTTTTTCTGGTGGTTTTTCTAGAACTTATGATAGCTCATATCTCGGGAACGGTGCGTCCTACGACAAAAATCCAGTACAATTTTTTGTAGCTTATGACTTGATCTAGAGGATGGAATTGGAAAATCCACCAATTTACCATTATCTGGGCAAATATTGCACAAAAATAAGGAAAATTTGTTTTTCTGGTGGTTTTTCTAGAACTTATGATAGCTCATATCTCGGGAACGGTGCGTCCTACGACAAAAATCCAGTACAATTTTTTGTAGCTTATGACTTGATCTAGAGGATGGAATTGGAAAATCCACCAATTTACCATTATCTGGGCAAATATTGCACAAAAATAAGGAAAATTTGTTTTTCTGGTGGTTTTTCTAGAACTTATGATAGCTCATATCTCGGGAACGGTGCGTCCTACGACAAAAATCCAGTACAATTTTTTGTAGCTTATGACTTGATCTAGGGGATGGAATTGGAAAATCCACCAATTTACCATTATCTGGGCAAATATTGCACAAAAATAAGGAAAATTTGTTTTTCTGGTGGTTTTTCTAGAACTTATGATAGCTCATATCTCGGGAACGGTGCGTCCTACGACAAAAATCCAGTACAATTTTTTGTAGCTTATGACTTGATCTAGAGGATGGAATTGGAAAATCCACCAATTTACCATTATCTGGGCAAATATTGCACAAAAATAAGGAAAATTTGTTTTTCTGGTGGTTTTTCTAGAACTTATGATAGCTCATATCTCGGGAACGGTGCGTCCTACGACAAAAATCCAGTACAATTTTTTGTAGCTTATGACTTGATCTAGAGGATGGAATTGGAAAATCCACCAATTTACCATTATCTGGGCAAATATTGCACAAAAATAAGGAAAATTTGTTTTTCTGGTGGTTTTTCTAGAACTTATGATAGCTCATATCTCGGGAACGGTGCGTCCTACGACAAAAATCCAGTACAATTTTCTGTAGCTTATGACTTGATCTAGGGGATGGAATTGGAAAATCCACCAATTTACCATTATCTGCGCAAATTTTGCACAAAAATAAGGAAAATTTGTTTTTCTGGTGGTTCTTCTAGAACTTTTGACAGCTCATATCTCGGGAACGGTGCGTCCTACGACAAAAATCCAGTACAATTTTTTGTAGCTTATGACTTGATCTAGGGGATGGAATTGGAAAATCCACCAATTTACCATTATCTGGGCAAATTTTGCACAAAAATAAGGAAAATTTGTTTTTCTGGTGGTTTTTCTAGAACTTATGATAGCTCATATCTCGGGAACGGTGCGTCCTACGACAAAATCCAGCACAATTTTTTGTAGCTTATGACTTGATCTAGAGGATAGAATTGGAAAATCCACCAATTTACCATTATCTGGGCAAATATTGCACAAAAATAAGGAAAATTTGTTTTTCTGGTGGTTTTTCTAGAACTTATGATAGCTCATATCTCGGGAACGGTGCGTCCTACGACAAAAATCCAGTACAATTTTTTGTAGCTTATGACTTGATCTAGAGGATGGAATTGGAAAATCCACCAATTTACCATTATCTGGGCAAATATTGCACAAAAATAAGGAAAATTTGTTTTTCTGGTGGTTTTTCTAGAACTTATGATAGCTCATATCTCGGGAACGGTGCGTCCTACGACAAAAATCCAGTACAATTTTTTGTAGCTTATGACTTGATCTAGAGGATGGAATTGGAAAATCCACCAATTTACCATTATCTGGGCAAATATTGCACAAAAATAAGGAAAATTTGTTTTTCTGGTGGTTTTTCTAGAACTTATGATAGCTCATATCTCGGGAACGGTGCGTCCTACGACAAAAATCCAGTACAATTTTTTGTAGCTTATGACTTGATCTAGAGGATGGAATTGGAAAATCCACCAATTTACCATTATCTGGGCAAATATTGCACAAAAATAAGGAAAATTTGTTTTTCTGGTGGTTTTTCTAGAACTTATGATAGCTCATATCTCGGGAACGGTGCGTCCTACGACAAAAATCCAGTACAATTTTTTGTAGCTTATGACTTGATCTAGAGGATGGAATTGGAAAATCCACCAATTTACCATTATCTGGGCAAATATTGCACAAAAATAAGGAAAATTTGTTTTTCTGGTGGTTTTTCTAGAACTTATGATAGCTCATATCTCGGGAACGGTGCGTCCTACGACAAAAATCCAGTACAATTTTTTGTAGCTTATGACTTGATCTAGAGGATGGAATTGGAAAATCCACCAATTTACCATTATCTGGGCAAATATTGCACAAAAATAAGGAAAATTTGTTTTTCTGGTGGTTTTTCTAGAACTTATGATAGCTCATATCTCGGGAACGGTGCGTCCTACGACAAAAATCCAGTACAATTTTTTGTAGCTTATGACTTGATCTAGAGGATGGAATTGGAAAATCCACCAATTTACCATTATCTGGGCAAATATTGCACAAAAATAAGGAAAATTTGTTTTTCTGGTGGTTTTTCTAGAACTTATGATAGCTCATATCTCGGGAACGGTGCGTCCTACGACAAAAATCCAGTACAATTTTTTGTAGCTTATGACTTGATCTAGAGGATGGAATTGGAAAATCCACCAATTTACCATTATCTGGGCAAATATTGCACAAAAATAAGGAAAATTTGTTTTTCTGGTGGTTTTTCTAGAACTTATGATAGCTCATATCTCGGGAACGGTGCGTCCTACGACAAAAATCCAGTACAATTTTTTGTAGCTTATGACTTGATCTAGGGGATGGAATTGGAAAATCCACCAATTTACCATTATCTGGGCAAATATTGCACAAAAATAAGGAAAATTTGTTTTTCTGGTGGTTTTTCTAGAACTTATGATAGCTCATATCTCGGGAACGGTGCGTCCTACGACAAAAATCCAGTACAATTTTTTGTAGCTTATGACTTGATCTAGAGGATGGAATTGGAAAATCCACCAATTTACCATTATCTGGGCAAATATTGCACAAAAATAAGGAAAATTTGTTTTTCTGGTGGTTTTTCTAGAACTTATGATAGCTCATATCTCGGGAACGGTGCGTCCTACGACAAAAATCCAGTACAATTTTTTGTAGCTTATGACTTGATCTAGAGGATGGAATTGGAAAATCCACCAATTTACCATTATCTGGGCAAATATTGCACAAAAATAAGGAAAATTTGTTTTTCTGGTGGTTTTTCTAGAACTTATGATAGCTCATATCTCGGGAACGGTGCGTCCTACGACAAAAATCCAGTACAATTTTCTGTAGCTTATGACTTGATCTAGGGGATGGAATTGGAAAATCCACCAATTTACCATTATCTGCGCAAATTTTGCACAAAAATAAGGAAAATTTGTTTTTCTGGTGGTTCTTCTAGAACTTTTGACAGCTCATATCTCGGGAACGGTGCGTCCTACGACAAAAATCCAGTACAATTTTTTGTAGCTTATGACTTGATCTAGGGGATGGAATTGGAAAATCCACCAATTTACCATTATCTGGGCAAATTTTGCACAAAAATAAGGAAAATTTGTTTTTCTGGTGGTTCTTCTAGAACTTTTGACAGCTCATATCTCGGGAACGGTGCGTCCTTCGACAAAATTCCCGGACAATTTTTTGTAGCTTATGACTTGATCTAGAGGATGGAATTGGAAAATCCACCAATTTACCATTATCTGGGCAAATATTGCACAAGAATTAGGAAAATTTGTTTTTCTGGTGGTTTTTCTAGAACTTATGATAGCTCATATCTCGGGAACGGTGCGTCCTACGACAAAAATCCAGTAAAATTTTTTGTAGCTTATGACTTGATCTAGAGGATAGAATTGGAAAATCCACCAATTTACCATTATCTGGGCAAATATTGCACAAAAATAAGGAAAATTTGTTTTTCTGGTGGTTTTTCTAGAACTTATGATAGCTCATATCTCGGGAACGGTGCGTCCTACGACAAAATCCAGTACAATTTTTTGTAGCTTATGACTTGATCTAGAGGATAGAATTGGAAAATCCACCAATTTACCATTATCTGGGCAAATATTGCACAAAAATAAGGAAAATTTGTTTTTCTGGTGGTTTTTCTAGAACTTATGATAGCTCATATCTCGGGAACGGTGCGTCCTACGACAAAATCCAGCACAATTTTTTGTAGCTTATGACTTGATCTAGAGGATAGAATTGGAAAATCCACCAATTTACCATTATCTGGGCAAATATTGCACAAAAATAAGGAAAATTTGTTTTTCTGGTGGTTTTTCTAGAACTTATGATAGCTCATATCTCGGGAACGGTGCGTCCTACGACAAAAATCCAGTACAATTTTTTGTAGCTTATGACTTGATCTAGAGGATGGAATTGGAAAATCCACCAATTTACCATTATCTGGGCAAATATTGCACAAAAATAAGGAAAATTTGTTTTTCTGGTGGTTTTTCTAGAACTTATGATAGCTCATATCTCGGGAACGGTGCGTCCTACGACAAAAATCCAGTACAATTTTTTGTAGCTTATGACTTGATCTAGAGGATGGAATTGGAAAATCCACCAATTTACCATTATCTGGGCAAATATTGCACAGAAATAAGGAAAATTTGTTTTTCTGGTGGTTTTTCTAGAACTTATGATAGCTCATATCTCGGGAACGGTGCGTCCTACGACAAAAATCCAGCACAATTTTTTGTAGCTTATGACTTGATCTAGAGGATGGAATTGGAAAATCTACCAATTTACCATTATCTGGGCAAATATTGCACAAAAATAAGGAAAATTTGTTTTTCTGGTGGTTTTTCTAGAACTTATGATAGCTCATATCTCGGGAACGGTGCGTCCTACGACAAAAATCCAGTACAATTTCTTGTAGCTTATGACTTGATCTAGAGGATGGAATTGGAAAATCCACCAATTTACCATTATCTGGGCAAATATTGCACAGAAATAAGGAAAATTTGTTTTTCTGGTGGTTCTTCTAGAACTTTTGACAGCTCATATCACGTGAACGGTGCGTCCTACGAGAAAATTCCGGAACAATTTTTTGTAGCTTATGACTTGATCTAGAGGATGGAATTGGAAAATCTACCAATTTACCATTATCTGGGCAAATATTGCACAAAAATAAGGAAAATTTGTTTTTCTGGTGGTTCTTCTAGAACTTTTTACAGCTCATATCACGGGAACGTGCGTCCTACGAGAAAATTCCAGAACAATTTTTTGTAGCTTATGACTTGATCTAGAGGATGGAATTGGAATGTTCATCAATTTATTGTTATTTGGGCAAATTTTTGTCAAAAGTAAGGGAAATTTGTTTCTCTGGTGTAAATTATATGCAATTTTTCATCGGCCTTGAAGGAAAGTCGATCTGAATTGTTGCTCTCGACATGAATTCGCATTGTGTGTATATAAATACAAACTGAATCTTCTATTTAATTTTCTAAGATAATTAGTAATGCACATAAATCACAATTACAAATTATCAAGATATATCAAAAACTTTAGGCACAGCTAATCATAAACCAAAAACTGAAGCGAATTCACATCCTGAAATGAAATGAACATGCATCTAGAGAGTAATCTGAGTCAAAAGCATTTGCAAGCAAAGCATTTGCAAACTTCGTCCTTTACTGCATCCTCATGATGTGCCACCGTTGTTCGAAACAAATAGTATGCTACATCTTCGTTTATTAGCCAAGAGCTTCTCATCGAAGACAAATGCACGGTGCCTTTCATAATCTGCGAGAGCATGTCCCTCCCAGTAAATTCTTTCACTCATGCATGCAACTCGAAATATCCACAAAACATCCCCCACCATGAACTCCACAAGAAAAGCACATTCCTTCTTGTTATCCTAATGAAATCCTTGCGATTGTGCTGGTACCACATTCAGTCACATTCCATCGACACCCTCACCCACACCTTGACCACAAAAGGCAACCATCCAGCTCCAGCTTCTATGAGAGGGAAATATTTCAATTTATTATTTATCCTTAAAGGACCCAAAAAGATGGTGAAATTCTCCAACTGACCACTTTCGTTATCTTGGTGTTTTCTGCTCAGTATTTGTCTTACATCGTATGCATCCAAGTGTCCTCTCACCGACCCCATCCCCCGTCAGATCCAAGAAAGGAATGCAATACACCATCCCCACTCCCCTGCCCTCTGGTGATTTTGTTTTATTGAAATGTCAGGATTAATGTGTTTCCTTGCGTCAAAAGGTGGTCAAGACGAATAAATTTCCTGTTGTTCAGAGACTAGTCCAGAGTCTCCGAGAAAAAGAGAGAGAGAGAGAGACAAAGTTTGAGGTTAGCTTCCAAGGAAATGGTTGCGAAGATATTTTCAAAATTTTCAATATGCTTTCGCACACATCCAGTGAGACCTATGAGGAGGTGAATAGAGTGGGAGAGTAAAAGAGTATCGAAAGGATAATGAATCCTTGGCTTTTGCAACCAAGAATAAATGTCTTCGAATTTATCCTTCTTCAGTCTTAGCCTCACCCTCACACACTCTCTCCGGCACTGTGCCTGTGTGCAATGTGTTATCCTAGCAAGCGGATATTGTGCCACAAAATGTAGCATAGTCAGCACAGTTTCGTAAATTTCATTCTCCACATCCCCCCGAAAGTTGGGCGATATCGAAGGAAATGAGATTTCACTTCACGTTCAGAGATGAGAAAAAAGAAATTAAATAGAAGTGAAAAAAAGGAGAACACCCACGTATCTTGCAATTAAGAGGAAAACAGCAAATTAAGGATGCGATATCTTTTTTTTTCCTTCTTGTCACGGAAATAATGATGCAGCCACCGCCGACAGGAGACTCACCGACAGATGAATGAGAGAGAATCCTTTCGAATGGAAAAAATGTAAATTAAAACGCGAAATAAATTCACTCCTGCGGAAGGGAATGAATTAAGAAACAAAGGAGAACTGGAGAAAAAAATAAGAGATAAAATTCATCAAATTAACCACAGAGCAGCGAATTCTGGCTTTAAGGATTCAGTCACTTAAAGGACTCATCAGTTGCAATAATCTTCTGTTTTAATCTCTTCCTCTCTCTCTCTCTCTCTCCCTCGCACTCAGTTTAATTCAGTCATTCCGTCATTCCCAGAATAAGAATAAGCAACGTCATCTTCTTGACAAGCGCTTGAGAAAATCCGGATCCTTTGAACCATCACTCACTGTCCACTTGCATTGTTGAGCATAATTTTCACATGTCACAACACAAAAGCAGCGAGCACACAGAACAACGTCAAAACAACCCTTCCCCCAGGCCGACTGTCCACTTGGTTGTTGGTTGGTCGTCTTTCAAAGGGACATTTTAATACTGTTTACATATTTTTCAACGATAATGATAGCCAATTGAGAGGCGCTCACTGAATGGGACAATGGTCAAGCGGCACTGGGGCAAGGGATGAATGTGCAACAAGTCACCGGAAAATTTATCATAATTTGTTTTACTTTTTTTTCCTTCTATGGTCCGCGCTGTCTCTCTTTAAATTTAGGGGTTCACTGAAAAATTGTTCGTCCTTTTTTTCTCTCGTCTGTGTTCCTTTCCTGTTTGTGTGGTGCCCTTGGAGGGTCGATAATTGGTTTAACTGACCATTGGACATGGGTTGTCCACTAGGGGTTGAAAAGATGAGCGCAACAAGAAAAAAAGATCTCGAATCTCGTTATGGTCAAGCCAATTTGAAAAGGGGGAAAACACGAATTACGATGATTGAGGTTGTTATACGCATAATCCTCTTGACCATTTGGATGGAGTCAGTGGTTTTTTTTTGCTTGCGTATCCCTTGAGAGAGGGTTGCTATCTATTAGCGGAAGCGATTTATGGTTGATCCGGGAGAGGCGATTTAATGTCATCAAAACGATGAGAATCAGTGTTATCTGTGCACACATGAACACCTTGGCAGGGATTCTTTTTTGGAGGGCTGCTGACCAACCGATGTGTGGTCAGTCATGTTTTTTTTGGCGGCGAGGGGTGTGATTCGATTGTTGGGCGTTATTGAGTTGTCATCTCGGTTTATTTGATTTTAAGTGGATTAGGGAGTGGCTGCTTCTTGATAGGGGGAAGGTGAGGTAATTGTGTGGACTGGACGAGTGGTCAATTTGAAGGGACTTGTTGATATGTTTGAGAGATGATTTACTGTCTTTATTGTTACTATTGTGATTGTAAGAGGATTTGAGGGGATTGAAACATTTCCTGTGAATAATTGGGTAATAAATTTCGTCATGAATAATTACAACGCAATGGACAACCGATGCATGGTTTCAAAAAGCACTTAATAGTTATGGATGGAAGGGCAATCGAAGCCATATAGCCAGCACCTGTTCTAAATGGCTACCAGGCAGCGAGGGAGGACACTATATAATTTCATCGAAAGTAAGTAGATGCTCTGGAGAACAGTTCGTATTGAAAGACTTCCGACAACTTTCAGAAAGAGATTTGAAGAAGCTATTATGGAGGTTCTGATTCGTTTAATGAACACTTTTCTGTAAAGGCGTGAGACTAAGCGAGTCAACATTGATAGGCAGACAACGACTAAAGAGCATTAAAAAATTGACAGTCCCACATTAAAATATAAGATCTGAATTCACCAATGTGATCAATACTACAATTATTGGGGGTAAACTGCACCGAGTCCTTTAGATCTCTTGTACGTCCTATTCATACCTTTCCTGTTTTAAGAGCTCCCCTCCCATGCAGCTCTTTTCAGAGTTGTCTTGAGGGTTATATGCTCCTATTGGGCGAAGGTGGAAGAGATTTATTCTAGAATATTCTGTCTAAGCCAGTTTCCTTTAGGAATCCGAGAATGAGAGCTGGTTCTAGTGACTTCAGTTCTTCCTCTGAGATTATGTGATTGCCCACATATCTCTGTCTTTGGTGGGGTAGCCCGTCACAAGATCCCAGTATATGTTCTGGACTTTAATGAGATTCTCCACACAAACTGCACAGACCTTCATCTGATACCCCTAATGATCCCTGAGTTAACAGCGCCTTGTTAGGAAGTCTATTAGGATAGGTTTTTGCTCATTCTGATACATGCCTCAAACCTCTTAGGGTTATGTTGACCCAAGAGTTTCTTGGCCTGCTTCATGCCATGAGCATCAGTACTACAAATGGGTCATAGTGTTTGATGCAAAAGTTCAAGCGATCGAAATATGGTCTAGAGGATAAGATCTACCACGTCAAATACAGAGCGGCCTTCAAGCCGTCACGTGACAGATCCCAGCAGCCAGATTCCGGTTACGGATGTGGTGTCCACCAGGCTCGATAACTTTAGCAATGATGTCCTCCTTCCTAGATCTAATAACGATCTTGTTTTCGAAGCTCGAGCATTGTTTTTATGTCCTTACTTGGAGACCATAGAAGTCACCTCGCTATTGTCATCTTTGTTCCCTCCCGAGAGTATGCGTAATACAGATTGTTATGAGTTGTTCGCTTCCAAAACAAAGCCTAAATCTGCGTCGAACAACAAATCCATATCCAAAAAAGCAACTCTCCGTTGGAACACCAACCCTTAGTGTACAATTTTCGATTCACTCATTTTTTTGCAATGCTACGCTGTATAAATATAGGTGACCGATAAAAGGAATAAGTTAATTTGACATCAAGAATTAAATTCTTTTTGAACTAATAGTTTCGTTTGATTGATAGGTCTTCCTCGTGGCACAGTAGGGCAGAATGCGATTCTATGCGGGCAGAAGATTGTAATTCTATGTACAAAAATTAATTTTCAGGTACCAAGCTTTTTACTCCTAAACTTCATTTATTTAGTAATAAATCGTAGATTGCGTCCCATTGTGCCCTACTGGCTCTGAGTCAAAGACTCATCGGCCTACTACATGTCCTAAATGTTGGATCCTAGGGTGCTTCATTAGGTTGCAGTCGTTGTAACGTCAGCATCGTGACTCGTCTCCTCCAAATGCCATTAACACAAACACGATCAAAGATTGAACCCTTTCCTTCGAAGAGCCCAAGGTCTTCTTCATTTGCTCTTGAGATTGTCCACGCACCATAGAGCATAGGACAGGTATGATCAAGGTGTTATATAATGTTAGCTTGGTCCTTTCGGAGGAGGCTCTACTACTTAATTGCCTCTTGAGCCCAAAGAAACAGCGGTTGGCAAGAGTAATTCTGCGCTTAATCTCGGTAATGGTGTTGTTCGTACTGTTTACTTCAGAGCCGAAGTAAACGAAGTTATTCACTACCTCGAAGTTATAGCTGCCTATGGTTACGTTTTGGCCAAGTCGTCGATGTTGTTCGTTTTGCCCTCGTTCACCGCTAAACCCATTTTGGCCGCTTCCGCTTCAATACCAGAAAACGCTTCATTGACGGCTCGCAGTGTTCTGCCAATCACGTCAATGCCGTCCGCGTGTACTAACAGTTTTACGGACTTCTGGAAAATCGTGCCTCTAGTAGTCTAGTTAAAGAAGTCACATGACAGCGCGTCGTCTGAAGGTATAGACGACTTCGTTACCGACCTTGATTGAAGAGTGAGAATTCTACATCGTCATCCTGCATAATCGGACGAGATTGGCAAGACTACTAGGCATGGCGTTGTATAGCTGAAATCGACGAATAGACGGGGGGTGTCGATTTGCATCTCTTGGGTTTTGCCAGGGTCTGCTGTATTGTGAAGATTTGGTCAGTGATGGACTACCCCGGTCTAAAACCGCACTGATAAGGACCCATACCAGTGGGCTCAAGCGCTCACACAAAATGGTGGGGAACATCTTCGATCGATACCAAACATTCGTACTTGCAAAAGGTGGTTCTGAATAAGAGATATGACTAGTCATACTTTTAGGAATGCAAACACTAAGGTAGATATTAGGGCTTAGTAAAATAAAGATAATAATAATATAATATGGTTGACATAGAGGGCCAGGGCCTAGCTTCTCAGTCTCAGCAAACACTCGTGTTATGCGTACTATTGTTCCTTCACGAGTGGAAAGGAGCTACAGTTTAAAGCCGACTCCGAACGGCGAAATTTGAGAAGCGCGAAATTTAGGAAGACAGGAATACTCTTTGAGAATTGTCAGTGACTCGAAAGAGTTGGAGCCGTGAAATATTAAAGGTGGATAGTTCGGGTATCGAACCTGGCACCCTCGGCGTAGGAGTCGACGCACTAACTGGACTCTCCCTAAGTTGCAATTCTCTCCAACTCGGAATTTTTCGGCATATTCTACATAAATCCCCTCATTTTTCATACAAAAGCCTATCTATAAGTCAAACTCTCTCTATCTCGACTTAGGGAGAGTCGACTGTATATACATCTTTTTTGAACTCATCGCGTAGTTTGGCGAACAGTGTAGGGTGGACTACATAACAGCTTCATCTTCTGTCGTTGAGTCTTGTGTATATTGATCTAATACACCAGACTCAACCACAACTTGTACGATTTGAATAACTTCCGCTTCAGAAACCAAAAGGGATTGATTTCGGCCGTGTTTAAAATTAGGGGGACGCTGATATGACTGAATTTCAGACTAGACCGAGACGATTTGCCGGCCTATTGCAGTTTATGCAACCTCAACGAACGTGGGGATGGCTTGCATTTTCTAGGAAAATTACCTATTCTATGCCAATCTTTAACAACAACTTCATTTCAGATCAAGAAGTACGAGTCCTACTCAACTGCGATGGAAATATAAATAACCTCTACAAATTTAACAAAACCGAAATGTCCAATAGAAAGCAAATACCAAAGGAAGCTTTCTAACTGAAATCCACCGTGACTCAACTGTGACAAAAAAAGGGTTAGAATCGTATATTAAAACAAACTAAAATATGTACAAAAAACTATCGTACAGAAACTGTTATAAAAATTATAAAATACCATGTAATTATTTAGCTAAATGATGTCAATCGGGCAGGCGGTTTAGGCAAGTTTAAGCGGTTTTGTAAAAAAAAAATCATAATGAAGTTGTAAAAATATAGTATACAAGTAAATCATAATTCATACATCTTAACCGAAACGACGCTGTCGTCGGAAAACCATCGAAAACGAACTGCAGGGACTGAATTCCTACAAATGCCAGAATGTAGGAGTAATAGACCAAGAGACGAATCCACCATTTTTACCCGTAGCAGAGGATGTATTTATTCGCTTGTGCATACACTAAACATTTAAATCTAGATTATTTGACGACGCAATTGGGAATACTTAGACATTCTGCTTAAGTCAGTTTCTGCAGTGTAGATTGGGGAAAATTCTTCGATGATTTAGCAGGATGAAGAAGTCGTTCAAAGCAGTGAATAGATTGAGAATAAAAATACCTCCACACTAGATCTTTGAAATATTTGGTCACATACAGAAGATTTTTTCCGCCAAAATAGAGCAGAAAAGACACACAAAGAAGCGAATTTCATGCTCTGAAGAATGTATCCCAATTAAAAAATAACCAACACCGCTGGACTGCGGAAAGAGCGCCTTAAATGACAAGTTTGTTAAATAAAACCCTGCAAGATCAGAAACATCTTCTGAAACAATCGTTCCGCAAGAATCGAAGGTTTTCCAGAGTGTGACAATTCCAATCACCCTTGAAGGAAAACAACTGAAAGAAATCCTTACCGAAAAAAAACTACATTCAAACACAAGCAACCGCAGGAGATAAAATTAATGATTATGTGGTTCCACCTTCTGAGCAAACGAAATAAAAAATAAAAAAAAAACATACGCGGAGGAAAGAGGATTCCTCAGCCGATTAAGGATTGCCTATCCATGCATCCCATTTCGACATGTGCCCATTTATCAAACGCAGATAAACATAAAATCCGCATTCATTAAAATTTCCACTGTTCTAAACACCACAAGGACATGCCGGAAAATGCTTCCCTCGAAATATTTTTTTTCGCCTCTCCGTTTTCAGTCGCTCTCCAGCTGCTGCTACAGATCGCGCGATACGTACGTGTGTGTACGCGAAACCCCCCACTTTACACGTGTAAATCACGCATAAGCTCATTTTAATATATGATGCGACTACACACACTAAGGAACACGAGCAAAGTAAAAAAAAAATACAAGGATCTGGAAACAAAGGCAAGGACAGGGAATACGAGTAATGATGAAAATAAAAAAAAATAGGAAAGCGAATTACACTCGAATGTGTATGTGGATGGCAAAGCCGTTGTGTATGCGTAAGGATACGCAACGTACTTACATTCATTCCCCCTCGACGGCACATCCACATAATTATGCAAATTAGTTTGAATTTCATCGGGGCAGCAGCGTTAGAGACGCTCTCTGCGTGAGTGACTGCAAGCGAGTCCCTGCCATCGGTTCGACCGAGAGTGTTACTTCCAAATATGTACATATTTTTTTGTTTGCTGCCGTTGTTCGTCCTGAAGTGTATGTGCGTGTGTTTGGAAACGTTTAGCGGCATGTGTGTTGGGATCCTGCGAGTAGCCTGGGGCGTGGAGCGATAACTTAAGAAGGATTTTTCTTTTTAAATGACAACCATCGCAAGATGTTGACTGATGATTGGAGCTCTTCGAGTTTCATTGATGCACGAGGGTACTTGAGGATTTTCCTTTTTTTTTGTGTGGTGTGTCGTTTTGAATTTAATCGCGTTCGCATAAGCGGCGTTCGAATCATCTTCGCGGGGGACTCTGATGGGTTTAATGATTGATTGGAAGTCAGGAATCGTCTCCGGGAGCACTAAATCAATGTTTTAAACTTTAGAGTGAAAAAATCGAAATTTAGGTCACGAAGATGTGGACTTTTGACCAGGGGCCGGGTCCACAAGCGTTATTTATTCGCCGTGTACCTATGTACATAGCCGAAAGTAGAGAGAATGGCACTTCAACGAAACTCTAAGCCTTCGTCAGGCAATTTCTGTTCCCCAAAAGAAAGGGCTACACACTCATCTTCTTGTTCATTGGACCGAAGCCCTGACTGGAGACCTGCCATGTGCCTTGTGCTTAGCCTGCTGGACTGTACTCTACAAACTTCACAGATGGACGGATGGACGGATGGACGGATGGTCGGATGGACGGATGGACGGATGGACGGATGGACGGATGGACGGATGGACGGATGGACGGATGGACGGATGGACGGATGGACGGATGGACGGATGAACGGATGGACGGATGGACGGATGGACGGATATGACATGTCTGGATCCTACGAAGTAAGGCTGGAGTACATATCTGAATTTGCCGGGCGAACAAGAAGATGAAAATGCCTTTTTATGGGTTGTCTGCATTTTTATGACTCTGGTCTAACCAATGTTAGATCAGTCACTCATAACTGCGAAAACGTTTAACAACGAAGTTGCATTTGTCGAAACATAAGAGGTATCATCACATGTTTCTAATTCCGCAGGAATGAATGTCTTGGTAACACAGCCAAGTTTGCGGTTTTCAACTCATTATTAATTTCAAATCTGAACTCTGGTCATCAAATTCGGGTAATGACCTAAAGAAAAAGATCAATAATACATGCTGTTGAGTTGAGATTGCTTCGTGCTGTTGTGATGACGATGATGAGAATGAATGTGTGAGTGTCTTCTTAAATGCAGTCATCTGCGAAAGTCTGATCACCGGCCTGCTTTGTGTCTGCAAATCGAAAAATTTCGTTTTTTTGCAAGCAGCCGACTGCCAGTCATTTTATACTTATGTGCAGGAATGAAGTATTACAGAGATGCCCGACTTCTACTTCGCTTGCCCCTTAAAATGTTTGACAACTTTTTTATAACGTGTTCTTAAACCAAATTGACCAATCAGAGAACGGTATTCACGTTATTTCGTAAAGATCCGTCAAAAATTCATGAATATCCGTTAAAAGAGGACTCAAATTCGTCGATGGACTAAGGGGCAATCAGCTGTGATGTCGACTATCTCTTTAATACTTCATTTCTGCTTTTGTGCTCATAATTGTCATGGCAGTGAAAAGTATTGTTTTGGAGTTTCTTGTGAAGGAAATATTGAGAAAAGAAGATAAAAATTTGTTAATTGATGGACCCAAAGACCAGAAAAAAATTTTTTTAAGATGGCATGGCCGTTTCCGCAAAACTAATTTCTTCTTGCAAGCTCGGACTACATGGTCAATCGGGTCGCAACCAGCAATTTCAAATCCCCGTGAATCCACCTTTTCTCATCCCCGCAATGAATAAATTAGAATAAAAGCTGTGTTTTTTTGCAAGCTTATATACGCTTAAATTACAAGTGCCAAAAAAAAAAAAACGATCTTCGGCGCTTAGTAATTCCTCATAAAATCGTTGCAACACCGACGATATTTATGACAATTGTGACAGGCAGGGGGTGGAATCGTATAAGGTGATGGAATGGGCACAATCTTCGGTTTGCGATTGTGTAGGGTGACAATCACTTTAAAAGCAAAAACACTTGATAATTATAAATTAGCAACTGAAAAATGAAAAGAATCGATTACGGGACCTAAACGGAATATATAGCAGAGACACTCTGGCTATACCACAAGTTGCCTACTTATGGATGCAAAAACATTTAAAAAGTATCTAATACATCAACCACACCTACAAATGTAAGCCATATACAGCAACCTAAACAATGAATGACTAAATTCAGGAATGAACACACAGGACATTGTTTTTATCCGCTCTTATTTGATAAGCGGCGATAGATATGATGAGTAACTTAAGCGGTTATATGATTTGTTGTTATGATTAGTTGTTAGTGTATTTTACATGCAAATTGAAATCTAAGCGTATATACGCTTGCAAAAAGACACTTAAAGTTGCTTATTATATAAATTTTCACCAAAATACTCACATTGTTCCGCAAAACATATCTGCCTACTTTCCTGCAACTATTTGGTTTTGGCTGCTATCTGCCCGATGTCTACTTTTTTACTGCCTATTGTAGACGTTCACGAACAGAACAAATTATGGTCGGCCTGCTTTAGTTCGATTTGATTTCTAGTTTACGAACTCAACTAACGCAGGTCTTTGTTAGTCTGACGTTTACGAAGACGCCCTATCTCTCTGTGTACGGTCAAACGGACCCTTGCGGAATACAGCTCCCAAATTTATGTTCAGACTTTAGAGAAGAACATTTTGGGACTACATCATTGACATTCCCGTCAAACTCATCGCTCTCAGTTGGATGATAAATAATAGCTGGCGGTGATGTATAGTGCCAAGAGCAAGTTGATGAAAACAATTAGGTGTCAACTGAAATACGCAACAAAAACAAAAAAAAAACTTGCCAGAGTTAGTATATATGTATGTACTTCTATTCATGTACAGTGGACTCCCCCTAAGTCGAATTGTCACGGTATACCATAATTTGTTCGAGTTAGAGAGAGATTTTGTATGGAAAGTTGAGGGCAATGTATGCAAAATATGGCGAAAAAGTTCGAGAGTTTCGACTTAAGGAGAGTTGGACTTAGGGAGAGTCCACTGCATGTATCAGTCATCTTATGCAGCGATGAAATTCAGCAGCTTTTTGCTAATTACAACCCATAACGACACTACTAGGCATTATCTTTAAGGACTGACACAAGTTTCCTGCACTTCAGGAGGAGCAGAAAATACGCAAGTGTATATAAAAAAGAATGTTACTCTGTTGACGCTAACCAGCTAAGCTATTAGACCACTCTTATACACTGTGTTACAACCGATCAGTAATGGCTATATATAAACTTCTGCACATTCCTTTTTGAAAGAGATTAAAAGTAATCTGTTGTTTGGAAGCCAGTACTTAATAGTTTGACGAAGTGAATAGGATTTCAAGGACTTAGGTGACAATCTCTTTTCGTGTATGATTGTTATAACTTTTCTCCTATAATAATAATAAGTTAGTTAAGAATAAAATCAATTATTTTTTAAGAACCTCCAAACACTCGGACTCTCTCGGTACAGACAAATCCAAGTGCATAGGGACTAGATCTGTTACCAGCTGTCAAATATGGTTCGGCATCGTGTGGTACTGCAGTCCCAGGCGAACTGCGAACTCAACCAAATGGTTTTTCCAACTAGAGCAATGCCTTTCAGGCTAAATTCACACACGTAGTTTAACCGATGGAAGTAACAATAATAAAACACTTGAATATATTTTTTCTGATCAAATTAATTGAAGGTAAGTCCGTATCGCTTCGCAAACTACACCAGAGTGATCTTTATTCATGTTCACTGCTCTCTCACCGGTAGGCCCTTTTACCTGTTTATCTCTTTTTCTTAGAAGAGTGCCTGAACTCGTTATAAGGGCTGCTACAGTAGGTAGGTAGGAAGATGTGACTGGCAAGGCCCATCATGGTATTTGCCTCACTTAGACCTTTAAGGTCGGTTGTGCTGTCACTATTCGGCTTTTCCCACCACTTCGTTGACCTACTATACTCTTTCTCAGTCACCTCTTTTGGTGTGTGTAATTATACCTATAACCAGTTCGTGGTTGATGGATATCTTTTATGTTTGTAGGTGCTAGATCCGCAAGACAAGTAGCTACCCATATATTCACTTGTTGCCTCTGCAAGGGCTGGGCAGGTTCCGAGGTAGTGTAACACGGTTTCCTCTTCCGCCTCATCCATGCAGCTTCTTCAAAAGTCGTTGTCCTCTGGCTTGGTTGCCAGTGATTATGCCTACTACCTTACTAATGTTTCTCACACACGTAACTGAAGTCTTTTTCACTTAAAATAGGGGCTTCGACTGCCGCTGAAAGACTCCAAAAAGGGTCAAAAACAAATTCTGAAGATACTGATAGTAATCTCTTTCTATCTCTCTCTCTGATTGCAGGAGAATGCAAAAGAATTATTGCAATAAGCTAAGAAAAGCAATAAAACTTATAAGAGCTGCCTTACGACCTTTAAACGAAGATAAGAAAATAAAGAAAAACCGAAATAAAGATCAACATAGACAGCAATCTCTCATCGAAACCAAACTCTGTCAATTAAAATTTCCATATTTTAAGACGTCGGAATCCAATAATAAATCTCCCCACAATCCCCACAAGCTGCACAAGCTCCACAATCTCCTCACAAATCCCTACGGAATAATATCCGGTTTAATATCCCCCAACATTGCGTGTCGGCTCAATCAAACCCATCACAGTGCTAGAACACAAAAACGAAAACCTGAATGAAGACGAACCACCGCAAAAACAACAGAAAAGAAAATAAAGAAATTTTGCTCGTAATTAAACAAATCACAGCTACGTAACTCATAAATTATAAAATTTCCAATTAGTTGGCTCCCGAAATTAATCATAAATATTAGAGGCTACGCGCTTAGCTCAAGTCAGCGCTGACCCACTCCCGCTTCAGTGAGCGCGTCGCGGCGGTAAGTGGGAGTGAGCGGCAGAAGAGGCGAAATGAGGCCGCCATCTCTAGCCTCCTCATTTCTGGTGGATTGGATCAGGATGAGATGTAACCATGGCATACGCAATGCGTACCCACACACACAGTCACACACGAACGCACTGTAAAAACAGTCGAAATAAAATTCATTAATTTACTTTCACTCCCACCCCCGTGGCGGAGATGCAAAGCAGCCTCCCTTGTGTATCCGAAACAGATCGATACCGCTTTCGCGGGTTCGCCATGCCACACTGTCGAAAGATGTGATACTTTATTATGGGCGCCATTTTTAATTTGATTCCCCGTCCATATAAGCGAGCAGCGGGGCTCATCCTTTCTTTTTTGTGTGTGAACTCTCTTGTTTTGGGCGAAGGATTTTACAGCCACCCATTCATATACCACCGCTTCTCAACCCACCGACAACACCATCGGCGGCGTGGCGAACAAGGGCACAAGGAACAAGAGAAACCAAGGGACGACACACAAGTGAGAGTGCGAACTTAATTCGTTTTGGAATCATTAATTTTTAGAGCTTAACCAGATGACACACACATACACACGCACACCCATCGAAAAAAAACAACACAACAACACAACAGAAAACAAAAGGCAAGGATACTCCAAATCGACGACGCGACGGCAGGACTTCATTTTGGTGTCGCAGGGCGGTGGATCTGTGTGTGAGCGTGTATATAAGCGCGCGCCTGTCACCCATAATCATTCTCATCATTATCCCTGCTTGGCCTGCTCTGGCCTGGCCTGTATTTGCACTGGTCGCAAGTGTAGAGAAAGCGATGTCCCCCATCCTCACCCCCACCCCCAGCACCGTGGAATTGATATAAAAACGGGCAACAGCATGAAGGACGAGACGATTTATCCTCTAAGAATCAAGAGATACCCAGAACCGGGCGAACACAAAAATGAAAAATCATTAATATTCATCCTCCGCGTCAAGGCAGAGTTTGTTGAGTCGTATAAAAGTCTTGCTTTTTTTCGGGAGCAAAAAGCATCCTTCCTGCGACTTCTCCTCCTCTGTCCTTCTTCCCTGAGAGAATCCTTCACTTCATATGATCTAATCCAATTAGAAGACGAAAAACAAAACTGTGTTTATCTTTAGGCGGCAACCCGAACGGTTGTGGGGTGTCCATGGGGGTTGATTGTCAAATCTGTCACGGTGTGTGTGGTTGTTTGTGTGCGACGGTTTGAATGCCGCCATCAAATTCCATTAGTGGACGCGAAAAAGCTCACGAAATGATAACACACCGAGTGGAGACTCAAGCGGAGATGAGGTTTTTTTTTCGGCGAGTTTGGGGCTCTGTTTGTTTGTGTTTTCCTAGGAAGCTTCCTTGATGCTTGATGTTGTCGCGTCGCGCAGCTCCTTCATGCTTAATTCTACTGTACATCGCGTCGTCCCGCTGCCTTAATGCTTGATGCTGTGTATCGCATCGTCTCGCCAGCCATCGTGGTAGTCGTTGTAAATTCAACTCAAACTGTCATTTCATTTCAAAATATTTATGTTTATTTCTGTTGAATGGCAGGTGGTGGAGGTGATCTCCCCTCGTCCTCAACGGCATGCCACAAGCGCCTCAAGAGAAGTGTTGTCTTCCCCCTCCACATGCACACACAATCGTGTACAAATTTCCGAAAGAATCAACTTGATGGTTGATGGAATTCAAAAACCCTTGTGGTGACAGTTTTTTGTCGTTTCTTTTTTGGACACAGCGCCTCCATCTCATCGAACAGCAGGACATGTCCTCGCAAAATGGTGTTGGCGTTTTATTCTCTTGCGATATCTTAACTTTCGTGCTTCGCGGGATGAATAATGAAATTATGTATTTCTCTCCGTTTCGCTGGAAAATCCTTTAATTCATTATTCCTTGCTGGCGATGTTGGTAAGCAAATATTGGAGCGAGGTATTTTTTTTTTTGTATTTTTCTGACTGGTCCCATCGCCAACTGACTGTTCGATGAAAATTCGTGCCGGAAGGCCCTAGGCGGACGAGAGAAGAATTTTTAGCAGGTCCTTCCTAAATCGAATAAGGAAGTGTGTGCTCTCTTTCGTTCGTTCATTCATCCCTTCGAACAGGTGACGAGGCGCAACTAAATCAGAAGAAAATAAAAAAAGATAAACGAACGAACCAACGACAGAAACAAAAACGACGACCCCATCTGGGCATGAGGAATTTTAAACAGTTCCCTCGTTACTTCGGAGGTGGACGTGGTCTACTTCTTGTGGCCCCTCATCGCAGCGTCGAACCGTGGATATAAATCAGATCAGCTGAACAATGATGCAATGATTGGAGCGCCCGTTCTGGGGCAACTGGTAATTATTTTTGCTTTAGTTCATGTGGACTCTGTGTCGGTGTCTGTGCACAAGATCACGACTCGTGCTCGTTAGGATGATTCCCTGCTATGAGATATTTGATACCCCGCAATTGGGTCTTCGTTTGGTATTTGCTGATGGGTTTGAGGGGGCCAAATCAATGGCGCCGTTGATTCAAGGGGGGAGGG